>CM068370.1:322619917-323265750 GCA_034769895.1 Magicicada septendecula | reverse complement strand
TGCTTTTTTTTACATATTTACTAATATTTGCTTCACTCACTACATTACTAAGTGTTTAGTTATTTACCAACGCTACATTGAGTCAAATCAAAATAACAACTGACGAGTGTTTGTATAGTAGTTCAGCGGTATACATCTAAATTTAACTGGACAACACATTTTTGACATCCTTACATGTCGAAGTTTCTCCGGCGAATGGGGAATGTTTAGCGGCAAGAAGTCTGTAAGCTGGCGCGGTTTACGCGCTGAGAAAAGTAGTTCGTTCCTTTAGTATTATTAATTAATCATTAATTAACTAGTAATAAATTTATACTACCTATTGTTATGTGTTAGGTATAATTCTTTATTATTAATACGTCTTTTATTTAATCAAAAGAATTATTATTTTTTTTTTTTTTTGCTTAATAACATCGTACTTTGCGTGTTCGTACTGGATAATTTGCACGTTGGTACAGGAATCTACGTACAGATAAGGGGTGGATAATACTCTTACTTGTTATAAGAACCAAAAATTTAATTTGTGCTATTTAAACAAAAAATTTGTTTTTAAATCGTCACACAATGTCGGCGCGGATTACATCCACCTTCTCGCCAATCCGTTTTTCCGTGGCTTCCAGCAGTTGCTTGTTCTGTTTGGCCTGGTCGTGCACCGCGGTAAAGATTTTTTTATTTTTATCGTGAAGAAGTGCTTTGTTCTGTTTAATCGCGTCCTCTTTAAGCGATTTATTTTCCTCGCGCATCGTTTGCATATTAGCCAAAATCGCGGCCAATGTTGTTTGCATATCCATTGCTGGAGTTTGAGAATCGGTCATTTTGACAATTTATATTATAAATCGTACAAATATTAAAATTTCCTTATTTATCGGAACGTCAACTATTATTATTACAGGATTATTGTTGTTAAGAATGTTCAGATTATGCGGTTTAAACTATGCAGTCCAATATCATCAAATGTAAACAAACATATTCTAACATAAACAAATAATAATTCAACCGCCAATACGCTACTGATAAACTGTTCATATGACATATACCCGAGAATACGCAAACATAAGATATATATTCTCTGATAAAGAAATGAACAACACACACAAATAAAAGTTCACAAAATTAATTTATACAAAATTTAGAAATATTACTTAAATTACTAAATTAATTTAATTTAGTTGGCTAGCGCCATTTAATACTATGCGACAGCACAATTGAATTAATTCTTGCGCATAGGATTATGGTGTGCGTTTTATAAATCAACAAGTCTATATTGGAGGTATTATAATTATTTATTGCACACCAATTGAATAATAGTCATACGATATATTTTTAAACATACACAAATGTTATGAATTTTGACATATTGTTTGAAAACAGTTTATATAAAGTTCAGATCTGAATTTGTTACTTGAGTGAAGATATTCCAATTTGATGCGACGAGATGGTTGAAGGCGATGCGTATATCTCACGTGTCCTTCCCTCGTGGATTCTGCTGGGATGGTGTCCTGATGATAAACATACTGAACTTGCTCGACGAACTGCAACACTGCCTCACTGCGATAACACCGATTATGATTATTAAAGGTTTTTACAATGTTTTAATATTGTTATAGCTTATTTATGTATCTCAAGGTATAACGTGGGTGTTTAATGAAAAGCGGTGTATAGGCGTAGGGCCTACACCTTCCGGCACGTCTTCAAATGTCCTCGCGTCACCAGATCTACCGCGGTCGGTAGATCTCCCTATGAGGATATCTTGACTAACACGGATACTTGTAAATCACAATATTATTTATTAAAGCTGAATGACTTGGGTCTGTAGAATAACTTACACAGAGTTCCAAGTTTTCGTACACGTTTCGCACTGTTTACGTGTTCACGCAAGAAAAACTTCTTGAACGCGGACCGCACGTTTACTAGACGAATGCTCAAGATGAACTCCCCTTGATCTGCACATGGCAACAGACAATTTTCAATGATTTTACTGCGTTCTAATTGGCCAATTATCGGTCACATGATAAATATGTACACGGCACTAATAGTTCTTCATGCAACACTTTGCAAGAAATTGGCAAAGCCTGCACAGATAATTATCTGGGATTTTATTACTTCACGCCTGAGTGAGTTTTAAATAGAGATTTCATATAACAAAATTTCACATTTACAGTTATTGAAGATCGCAGAATATAGCGAAATTGTAGCTAATATTAAATTTTATGTCTTCTTCAAATTTCATGTAAATCGGATAATTATAACGGACACAATAGAAAAACGTTTTAATAACTCGCGCACCCGCGCACAGTTTCACAAACACATTACATAGAAAAATGACGAATAAATTTTTTAAGAGTTTGACCTATTCTAAATTCTTATCGGTAATACAATACAAAAACTATAGCTAAAAAACCAATTTGAACAAGAAACAAATTTAAACACGAGAATGTTCGTCATCCATGCATAAGACATAGTTCATTGCTTATCATGATCCTGTGTTCTATCGCAATATATATATTTAAATTTTAAAAATGAGATATATACCTATGTAAGCAGGTACACGTAAGACTGCTTTTGGGAGGGAGTCAAAGGCTGGTAAAGGGTACCGAACAGAGGGTTCAGTTAATGCCCACTGGTAATAACGAGTTAGTCCGAGCTCGAGCTAGCCACCTCGTGTCAGCTCTGCCAGCAAATACTACTTCCAACATCCGATTTCGTGACTCCCGGGCAAGTAGCTGATGGAGGAAGTTGCAACGCGATTCTACAACCTACAATATTTGGTTGGATATTATGAGACAGACAAACATAAAATAAATTTGTAATTTGAAATTTTATATTGTGATCTGTGATTTCATTTGTGTAATAAATAGCTTATTGATTGTAAAATTTCGATCTGCGTTTTCATTTTATCTTATTTTTGTCTATGTAATACTAAGTTTTACATATTACTTGAGAATGTTCTTTTTTGTGGCAGCACTAATTGACTTCGTGACTTAACAAAGTGTATCAATAATTCAGGGCATACTAAATTTGGTTAATTTAAATAAGCGGGCAGACTTCTATTCATTAACTGGGTAAGCTATTTAAGGATTATAATTGCGACGAGCTAAGCGAGATCTTATGCAATTTGAAAATGGATGCACTTTTGTGGTTCGATTGCTGAAGGAGATAGAAATTTATGTGCGGATAACATATTATGTTTAGGTATAATTAACAAATACACTTACATTGGAAAACTATAGGTATTTAGTTTGTAACGTTTTTGAAAAGCATGATGTCACAAGCATGATGCATTATTTGGTTATAGTTTTCTACAGAATTCGTTCGTATGGTTACCGTGATAACGTGTTTGTTTGGATCGATAGGTATTTTTGTTCTTAAGAAAATGAGCAAAGAAAAGTATGGTCGTGTCTAACTGGTGTCAAACAATATACACTTGGTTTATGTTTTGTACTTTAAGTGGTAATATGTACTTATAAAGCTATTGGCTTTTTTTCAGTCTACGGAAGAAACGCAAGTATTATGGAACATACAACCCAATGAATCCCAACTCTTGGTTCTTGGTTAAGTTTATAAGTCTTTTTCAGTTTCATCCTATTTTTGCGACGGTGACTCACATTTATCCTACTATGATGTTTTTTAATTTTGTCCCATATTGTTATAATCAAGAATTAACCCTAACATTTAAAGTTAAGTAATTATTATTTTTTTAAATATTATTATTATTAATGCCTTTGAAAATAAACAGCACCATTTCTATATAATTTCATAGGACAGCGACACATTACCCATACACTTTTTGTAAAACATCAGTTCCTTCCATGCTCAAATCCATTCCCATATAGATACTGTTGGCGACCTCCTCTTCTTTTTTCAAACATTGTATGACTTTGAAAAAGTAAATTAAAAACTTACTGCAAATAAGAAAAGTAAAAAATCTGTAAATAAGTGTTTTCAAAGTAATGAGTAGATGTATTACTATGGTACGCGTAATGAGTAATATTATAGGTAAAGTTAAAATGTAAATTAATTTCAGACAAGAACATCAGTAACATGCAAGTTTTGGCGGTGTCCGCATACTTCGCATGTCAAATGTTTGTGACTTCGCGGTCGACCCTCCTCAGGAATCAGAGTGACCCACTGTCCGTTCTCTTCGCAACATTCCTGTTGTCCGCACACATCGCTGTCCGCACTATTCGTGAAACTATATGGGGTAATGTGCGTGCGTGCGTGCGTGCGTGCGCGTGCGCGCGCGTGCGTGCGTGCGCGCGCGCGCGCGCGCGCGCGCGCGTGTGTGTGTGTGTGTGTGTGTGTGTGTGTGTGTGTGTGTGTGTGTGTGTGTGTGTGTGTGTGTGTGTGTGTGTGTGTGTGTGTGTGTGTGTGTGTGTGTGTGTGTGTGTGTGTGTGTGTGTGTGTGTGTGTGTGTGTGTGTGTGTGTGTGTGTGTGTGTGTGTGTGTGTGTGTGTGTGTGTGTGGAAACTGTTTACTCATTCCCTCACGCCGCAGTGATAACCAAGAGAGTATGTACATTGTAATGCAGTTGAATCACTGGGAGTACTCCGCCACTCTGGCATAGACTGTTTAAAAAATCGAAAACAGTTGAACCCGATAAAACGGTTGTTGCCAATCATCGCAACACAAAAATCTTCCTGTAAATAACTGACTGCCATTACGTACTCGTTACGTACTCGAGACCTAATTCTCCATCACACTACCCGTAACCAGAAAAAAATCTGAACCGATTTTGTAAGACGACGGCTTCAGTTACCAGCTACCAATATTAACATTATTGGACATTGGAAACATTTAAATAATAAAACTAAGTTCTTATATAATTACGACGATATTGACAAAACGCACACTGAAATTTAACCATTAAGGTGCATCAGAATTAAGATTTGGTGACCTGAAATTCCTGTTGAGTTGAGCGTCGTGTAATGTGATCCGGCCAGGAACGGATCCCAACCAACAACGCGCCGATTGGAGCACACGATTACTTATTCTTACTGTATTATTACTCACTTTATTAACAAGTTGATAAGGGTGGCTGGCTATCATTTTACCTCCACTTTTTTAAAGGACGGTGGGCAACGGGCAGATGTAATCGCGACTTCCAGTTACTTTAAATAACGGTCGAGCTGAGGTGACGACGTTATCTCCATAATCTTACAAGCTGCTACAGTCGTCGCATTTTTACACCTGTCTGTAGATTTTCCAATACACCTTTTTCGCTGATTCACAAAACATTGTTGCTTTGGATAGTCTGTTACTTGTAATCGCCTTTTCCTAATTACTGTGCCTTGTACTGCAATACAGTTCAATGATGTTTGTCAGTAATAAATTTAGTCCTCTTTTACTGTACAGTACTTGATATTTACCTGCCTTGTAGAATGTTTACTCCTTATACAAAAGTCAGTACTTGTTTTGTTGAGTATACGCCTCTTGTACTGCTAGATAACGGCCGGTGGCTGGGTACCTTTAATCACGAACTGTCTGAAACATACAATGCGTCACCGACAATTGAGTTAATGAAATCAATGAGGCCTAAGTGGGCTGGAAATATTATAGCCTAGTAAACGGAAAGAAATATCATGGCGAACGGGCGAAGAAAAACTGGTAGACCAACACTAAGGTGGACTGTTGTGTCCAGCACATCTTGTATTGTAATTGTAATATTGTACTATTGTTAATCATGCAAAATTGTTATTATATATATGTATATATACATATATTGAGCAAAAACTGAACAAGACGATTGTGTAAAGGAAGTTAGTTAACCACCCCTTCACATGACACGTAGAGAGGAGAGATAGATAGATAAATAGAGAGAGAGATTGAGAGAGAGAGAGAGCGGTATAAAATACTTCGAATTGTAGAATGATCACTCCTTTATCTGCCTTATTTCTTCTTCGCCTTTACACCACTTATTTTTACTTACAGTGATATTTCATATCGCTCAGTTTGCTAGAAATCCAAAGATACGATATGTAGCAAAATGAAAAGTTGCAAAGAATACAGCAACAAGACGATAACACTGTCGTAGTTGCTGAAATCCTACGAGACCTACAAAATCTAGTGGAATGCTTTAATGAATTGTAGACTATTACCAAAAGTAATAGTATGACAAGTTTTCATAAAGATGACCAAAATAGACGGCAATAATCACAAAAGGGTTAAAATTACTTACTTGTGTTCATTTATAACCTCCTTGTGCCTTCTGATTCCAGCTAATAAAAGTCTAAAGGGCTGTCAAAGAATCGTCTCACAAAAACAAAGGGAAACTGTTATATATTAATTCGGTAATGGAGTTGTGGTTGACACCACCGCGGATCGATTTATTATAACTGCACAACAAATAACTTAACACGTGAGTTCTGCAGACGCTAGAATTCCTGAACAAGGTTCCAATTTCATTTCTGCGTTGTAGCATGCTGAGTATTTCTTTCCTACGCCTGAGCGTAGGATCGTTTTCATTACATGCTTCATATCAAACTGCAATGGCGACATACAAACATACGAACATTAAGATTTCATTCATTTGTCTCAAATGTTAAGTTGAAAGTGTTAAAAGGTCAATTGAGAATCAAGTTTGAACTGCCATTTTGAAATGTAAAAATCAATTTTTAACTGACTTCACAAAGGAGGAGGTTCTATATTCGTCCTATGTTTTTTTATGTATGTTCGCCGATTATGCGAGAACGGCTAAACTGATTTTAATAAGTCTTTTTATTTGAAAGGGCGTGTTTCTGCAGTGGTCTCGTAGTATTTAAAATTGGTATTGTACCAGTACTGAGCCAGTATCAGCAGAATACTGTATTTTATACTTACACTTGTGCTTTGAAAATTCAATAACAAACTTGATTAATGCTTTACTGGGATTACGTTTGTATCATTAGGTTCTGCTATTATCAAATTACAACGTAAAATACTCGCAAATTATTCTGCAATACTCACAAAGCGCATACAGTACGATACACCTCTGGATGTTGCTCTCTGACCCTTTGTCCCTCTAGCATGTGAATCAAGCAACCAAAAGTATTTGATATCTCTCTGTGTGTACATGCCGTAGGTACTGAAAATTAATTAGCAGTAAGAATCCCATACTTGTGACTTCCGAAAGAGCGATCAAACCATTTCTCAAATTTGAAAGACCTTCGTTTTTTGATGTTCATCAATATGACCATTAATAGATATATCAGAACGCACATTTAAAGTTACCTAACGATTATTAAATTATAACTGTGGCTGAAGGTCTGTCAACGTTAAATACTCTCCATTTTCCTCTTGAGTATTAGGAATTCCTCGCAGTGATATGCATTATCTATAATACATATTACCTACTACAATTACGTAATCTATGTCACTTATAGTTAAAGTATTTGGACGTAATTACAAAAAGGCAACTGCTGCTATGCCAGTGTACTGTTTACCACGTGAATCGATGTTGAACCGTTCGTCGCCTTGATGAAATGAACTACTGTATATATTGTACTGTAATTCTTTTACAGATATTGAATTTAAGAAATGCCACACGTTGGTGACGTCATTTACTTACTGTAATTTTTTTTTTAATTAGTATAATATTTATTATATGATCCACGTTGGGACAGTTATTTATGTGCTGTAATTTTATTTATAAGTAAGTATTGTAATTACCGTTATTATGTTTCTTTTTTTGTTTATCTGCACATGAAAAGAAACTCTATCTCAGGATTAATAATTATTAAACTGTTTGATCTTATTTAATATAGTATATGATATCTTCTTTTCTTTAAACCAAACCAAATAAAGTTAGTATATAAAATTTTGATAAATAACAATGTAAAGATAGCTACCATACAAATGTAAATAGACTGACTCTGAATTCTTCCCAGCTGCCACGGGTTCACTTCTGGTTGATGTTTATTATTTTCAAAGGTAATATCAGGCTTAACGATCCGTTCCTCCACGCAAATTTCTTATTGGTTTTAATGCTGAATGTTGTTTTCTTCGACGACTGCAAAACAGATATTTCATCGGAATATTAGATTATATTTTATGCCCACTCAAACTATTCTTCAGTACAGGATTTCTCTTTTAGATCGGCATTCTTTTAAAGATATGTTTAGACTTCTCGAAATATTATTTATTTATTGAGTTGTATTTTATTTTATTAAATTCAATATTAATATTAAATCTCTTCTCCTGATTGATTACTTTATTAAATTTACAATCAAACTCTGGTATAACAAATTAAACTCTTTTTACTGTTTATCCTTTTACATACAACATTAAACTTTGTGATGTATAAATTTTGACTTATTTACATAATACCAAATATTAATTTAGATTTCATTTACATATCACTCTCTTTGATCTTTACAGGATTGAAGATAAAATTAGACTCTTCATGTTACTCTTATTAAATATAATTTTAGACTAATACATTTCCTTCCATTTCTATACAATACAATCCTAACAATTTACATTTGCCACATTGATACCTACCTACATTAGTTACATCTTTCTATCATATAACTCTTAAAAACTTATATAACTTTTCTACTTATTATTAAATATATTTATTTGATTTCTAACATTCGTAATTCTAGTTTGTATTTATTATATTATAATTTTCTTCCTCTTTCCTTTTATTTTAATATTTATTTCAAATTTCATATAATCCTTGTCAAAACATATATCCTACTGCTGTTTTATCTAGCATTGGAGTCTACCTCTATGTTAGTTGGGACTATCGACTCAATGTTTTTGTTTACATTTTAACCATATGTTACAATTACTATTAAATTTGTATATTTTTTCTTTTAAAATTATTATTTGACTCTTATGTACTGTGTTGTATTTTAACAGCAGTACAATATATATATATATATATATATATATATATATATATATATTCTAACGATACGAATTTGTATATGATGATTCTTATCGCAACGTAACGTATGTAGCCTCACTTCAGGTTCGTCTATTGGTAATCAGATTTTTCGTTACGTACAATGTTATTATGGATAGGTTACTTATATTTATGTAGTGTGCACTTGAATTACACCACCCGTTGGAAGTGACAACTTGTAAGATAGGTAAATAATGTAGCGAAACTCGCACTGGAGTCGTCGATGTGTAATTATAAATGTGTTAGGTTGAACGGCTAATGGTTTTGTAAATTGCCGCTTACTCCCACTATGCTCCACGTTTCCGTGACGTCACTCAAACGATGCCAACTGTCGGGTCCGCTGCAATCGGTGAATTCTATTTACTAATGTAACAGCAATAATAACGACACACAAATATTATCAAACATATATCCTTGTGGAATCCTTTATTCGGAAAAACACTGGTTGACTGTTTTAATAAATTTAAACAGAATAATCGCAATTGTAGCGCAAAATATAATTCTTCCTTTACCAGTTGGCAGCAGTAGCCAAACGTTTAGTCTTTCTTCCAGACCAAAACAATGCTTTTGTTAACGTTTTCAATAAAGATATTAATTATCTCAGGGCGTATATGGTTCGGGGATTATAAATTAAACAAAATATTACACTATTAATCAAAATACAAGTTTACAATTATAGGATATTACAACGTTAGAGTGTTACGTGCACACAGAAATTGTATAGTGGTTACCAGTTTTAAAAAGGTTATGTCCAGTTCAGGCTTTGATAGTTATTATGTGAATTAAAAGTTCTTGTTGTGTTTAAAAAGGTGTTAATCTTATATGGTGTTATTAGTGGTTGTTTCTAGTGTTCGTGTTATATGGTGTCTGTAGTTTAAACGATTATTGCTTAACAGTAGTGTATACAAATGTGTGTGTTGTAATACGATATAATGAGATGTCAGAATCACCAAATCCTCTTCTTGTACTCTTCTTGGTTGAAGGTAGGGCCCACGTACACGTCAGATCTTCCTTCTCGTCCCTCGTCCACTTCAAATCTTCTTACCGGTTGTTATTTCTTCTAATCCATATAATGGCTAGTCTTCTGTTATTGCAAAAAGTTCGTGTAGTGTACCTCTAACTGTATTTATTTAGTTGTATAGTTTTTTCACACTTTATAACATATAATGTAAGACGATTTAAGAACGCGTCTATCTGCTAAGATCGTTGTCAAAGAAGTCTCTTTTTATTTATCCGAAATTTCTGGTTGCTAAGGGTAAACTTGGAATCTGGTTGGTTAATTCGGATCTACATTGTCACATACTTTCGTTATTTCAAAGTCTAAAATTTGTTCAAAATCTTTAAATTAACATAACTTTTCTATACTGAATGGGAGTTTAAAACCATCATCAGCATTATTTTGATCTTCACATTTGTTATATTTAGACACCAAACGTGCCTATTTTTACTTAAAAACTATGGATGTTACAATTTTATTATTTGGAATTTTCTTAAATAACTTGATATGTGTTATTTTGTTTCTATATTCCTTGTATACGTTATTACCTATAAATACATCTACCCTTCCACATTTGCTTTACAAAATTTCTAATATAATTGTTCAAAATTTACTAAAGTTGGTTTCACCTGGCCTATGTAATAGTATTACTTTCATCACCATGTTTTAACATCTTTAACAATTAAATTAACTTTTAACACTCATCAAAATGGTTTAACATATAACGTTATTTTAACAACACAAAAAATATATTACTCCAATAGTTAAATTCATGCCCACATGGCTATGATTATACCAAATCCTTGCACAAATAATTGTTTTCTACTCAGACTGTATAAATGTTTGACACTTAACAAAACATCTTTATATAGTCCATTCTGCTTGGTCAATTAATTTACCATGGTTTAACATCAGCTCTATTGTTATATTTGTTAACACAACATAAAAAAAATGGAATTAATATCATTAAATTGACATTCCTTTAAACTAACTGTATCACCTGTTACATACAAAAAACACAACACAAATACTATGATATAACACTGTGCCTAAAACATAAAACATGCACATTTTACAAAACAAATTCTATACTAATTAGTTAGTCCTTTGTCAGCTAATTTACTCATTATTCTGACACTGTCTATGTCATATTTACTATTTATATGGGTTTCAACATCCGTATACTTACTGATGTCTGACTTACAAAAATTACAATAAATTGAACACTGTTGCTCCACCTCACCACACAGTTCTAATAATCTTGTTACATTTACTGTTTATCTGGGTTTTACTCTTGTTATAAATGTTATTGTGACCATGTTATAATTTGTTGTTTACTGGACAACCCTATGAACTCTATATGTGACACTTATTTGTATGGTTCATGTATCTATTATCAGGAGTATTTATATTTCTGTTACATCAATTAACTTAATTATTTACTAATATTTCTCTTACATAATATTACATGTTTGGGCCTATTATCCCTCACTTTGTATTTTGATTATCTGGATATAATGATACATTAATTGAAACCATTTGTTTCTTTATAGTCCTGGTTCATAAGCTGTTTGTCTTTACAATTCTTTGGTTGGTCATTACTGAAAGTTCATTGTCATAGTTGGGGTTAAAGGTGTTTTGCATCACTTAGCCTAAATCATTAATTTGGGTACGGTCAGTTGTCTTACTAGTCAGTCTAAAATTGTTAGTCGTTCTTCTTCACTATCATCTTTGAAGATATTGTTCTTCTTGTTAGCTTCTTAACCCAAGTCTTCATTAAATCAGGTACGATATTATGTTGTTCCAAATGTAATGTTACAATATATATATATATATATATATATATATTACTATAATATTTATAACTAAATTTACCTCAAGATATACTTTTTTCTTTAGGAACATGTTTCGGGAGATCTTGTTCTCCCATCTTCAGCCTTCGCCATCTTGTTTCTGGTGAAGTATTTGTGTGTTGGCTTCTGGATGTTATTAAGGTAGTTTGTTGGTTTTTGGTCCTTCAAAGTTGCATTATTGTGTGTGGTTGTGGTATCTGTTTTTGTATTTTGTGTATTTTCGATGTTGAGTGCTTTGAATATTGTGTCATGTTTTGTATTGATTTGTATTTGTTCTGGTATTAATTTGTTTTGTGTTTTATGTTTGTAAATCTGTAAATTTTCCCAAATGTTCATTATGGTGCCTTTGTGTGGTACATGTTTTATTAGTGTTACATTGGTTGGTTATGTCTGGGAATTCATGTCCTGTGTTTATTGCATGTGTGGCCAAATTGGATTTATATATATTTGGTTTTTTGTATGCATTTAGGTGTTCAAAATAACGTTTTTTCAGCTGTTTTTTGTTTGTCCTATATAACATTTATTGCAATCTTGGCATTCAATTTTGTATATACCGTTGGTTGTTGTATTATCTTCGTTGTGTGAGCTATTTAGATTTTGTAATTTATTTTTATTAGTTTTGTATGCTATTTTTATATCTGTGTTTTTAAATAGTTTTGTTAGTTTTGTCATTTTATTATTTATATATGTGAATGTGGCCCATTTTTTGTTGTTGTTATTATTTATGTGTTGTTCAGTTTGATTAATTCTTAATTGTTCAGTTTTTATTTTGTATTTGATTTTATTTTCTCTTTTGATCATAGTATTTTTATTGTATCCATTTGCATAACCAATTTGGTATATTATATTTCTTTCTTTGTCAGTTTCTTGTTTGTTTAGGGGTATTTTGTACATTCTGTTAAATAACGAATAAAATGCTGCCATTTTATGTTGTGGTGGGTGGTCAGAATGGTTAGGTATAATGATGTTAGTGGAAGTTGGTTTTCTATATATTGCATATTGTATGTGTTTGTTGTATCTTGTGATGGTTATGTCTAAATAGTTGATTTTGTTATGTTTTTCTTTTTCTTCTGTGAATTGTATTTTGGGATGTATGTTATTGATTTGTTTCAGTATGTTCTCTGCATTTGTGTTTTTGTTATTTGATACATATAGTCCATCATCTACATATCTTATCCATATGCCATCTGGGTCATGTGTTTTTATGATATTTTGTATTTTGGTATTGCAAATGGATACAATAAAAATACTATGATCAAAATAGAAAATAAAATCAAATACAAAATAAAAACTGAACAATTAAGAATTAATCAAACTGAACAACACATAAATAATAACAACAACAAAAAATGGGCCACATTCACATATATAAATAATAAAATGACAAAACTGACAAAACTATTTAAAAACACAGATATAAAAATAGCATACAAAACTAATAAAAATAAATTACAAAATCTAAATAGCTCACACAACAAAGATAATACAACAACCAACGGTATATACAAAATTGAATGCCAAGATTGCAATAAATGTTATATAGGACAAACAAAAAAAACAGCTGAAAAAACGTTATTTTGAACACCTAAATGCATACAAAAAACCAAATATATATAAATCCAATTTAGCCACACATGCAATAAACACAGGACATGAATTCCCAGACATAACCAATGTAACACTAATAAAACATGTACCACACAAAGGCACCATAATGAACATTTGGGAAAATTTACAGATTTACAAACATAAAACACAAAACAAATTAATACCAGAACAAATACAAATCAATACAAAACATGACACAATATTCAAAGCACTCAACATCGAAAATACACAAAATACAAAAACAGATACCACAACCACACACAATAATGCAACTTTGAAGGACCAAAAACCAACAAACTACCTTAATAACATCCAGAAGCCAACACACAAATACTTCACCAGAAACAAGATGGCGAAGGCTGAAGATGGGAGAACAAGATCTCCCGAAACATGTTCCTAAAGAAAAAAGTATATCTTGAGGTAAATTTAGTTATAAATATTATAGTATTATATACATCAAGAAACGGACTGTAGCAGAAAGTGATTGAAATATATATATATATATATAAAGTGGACATGCAATCGTTTATACGGCTGTAGTTACATGTTTATTTAACTCACCAATCAGTGCTTTGCTATTTCTTTGTTGGATCTCTTGAGTCTTTATTTGCATATCATCTCTGTATTCCACATTTTCTATCACCTAGGCTATCTCAAAAATATTTTAATTGAATACATTGGCAGAGTTCAGTGTCGTGACAAGATATGAATAATTGTTATAATACTTTAACAACCACTGAAGTCCAATTCTTAGTCGTTCAATATTTATTTTGAATTCTCTGCGCTGCTGCAGATTTTCGCGAATTTCTGCTGTTATTACTAATCCTGCATTACACAAAGATAATGGCAGTTGTTCAGCAACTTCTAAGACGTCTTCAGCAAATAAAACTAATTGCCCTTTACACCAACTTTGGCTAAATCTATTCTGTATATTCGTGATTTTTTGAAGTAGAATAATTCTTGTAAACGTTCGTTGCTTTATATCCGATGAATTGATAAATTCTTCAATTCTGGCGGTACAAGCATGACGTCCATTTTATTCAAGAACGCTTGAGAAGGAACTTTACGTTTCTGTATGTTGCTAGAGCAATGAGTTCATACCCCCACATTAGATAATTCAACTAAACCATTGGATAGAACGGAAAGGCGTTCCAAGTTTACAACGTTACCTTGGGTATAATACTTTTCTACACACAGTACATGGAACACAAGGGAATTACATTTATTGATTACATAAAATTATCTTCATTACTATAATTATGTTGTTTATAATATCACACATGCTTTCTAATGAGTTGTGTTCTTTGCTCCTCTGTTTCGTTTTGTCTTACTTCCAGACTACGTTCCCATACTACTGTCAACTTTTTATTTCGTTCTTGAGGAAGTTCACCATCCAGACGTTGGTGAATCAAATGAAAGTAACGCTGGCGCTGCTCATCTGACTCACACGAATCACACGTCGCTGATCGTTAATCAAAGTTAACGGATATAGTTGTGACAGTATCAGCTTTTGCAACACGCGACTTTTTATATAATCTATAAAGCATATAATATTCATTTGCGTCAACCTAGCTTGTCGAACAAATATTATTATACTACACTTCTGTTAATAATATAATAATAGAAGAGTAAACATATTTCGTAGTTAACGTTGGTTACAGAGAGTTGTTGATTCTATTTCTGAAAAGTATTCTCAACTAATCTTCTAATTTGTATTACAAATGATAAAACTTGTTAATTTCATCATTGTGTTAAAACAAATTAAACAAGTTAAGACACATTTAAGATTTATTGCAACATTTATTGAAATTTCCAAAGCGATTAACTCAACGTTATATATTATGCATTATTAGATCGATTATACTGATGTGGTTCAGTACTTCATTACTCCACAGTAAAATCATTCCTGACTTTATTTGTCCAATATGAAAATAGTTAAGTGGAAAATTTTACTATTACGTTGATTGCCATAACTAAAACAGAGCAGTTGGTGTGTGTGTGTGTGTGTCCCACGTTACGTGTGTATGCATGCGGGAGGGAGCTAGGGGCAGTGGAACTTCGCAATCGCACACGTATATTCATACACATGTATTACTTGCGTCGTAAATGTCCTCGTGTCACCACCCCCTCCCCCTACGATACATGCATATACGTGTGGAAAGGCGCAGCTGAGGACAATGAAAGCGCGCGCCTTGCGTTGTCCCAAACTTCAAGCTCTCACACGTATAGGCATGTAATATTCGCGTCCTCCTTGCGTGAGTACCTGTGTTTCAGTTATGGCAATGATAACATTAAAAAGTCCACTTACTCCAAGCATCTCAAAAACGATAAATGCAAAGAGAAAATGTATATGTGAAGACGCCGAATAAACACGTCTGAACACGAATTCGATACTAATTAAATACACAATTTCATTCAATTTCGTTACCCAGAAACGACGACTTTATTAACAATGCCCACAATTAAAAATTTTAAATATTTTTTTCGTTACACAATATTATCATAATAATGTAGGTTTGAGCAAACTCAGCAGAGAATAACAAGAGAAACGTCTAGTGTAAACAACGAAGGAAACTGGTCATTATGACTTCTTGAAGGCGCTGGTGATTCTGTTGCCGCTCAACATCCTAACGGCTACTCTCTACTCTCTTCGTTCTCCCCTCAGACTTCCACCTCATGGTAGGCCTACTGTTCCTTCCACGTTTCCAGTAAACTTTATCACTGTTATTGAATGCTTTAAATTCCAGCTAGTATCTTAATCGACATTTTTATTGTTATCATCAGTTTGAAAATCCTGTTGACTTACCAATATTCGGTTCCGGGTCTCCTTGTTGGGACATATTGATGACGTCTTTCAAAAATATCTGTTTAACATATTTCCTACACGAAGGTGCCAATTTCGTTTCTATTGACCGATTTCGTTGCATACAGAGATTACTTGTAGTTTTGATTGTACGTTTTCATTCCTAGAATGGTCTTCTTGCTTTTACTCTTCAGGACACATAGATTATTTCAACGTATTTTTTCATTTTTGATCATTTTCGGCGTGTTTTAACTACGCGTGATATATTTTTATATACACTGAAGTTTCTTATCTTTATCATTTTCAGAATCAACTTCACGTTAAAAGACATTGCCGCATTACTGGTTGCTTCACTTTTCACTAGCTGATCGCTCCATTTTGTCTTTGACATCTTGTACATCCTGCCATACATAGGCTAATAATCACTTAACAGTTAATGAACTCGGATGTTTAGTTTATGATCAACATTGTTTTCCCTTTACTCATATTCGTCTCTATGTCCTTGCTCACATCAAATAGACATAATCTCTCCATTATAACTCATATCTCTTGTTGTTAGCTAAGGCTGAAGCTGCCACTGTCCAACATATTTTTTTCCGCGATTTCCATTTTCCTTTTATGTTCATTTGTAAGAGTACACTTCTAACGCCTGCAATGGAGTTTTAGAACTGCCATAACTTGTAAAATATCAGCCAACTGCCTTTCCCGACATTTCTAAGCCACAAATATTTGCAGATCCTTCCTTACATTATCGTAGGAATACTAAACTTGGAGTTTACGAATCACGTCGTAAATTATAAATATGATCAAATAGTTATAAGTAATCACAATTATAAATAGTCTCGAATCCCAAGAATGTAAATTTAATAATTAGTTCCACTATTACATCATTAATTGTAGTTAGCAAATTCTTATCTCTTGATTGCACTATCCTTTCTTTTTTTTGAATTAGAGAGATCATTCTATTCAGAGTCTCAGCGTCAGTTACTTAAGATGTTAAATTTTTCTGGCACGCGTCAGCGACAATATAAATGACACTGAACTTAGTTTGAATTCATAGATGTTCCGGGAGGAAAGGAAAATATTTCATCAGCTGATTCTAGAGTTATATATATGTTATATAAAGATAGGTTCCGAAATGGAGTTATAATCGAGTTGTCTTCGAGTTATGACCAGGTAAAAATTTAATCCATATTTTTGTTTCAAAGGAATAATATTACAATATGAAAATTCCTGGAAAAAATTATGGAACAAAATTACTGGTTCCGTATGTCATTTGACGTTAAATAGTAAATGAAAGATCCCAAAGCTCTGTATTTAATATTTTGTTCAAAAGTATAAAAAATTTGAATTCAAAAACGATTTTTTATGTTTGGTATACAACAACTTTGTTAAATTGCTAGTAAATAACATAAAAAAGTTTGAGTCAGATTTGAAGAGAATTTTATTCTTGAAATCTTTACGTGAATAATGTCAATTAAAGTCAAATATAAGTTTGAGAAATTTGATTTGGATTACACAGTGTTGCGTGCCTGAATGAAACACAAAATATCAGCTATTTTATTTATAAAGTAGCTAAAAGTTATGAAAATGTTTACTTATATTTTATTACTTAGTTAGTGTAGAAAAAATTCGTTTTGCAAATTCTAGGAATTTCTGCCTTGTAGTGTGATGTCTGAGTATAAAACGGCCAATTATCTGTTAGTCTATTATACCATAGCAAATGTGTGTTACAAATAAAGATCTGCCATTTTGAGTGTGATTAGAAACTTAACATTTTTCTATCACGTCATTGTTTAATAAAAGTTGATTTCTTCAAACTTTTGTTTATTTTTCACTGACATTATTCACAACATTTTTTCATAATAGAATTATCTACAAATCTGACTCGTAAATTTTTATTGTTTACAAGCAATTTAACAAAGTTATTGTTGGCCAAACATACAAAAATTCTTTTGAACTCAATTTTTTAACACTTTTCAGTAATTTTCTTTACGAATACTGACAATTAAGCTCAGGAATCGTTTTATTTAAATACGTCAGGTTAATCTACATATATAATCATTAAATCTGCCCCATAATATGTTTTCCAGAAATTTTCACATTGTATTATTACTCATTCGGAACAGTAATAGGTATGTAATAGGTATTAAATTTTCACCAGGATATAAGTCGAAACCAAAGCATTTCCGGGCCTGTATTATTTATACTTTTTTCTTATTTTTAGCTGTATCATGACTTCCAGAAATATTTCCTTTGCTCCCTGAATACACTGTACATACAGAATAAATTACATATATATATATATATATATATATTGTAATAAAACTATGGTGTTACAAATATAAAAATAAAGAAATAAAGGTAGATGTATGAGAATTGTGCTCTCCTGTAAGCCCCACTGTTTGGGCTAGACAATTTTGTAATAAAACACGAAATATTTAAAAGTGTGTATGTGTGTAGTGACGTTCCGCTCTGGGAAACGTTGATTGGGTAACGTTCCTGGTCTTTGTTGTTATCAAATAAACTCTGTGTGCATTGCTGTTGTAACTATTTGAAAATAAAATATAATTTAAAATTTATATTTATAAAAAAAAAATAAACTCTGAAAAAATGTTTTCGGTGTATTTATGTTCTTAAAATTTAGGAACAAAACGAGTTTCTTGGTTGTAATTAAAATTATGATGGTATTGTGTTTATTCTGGTAATAATTTTCCTTTCTGTAAATTTGTTAAAAAGACAATCCAGTTAACTCCAAGTTTAGATGAAAACGGCTCTCTTCTTCTTACTCTTGAAAGGTTGTAGTTTCGCATATACTGCCTTTAAAGGTTATTTAGTTTTCTTGATTAATTAACTGTTATGTCCTTTTATAATAGAAATCAACTTCAAATTACCAAAAACAAAACGTTTATTAAACAAAAATAATAAATTTGGTCGATTAAATATCGATGTTACAATGCCGTATCGACTCGCTCAGGGCCGGTCGATATACGAATTTTACATTCGTATTATAAAAATAGGTTCTTTAAACGGTTATTAATATATAGCCAGAGAAGGTCAGGGGCAGGAAAGTATAACACTTACAATTCTAAAATGTCTTAAATTTAAACAATACAATGATAGTTAGAAATAATAAAAGTTTATATATAATTTTATTCAAACCAATGTTCAGCCAACGGTCGTTTTCTTACAGCAATGATGAGAGTGGATCAAAATGGCCGCCTGACGCATGCGCGATGATAGCCTCTAACATTGATGAAGTACTTGTTGGAATACAGATGTCCTTTCTTCGTGTAAATGTTCTTCGCAATTGTATATGATCGTCTTGGGTATAGTTTAATGTCACTGGTGTATGATGGAATAGTTCACTTTGTGTAAAATGTCGTTCTTGGATATATCTCCTGGTGTTTATGTGTGTAGGTTTAACCTCGAAATTTCAGTCTGTATATGGTGTAATATCAGTGTTATTCGGTTTATTTAGTTATATGTTGTTCAGTTTGGTCAACTTCATCACTTCACAATAAATAAAATAGTTAAAAAATAATTGTATACAAAATTATTCCGAACTCGGTTATAACGTAACCGCCATGACAGGTTAATTCTATCAAATATTCACATTAAGTGCACTCTTCAACGTATAATAATGAACTGTTCGGATTTCCTTCGTCTCATGAAAATCTTAGCCTATATAATATATCTCATACATTGTTTCAAATTATCTTAACTTCCGACACACTCTAATTTTGTACATTATGCTCAGAAAGTAATTTCGTTATTAGTTAACTGTTCGAAATATTAAATACATATTCAGTTTCACTATTCTATTCTACTTATTTTGATAGTAATTAAGTTATTGTTACAAAGTTTCATCAGAAAATTGTATTTCTTACATTTTTTGGGAGGTAGGCCTAAAATTATACTTCCTGTCTTCTAAGTAAATAATAGCCATTTTCCCTAATATAATTATTATTCTATTAAATCTGAAATTGATATAATTGTCTATTCTCACTTATTTTATTGCAATTTAGTTTATTATTGATGGTTTTTAAATACAATTCACTTGTATATGACTCCTCCTATGATAATGTCAGTTAGACCATTTCAGTTTTAATGGTATTTTTATTAGATAAATAAATACTTTTACTTATATAGTGACCATATCTTTAGAAAGCCTCATTTACATAGTATACTATATGTTGAGTTTATTTTGCATAAATATTGTCAGTTTAACTGGCTTATAAGACTAGATTTATTAATTATTTTGCAGTTTAAATTCATTATATGGCCTAGATTTGATGTGTTGCTATTTGCAAAATTTTTACCAATGTATTTATTTTATATCCTTCTCTGACTTCTTATACTTATATACTTTATTGAGAACTAGTTTTTTGACTGGTATAACAGTAATTATTGATTGTACAATTAAAATATAACACCTATCTATATCAAAACTGGTACCCTGAATAACACCTTTTAGGGGCATTGATTACCTAATAACATAATTAAAAATATTCTATAACATTGGGAATGATATCCATTTTTAGATAGGGTATTCCAAATTCAAAATGACAACAAAATAACAAATTATAACAATAATATTTCTTATGAATAACTCTTATTTATCTAATTATTATATGGAATAGGAACATTGCATCCTGGTTCCATATAATGGTTAACACTTTATAGAATGAATCATTAACAGTCTGTTCTGTAATTCCCCATTTTACAGGATTTATTCCCCCTCTTAAAGTATAACACTGGCTATCTGTTTCCTATTCCATTCTATGGAATGTTCATATAGCTTCAGTAGCCTTTTATTAGTAATATTACTATTTCATTATCAAAATAGATACTGTTCACAAAACACTTAAAGTTTATTACTATGTACTGCAACTCATGCACCTTTTTTAAAGTTTATCAGTTATAATTTGATAACTTACACTTGTCCATGGCATGGACGTAGCCAGGATTTTGGATAGGGGGGGCAGAGGACTAAAGGGTTACCTAAAAAGCGCCGGGGGGGGGGATAAGCAAATTGTTTCGTCTCGGTATGTTATTAAGGCTCGTCAGTATAACTATCGCATACCTATTATAGGAATCTAAGCTAAAAAGAAATTTTTAAAATTAATCCAAAAGGGAATTTAAAAAAGTTTTACTCTATTGATCCAAAGCAGTGATTGTCGGATCTATTTAAAAGACTTTTATGTTACTTTATTTGTGAGTTACCTCTCACATGAAATTTTTTTTATTAGCTACTTTTTAGTAACACGCACCGTTATCGAGTTAAAAATTAAAATTTTCCTTTATTTAAAAACTTTAGGAATTTTTTCTCTGGAATGAAGAATACTACGAAGAAATGTTTCAGATTTAACCATAGTAGTGCACACTTAGATTTGATATATTTTACTTTCGTGGCTGTACTAGGCACTGTTATATTCTTGGGCGATTACTTCTATTTGATCGTTAAGAGGGTACCCTAGATTGTCAATATATACCGCAAGAAGTTCAAAAATATTTTAATTCAAGGGGTGAAATTAAAGATTGGAACACTTGATCCAAGAAAAGATGTTCTGGGGTGTCTGAGACCCCAAGATGCTTTAAGGGTTAAATAATCACCAAAAGTCACAAATAATAATGTGA
The DNA here is from genome assembly GCA_034769895.1 of Magicicada septendecula. Taxonomy (NCBI): domain Eukaryota; kingdom Metazoa; phylum Arthropoda; class Insecta; order Hemiptera; family Cicadidae; genus Magicicada; species Magicicada septendecula. The sequence goes on along the minus strand of CM068370.1, from coordinate 323,243,968 downwards.
TTTTAATTAAAACGTGGCAACAATGAAAAAACAGAATTACTTACAAATACCGTGATGAATGACAAAATTAAAGTTTTATAGTACGGTATGATATAAAATTAGTATAGTACAGTATAATTTTATACAATTATATATTTTTAAAACAATATTAGTTTTTCGTATGCAAACTAGCAAAGGATATATTATCACAAAGTATTAAACTAAAACATGTTACTAAAATAACTTACTAAAATAAGTTAAACTAAAATAAAAACTAAATCAAATAACTAAAAAATGTTAAACTAAAATAAGTTTTCTTGGATTTTCAGAAAACCTTTTCAGCACTTCCTTCTCCAATTGCTCCTTTTTTTCTAAAGCAGTTTTTCTGTGGACACTCATTAAGCATAGTCCATTGAGACGCTCCCCTGTCATCGTCGACCTAAGCCAGGTCTTTACTCTCCGCAACGTACTAAACGACCGCTCTACAGTACAAGTGGTGCAAGGCAGAGTAATAGAGATAAGCAGCGCTTTTTTTGTGGCCGGGTAAAAGATTTCAGCCTCTTTTACTAGATCTGCTATTGTCAGTTTTTTTAGCTGCTCTTTATTGAGTTTCTTCTTCTCCCACATAGTGTACCATAATTCAACTTCGGAGGCAACATCTTTTAAGTTATAAAAATCTGAGAACTCCTTGCCTTTTATTTTAAAGTCTTTCATGGTTATCATGGATATCATCTAACAGATGTAGAGACAAAATTGAAAAGGCAGGTGAGTGTTCATCTGAAAAACGTGCCTCCAGTGAAGAAACTAATGAATCGAAGTAAGGAATTACCAAGGATCTGTTCCAGTACTCTAAAGGACTGGAAGCTGGAGGATTGGAGCGATGGTTTTGTTTTTGAATAGATCTTGGGACTGTCAATTCCACTCTAACATCTTTGGTAATCTCGTCGACACTATTTACAAGCTCTGTAGTAACTTTCTCTGCATCACTACGATGAGTTGTTATCACTCCAAGGATCCGTTTGATGTGTTTTGAGCATTGGACAAGGTCCAGGGTTTTAAATTGAAGAACATTTACAACAGGTTCCAATAAGGCAGAATATTTGGCTATCAAGGCAACAGCAACAATAAGTTCAGGTTTTGTGGCTGCAGAATGTAATTGAAATGCCTGATTCCTCGTGTTCGAATTTCCTTCTTCCAGTGATAATCTCTTCAACCCTTCAACAATTTTTATGAAATGCTCGTTAAAAACTGAAATATTCTTGCATTTTTGGGACCATTGCAACTCACAGAGCATTGGAATGTTCGGGGCGTAGCGTCTTCTCAACACTGACTCTCTGAAGAACCTTATAATGTCTTTGATAGTGGTGATGGTGTTGCGTATTTGTGGAACACTATTCAAGTCATTTACAACAAGATTTAATTTGTGTGATGCACAATGAAAGAAGATAGCTTTCTCATACTTATTTCTTATAATTGATTGTACACCTTCATACTTGCCAGCCATAGCTGAACATCCATCATAACCCTGACCTACACATTTCTTCGGGTCAAGTCCTTCTTTTTCCAGAAACTTGTCTATCGCTGTTGCAATCGTGGTGGCATTGAGGGCAGGAAGTTCCACAAAACCCACAAACTCTTCCCGAACTTGCATTTCTTTTTCATCGAAGAAGCGCAAACCAATAGACAGCTGCTCTTTCCCTGATATATCAGCAGTCTCATCTGCCAGCACGCTAAAGGCAAATGCCTTCTTTGCTTGTTCTATAATGTCATCTTTGATAACAGTTCAGCAGAGATCAATAATTTCATTCTGGATCTGAGGGGACATATGTTGCATTTTTTCTCATACTAAGGATATCACAGTGACGTTTTAGTTCTTGGTCATCAGCATCGATTCGGAAGTGGATCAGGTCTTGAAATACACCTTCATGCTGCTCATTTCCCTCAGAGGCAAATCATGGGTACCACAAAATACGATTGTAGAAATTATCGATGCTAAGATTTTTTTGTTTTCTTCTATTAGTATCTTGTGGCCCGATATCACCTGAACGTCGACAGGAATTTCGTCCATAAAGATTTTGGCTGCACTGACTGCAGCTTTGTGCCAGTTGGTGGAAGCATGACTTTTGCAATTTTCATGTAAATGTTTGTAACGTATAAAAGGAGTTACAATGAACGATCCTAAAACACCCTTCACTGTACCAAGAAGGGGTGGGAACAGCACACAGAATTTGCAGAGTGCGCCTTTCGACCCCTTCGAATATGCTAACCAAGGGGAGTAAGTTTGAAGCCAACCGTGATTAAACTTCCTGCTTGAGAGGCCGACATCTTTAGCAAAGTCATAAGTAGTGGGTGGAACCCAACAGTTTGTCAACAGTTCCTTTTTTTTTGGCGCTGTCATCTGAGATGTCCGTCCGATCCACCGACCCAAATCATTCTCACACTCACAGCAGTCTTCAACATCAGGTTTAGGTGACTCACTGAGTGTTGGAATGGAAGAAGGCCCTGGTTGAAGCTCAACAGGGCAAGGTGCTGGTGAGGTTTTAACTTTCTTCTCGCTTTCACGTTTATCACTGTCATCTAAATCCCTTTTTTTGCTCCCTAAAATAAAGATGAGAATTCCCAAATAAAGAAGATTATGCAGGAAAAATTAAACAAATTTATTTTTACATTACCGCATACAGGAAGGTGTGTCCAAATTTCTTTTAGTTTGTTACTTTTCTTTTAATTTGTTATTAAATGAAATAACTTTACATTTTTTCTATATAAATATAATTTTTCACCGTTTAGACATTTCATCAAGAAGTCGCTAGGGTGGCGCTGCTGATGCCGAAACAAGGCGAATATAATTGAGCCGGTGAGAATGCTTTATGGCTAATTGGAGAAATTTAATGGTTTGTTAAAATTGTTATTGAAAAATCAAATAAAAAGATACTGTAATACTAAAAACTGATCACTGTCTACATGTAAGTGATTAATCTGATTTATAAATATGTATTCTGCATGTTTTTATATACTTTATATATTCAAATTTTATGACTTATGCCACTTTCATTCTCACCGGCTCAATTAACATAGCAGTTTTGAATATGGCGGAAACCAATCAGCAAGTAGGGATGGGTATCGATCGCCAACTTATTAATATTTGATATCGATAAAATATCGAGTCATTAACATCGATATATAAATATTATCGAAGGAAAACCATCGATATATCGGTCATGATTTAAGTTCAAGTTGGAAGTACAGAGATTTATAATTTCCCCCAAGTGAGTCTGTTCCGTCTTTGATTCTGTTTATCTTTTATGTGACTTGGATAGAAATAATGTAAAAAACAAACATCACTTAGACCAACTGTTATTATGAATAGTAAATATCGATACTTGGACACTCATTTAAATGGATGTTGAATAGCTGAGTGGTTCCTAAACTGTTCCGCAAAAAACTCAAAAAAGGTAATTTGAAACTGATTTTAAAATAAAACTACACGAAGTCAACTATTCTCGTATTCAGCTGTCAAGGACATAAACAAGAAAATAAGAAAACATTATCATAAAATAAGAAAAACATCGATAACTGAAGGGACAATATCGATATTTTGATATATATATATATCGATACCCATCCCTATCAGCAATCTTAAGGCATCAGCACTACTATCCCTAGACTAGACTTATACTCTCATGCTTACTCTGCTACAACCCTGATCACAAGCGTTGTAAAAAAATTATATCCACCATCTTTTTTCAAAAATTTCACAACCCTGGTTATTACGCCAAGTAAGTGAATATTCGCAAAGTGGAACGAGACGAAATGGCCGATTAAAATGTAATTTTTTTTCTTTTTTTATATCTTGTTATTGCGAGAGGTATTTTGAAATCATAAAATACACATCTGCTTGTAATTAGTGTATCCGAAATTTTAGTTTTGGAAATTGGAAGCGTCCGAATAATCGAAACTTAACCTAACTTTCTTCACTCAGGGAGAGTTCTGTAGTCTTGACTTTTTTGAGACAAACAAAATAACGTAACCACTATAGGTATAATTATAAATACTATTACGTGACCAATATATTTTAATACTATTCAACGTTGTAGAAATATCCTGAACTTTTAGAAATCGACATAAAAAATTAATGGCTAATTTACCTTTAAAAAACTTTCGTATACCCATTTTACTACTAACTATTGATGTGTCCTGTAGGTACTGTGGATGAAGTGAGGTCTCTGATGAGGTTAGACTATATTTAAATAAAGACGGAAACTAAAAAGAAGCTTGCAAAGCCGAGTTGAACTATAACGCGACTGGTCTGTTCACCAGGAAAATGGCGGATGCTTTAAAACTAGGGACTTACAAAAGCGGGAAGTTCAAAACTGTAAATTAACTATATATGTTTCTTTAATTCTTTAAAGTAAAGTAAGGATAACTGTCCATCACTGCTCCTGTTCTAGCACTCCTCGCATGCGTTTTTTATCTACTTTTATTTTATATTTTTTACTTTGTAACTTGATCTAGGGGGGGCAGCTGCCCCTCCCTGCCCCCCCCTTGGCTACGCCCCTGGTCCATGGTGATTTATTAACATTATTACTAGTCCTTTTCTAGTTTTTAACATGAAATATTCAACCATGGGGGGACTGTGAAGATTTGTTCCTACAAACTAAACAATAACTTTTTGGATGCACTGTTATTTAATTAATACTACTAAAACTTTTAGTTTTTTGTCAGTTTTACATTGTGATATGATTTTTTGGGGTGTTATACTTTCTCTTTGGACATTAATTTATTTTGGGGGTTTTGGGGTTCTCTCCCTATGGGGTTTTTATCTTATATAGGTCGTCTCACTTCTTTCTTCTTTCGTCAGTAGTTTTGGTGATTCTTCTTTCTTCTTTAGTTTTGGTTATTCTTCTTTCTTCTTTAGTTTTGGTAATTCTTCTTTCTTCTTTAGTTTTGGTTATTCTTCTTTCTTCAGTAGTTTTGGTTATTCTTCTTTCTTCTTAATTTTGGTTATTCTTCTTTCTTCTTTAGTTTTGGTTATTCTTCTTTCTTCAGTAGTTTTGGTTATTCTTCTTTCTTCTTTAGTTTTGGTTATTCTTCTTTCTTCTTTAGTTTTGGTTATTCTACTTTCTTCAGTAGTTTTGATTATTCTTCTTTCTTCAGTAGTTTTGGTTATTCTTCTTTCTTCAGTAGTTTTGGTTATTCTTCTTTCTTCTTTCGTTTTGGTTATTCTTCTTTCTTCTTTAGTTTTGGTTATTCTTCTTTCTTCTTTAGTTTTGATTATTCTTCTTTCTTCTTTCTTCAGTAGCTTTGGTTATTCTTCTTTCTTCTTTAGTTTTGGTTATTCTTCTTTCTTCTTTAGTTTTGGTTATTCTTCTTTCTTCTTTCTTCAGTAGTTTTGGTTATTCTTCTTTCTTCAGTAGTTTTGGTTATTCTTCTTTCTTCTTTAGTTTTGGTTATTCTTCTTTCTTCTTTAGTTTTGGTTATTCTTCTTTCTTCAGTAGTTTTGGTTATTCTTCTTTCTTCTTTCTTCAGTAGTTTTGGTTATTCTTCTTTCTTCTTTAGTTTTGATTATTCTTCTTTCTTCTTTCTTCAGTAGTTTTGGTTATTCTTCTTTCTTCTTTCTTCAGTAGTTTTGGTTATTCTTCTTTCTTCTTTAGTTTTGGTTATTCTTCTTTCTTCTTTCTTCAGTGGTTTTGGTTATTCTTCTTTCTTCAGTAGTTTTGGTTATTCTTCTTTCTTCTTTAGTTTTGGTTATTCTTCTTTCTTCAGTAGTTTTGGTTATTCTTCTTTCTTCAGTAGTTTTGGTTATTCTTCTTTCTTCTTTAGTTTTGATTATTCTTCTTTCTTCTTTCTTCAGTAGCTTTGGTTATTCTTCTTTCTTCAGTAGTTTTGGTTATTCTTCCTTCTTCTTTCTTCAGTAGTTTTGGTTATTCTTCTTTCTTCAGTAGTTTTCGCTGTGTATGCCTTTGTTTCTTCTGGTCTGGTTTCTTTGTCGGGGTATATTAATTGCCTGCTTCTATCTTACCTGGGTAATTTTGTTATTCACATTTTTAGTTTTCTGGGTTTTTAAATTTGTAGTATATTATATTATTTACAGATTTTTTCTTTATTTTAATTTTTCTTGTGAGTATATTAATTAATAGTGCCTTTTAATTGATTCTCATCTGGATATTCCATATATTAGAACTTTATCAATGATCATTGAGTAATGTATTTGTGTGGATTATCTGTCACGCTACAGATTGCTCTCTTCCAGAAGTGATTAGTTCAGATCATACTTAGTTTGTCTGAAGTAATTGCTTATGACATTTCATTATAAATTATATTTCTTTACTTCCTTCACATTTCTAAAAATTTTTCTTCTATATTTTTGAGCTTATCTATATTTCATTATTAACTGGATTCTTATTGATTGTAATAGTCATCTGAGGTTCGTTATTTTTTATTTTTCCATTTTCTTCTTAACTTGGTTCTTTATGCTTGGGATATTTATTCCCTAAAATTCCCTAACACGTTAGCTGGGGCAGTCCAGAGGGGCTCTGTAGGCTTCACTCTCTGCTGGCCATACTACGTCATTTATTGATTACAGAGGTAAATCATCTCTGATCAATACATAATAATACTGCTGGACTTATCTACAGACAGTTATTAATAAAAATTATATAAGAATAGTCCACCTTATGACTATAAAAAAAAATTAAATATCTTTGGATATTTCACTTCGTATACGAACAGATCTATTAATATTTCTATCTTAGTTAATTTCTATCTCAGTTATTTTTCTCAATGGTTAGCTCTGCTGGCATTTTATTTCTCCTTGTGGTTGGAAGCTGGTATAATATTATTATCACTTGTTATTCAGTGTAAAGTTTTTAATTCTCTGTCATATTTTGACTGTTATTACAATCTCCTTCTGGTCCTTGGTAGCATATATTTTGTATTATATTTTTGTTCTCTTCTTAATTCTTATGAATCGTTCCACTAGTATTATGTTTTTGCAATTACTCTTTTAATTGTCCTTCTTATAATTGACATTTATTATATGATCATATTTTTCTTATGGATTTATTTATATATGGTTTTTCTTTCTTTTTCAAAATTTTATTCTGCTCTTGCTTTTTATCCAAATGCACTCTTTAATTATTAATTCCATGTGTTTATTATCTCTGTTTATTTGACATAAAATTCTCATTAATTTTACTTCACAATAAGTTTATTCATTTTAATTGTATCAGTGGTTGGTACTGCCATTTCTTTATTCTCGAAAGTTTTTCAGAATTGGTCCCATATATAATTGTTTGTAATGTGTTATCCAAATTCTTTTTCTTCTTGTTCATTTCTAAAAGTTGGTTCTAAGATAAGGTAGTAAGTTGTTCTTACTTGATTTTTGAATTTTTTGCATTAAATAAATTCTTTTTATTCCTTTTTGATTCATAAATGGTTTCCTAAATAATAGGTAGTAAGTTGTTCTTGCTTCTTTTTGAATTTTGAAATTTAATAAATTCTTTTCTTTTTGATTCATAAATTGTTTCCTAAATAATAGGTAGTAAGTTGTTCTTGCTTCTTTTTGAATTTTGAAATTTAATAAATTCTTTTCTTTTTGATTCATAAATTGTTTCCTAAATAATAGGTAGTAAGTTGTTCTTACTTCTTTTTGAATTTTGAAATTTTCTAAATTCATTTTCTTTTTGTTCAATTACTCATGATATTTTTTCATGGAAGCCGGGTTATATACACCTTTTATCCTTTCTGAATCAATTTCCTTTATTTCATAAGTATTATTATTCTTTACATTGGATATGATATATGGTCCGGTGTATAACAGCAATAACTTCTTCGTTATTCCTTCCAGTGTGCTGGGTAGTTCACGATTTCTTAACAAAATTTTTTCTCCCTTTTCATATATTATTAATTTACCACTAGCCTTTTGATACTTATTTTGCCGTTTTAACTGGTCTTCTGCCACTTTGTTATAGAATTTAGCTTTATCAAATCTGTACATATGGTTACTGGGGAACTCGAGGATATCTGTGATCTCTCGTGGGGGTGGTTTCTCGTACATCGCAGAGTATGGGGTTATCCCTATAGCTGGATGGTATGCTAAGTTGAGGAATTCCTCCGTGGCTTCTAGATAGTCTTGCCACCTTTTTTGTTGATGGTGACAATAAGTCCTTAGGATCCTCCCCACGTCTCGCAACACCCGCTCTGCCGGATTACTGCTCGGATGGTAGACCGAGGTCTTATATGTACGAATGCCCATTGACAATAATGTATCTCGCCATTTTCCACCCTTAAATTGGGTTCCATGATCAGTAATGATCGAAGATGGTTTCCCCAGGTGTGGGATATACTGTTCAGTTAGTATCCCCAGAATTTTCCGGGTAGTCGCTCGATTAGTAGGGTATAGCTTAACATACTTGGTGAAGTGGTCCATTATGATGGTTAGGTACCGATATTGGTGTCGACCTCCACTACGGGGAAATGGTCCGCAAATGTCTAGGAACACCTTCTCCAATTTCGCTTGGGAAGTGATTGGGATCATCACACCTTCCTTCTTCTCATTATTAGTTTTTACCAGCTGGCAGATTTTACAATTCTTTATATACATTCGGACTTTCCTATTGATGTTTTTTATATGGCAGCTCTCCTCCAGAGCTTTTATTGCCTTGAGGGCGCCCATATGCCCGTAACGTATGTGGTAATTCACTATCAATTCCTTTTCGATCTGTGTCGGAACAACCACCTTCCAGATCTCTTCCTTCAAGGAGGTTTTAACGAACAATATTTGTTTATTCATCTGGTAATATTGAGCAACGGTTTCATCTCCCTCTTCTAGCCGAAGTTTGAGGTTTCTCAATTTCGGGTCCGCTTGTTGGTGGGTGCTCATGTCGGTCAATATTGTTGTGGCTCTGGTGCTAAGAAGATGGTATATTTTTAGCACGCTTTCTTTCTCCCCTTCGAAAGTTTGTTCTTCCACATTGACCCGGGATAACACATCCGCTACTACATTCTTTTTACCAGGGATGTACTCCCATTGTAGATGGTATTCTTGAAGGGCAAGTATCCACCTCGTTAGTCTGCCATGGTTCAGTTTGCAGCTTTTTAAGAACGAAATAGATTTATGGTCAGTTCGGACAGTAACAGGGTATCCCAAAATGTAAGTGCGGAACTTACCGCAAGCAAATACCACGCTCAGTAATTCTTTTTCCGTCACCGTGTAATTCCTTTCGCATTGGTTCAAAGACCTGCTCGCGAAGCTAATTACTTGAGGTTGACCCTTCTCGTCCTCTTGATACAGTGTCGTTCCCAGACTGATGTTGCTGGCATCGCAATTCATGAAGAACGGTAATTTAAAGTTTGGGTGGTGAAGTATTATAGTAACCAGAAATTTGTCCTTGATTTGTTGAAAAATCCCCTCTTGTTCCTTACACCATACCCATCTGTTTTTGGATGATAATTGAGGTTGAAACCTCGCGGTTAACTCTGAATATTGTTCCTGGAACTTTCTATAATAATTGCGGAGTCCCAGGAATGACTGTAACTGCTTCCTGTTTTTGGGTGCCGGGAATTTCTGGATGGCTTCCACCTTTTCTGCCGACGGTGAGATTCCTTGATCGTCCAAGTTAAATCCTAAAAATTGCACTTCTCTGGCAATAAACTTGGATTTTTCCAACTTCAGCGTGACGTTACTGGCAGATAATTTCTCAAGCACATGTTCCACACGGTAACAGTGTTCCTCCCACGTTTCAGATGTTATTAGTAGGTCGTCGACGTACACTGTTGTAAACTGAAGTGCTTCTTGTCCCAATATCTGGTCCATGCAGGTCACAAAGATGGCAACTGAGTTTACCAATCCTAAGGGCAATCTTTTGAATTGGTAATTGCGCCCCTCGAATATGAAAGCCAGATACTGGCGACTCCGTGGGTTTAACTCTACCTGCCAGTAGCCGCACACCGTATCCCAGGTGCTGAAGTATTGGGTACCATGGAAGCGTTTCAGGATTTCCTCAATCTCACCGGGCGATGTTCTATCGTTAATGATTTTTTTGTTTATTTCCCGTGCATCCAAACAAAGCCGGACTTCGCCGTTTTTCTTGGGAATTGCGACAATAGGGCTGGTGTATGGGGATTGGCTAGGTTCTATAATATCGCTATTAATCATTCGATTGATTTCCGCTCTCACTGCCTCTTTTCGAGAATGCGCAATAGGGTAGGATTTCCTATTAAACTCTACTGTATCTAGGAATTGAAGGGTACATTGATAATTTCTTACCTTGCCTGGCTCATCGGAAAATACTGAGCGGTACCTTTCATAAATATGTATCAACTGATTCGCTTGAGTATTGGGTAATTTCTCTCTATTAATTCCGCTTCGGAAATCCCTTATTTCCTGTATTTTCAGAGACCACAAATCTTCGTCCGTAGTTTCGTATACTATGGTGTTAGAAGTGGTGTTAGTATTAGTATAATTGATGCTACGTATTTGCTGGTGGATACTGCTGGGAAGTGTTATCTCACTACCGACTAAATCGGCCGTCCAGGTCAGATCTCCGGTAAAAAGTGATACCTTCTCCATTCGTAAATCGATAATAGCCGAGTTCCTTCTCAGCACATCACATCCCACTAATATGTTGAAGGGTAATCCTGCCGCAATTAGGAAGACCATGTTCATAGCTATACCCTTACTAACGACATTCAATGATACTTGTTTTCTGATTGTCTTGTTTTGGCGACCAGTGGCACCGATTAATACAATGTTATTTATAGGTAAGGTTGGCAATAACTTACCACATTTTCCTTGGATTCTCTCCAATTCTGTAGTGTTAATTATGGATACATTCGCACCGGTATCGATCATTAGTTGTGCGAATGTTCCTTCGATTTCTGCATTAATGTATATTATTTCATTTTTTATTATAGGGAGGCGAGTGTTGTCCTCCTCCAGTAGTTCATTTCGAATATTTTTCAAATAATTACATCGAATGATAGTAATTTTATTGTGATTATTTACTCTTGGCAATACCCAGGCGATAGAAGCAGCAAAAGGTCCTTATTGTTTATTACTGCCTCCTCCCGTTTAAATTCTCCTCATCTTGGTTATTAATTGGACCAACAGAGGCATCAGTGGGGAAACCTTGAGTAGGTTCCAGCCTTTCAGTTCTCGGTTCGTAGGTTTGTTCCCTATTTGTATGCCGCTCCGGGTCATCTAGGCTGGTACTTCGCCTTGGCGGATTATAATTGGAGTTGTCCCGTTCTCGGCTTCTGTGTCGATCTTCGTATTCGTGTACGCTGCTCCGCCGTTGCTGGTTATACCTGCGATGGTTGTTTCCTTCTGCCCGTATAAAATTTACCCGGGGTCGGGAGAATCTGTTGTTGTTGTTATTATTATTAGGGTAACCCCTATTGTTACTGTAAAATCGTTCGGTGTTATTGGTATGATTGGGGTTTCGCTGGCTATTAACATAATTATTCGGGTAATAATTACCTCGATTACCGGAGAACCCGTTATTATTTCGGTTAATGTTCGGGTTTGTATTACCGTGGTTATTGTTGTTGTTGTTACCATTCGTGGGGTGCTGATTATGGTAATTTGGATTATATCTATTTCCTTGGTACCCACTGTTGATCGGTTGACTATTCTTGTTTGACGACGGATTATTTCGAACTTCTGGCCGCTCATTTCTTCTTCTGCTCTGCCTGTAATATTCTTCATTCTCATAGTTTTCTAATAGCTCCGTCATCGCCTGTATGGTCTTTATCTGGCTCCCTCTTCGAGCTCGTATGACCTCTTCGTCATAATGATAAGAAAGCTTGTTCACTAGGCATTCCTCTGGTATGGCTGGTTCCAGGTGCTTGGCCAGGCACACCTTCCCAAAAAAGTACGCAGTCATGGTACTGCCAAACTGAGTTCTGTATCGGCCATTGCAGATGTTGTCCCTTATTAAATTCTGGGTGGTCTCTGACCAATACTTGGACTTGAACAAACTTTTGAACTGCTGATAATCGTTTATTTCGCTCCTGTTCGCCATCCACCAATTGTCCGTCATATCACGGAATGATTCGTCTAACAGTTCTCGACTGTTGGACCATCGGTTATTTCTATGTTTGGCCATATACTCCTCGATACGGGCCAAGAACTCCATTGGCTTCCTTTTATATTGGCGGAAGTTAAGCCATTCTCTGTTCTCGTTGATTGGGATATTAGTAAAGCTTGTTGGTCGGCTCCGAATTGCTTCCATGTCCTCCTGGTTCTGTCTCACTTGACCAGTGATGTTAGTCATCGCTTTCTCCATTCCGTCACATCTTTCCGTAATTCGAGTTCGTACCTTGCTGAGTTCTTCCTGGCTTTCCTTTCGGTTTTCTTCTGCCTTCTTGCGAGTAGATTCTTCAAGATTTGTGACCTTGGTGTTCACCACTTCCTTGAACTCTTGTACCTCCACTTCCGTCAGCCGACATCTTCCATCAACTTCTCTTATCTGTTGATTTATAGTTATGGTTTCATCTTCCAGCCTTTTGGTCATATATTTCTTATTATCCTTGAGTTCTTTGTTCATTTCCTTTCTTAATAGTTCCATTCGTTCGTCTAATTTGTCTAAATTCTCTTGGTTAACTTCCCGTAATTCTTCTCTTAATAGTTGGTTATCCTCTCTTAACTCTTCCAACCTCTCCCCCATCTTATCTTCCATTTTCTTGTTATTCTCCTCCAATTTTTCTTCCATCTTCTTGCTGGTTTCCTCCATTTTCTGATTAGTTTCATCAATTTTCTGGCTTAAAGATCGGTTGTCTTTCTTCATTTCCTTGCTGGTTTCCTCTATTCTCTTATTGGTGTTTTCAATCTTTTTACTCAATTCTTCTTTTATTGCTTGGTTGTCCTTCTTCAATTCTTCTTTTGTTGCTTGGTTGTCCTTCTTCAATTCTTCTTTTGTTGCTTCTATGCTCTTATTTATATCACCCAAATTTTCCTTAGTGGACTGGTTATCCTTCTTCAAATCTTCTAACTTTTTATTATTTTCTTCTGTAGTAGAATCCATTTTCTTGTTCAAGTTTTCCTCGGTGGAATCCATTTTCTTGCTTAAATTTTCCTCCATCTTCTCCATCATTATCCTGAGCATCTCCTGTATGTTACTATTCTCTGCTCGTGATGGTTTCTCGGGTTGTTCTATTCGTTCCTCCCGGACATCGATTTCCCCTGTTTGTGTGGGCGCTTCGGGTTGTTCCTCTGGTGGTGCTGGTTTTTTATGTTCCACCCGTTGTAATATCTTTTCCACGTCCTCCACTGGGGTCGCCTCCTTATCATCCATATTGAGTTCTTTTTCGGCCTCCGCCGCTCTCTTCTTTTATGTGGCACGACGCTGCATCTTTCCTGTTTCCCTGGCTGGATAACCGCTGCCAAGCTGAATTAGAAATTGGGCAAGTAATTACAGCCTTTCAACCCCTAATTACAGCCCTTTAGTTGGACGCCAAATTTGTAATAAAAATATGGTGTTACAAATATAAAAATAAAGAAATAAAGGTAGATGTATGAGAATTGTGCTCTCCTGTAAGCCCCACTGTTTGGGCTAGACAATTTTGTAATAAAACACGAAATATTTAAAAGTGTGTATGTGTGTAGTGACGTTCCGCTCTGGGAAACGTCGATTGGGTAACGTTCCTGGTCTTTGTTGTTATCAAATAAACTCTGTGTGCATTGCTGTTGTAACTATTTGAAAATAAAATATAAATTTAAAATTTATATTTATAAAAAAAAAATAAATTCTGAAAAAATGTTTTCGGTGTATTTATGTTCTTAAAATTTAGGAACAAATCGAGTTTCATGGTTGTAATTAAAATTATGATGGTATTGTGTTTATTCTGGTAATAATTTTCCTTTCTGTAAATTTGTTAAAAAGACAATCCAGTTAACTCCAAGTTTAGATGAAAACGGCTCTCTTCTTCTTACTCTTGAAAGGTTGTAGTTTCGCATATACTGCCTTTAAAGGTTATTTAGTTTTCTTGATTAATTAACTGTTATGTCCTTTTATAATAGAAATCAACTTCAAATTACCAAAAACAAAACGTTTATTAAACAAAAATAATAAATTTGGTCGATTAAATATCGATGTTACAATGCCGTATCGACTCGCTCAGGGCCGGTCGATATACGAATTTTACATTCGTATTATAAAAATAGGTTCTTTAAACGGTTATTAATATATAGCCAGAGAAGGTCAGGGGCAGGAAAGTATAACACTTACAATTCTAAAATGTCTTAAATTTAAACAATACAATGATAGTTAGAAATAATAAAAGTTTATATATAATTTTATTCAAACCAATGTTCAGCCAACGGTCGTTTTCTTACAGCAGTGATGAGAGTGGATCAAAATGGCCGCCTGACGCATGCGCGATGATAGCCTCTAACATTGATGAAGTACTTGTTGGAATACAGATGTCCTTTCTTCGTGTAAATGTTCTTCGCAATTGTATATGATCGTCTTGGGTATAGTTTAATGTCACTGGTGTATGATGGAATAGTTCACTTTGTGTAAAATGTCGTTCTTGGATATATCTCCTGGTGTTTATGTGTGTAGGTTTAACCTCGAAATTTCAGTCTGTATTTGGTGTAATATCAGTGTTATTCGGTTTATTTAGTTATATGTTGTTCAGTTTGGTCAACTTCATCACTTCACAATAAATAAAATAGTTAAAAAATAATTTTATACAAAATTATTCCGAACTCGGTTATAACGTAACCGCCATGACAGGTTAATTCTATCAAATATTCACATTAAGTGCACTCTTCAACGTATAATAATGAACTGTTCGGATTTCCTTCGTCTCATGAAAATCTTAGCCTATATAATATATCTCATACATTGTTTCAAATTATCTTAACTTCCGACACACTCTAATTTTGTACATTATGCTCAGAAAGTAATTTCGTTATTAGTTAACTGTTCGAAATATTAAATACATATTGAGTTTCACTATTCTATTCTACTTATTTTGATAGTAATTAAGTTATTGTTACAAAGTTTCATCAGAAAATTGTATTTCTTACATTTTTTGGGAGGTAGGCCTAAAATTATACTTCCTGTCTTCTAAGTAAATAATAGCCATTTTCCCTAATATAATTATTATTCTATTAAATCTGAAATTGATATAATTGTCTATTCTCACTTATTTTATTGCAATTTAGTTTATTATTGATGGTTTTTAAATACAATTCACTTGTATATGACTCCTCCTATGATAATGTCAGTTAGACCATTTCAGTTTTAATGGTATTTTTATTAGATAAATAAATACTTTTACTTATATAGTGACCATATCTTTAGAAAGCCTCATTTACATAGTATACTATATGTTGAGTTTATTTTGCATAAATATTGTCAGTTTAACTGGCTTATAAGACTAGATTTATTAATTATTTTGCAGTTTAAATTCATTATATGGCCTAGATTTGATGTGTTGCTATTTGCAAAATTTTTACCAATGTATTTATTTTATATCCTTCTCTGACTTCTTATACTTATATACTTTATTGAGAACTAGTTTTTTGACTGGTATAACAGTAATTATTGATTGTACAATTAAAATATAACACCTATCTATATCAAAACTGGTACCCTGAATAACACCTTTTAGGGGCATTGATTACCTAATAACATAATTAAAAATATTCTATAACATTGGGAATGATATCCATTTTTAGATAGGGTATTCCAAATTCAAAATGACAACAAAATAACAAATTATAACAATAATATTTCTTATGAATAACTCTTATTTATCTAATTATTATATGGAATAGGAACATTGCATCCTGGTTCCATATAATGGTTAACACTTTATAGAATGAATCATTAACAGTCTGTTCTGTAATTCCCCATTTTACAGGATTTATTCCCCCTCTTAAAGTATAACACTGGCTATCTGATTCCTATTCCATTCTATGGAATGTTCATATAGCTTCAGTAGCCTTTTATTAGTAATATTACTATTTCATTATCAAAATAGATACTGTTCACAAAACACTTAAAGTTTATTACTATGTACTGCAACTCATGCACCTTTTTTAAAGTTTATCAATTACAATTTGATAACTTACACTTGTCCATGGTGATTTATTAACATTATTACTAGTCCTTTTCTAGTTTTTAACATGAAATATTCAACCATGGGGGGACTGTGAAGATTTGTTCCTACAAACTAAACAATAACTTTTTGGATGCACTGTTATTTAATACTACTAACACTTTTAGTTTTTTGTCAGTTTTACATTGTGATATGATTTTTTGGGGTGTTATACTTTCTCTTTGGACATTAATTTATTTTGGGGTTTTTGGGGTTCTCTCCCTATGGGGTTTTTATCTTATATAGGTCGTCTCACTTCTTTCTTCTTTCTTCAGTAGTTTTGGTGATTCTTCTTTCTTCTTTAGTTTTGGTTATTCTTCTTTCTTCTTTAGTTTTGGTTATTCTTCTTTCTTCTTTAGTTTTGATTATTCTTCTTTCTTCTTTCTGCAGTAGCTTTGGTTATTCTTCTTTCTTCTTTAGTTTTGGTTATTCTTCTTTCTTTTTTCGTTTTGGTTATTCTTCTTTCTTCTTTCTTCAGTAGTTTTGGTTATTCTTCTTTCTTCAGTAGTTTTGGTTATTCTTCTTTCTTCTTTAGTTTTGGTTATTCTTCTTTCTTCTTTAGTTTTGGTTATTCTTCTTTCTTCAGTAGTTTTGGTTATTCTTCTTTCTTCAGTAGTTTTGGTTATTCTTCTTTCTTCTTTAGTTTTGGTTATTCTTCTTTCTTCTTTCGTTTTGGTTATTCTTTTTTCATTTTTAGTTTTGGTTATTCTTCTTTCTTCTTTCTTCAGTAGTTTTGGTTATACTTCTTTCTTCTTTCTTCAGTAGTTTTGGTTATTCTTCTTTCTTCTTTAGTTTTGGTTATTCTTCTTTCTTCTTTCCTCAGTAGTTTTGGTTATTCTTCTTTCTTCTTTAGTTTTGGTTATTCTTCTTTCTTCTTTAGTTTTGGTTATTCTTCTTTCTTCAGTAGTTTTGGTTATTCTTCTTTCTTCTTTAGTTTTGGTTATTCTTCTTTCTTCTTTAGTTTTGGTTATTCTTCTTTCTTCTTTAGTTTTGGTTATTCTTCTTTCTTCAGTAGTTTTGGTTATTCTTCTTTCTCCTTTCTTCAGTAGTTTTGGTTATTCTTCTTTCTTCTTTAGTTTTGGTTATTCTTCTTTCTTCTTTAGTTTTGATTATTCTTCTTTCTTCTTTCTTCAGTAGCTTTGGTTATTCTTCTTTCTTCAGTAGTTTTGGTTATTCTTCTTTCTTCTTTAGTTTTGGTTATTCTTCTTTCTTCAGTAGTTTTGGTTATTCTTCTTTCTTCTTTAGTTTTGATTATTCTTCTTTCTTCTTTCTTCAGTAGTTTTGGTTATTCTTTCTTCTTCTTTCTTCAGTAGTTTTGGTTATTCTTCTTTCTTCTTTAGTTTTGGTTATTCTTCTTTCTTCTTTCTTCAGTAGTTTTTCGCTGTGTATGCCTTTGTTTCTTCTGGTCTGGTTTCTTTGTCGGGGTATATTAATTGCCTGCTTCTATCTTACCTGGGTAATTTTGTTATTCACATTTTTAGTTTTCTCGGTTTTTAAATTTGTAGTATATTATATTATTTGCAGATTTTTTCTTTATTTTAACTTTTCTTGTGAGTATATTAATTAATAGTGCCTTTTAATTGATTCTCATCTGGATCTTCCATATATTAGAGCTTTATCAATGATCATTGAGTAATGTATTTGTGTGGATTATCTGTCACGCTACAGATTGCTCTCTTCCAGAAGTGATTAGTTCAGATCATACTTAGTTTGTCTGAAGTAATTGCTTATGACATTTCATTATAAATTATATTTCTTTACTTCCTTCACATTTCTAAAATTTTTTCTTCTATATTTTTGAGCTTATCTATATTTCATTATTAACTGGATTCTTATTGATAGTAATAGTCATCTGAGGTTCGTTATTTTTTATTTTTCCATTTTCTTCTTAACTTGGTTCTTTATGCTTGGGATATTTATTCCCTAAAATTCCCTAACACGTTAGCTGGGGCAGTCCAGAGGGGCTCTGTAGGCTTCACTCTCTGCTGGCCATACTACGTTATTTATTGTTTACAGAGGTAAATCATCTCTGATCAATACATAATAATACTGCTGGACTTATCTACAGACAGTTATTAATAAAAATTATATAAGAATAGTCCACCTTATGACTATAAAAAAAAATTAAATATCTTTGGATATTTCACTTCGTATACGAACAGATCTATTAATATTTCTATCTTAGTTAATTTCTATCTCAGTTATTTTTCTCAATGGTTAGCTCTGCTGGAATTTTATTTCTCCTTGTGGTTGGAAGCTGGTATAATATTATTATCACTTGTTATTCAGTGTAAAGTTTTTAATTCTCTGTCATATTTTGACTGTTATTACAATCTCCTTCTGGTCCTTGGTAGCATATATTTTGTATTATATTTTTGTTCTTTTCTTAATTCTTATGAATCGTTCCACTAGTATTATGTTTTTGCAATTACTCTTTTAATTGTCCTTCTTATAATTGACATTTATTATATGATCATATTTTTCTTATGGATTTATTTATATATGGTTTTTCTTTCTTTTTCAAAATTTTATTCTGCTCTTGCTTTTTATCCAAATGCACTCTTTAATTATTAATTCCATGTGTTTATTATCTCTGTTTATTTGACATAAAATTCTCATTAATTTTACTTCACAATAAGTTTATTCATTTTAATTGTATCAGTGGTTGGTACTGCCATTTCTTTATTCTCGAAAGTTTTTCAGAATTGGTCCCATATATAATTGTTTGTAATGTGTTATCCAAATTCTTTTTCTTCTTGTTCATTTCTAAAAGTTGGTTCTAAGATAAGGTAGTAAGTTGTTCTTACTTGATTTTTGAATTTTTTGCATTAAATAAATTCTTTTTATTCCTTTTTGATTCATAAATGGTTTCCTAAATAATAGGTAGTAAGTTGTTCTTGCTTCTTTTTGAATTTTGAAATTTAATAAATTCTTTTCTTTTTGATTCATAAATTGTTTCCTAAATAATAGGTAGTAAGTTGTTCTTACTTCTTTTTGAATTTTGAAATTTTCTAAATTCATTTTCTTTTTGTTCAATTACTCATGATATTTTTTCATGGAAGCCGGGTTATATACACCTTTTATCCTTTCTGAATCAATTTCCTTTATTTCATAAGTATTATTATTCTTTACATTGGATATGATATATGGTCCGGTGTATAACAGCAATAACTTCTTCGTTATTCCTTCCAGTGTGCTGGGTAGTTCACGATTTCTTAACAAAATTTTTTCTCCCTTTTCATATATTATTAATTTACCACTAGCCTTTTGATACTTATTTTGCCGTTTTAACTGGTCTTCTGCCACTTTGTTATAGAATTTAGCTTTATCAAATCTGTACATATGGTTACTGGGGAACTCGAGGATATCTGTGATCTCTCGTGGGGGTGGTTTCTCGTACATCGCAGAGTATGGGGTTATCCCTATAGCTGGATGGTATGCTAAGTTGAGGAATTCCTCCGTGGCTTCTAGATAGTCTTGCCACCTTTTTTTTTGATGGTGACAATAAGTCCTTAGGATCCTCCCCACTTCTCGCAACACCCGCTCTGCCGGATTACTGCTCGGATGGTAGACCGAGGTTTTATATGTACGAATGCCCATTGACAATAATGTATCTCGCCATTTTCCACCCTTAAATTGGGTTCCATGATCAGTAATGATCGAAGATGGTTTCCCCAGGTGTGGGATATACTGTTCAGTTAGTATCCCCAGAATTTTCCGGGTAGTCGCTCGATTAGTAGGGTATAGCTTAACATACTTGGTGAAGTGGTCCATTATGATGGTTAGGTACCGATATTGGTGTTGACCTCCACTACGGGGAAATGGTCCGCAAATGTCTAGGAACACCTTCTCCAATTTCGCTTGGGAAGTGATTGGGATCATCACACCTTCCTTCTTCTCATTATTAGTTTTTACCAGCTGGCAGATTTTACAATTCTTTATATACATTCGGACTTTCCTATTGATGTTTTTTATATGGCAGCTCTCCTCCAGAGCTTTTATTGCCTTGAGGGCGCCCATATGCCCGTAACGTATGTGGTAATTCACTATCAATTCCTTTTCGATCTGTGTCGGAACAACCACCTTCCAGATCTCTTCCTTCAAGGAGGTTTTAACGAACAATATTTGTTTATTCATCTGGTAATATTGAGCAACGGTTTCATCTCCCTCTTCTAGCCGAAGTTTGAGGTTTCTCAATTTCGGGTCCGCTTGTTGGTGGGTGCTCATGTCGGTCAATATTGTTGTGGCTCTGGTGCTAAGAAGATGGTATATTTTTAGCACGCTTTCTTTCTCCCCTTCGAAAGTTTGTTCTTCCACATTGACCCGGGATAACACATCCGCTACTACATTCTTTTTACCAGGGATGTACTCCCATTGTAGATGGTATTCTTGAAGGGCCAGTATCCACCTCGTTAGTCTGCCATGGTTCAGTTTGCAGCTTTTTAAGAACGAAATAGATTTATGGTCAGTTCGGACAGTAACAGGGTATCCCAAAATGTAAGTGCGGAACTTACCGCAAGCAAATACCACGCTCAGTAATTCTTTTTCCGTCACCGTGTAATTCCTTTCGCATTGGTTCAAAGACCTGCTCGCGAAGCTAATTACATGAGGTTGACCCTTCTCGTCCTCTTGATACAGTGTCGTTCCCAGACTGATGTTGCTGGCATCGCAATTCATGAAGAACGGTAATTTAAAGTTTGGGTGGTGAAGTATTATAGTAGCCAGAAATTTGTCCTTGATTTGTTGAAAAATCCCCTCTTGTTCCTTACACCATACCCATCTGTTTTTGGATGATAATTGAGGTTGAAACCTCGTGATTAACTCTGAATATTGTTCCTGGAACTTTCTATAATAATTGCAGAGTCCCAGGAACGACTGTAACTGCTTCCTGTTTTTGGGTGCCGGGAATTTCTGGATGGCTTCCACCTTTTCTGCCGACGGTGAGATTCCTTGATCGTCCAAGTTAAATCCTAAAAATTGCACTTCTCTAGCAATAAACTTGGATTTTTCCAACTTCAGCGTGACGTTACTGGCAGATAATTTCTCAAGCACATGTTCCACACGGTAACAGTGTTCCTCCCACGTTTCAGATGTTATTAGTAGGTCGTCGACGTACACTGTTGTAAACTGAAGTGCTTCTTGTCCCAATATCTGGTCCATGCAGGTCACAAAGATGGCAACTGAGTTTACCAATCCGAAGGGCAATCTTTTGAATTGGTAATTCCGCCCCTCGAATATGAAAGCCAGATATTGGCGACTCCGTGGGTTTAACTCTACCTGCCAGTAGCCGCACACCGTATCCCAGGTGCTGAAGTATTGGGTACCATGGAAGCGTTTCAGGATTTCCTCAATCTCACCGGGCGATGTTCTATCGTTAATGATTTTTTTGTTTATTTCCCGTGCATCCAAACAAAGCCGGACTTCGCCGTTTTTCTTGGGAATTGCGACAATAGGGCTGGTGTATGGGGATTGGCTAGGTTCTATAATATCGCTATTAATCATTCGATTGATTTCCGCTCTCACTGCCTCTTTTCGAGAATGCGCAATAGGGTAGGATTTCCTATTAAACTCTACTGTATCTCGGAATTGAAGGGTACATTGATAATTTCTTACCTTGCCTGGCTCATCGGAAAATACTGAGCGGTACCTTTCATAAATATGTATCAACTGATTCGCTTGAGTATTGGGTAATTTCTCTCTATTAATTCCGCTTCGGAAATCCCTTATTTCCTGTATTTTCAGAGACCACAAATCTTCGTCCGTAGTTTCGTATACTATGGTGTTAGAAGTGGTGTTAGTATTAGTATAATTGATGCTACGTATTTGCTGGTGGATACTGCTGGGAAGTGTTATCTCACTACCGACTAAATCGGCCGTCCAGGTCAGATCTCCGGTAAAAAGTGATACCTTCTCCATTCGTAAATCGATAATAGCCGAGTTCCTTCTCAGCACATCACATCCCACTAATATGTTGAAGGGTAATCCTGCCGCAATTAGGAAGACCATGTTCATAGCTATACCCTTACTAACGACATTCAATGATACTTGTTTTCTGATTGTCTTGTTTTGGCGACCAGTGGCACCGATTAATACAATGTTATTTATAGGTAAGGTTGGCAATAACTTACCACATTTTCCTTGGATTCTCTCCAATTCTGTAGTGTTAATTATGGATACATTCGCACCGGTATCGATCATTAGTTGTGCGAATGTTCCTTCGATTTCTGCATTAATGTATATTATTTCATTTTTTATTATAGGGAGGCGAGTGTCGTCCTCCTCCAGTAGTTCATTTCGAATATTTTTCAAATAATTACATCGAATGATAGTAATTTTATTGTGATTATTTACTCTTGGCAATACCCAGGCGATAGAAGCAGCAAAAGGTCCTTATTGTTTATTACTGCTTCCTCCCGTTTAAATTCTCCTCATCTTGGTTATTAATTGGACCAACAGAGGCATCAGTGGGGAAACCTTGAGTAGGTTCCAGCCTTTCAGTTCTCGGTTCGTAGGTTTGTTCCCTATTTGTATGCCGCTCCGGGTCATCTAGGCTGGTACTTCGCCTTGGCGGATTATAATTGGAGTTGTCCCGTTCTCGGCTTCTGTGTCGATCTTCGTATTCGTGTACGCTGCTCCGCCGTTGCTGGTTATACCTGCGATGGTTGTTTCCTTCTGCCCGTATAAAATTTACCCGGGGTCGAGAGAATCTGTTGTTGTTGTTATTATTATTAGGGTAACCCCTATTGTTATTGTAAAATCGTTCGGTGTTATTGGTATGATTGGGGTTTCGCTGGCTATTGACATTATTATTCGGGTAATAATTACCTCGATTACCGGAGAACCCGTTATTTATTCGGTTAATGTTCGGGTTTGTATTACCGTGGTTATTGTTGTTGTTGTTACCATTCGTGAGGTGCTGATTATGGTAATTCGGATTATATCTATTTCCTTGGTACCCACTGTTGATCGGTTGACTATTCTTGTTTGACGACGGATTATTTCGAACTTCTGGCCGCTCATTTCTTCTTCTGCTCTGCCTGTAATATTCTTCATTCTCATAGTTTTCTAATAGCTCCGTCATCGCCTGTATGGTCTTTATCTGGCTCCCTCTTCGAGCTCGTATGACCTCTTCGTCATAATGATAAGAAAGCTTGTTCACCAGGCATTCCTCTGGTATGGCTGGTTCCAGGTGCTTGGCCAGGCACACCTTCCCAAAAAAGTACGCAGTCATGGTACTGCCAAACTGAGTTCTGTATCGGCCATTGCAGATGTTGTCCCTTATTAAATTCTGGGTGGTCTCTGACCAATACTTGGACTTGAACAAACTTTTGAACTGCTGATAATCGTTTATTTCGCTCCTGTTCGCCATCCACCAATTGTCCGTCATATCACGGAATGATTCGTCTAACAGTTCTCGACTGTTGGACCATCGGTTATTTCTATGTTTGGCCATATACTCCTCGATACGGGCCAAGAACTCCATTGGCTTCCTTTTATATTGGCGGAAGTTAAGCCATTCTCTGTTCTCGTTGATTGGGATATTAGTAAAGCTTGTTGGTCGGCTCCGAATTGCTTCCATGTCCTCCTGGTTCTGTCTCACTTGACCAGTGATGTTAGTCATCGCTTCCTCCATTCCGTCACATCTTTCCGTAATTCGAGTTCGTACCTTGCTGAGTTCTTCCTGGCTTTCCTTTCGGTTTTCTTCTGCCTTCTTGCGAGTAGATTCTTCAAGATTTGTGACCTTGGTGTTCACCACTTCCTTGAACTCTTGTACCTCCACTTCCGTCAGCCGACATCTTCCATCAACTTCTCTTATCTGTTGATTTATAGTTATGGTTTCATCTTCCAGCCTTTTGGTCATATATTTCTTATTATCCTTGAGTTCTTTGTTCATTTCCTTTCTTAATAGTTCCATTCGTTCGTCTAATTTGTCTAAATTCTCTTGGTTAACTTCCCGTAATTCTTCTCTTAATAGTTGGTTATCCTCTCTTAACTCTTCCAACCTCTCCCCCATCTTATCTTCCATTTTCTTGTTATTCTCCTCCAATTTTTCTTCCATCTTCTTGCTGGTTTCCTCCATTTTCTGATTAGTTTCATCAATTTTCTGGCTTAAAGATCGGTTGTCTTTCTTCATTTCCTTGCTGGTTTCCTCTATTCTCTTATTGGTGTTTTCAATCTTTTTACTCAATTCTTCTTTTATTGCTTGGTTGTCCTTCTTCAATTCTTCTTTTGTTGCTTGGTTGTCCTTCTTCAATTCTTCTTTTGTTGCTTCTATGCTCTTATTTATATCACCCAAATTTTCCTTAGTGGACTGGTTATCCTTCTTCAAATCTTCTAACTTTTTATTATTTTCTTCTGTAGTAGAATCCATTTTCTTGTTCAAGTTTTCCTCGGTGGAATCCATTTTCTTGCTTAAATTTTCCTCCATCTTCTCCATCATTATCCTGAGCATCTCCTGTATGTTACTATTCTCTGCTCGTGATGGTTTCTCGGGTTGTTCTATTCGTTCCTCCCGGACATCGATTTCCCCTGTTTGTGTGGGCGCTTCGGGTTGTTCCTCTGGTGGTGCTGGTTTTTTATGTTCCACCCGTTGTAATATCTTTTCCACGTCCTCCACTGGGGTCGCCTCCTTATCATCCATATTGAGTTCTTTTTCGGCCTCCGCCGCTCTCTTCTTTTATGTGGCACGACGCTGCATCTTTCCTGTTTCCCTGGCTGGATAACCGCTGCCAAGCTGAATTAGAAATTGGGCAAGTAATTACAGCCTTTCAACCCCTAATTACAGCCCTTTAGTTGGACGCCAAATTTGTAATAAAAATATGGTGTTACAAATATAAAAATAAAGAAATAAAGGTAGATGTATGAGAATTGTGCTCTCCTGTAAGCCCCACTGTTTGGGCTAGACAATTTTGTAATAAAACACGAAATATTTAAAAGTGTGTATGTGTGTAGTGACGTTCCGCTCTGGGAAACGTCGATTGGGTAACGTTCCTGGTCTTTGTTGTTATCAAATAAACTCTGTGTGCATTGCTGTTGTAACTATTTGAAAATAAAATATAAATTTAAAATTTATATTTATAAAAAAAAAATAAATTCTGAAAAAATGTTTTCGGTGTATTTATGTTCTTAAAATTTAGGAACAAATCGAGTTTCTTGGTTGTAATTAAAATTATGATGGTATTGTGTTTATTCTGGTAATAATTTTCCTTTCTGTAAATTTGTTAAAAAGACAATCCAGTTAACTCCAAGTTTAGATGAAAACGGCTCTCTTCTTCTTACTCTTGAAAGGTTGTAGTTTCGCATATACTGCCTTTAAAGGTTATTTAGTTTTCTTGATTAATTAACTGTTATGTCCTTTTATAATAGAAATCAACTTCAAATTACCAAAAACAAAACGTTTATTAAACAAAAATAATAAATTTGGTCGATTAAATATCGATGTTACAATGCCGTATCGACTCGCTCAGGGCCGGTCGATATACGAATTTTACATTCGTATTATAAAAATAGGTTCTTTAAACGGTTATTAATATATAGCCAGAGAAGGTCAGGGGCAGGAAAGTATAACACTTACAATTCTAAAATGTCTTAAATTTAAACAATACAATGATAGTTAGAAATAATAAAAGTTTATATATAATTTTATTCAAACCAATGTTCAGCCAACGGTCGTTTTCTTACAGCAGTGATGAGAGTGGATCAAAATGGCCGCCTGACGCATGCGCGATGATAGCCTCTAACATTGATGAAGTACTTGTTGGAATACAGATGTCCTTTCTTCGTGTAAATGTTCTTCGCAATTGTATATGATCGTCTTGGGTATAGTTTAATGTCACTGGTGTATGATGGAATAGTTCACTTTGTGTAAAATGTCGTTCTTGGATATATCTCCTGGTGTTTATGTGTGTAGGTTTAACCTCGAAATTTCAGTCTGTATATGGTGTAATATCAGTGTTATTCGGTTTATTTAGTTATATGTGGTTCAGTTTGGTCAACTTCATCACTTCACAATAAATAAAATAGTTAAAAAATAATTTTATACAAAATTATTCCGAACTCGGTTATAACGTAACCACCATGACAGGTTAATTCTATCAAATATTCACATTAAGTGCACTCTTCAACGTATAATAATGAACTGTTCGGATTTCCTTCGTCTCATGAAAATCTTAGCCTATATAATATATCTCATACATTGTTTCAAATTATCTTAACTTCCGACACACTCTAATTTTGTACATTATGCTCAGAAAGTAATTTCGTTATTAGTTAACTGTTCGAAATATTAAATACATATTGAGTTTCACTATTCTATTCTACTTATTTTGATAGTAATTAAGTTATTGTTACAAAGTTTCATCAGAAAATTGTATTTCTTACATTTTTTGGGAGGTAGGCCTAAAATTATACTTCCTGTCTTCTAAGTAAATAATAGCCATTTTCCCTAATATAATTATTATTCTATTAAATCTGAAATTGATATAATTGTCTATTCTCACTTATTTTATTGCAATTTAGTTTATTATTGATGGTTTTTAAATACAATTCACTTGTATATGACTCCTCCTATGATAATGTCAGTTAGACCATTTCAGTTTTAATGGTATTTTTATTAGATAAATAAATACTTTTACTTATATAGTGACCATATCTTTAGAAAGCCTCATTTACATAGTATACTATATGTTGAGTTTATTTTGCATAAATATTGTCAGTTTAACTGGCTTATAAGACTAGATTTATTAATTATTTTGCAGTTTAAATTCATTATATGGCCTAGATTTGATGTGTTGCTATTTGCAAAATTTTTACCAATGTATTTATTTTATATCCTTCTCTGACTTCTTATACTTATATACTTTATTGAGAACTAGTTTTTTGACTGGTATAACAGTAATTATTGATTGTACAATTAAAATATAACACCTATCTATATCAAAACTGGTACCCTGAATAACACCTTTTAGGGGCATTGATTACCTAATAACATAATTAAAAATATTCTATAACATTGGGAATGATATCCATTTTTAGATAGGGTATTCCAAATTCAAAATGACAACAAAATAACAAATTATAACAATAATATTTCTTATGAATAACTCTTATTTATCTAATTATTATATGGAATAGGAACGTAACATCCTGCTTCCATATAATGGTTAACACTTTATAGAATGAATCATTAACAGTCTGTTCTGTAATTCCCCATTTTACAGGATTTATTCTCCCTCTTAAAGTATAACACTGACTATCTGTTTCCTATTCCATTCTATGGAATGTTCATATAGTTTCAGTAGCCTTTTATTAGTAATATTACTATTTCATTATCAAAATAGATACTGTTCACAAAACACTTAAAGTTTATTACTTTGTACTGCAACTCATGCACCTTTTTTAAAGTTTATCAGTTACAATTTGATAACTTACACTTGTCCATGGTGATTTATTAACATTATTACTAGTCCTTTTCTAGTTTTTAACATGAAATATTCAACCATGGGGGGACTGTGAAGATTTGTTCATACAAACTAAACAATAACTTTTTGGATGAACTGTTATTTAATACTACTAACACTTTTAGTTTTTTGTCAGTTTTACATTGTGATATGATTTTTTGGGGTGTTATACTTTCTCTTTGGACATTAATTTATTTTGGGGTTTTTGGGGTTCTCTCCCTATGGGGTTTTTATCTTATATAGGTCGTCTCACTTCTTTCTTCTTTCTTCAGTAGTTTTGGTGATTCTTCTTTCTTCTTTAGTTTTGGTTATTCTTCTTTCTTCTTTAGTTTTGGTTATTCTTCTTTCTTCTTTAGTTTTGATTATTCTTCTTTCTTCTTTCTGCAGTAGCTTTGGTTATTCTTCTTTCTTCTTTAGTTTTGGTTATTCTTCTTTCTTTTTTCGTTTTGGTTATTCTTCTTTCTTCTTTCTTCAGTAGTTTTGGTTATTCTTCTTTCTTCAGTAGTTTTGGTTATTCTTCTTTCTTCTTTAGTTTTGGTTATTCTTCTTTCTTCTTTAGTTTTGGTTATTCTTCTTTCTTCAGTAGTTTTGGTTATTCTTCTTTCTTCAGTAGTTTTGGTTATTCTTCTTTCTTCTTTAGTTTTGGTTATTCTTCTTTCTTCTTTCGTTTTGGTTATTCTTCTTTCTTCTTTAGTTTTGATTATTCTTCTTTCTTCTTTCTTCAGTAGTTTTGGTTATTCTTTCTTCTTCTTTCTTCAGTAGTTTTGGTTATTCTTCTTTCTTCTTTAGTTTTGGTTATTCTTCTTTCTTCTTTCTTCTTTCTTCAGTAGTTTTTCGCTGTGTATGCCTTTGTTTCTTCTGGTCTGGTTTCTTTGTCGGGGTATATTAATTGCCTGCTTCTATCTTACCTGGGTAATTTTGTTATTCACATTTTTAGTTTTCTCGGTTTTTAAATTTGTAGTATATTATATTATTTGCAGATTTTTTCTTTATTTTAACTTTTCTTGTGAGTATATTAATTAATAGTGCCTTTTAATTGATTCTCATCTGGATCTTCCATATATTAGAGCTTTATCAATGATCATTGAGTAATGTATTTGTGTGGATTATCTGTCACGCTACAGATTGCTCTCTTCCAGAAGTGATTAGTTCAGATCATACTTAGTTTGTCTGAAGTAATTGCTTATGACATTTCATTATAAATTATATTTCTTTACTTCCTTCACATTTCTAAAATTTTTTCTTCTATATTTTTGAGCTTATCTATATTTCATTATTAACTGGATTCTTATTGATAGTAATAGTCATCTGAGGTTCGTTATTTTTTATTTTTCCATTTTCTTCTTAACTTGGTTCTTTATGCTTGGGATATTTATTCCCTAAAATTCCCTAACACGTTAGCTGGGGCAGTCCAGAGGGGCTCTGTAGGCTTCACTCTCTGCTGGCCATACTACGTTATTTATTGTTTACAGAGGTAAATCATCTCTGATCAATACATAATAATACTGCTGGACTTATCTACAGACAGTTATTAATAAAAATTATATAAGAATAGTCCACCTTATGACTATAAAAAAAAATTAAATATCTTTGGATATTTCACTTCGTATACGAACAGATCTATTAATATTTCTATCTTAGTTAATTTCTATCTCAGTTATTTTTCTCAATGGTTAGCTCTGCTGGAATTTTATTTCTCCTTGTGGTTGGAAGCTGGTATAATATTATTATCACTTGTTATTCAGTGTAAAGTTTTTAATTCTCTGTCATATTTTGACTGTTATTACAATCTCCTTCTGGTCCTTGGTAGCATATATTTTGTATTATATTTTTGTTCTTTTCTTAATTCTTATGAATCGTTCCACTAGTATTATGTTTTTGCAATTACTCTTTTAATTGTCCTTCTTATAATTGACATTTATTATATGATCATATTTTTCTTATGGATTTATTTATATATGGTTTTTCTTTCTTTTTCAAAATTTTATTCTGCTCTTGCTTTTTATCCAAATGCACTCTTTAATTATTAATTCCATGTGTTTATTATCTCTGTTTATTTGACATAAAATTCTCATTAATTTTACTTCACAATAAGTTTATTCATTTTAATTGTATCAGTGGTTGGTACTGCCATTTCTTTATTCTCGAAAGTTTTTCAGAATTGGTCCCATATATAATTGTTTGTAATGTGTTATCCAAATTCTTTTTCTTCTTGTTCATTTCTAAAAGTTGGTTCTAAGATAAGGTAGTAAGTTGTTCTTACTTGATTTTTGAATTTTTTGCATTAAATAAATTCTTTTTATTCCTTTTTGATTCATAAATGGTTTCCTAAATAATAGGTAGTAAGTTGTTCTTGCTTCTTTTTGAATTTTGAAATTTAATAAATTCTTTTCTTTTTGATTCATAAATTGTTTCCTAAATAATAGGTAGTAAGTTGTTCTTACTTCTTTTTGAATTTTGAAATTTTCTAAATTCATTTTCTTTTTGTTCAATTACTCATGATATTTTTTCATGGAAGCCGGGTTATATACACCTTTTATCCTTTCTGAATCAATTTCCTTTATTTCATAAGTATTATTATTCTTTACATTGGATATGATATATGGTCCGGTGTATAACAGCAATAACTTCTTCGTTATTCCTTCCAGTGTGCTGGGTAGTTCACGATTTCTTAACAAAATTTTTTCTCCCTTTTCATATATTATTAATTTACCACTAGCCTTTTGATACTTATTTTGCCGTTTTAACTGGTCTTCTGCCACTTTGTTATAGAATTTAGCTTTATCAAATCTGTACATATGGTTACTGGGGAACTCGAGGATATCTGTGATCTCTCGTGGGGGTGGTTTCTCGTACATCGCAGAGTATGGGGTTATCCCTATAGCTGGATGGTATGCTAAGTTGAGGAATTCCTCCGTGGCTTCTAGATAGTCTTGCCACCTTTTTTTTTGATGGTGACAATAAGTCCTTAGGATCCTCCCCACTTCTCGCAACACCCGCTCTGCCGGATTACTGCTCGGATGGTAGACCGAGGTTTTATATGTACGAATGCCCATTGACAATAATGTATCTCGCCATTTTCCACCCTTAAATTGGGTTCCATGATCAGTAATGATCGAAGATGGTTTCCCCAGGTGTGGGATATACTGTTCAGTTAGTATCCCCAGAATTTTCCGGGTAGTCGCTCGATTAGTAGGGTATAGCTTAACATACTTGGTGAAGTGGTCCATTATGATGGTTAGGTACCGATATTGGTGTTGACCTCCACTACGGGGAAATGGTCCGCAAATGTCTAGGAACACCTTCTCCAATTTCGCTTGGGAAGTGATTGGGATCATCACACCTTCCTTCTTCTCATTATTAGTTTTTACCAGCTGGCAGATTTTACAATTCTTTATATACATTCGGACTTTCCTATTGATGTTTTTTATATGGCAGCTCTCCTCCAGAGCTTTTATTGCCTTGAGGGCGCCCATATGCCCGTAACGTATGTGGTAATTCACTATCAATTCCTTTTCGATCTGTGTCGGAACAACCACCTTCCAGATCTCTTCCTTCAAGGAGGTTTTAACGAACAATATTTGTTTATTCATCTGGTAATATTGAGCAACGGTTTCATCTCCCTCTTCTAGCCGAAGTTTGAGGTTTCTCAATTTCGGGTCCGCTTGTTGGTGGGTGCTCATGTCGGTCAATATTGTTGTGGCTCTGGTGCTAAGAAGATGGTATATTTTTAGCACGCTTTCTTTCTCCCCTTCGAAAGTTTGTTCTTCCACATTGACCCGGGATAACACATCCGCTACTACATTCTTTTTACCAGGGATGTACTCCCATTGTAGATGGTATTCTTGAAGGGCCAGTATCCACCTCGTTAGTCTGCCATGGTTCAGTTTGCAGCTTTTTAAGAACGAAATAGATTTATGGTCAGTTCGGACAGTAACAGGGTATCCCAAAATGTAAGTGCGGAACTTACCGCAAGCAAATACCACGCTCAGTAATTCTTTTTCCGTCACCGTGTAATTCCTTTCGCATTGGTTCAAAGACCTGCTCGCGAAGCTAATTACATGAGGTTGACCCTTCTCGTCCTCTTGATACAGTGTCGTTCCCAGACTGATGTTGCTGGCATCGCAATTCATGAAGAACGGTAATTTAAAGTTTGGGTGGTGAAGTATTATAGTAGCCAGAAATTTGTCCTTGATTTGTTGAAAAATCCCCTCTTGTTCCTTACACCATACCCATCTGTTTTTGGATGATAATTGAGGTTGAAACCTCGTGATTAACTCTGAATATTGTTCCTGGAACTTTCTATAATAATTGCAGAGTCCCAGGAACGACTGTAACTGCTTCCTGTTTTTGGGTGCCGGGAATTTCTGGATGGCTTCCACCTTTTCTGCCGACGGTGAGATTCCTTGATCGTCCAAGTTAAATCCTAAAAATTGCACTTCTCTAGCAATAAACTTGGATTTTTCCAACTTCAGCGTGACGTTACTGGCAGATAATTTCTCAAGCACATGTTCCACACGGTAACAGTGTTCCTCCCACGTTTCAGATGTTATTAGTAGGTCGTCGACGTACACTGTTGTAAACTGAAGTGCTTCTTGTCCCAATATCTGGTCCATGCAGGTCACAAAGATGGCAACTGAGTTTACCAATCCGAAGGGCAATCTTTTGAATTGGTAATTGCGCCCCTCGAATATGAAAGCCAGATATTGGCGACTCCGTGGGTTTAACTCTACCTGCCAGTAGCCGCACACCGTATCCCAGGTGCTGAAGTATTGGGTACCATGGAAGCGTTTCAGGATTTCCTCAATCTCACCGGGCGATGTTCTATCGTTAATGATTTTTTTGTTTATTTCCCGTGCATCCAAACAAAGCCGGACTTCGCCGTTTTTCTTGGGAATTGCGACAATAGGGCTGGTGTATGGGGATTGGCTAGGTTCTATAATATCGCTATTAATCATTCGATTGATTTCCGCTCTCACTGCCTCTTTTCGAGAATGCGCAATAGGGTAGGATTTCCTATTAAACTCTACTGTATCTCGGAATTGAAGGGTACATTGATAATTTCTTACCTTGCCTGGCTCATCGGAAAATACTGAGCGGTACCTTTCATAAATATGTATCAACTGATTCGCTTGAGTATTGGGTAATTTCTCTCTATTAATTCCGCTTCGGAAATCCCTTATTTCCTGTATTTTCAGAGACCACAAATCTTCGTCCGTAGTTTCGTATACTATGGTGTTAGAAGTGGTGTTAGTATTAGTATAATTGATGCTACGTATTTGCTGGTGGATACTGCTGGGAAGTGTTATCTCACTACCGACTAAATCGGCCGTCCAGGTCAGATCTCCGGTAAAAAGTGATACCTTCTCCATTCGTAAATCGATAATAGCCGAGTTCCTTCTCAGCACATCACATCCCACTAATATGTTGAAGGGTAATCCTGCCGCAATTAGGAAGACCATGTTCATAGCTATACCCTTACTAACGACATTCAATGATACTTGTTTTCTGATTGTCTTGTTTTGGCGACCAGTGGCACCGATTAATACAATGTTATTTATAGGTAAGGTTGGCAATAACTTACCACATTTTCCTTGGATTCTCTCCAATTCTGTAGTGTTAATTATGGATACATTCGCACCGGTATCGATCATTAGTTGTGCGAATGTTCCTTCGATTTCTGCATTAATGTATATTATTTCATTTTTTATTATAGGGAGGCGAGTGTCGTCCTCCTCCAGTAGTTCATTTCGAATATTTTTCAAATAATTACATCGAATGATAGTAATTTTATTGTGATTATTTACTCTTGGCAATACCCAGGCGATAGAAGCAGCAAAAGGTCCTTATTGTTTATTACTGCTTCCTCCCGTTTAAATTCTCCTCATCTTGGTTATTAATTGGACCAACAGAGGCATCAGTGGGGAAACCTTGAGTAGGTTCCAGCCTTTCAGTTCTCGGTTCGTAGGTTTGTTCCCTATTTGTATGCCGCTCCGGGTCATCTAGGCTGGTACTTCGCCTTGGCGGATTATAATTGGAGTTGTCCCGTTCTCGGCTTCTGTGTCGATCTTCGTATTCGTGTACGCTGCTCCGCCGTTGCTGGTTATACCTGCGATGGTTGTTTCCTTCTGCCCGTATAAAATTTACCCGGGGTCGAGAGAATCTGTTGTTGTTGTTATTATTATTAGGGTAACCCCTATTGTTATTGTAAAATCGTTCGGTGTTATTGGTATGATTGGGGTTTCGCTGGCTATTGACATTATTATTCGGGTAATAATTACCTCGATTACCGGAGAACCCGTTATTTATTCGGTTAATGTTCGGGTTTGTATTACCGTGGTTATTGTTGTTGTTGTTACCATTCGTGAGGTGCTGATTATGGTAATTCGGATTATATCTATTTCCTTGGTACCCACTGTTGATCGGTTGACTATTCTTGTTTGACGACGGATTATTTCGAACTTCTGGCCGCTCATTTCTTCTTCTGCTCTGCCTGTAATATTCTTCATTCTCATAGTTTTCTAATAGCTCCGTCATCGCCTGTATGGTCTTTATCTGGCTCCCTCTTCGAGCTCGTATGACCTCTTCGTCATAATGATAAGAAAGCTTGTTCACCAGGCATTCCTCTGGTATGGCTGGTTCCAGGTGCTTGGCCAGGCACACCTTCCCAAAAAAGTACGCAGTCAT
Organism: Magicicada septendecula; assembly: GCA_034769895.1. Taxonomy (NCBI): domain Eukaryota; kingdom Metazoa; phylum Arthropoda; class Insecta; order Hemiptera; family Cicadidae; genus Magicicada; species Magicicada septendecula. The sequence continues at coordinate 323,209,733 of CM068370.1, read as the reverse complement.
GGTACTGCCAAACTGAGTTCTGTATCGGCCATTGCAGATGTTGTCCCTTATTAAATTCTGGGTGGTCTCTGACCAATACTTGGACTTGAACAAACTTTTGAACTGCTGATAATCGTTTATTTCGCTCCTGTTCGCCATCCACCAATTGTCCGTCATATCACGGAATGATTCGTCTAACAGTTCTCGACTGTTGGACCATCGGTTATTTCTATGTTTGGCCATATACTCCTCGATACGGGCCAAGAACTCCATTGGCTTCCTTTTATATTGGCGGAAGTTAAGCCATTCTCTGTTCTCGTTGATTGGGATATTAGTAAAGCTTGTTGGTCGGCTCCGAATTGCTTCCATGTCCTCCTGGTTCTGTCTCACTTGACCAGTGATGTTAGTCATCGCTTCCTCCATTCCGTCACATCTTTCCGTAATTCGAGTTCGTACCTTGCTGAGTTCTTCCTGGCTTTCCTTTCGGTTTTCTTCTGCCTTCTTGCGAGTAGATTCTTCAAGATTTGTGACCTTGGTGTTCACCACTTCCTTGAACTCTTGTACCTCCACTTCCGTCAGCCGACATCTTCCATCAACTTCTCTTATCTGTTGATTTATAGTTATGGTTTCATCTTCCAGCCTTTTGGTCATATATTTCTTATTATCCTTGAGTTCTTTGTTCATTTCCTTTCTTAATAGTTCCATTCGTTCGTCTAATTTGTCTAAATTCTCTTGGTTAACTTCCCGTAATTCTTCTCTTAATAGTTGGTTATCCTCTCTTAACTCTTCCAACCTCTCCCCCATCTTATCTTCCATTTTCTTGTTATTCTCCTCCAATTTTTCTTCCATCTTCTTGCTGGTTTCCTCCATTTTCTGATTAGTTTCATCAATTTTCTGGCTTAAAGATCGGTTGTCTTTCTTCATTTCCTTGCTGGTTTCCTCTATTCTCTTATTGGTGTTTTCAATCTTTTTACTCAATTCTTCTTTTATTGCTTGGTTGTCCTTCTTCAATTCTTCTTTTGTTGCTTGGTTGTCCTTCTTCAATTCTTCTTTTGTTGCTTCTATGCTCTTATTTATATCACCCAAATTTTCCTTAGTGGACTGGTTATCCTTCTTCAAATCTTCTAACTTTTTATTATTTTCTTCTGTAGTAGAATCCATTTTCTTGTTCAAGTTTTCCTCGGTGGAATCCATTTTCTTGCTTAAATTTTCCTCCATCTTCTCCATCATTATCCTGAGCATCTCCTGTATGTTACTATTCTCTGCTCGTGATGGTTTCTCGGGTTGTTCTATTCGTTCCTCCCGGACATCGATTTCCCCTGTTTGTGTGGGCGCTTCGGGTTGTTCCTCTGGTGGTGCTGGTTTTTTATGTTCCACCCGTTGTAATATCTTTTCCACGTCCTCCACTGGGGTCGCCTCCTTATCATCCATATTGAGTTCTTTTTCGGCCTCCGCCGCTCTCTTCTTTTATGTGGCACGACGCTGCATCTTTCCTGTTTCCCTGGCTGGATAACCGCTGCCAAGCTGAATTAGAAATTGGGCAAGTAATTACAGCCTTTCAACCCCTAATTACAGCCCTTTAGTTGGACGCCAAATTTGTAATAAAAATATGGTGTTACAAATATAAAAATAAAGAAATAAAGGTAGATGTATGAGAATTGTGCTCTCCTGTAAGCCCCACTGTTTGGGCTAGACAATTTTGTAATAAAACACGAAATATTTAAAAGTGTGTATGTGTGTAGTGACGTTCCGCTCTGGGAAACGTCGATTGGGTAACGTTCCTGGTCTTTGTTGTTATCAAATAAACTCTGTGTGCATTGCTGTTGTAACTATTTGAAAATAAAATATAAATTTAAAATTTATATTTATAAAAAAAAAATAAATTCTGAAAAAATGTTTTCGGTGTATTTATGTTCTTAAAATTTAGGAACAAATCGAGTTTCTTGGTTGTAATTAAAATTATGATGGTATTGTGTTTATTCTGGTAATAATTTTCCTTTCTGTAAATTTGTTAAAAAGACAATCCAGTTAACTCCAAGTTTAGATGAAAACGGCTCTCTTCTTCTTACTCTTGAAAGGTTGTAGTTTCGCATATACTGCCTTTAAAGGTTATTTAGTTTTCTTGATTAATTAACTGTTATGTCCTTTTATAATAGAAATCAACTTCAAATTACCAAAAACAAAACGTTTATTAAACAAAAATAATAAATTTGGTCGATTAAATATCGATGTTACAATGCCGTATCGACTCGCTCAGGGCCGGTCGATATACGAATTTTACATTCGTATTATAAAAATAGGTTCTTTAAACGGTTATTAATATATAGCCAGAGAAGGTCAGGGGCAGGAAAGTATAACACTTACAATTCTAAAATGTCTTAAATTTAAACAATACAATGATAGTTAGAAATAATAAAAGTTTATATATAATTTATTCAAACCAATGTTCAGCCAACGGTCGTTTTCTTACAGCAGTGATGAGAGTGGATCAAAATGGCCGCCTGACGCATGCGCGATGATAGCCTCTAACATTGATGAAGTACTTGTTGGAATACAGATGTCCTTTCTTCGTGTAAATGTTCTTCGCAATTGTATATGATCGTCTTGGGTATAGTTTAATGTCACTGGTGTATGATGGAATAGTTCACTTTGTGTAAAATGTCGTTCTTGGATATATCTCCTGGTGTTTATGTGTGTAGGTTTAACCTCGAAATTTCAGTCTGTATATGGTGTAATATCAGTGTTATTCGGTTTATTTAGTTATATGTGGTTCAGTTTGGTCAACTTCATCACTTCACAATAAATAAAATAGTTAAAAAATAATTTTATACAAAATTATTCCGAACTCGGTTATAACGTAACCACCATGACAGGTTAATTCTATCAAATATTCACATTAAGTGCACTCTTCAACGTATAATAATGAACTGTTCGGATTTCCTTCGTCTCATGAAAATCTTAGCCTATATAATATATCTCATACATTGTTTCAAATTATCTTAACTTCCGACACACTCTAATTTTGTACATTATGCTCAGAAAGTAATTTCGTTATTAGTTAACTGTTCGAAATATTAAATACATATTGAGTTTCACTATTCTATTCTACTTATTTTGATAGTAATTAAGTTATTGTTACAAAGTTTCATCAGAAAATTGTATTTCTTACATTTTTTGGGAGGTAGGCCTAAAATTATACTTCCTGTCTTCTAAGTAAATAATAGCCATTTTCCCTAATATAATTATTATTCTATTAAATCTGAAATTGATATAATTGTCTATTCTCACTTATTTTATTGCAATTTAGTTTATTATTGATGGTTTTTAAATACAATTCACTTGTATATGACTCCTCCTATGATAATGTCAGTTAGACCATTTCAGTTTTAATGGTATTTTTATTAGATAAATAAATACTTTTACTTATATAGTGACCATATCTTTAGAAAGCCTCATTTACATAGTATACTATATGTTGAGTTTATTTTGCATAAATATTGTCAGTTTAACTGGCTTATAAGACTAGATTTATTAATTATTTTGCAGTTTAAATTCATTATATGGCCTAGATTTGATGTGTTGCTATTTGCAAAATTTTTACCAATGTATTTATTTTATATCCTTCTCTGACTTCTTATACTTATATACTTTATTGAGAACTAGTTTTTTGACTGGTATAACAGTAATTATTGATTGTACAATTAAAATATAACACCTATCTATATCAAAACTGGTACCCTGAATAACACCTTTTAGGGGCATTGATTACCTAATAACATAATTAAAAATATTCTATAACATTGGGAATGATATCCATTTTTAGATAGGGTATTCCAAATTCAAAATGACAACAAAATAACAAATTATAACAATAATATTTCTTATGAATAACTCTTATTTATCTAATTATTATATGGAATAGGAACGTAACATCCTGCTTCCATATAATGGTTAACACTTTATAGAATGAATCATTAACAGTCTGTTCTGTAATTCCCCATTTTACAGGATTTATTCTCCCTCTTAAAGTATAACACTGACTATCTGTTTCCTATTCCATTCTATGGAATGTTCATATAGTTTCAGTAGCCTTTTATTAGTAATATTACTATTTCATTATCAAAATAGATACTGTTCACAAAACACTTAAAGTTTATTACTTTGTACTGCAACTCATGCACCTTTTTTAAAGTTTATCAGTTACAATTTGATAACTTACACTTGTCCATGGTGATTTATTAACATTATTACTAGTCCTTTTCTAGTTTTTAACATGAAATATTCAACCATGGGGGGACTGTGAAGATTTGTTCATACAAACTAAACAATAACTTTTTGGATGAACTGTTATTTAATACTACTAACACTTTTAGTTTTTTGTCAGTTTTACATTGTGATATGATTTTTTGGGGTGTTATACTTTCTCTTTGGACATTAATTTATTTTGGGGTTTTTGGGGTTCTCTCCCTATGGGGTTTTTATCTTATATGGGTCGTCTCACTTCTTTCTTCTTTCTTCAGTAGTTTTGGTGATTCTTCTTTCTTCTTTAGTTTTGGTTATTCTTCTTTCTTCTTTAGTTTTGGTTATTCTTCTTTCTTCTTTAGTTTTGGTTATTCTTCTTTCTTCTTTACTTTTGATTATTCTTTTTTCTTCAGTAGCTTTGGTTATTCTTCTTTCTTCAGTAGTTTTGGTTATTCTTCTTTCTTCAGTAGTTTCGGTTATTCTTCTTTCTTCTTTAGTTTTGGTTATTCTTCTTTCTTCAGTAGTTTTGGTTATTCTTCTTTCTTCTTTAGTTTTGGTTATTCTTCTTTCTTCAGTAGTTTTGGTTATTCTTCTTTCTTCAGTAGTTTTGGTTATTCTTCTTTCTTCAGTAGTTTTGGTTATTCTTCTTTCTTCTTTAGTTTTGATTATTCTTCTTTCTTCTTTCTTCAGTAGCTTTGGTTATTCTTCTTTCTTCAGTAGTTGTGGTGATTCTTCTTTCTTCTTTAGTTTTGGTTATTCTTCTTTCTTCTTTAGTTTTGATTATTCTTCTTTCTTCTTTAGTTTTGGTTATTCTTCTTTCTTCTTTAGTTTTTGTTATTCTTCTTTCTTCAGTAGTTTTGGTTATTCTTCTTTCTTCAGTAGTTTTGGTTATTCTTCTTTCTTCTTTAGTTTGGTTATTCTTCTTTCTTCAGTAGTTTTGGTTATTCTTCTTTCTTCAGTAGTTTTGGTAATTCTTCTTTCTTCTTTAGTTTTGATTATTCTTCTTTCTTCTTTCTTCAGTAGCTTTGGTTATTCTTCTTTCTTCAGTAGTTTTGGTTATTCTTCTTTCTTCTTTAGTTTTGGTTATTCTTCTTTCTTCTTTCTTCAGTGGTTTTGGTTATTCTTCTTTCTTCAGTAGTTTTGGTTATTCTTCTTTCTTCTTTAGTTTTGGTTACTCTTCTTTCTTCTTTCTTCAGTAGTTTTTGTTATTCTTCTTTCTTCAGTAGTTTTAGTTATTCTTCTTTCTTCTTTAGTTTTGATTATTCTTCTTTCTTCTTTCTTCAGTAGCTTTGGTTATTCTTCTTTCTTCTTTAGTTTTGGTTATTCTTCTTTCTTCTTTCTTCAGTAGTTTTTCGCTGTGTATGCCTTTGTTTCTTCTGGTCTGGTTTCTTTGTCGGGGTATATTAATTGCCTGCTTCTATCTTACCTGGGTAATTTTGTTATTCACATTTTATTTTTCTGGGTTTTTAAATTTGTAGTATATTATATTATTTGCAGATTTTTTCTTTATTTTAACTTTTCTTGTGAGTATATTAATTAATAGTGCCTTTTAATTGATTCTCATCTGGATATTCCATATATTAGAGCTTTATCAATGATCATTGAGTAATGTATTTGTGTGGATTATCTGTCACGCTACAATATATATACACATATATATAGGCGGGAGAGAGGGAGAGAGGGAGAGAGAGAGAGATACAGACAGACAGACAGACAGACAGACAGACAGACAGAGACGGATAGGGTTAGGGAGGGGGAGAGAGAGAGAGAGATTTGATGACAATGTCTTACGCCTTAAGTATTTTAAGAATATTTCTTTCCGACCGCCATCCCAAAACATTTATTGTATGATCTTTAGTGAAAGATTTCTGCTGGTACTATCAAACATGTTGTCGTAATCTGCAAAAGCTATGTAAGCAGGAATGTTAAAGTCCTTATATTTTTCTGTTGATTGTATAACTGTAAGTATATACCCCTCATACAAGATGTTTTATTATGAAATCCGTTCTTTATTTCACTCAACAAGACTCTAGATATAACACCTACTCGTCACTGTAAATATTGACATAGATTTCCTATGCTGAGGAAAACAAACTGATGCCTGGATGGGTTTTAGTTTTGGACATATCATTGTTTTTACTTCCATGTTCCGTAAGGAAATGGAAGTATGGTGATCGCGAAAAAAATTGTGTTCGAGATAAGGGCTGAATATGATTGTAGGCTACTATCTTCAAAACATGAAGAAAAATCATTTTCCGAAAAGTGTGTGTGTGTGTGTGTGTGTGTGTGTGTGGGTGTGGGTGGGTGGGTGGGTGTGTGTGTTGATTTTTTTCTATGGCAAACGATAACTACCGCAAATTCAAACAGAATCAAATAATGTTTTGCATACCTACCTGAGTTGTAGAGGACTCAAGCTATATTGATTTTTGTGAAGATCGGTTAATGGGGAGGGGTAGTTTACCAGCAACGTTTTACGTTTTAACAAGAGTAAAGTACTTGAAAATTCATTTAAACTTTTTCAAACAATGGAAATTGTTAAAAAATATCTGTATGAAGAACCATACATGACTTCCATGTTCTAAGATTTATGTTTAAAATCATTTTCGAAATGAAATGTTTCCATAGAAACTACTTCTTTCCACTTATAGCTTCAGCCTTACCCACAGTACTGTGGTCACTAACGTATGCCACCACAAGTTATCGCACTCGATTTTCACTGATGATGGCAGTCGACGGCACTGCCGAAACGTCTGGTTTTGCAGAAAACATTGGACTACTGCCAAACAGCCCGGGAAGGTATTTTAACAACAAACTACTACTTTGTTGCCGATAACGTAGTACACATATAAAAATTATCCCCTCCCCCTACAACTATAATTTTCATTTATAGAAAATTACCCTCACCCCGTTCAACTACTCTCTTAATTTATAGATATTTCATCTACGTTTCTACAGTGGATTATTAAGATCTTCTTATCAGGATACTGTATTTATCAGAATTAAGAACTTTACTCTTGTTACAACAAAAAATGTTTCAGCTAAACTGCCCTTTTCCCGTAACCGATCTTCACCAAAATTAAAATGCCTTGAGACTTCTACAACTCAGGCACATATGTAAAAAATCATTTGATTCTGTTTGAATTTACGGCAGTTATCGTTCTTCATGGAATACGTTCTCTTGTTACAATATAAAATGTTGCTGGTAAACTACCCCTCTCCCTTAACCAATCTTCAATAAAATCAACATACCTTGAGTTATCGACAATTGAGGAAGGAATGCAAAAAATTATTTGATTCTGTTGAATGTGTGGCAGTTATAGTTCGTCATAGGAAAAATTACCCTTGTTAAAACATAAAACGTTGCTGGTAAACTACCCCTTTCCATTAACCGATCTTCACCAACAACAATAGACCTTGAGTACTCTACAATTCAGGACCGTATGCAAAAAATTATTTGATTCAGTTTGAATTTGCGGCTCTTATCGTTTGCCATAGAAAATACCCTTGTTAAAACATAAAACATTGCTTGTAAACTACCCCTTTCCCTTAACCGATCTTCAACCAAATCAAAAGACCTTGAGTTCTGTATAATTCAAAAAGGTATGCAAAAAAGTAGTTGATTTTTTTTAATTTACGGCAGTTATCGTTCGTCATAGAAAAAATTACCCTTGTTAAAACATAAAATGTTGCTGGTAAACTACCCCTCTCCCTTAACCGATTTTCACCAGAACCAATATATATTGAGAACTCGGCAATTTATGGCTGTATCTAGAACATTATTTGATTCTGTTTGAATTTTCGGCTGTTATCGTTTGCCATAGAAAAAAATGACCGTTTATAAAAAAAAACGTTGCCGGTAAACTACCCTTTTCCCTTAACCGATCTTCACGAAACACAATAGATCTTCAGAACTCCATAATTCAGGGCTGTATGCGAAACATTCTTTGATTCTGTTTGAATTTGCGGCTGTTATCGTTTGCCATAGAAAAAAATTACCCTTGATAAAAAAAAACGTTGCCGGTAAACTACCCCTTTCCCTTAACCGATCTTCACCAAACACAAAAGGTCTTGAGAACTCTATAATTCGTGACAGTATGCAAAAAATCGTTTGATTCTGTTTGAATTTGCGGCTCTTATCGTTTGCCACATAAAACACCCTTTTAAAACATAAAACGTTGCAGGTAAACTACCCCTTTCCCTTAACCGATCTTCAATAAAAACAATAGGTCTTGAGTACTCTACAAGTTAGGGCTGCAAGTTATCGTTTGCCATAGAAAAATATCAGTATGGAGAACCATACATGACTTCCATATTCTAAGATTTATATTTAAAATCATTTTCGAAATGAAATATTACCATAGAAACTACTTATTTCTACTTACTGCTTCAGCCTTAACCACAGTACTGTGGTCACTAACGTATACCACCTCTCGTTATCGCACTCGATTTTCACTGATGATGGAAGTCGATGGCATTGCCGAAACGTCTGGTTTTGTAGAAAACATTGGTCTACGGCCAAATATCCCGGGAAGGAATTTGAACAAAAACTACTTCTTTGTTGTCGATAACGTTGTACACATATATATAAAAAATATGCATAAAATTAATGGCTTGTATAAGTTAATGATTGATCTCCATTAAGTAGTGCTCAAGTTTCCAAAGTTTTAATATTATGATGTCCGTAATTAAAACTTCAGAGCAGGTTTAGTGTGTATGAGGGTACACCGTGGACAAAAATTTTCAACATTTCCTATTGAGCGTTGCTTAGAGTAAAGCTGCGAATCTACAGTGTACGTTTCACAGAACAAACACGCGGAAAAGAAGGAGCGCTCCGAAGTCACTCATGGACCCTCAGCATCTTGCAGAGGGTTCATTCCCTAAGAACGAAAAGTCTGTCTATGAATCGTTCCTCTGTAAACACGTGCAGTTACACTGCCCAGCGATCCACAGGAAGCAAATCGCTATCCACGCTGGACACTTTTTCGGCTTGCACGCGTTATGTTGGTATGGGTTTCGGCACTATCCATTTAAAAACCGTGCAAATGTAAGAAAATAAACATGAATGAGGCCAAGCGCGCGCGTGCCTTCTCTGCCTTTGTATTGCGGTAGTCATAATAATAAATTGGAAACGTAAACATTACATAACTGAGATATGCTTGCCTGCCACGAACGATATATTTTCTCTCATACATGATTTACATTAAAATGAAAAAATTATAATTTTATTGCCTGGCAACAAAATTATTTTATTTTTAACAATTACTATTGTTTGAAAAAGTTTAAAAAAATTTTCAAGTACTTTACTGTTGTTAAAACGTAAGAGGTTCCAGGTAAACTACCCCTTCCCCTTAACCGATCTTCAATAAAATCAAAAGACCTTTACCTCTCTACAATTCAGGGGTGTATACAAAACATTATTTGATTCTGTTTGAATGTGCGGCAGTTATCGTTCGTCATATAAAAAATTACCCTTGTAAAACATAAAACGTTGCTGGTAAACTACCCCTTTCCCTTAACCGATCTTTACCAAAAACAGTAGGTTTTGAGCACTCTACAATTCAGGACTTTATGCAAAAAATCGTTTGATTCTGTTTGCATTTGCGGCTTTTATCGTTTGTCATAGAAAATACCCTTTTAAAACATAAAACGTTGCAGGTAAACTACCCCATACCCTTAACCGATCATCACCAAAAACAATAGGTCTTGAGAACTCTACAATTCAGGGCAGAATGCAAAACATTATTTGATTCTGTTTGAATTTGCGGCTGTTATCGTTTGCCAAAAAAAAAATTACCCTTGATAAAAAAACCCGCTGCCGGTAAACTACCCCTTTTCCTCAACCGATCTTCACCAAAAACAATAGGTCGTGAGTACTCTACAAATCAGTGTTGTATGGAAAAAATTATTTGATTCTGTTTGAATTTGCGGCTGTTATCGTTTGCCATAAAAAAAAATCTATAGACAGACACACACACACACACACACACACACACACATACTTTTCGAGAAACGACTTTTTTTCATGTTTTGAGCGTAGTACAATCAGAATCTGCAATAATCTCGTAAACACGATATTTGTTGCCATCACCATACTTCCATTTCCTTAAGGAATATGGAAGTAAAATATGGGTATGGAGAACCATACATGACTTCCATATTCTAAGATTTAACTTTAAAATCATTTTCGAAATGAAATATTACCATAGAAACTTCTTCTTTCTACTTACTGCTTCAGCCTTAACCACAGTACTGTGGTCACTAACGTATACCACATCACGTTATCGCACTCGATTTTCACTGATGATGGAAGTCGATGGCATTGCCGAAACGTCTGGTTTTGTAGAAAACATTGGACTACGGCCAAATATCCCGGGAAAGAATTTTAACAAAAACTACTTCTTTGTTGCCGATAACGTTGTACACATATATATAAAAAATATGCATAAAATTAATGGCTTGTATAAGTTAATGATTGATCTCCATTAAGTAGTGCTCAAGTTTCCAATGTTTTAATATTATGATGTCCGTAATTAAAACATCAGAGCAGGTTTAGTGTGAATGAGGGTATACCGTGGACTAAAATTTTCAACATTTCCTATTGAGCGTTGCTTAGAGTAAAGCTGCGATTCTACAGTGTATGTTTCACAGAACAAACACGCGAAAAAGAAGGAGCGCTCCGAAGTCACTCATGGACCCTCAGCATCTTGCAGAGGGTTCATTCCCTAAAGACGAAAAGTCTATCTATGAATCGTTCCTCTGTAAACACGTGCAGTTACACTGCCCAGCGATCCACAGGAAGCAAATTGATGTCCATTTTTTCGGCTTGCACGCGTTATGTTGGTGTGGGTTTCGGCACTTTCCATTTAAAAAGCGTGCAAATGTAAGAAAATAAACATGAGTGAGGCCAGAAATAACGCGAATTTTGTGTGTGTCTTCCCTGCCTTTTTATTGCGGTAGTCATAATAATAAAATGGAAACGTAAACATTACATAACTGAGATATGCTTACCTGCCACGAACGATATATTGTTTTATACATGTACGAGGTGTGTTCAAAAAAAGACCGAACTATTTGTGTAGCACGTCAACTAGAGCATAGAGCGAGCTGGAGAATTAAGTGCTGCTAGCGACAGGTTTTGACGCCTGAATGCCGTTTTCTCTGTTCCGTCACGATCTTCAGTCTTCGAGCTACACGCGCTGTAGTGGGCACGGGCACACACCGTCCGGCGGATTTATAACGAAGTGAGAATGAAGATCTTAACACAACGTCTGTGTATAAAATTTTGCTGCTGACTTCGTAAAATCTTTACAGAGCTATTTCCATTGTCTTCCAAAGTTTTCATTACCATTTGCATTAGTACGCAGTTGTTGACCGATTTCAAAACGGGTCTCTTTCTGATCGTCGTCAACAAACACAGTAAGAATTTTTCAGTGATACGATACATTTAAATTTTTCTATCAAAATTTAATTTTACGATCTTAAATGGATTCTGTCAGAAAGTATCGGCATTTAAACGATGATTTACAATTACCACATCACGAGCTCTCTTCCCATGATCTTCGATATCGCTTTGATCTGCACTGACCATTGTTTTTCCATCTTTAAAAATTCTTAAACTAATCGTTCGCCTCACGCAGGCTTCCGCGTATGCTTAATTGAAAACCAGAATGTCTCTGAAAAGTTTTAACCTAGTTTTGCTGCAAAATTTCATACGAACACTTTGTTCTCGCGGTCTTTCTTAATCGCTTTGTCACTAATCCGCCGGCCAGCGTGTGCACGTCACCTCTCAATGTGATATACCTCAAAGACTACTGCTAATAGCGGAACACAATAAGTGGCAGTTTGTTGTCAAAAACTATCGCTAGGTGCGCGCAAAGTCGCGGCGCGTCGTTTGTGCGGATTGATGTGTTACTCAAAAAGTTTGGTCTTTTTATGAACACACCTCGTATATTAACTCATACATAATTTACATTAAAATGAAAAAATTTTAATTTTATTGCCTGGCAACAACATTATTTTATTTTACTTCCATATTCCTTAAGGAATGGAAGTATGGTGATGGCAAAAAAAATCGTGTTCTAGATTATTGCAGATTCTGATTGTACTACACTCAAAACATGAAAAAAAGTCGTTTTCCGAAAAGTGTCTGTGTGTGTGTCTGTGTGTCTGTGTGTCTATCTGTGTGTAGATTTTTTTACTATGGCAAACGATAACAGCCGCAAATTCAAACAGAATCAAATAATTTTTTGCATACAGCCCTGAATTGTAGAGTACTCACGACCTTTTGTTTTTGGTGAAGATCGGTTGAGGGAAAGGGGTAGTTTACCGGCAACTTTTTTTTTTATCAAGGGAAATTTTTTTTTTGGCAAACGATAACAGCCGCAAATTCAAACAGAATTAAATAATGTTTCGCCTACAGCCCTGAAATGTAGAGTTCTCAAGACCTGTTGTTTTTGGTGAAGATCGGTTAAGGGAAAGGGGTAGTTTAACAGTAACGTTTTATGTTTTAACAAGGGTATTTCATATGGCAAACGATAACAGCCGCAAATTCAAATAGAATCAAAAGATTATTTGCATACAGCCCTAAATTGTAGAGTTCTCAAGACCTTTTGTTTTCGGTGAAGATCAGTTGAGGGAAAGGGGTAGTTTACCGGCAACGTTTTTTTAACAAGGGTATTTTCTATGGCAAACGATAACAGCCGCAAATTCAAACAGAATCAAATAATTTTTTGCATACAGCCCTCATTTGTAGAGTACTCAAGACATGTTGTTTTTGGTGAAGATCGGTTAAGGGGAAGGGGTAGTTTACCAGCAACGTTTTTTTATCAAGCGTATTTTATATGGCAAACGATAACAGCCGCAAATTCAAACAGAATCAAATAATTTTTTGCATACGTCCCTGAATTGTAGAGGTCTCAAGGACTTTCGATTTTGGTGAAGATCGGTTAAGGGGAAGGGGTGGTTTACCAGCAACGTTCTACGTTTTAACAACAGTAAAGTACTTGAAATTCATTTAAACTTTTTGAAACAATGGTAATTGTTAAAAATAAAATAATTTTGTTGCCAGGCAATAAAATTATAATTTTTTCATTTTAATGTAAATTATGTATGAGTTAATATCTTTATATATATAATTCTTCTGTACGTGTGTATGTCACTGAACACCTCCATGTATAAAATAATATATCGTTCGTGGCAGGTAAGCATATCTCAGTTATGTCATGTTTACGTTTCCATTTTATTATTATGCCTACAGCAATAAAAAGGCAGGTAAGACACACACACACACACACACACACACAAAATTCACGTTATTTCTGGCCTCACTCATGTTTATTTTCTTACATTTCCACGCTTTTTAAATGGAAAGTGCCGAAACCCACACCAACATAACGCGTGCAAGCCGAAAAAATGGACATCAATTTGCTTCCTGTGGATCGCTGGGCAGTGTAACTGCACGTGTTTACAGAGGAACGATTCATAGATAGACTTTTCGTCTTTAGGGAATGAACCCTCTGCAAGATGCTGAGGGTCCATGAGTGACTTCGGAGCGCTCCTTCTTTTTCGCGTGTTTGTTCTGTGAAACACACACTGTAGATTCGCAGCTTTACTCTAAGCAACGCTCAATAGGATATGTTGAAAATTTTAGTCCACAGTGTACCCTCATTCACACTAAACCTGCTCTGATGTTTTAATTACGGACATCATAATATTAAAACTTTGGAAACTTGAGCACTACTTAATGGAGATCAATCATTAACTTATACAAGCCTTTAAACTTGAGCACTACTTAATGGAGATCAATCATTAACTTATACAAGCCATTAATTTTATGCATATATTTTATATATATGTTGTAACGTCACAGAACGTTCCATAAAAAGAAATCATTTATACAGTAAGTTAGCATAAGAGGAAAGTGAGGTGAACAGTATCGAACCCAAGTAGTCCCAAAAAATTGTGTAATTTTGTATAATAATTATTTCTATCAACTTGAAAAAACGACCAAACTATGACTAAGACAAAACCCCATATATTATTAAAGTGAATAAGAGGGAAAAACCCATAAGACACTATAAGAGAGAGAAATAATGTCAGAATCCACCAGAATAAAGTCAATAATTATTAAGTTTTATAACTATGAATAGGGTATTAAAAACTATTTTTTGTGAATAAATGGACATGATCCATTATTATATTATGTGATGTAAATAAAATAAATGTATTAAATGACTTAAATACATTATTAGAAAGAGTTTAAGTTAAAATAAAAATTGTATATTTGCAATGACGAAAAAATATTAATGTGTTGGATTTGAGACCATACACCAAGATTTCATGAAAAAATTAATTATTATCAGATTTAAATAAAAACTATATGTAATTGTCAAGCAGACAATAGTGAACAATTTATCTTAAATAAAGGAAGCTGTCAAATGAATAAAAAGCAGCCAAAATAGCCAAAAACAGTGTTAACTAAAAACATGTAATAGGCATCTAATATTGTATAATTTATGAATTTAATGTTGCCAAAATGCAACCAAACTGTATTAGAAAGCTGTAATATGATATAAAGCAACTATACTAATATACCTGACTGACTTTAACATTGTAATAGTCAAGTCAGCAAAATATTTACTTATACCATGTATGGCTGAAGCCAATTATCCAGTACAAAAATAATCATATCTGGCTAAATACTTACATAATACTAACAAAAATAAGATAGAAAGGTACAGTACATCAGGATACCTTAACAAGAAACAAACTCAGTTGAAAGTAAAGTCAATTCTAAAAGAATTTAACTAATTAGAGTGAGATTTGTCACACCATAAAAAATGACATCTCAAGACCAATCAATGATGCTATGTCATCTTATGATAAATATAATATATGTACAAAGTAACCAGGTATCACAAAAGATAGACAAAATAATAAAATCTGTGTGTATAGTAGTGAAATAATACATATATTAAAGAAAAAACTAATCATTGTATTAGAAAACTGACAAGAATCTAGGCCATGAGCAGAGGCCATATAAAATTGTATTTATTTGTGTTTTATTGATGTTAAAATTTGTTTATTTTGTTGTAGGAAAGTAGTAGTAGTAGATGTTCAGCTTGTGGAAGGAACTTTGTAACTCCACAACAAATTTTGTTATAAATATTGAGTTTTCAATGACTACAACTCAAGGTGAGGGTTGTATATTGTAATGTTTATTAGACTTAAGTTAATTAGATACCAATCATATTTAGTATCGCTAGATTCAGTAAAAAACAAGGAATCTAAATACATTAATGGCATACAAATTGTAAGTACTAATGTGAAACTGTTTGATAAATACCAGTGTAAATTTTGAAATATCCTTTGTATGAAGAATAAGAAATTCGTTCTAAAAGCTTCTACGGAAGTGAAAATTGTTCTATGACATTCCATTTCGTTTATTCTCGAACAATCTAGAAAGAATTTTTACACAAATATACCGGAAGTCGACGAAAACAGTCTACCCGATTTAGTATAAAAGCGAGACCAAATTCGACCCAAAAACACTTGAAGATTGAACTCCAGAACTGATGCATCTCACACAACACTGATCAACGCAGCTAAGGCGAAACCAAAGAGGCGAGAAATCGACAAGACACGGCAGGAAGGCTTTTTCCCGTACATAGACATAACCGACTGACTTAACCTCAACGAGAGTCTACGCCAAAAAGTATCGCTGAAATAGAGCAGCGATACGGCAAATTTTAATAGAAATCACGCAGCCAGAACGTCGACGGCCCAGGAGGGACCAAACATTTAAATAGAGAACGAATTCTGCTGTGTTCGCATTGACTGACTAACGTGACAAATAATTCCCCCGAACGTAAACAAACAATACAACTAAGCCTTCCTCAACACTGCATGGGAATCAGCGCTGCGGTGGCAGATTTCTGAATCAACGCTAAACAGATGATTCGTAGTGGCGGCGTTTGAACGAGATTTTACTGCCAAACGTTTTGACATAAAGTGCGGAAAAAGTAATGATCGCAAAATTTGACTTTAAATAGATTCAGTGTACACCCGAAGAGGCGAGATTGAGAAACTACCAGAAGGAAGTGTCCAGTGAGAGAATAAACGACCATTGGAACGTGAGTTACCAAAATTAAAGTCATTTGTTACCTGGTTACATTTATCACACAGTTGTACTTTACACGCCACACATACACCTTCAAATCACTTAGTTTTTTCTTGTAAGGCATCTAATTGATATGTCTTGGTAGTTCAAAGGAGTCACGTCCTGAGAGTAAAGATTTTTCACATATTAAACTCATGCTTTTCAACTGAGTCAGAATCTGAAATACTAGCCGATACTTGATTGGACATATAAAAAAAAAATTGTCAATAATAATAACTTGTAAACTTTTTTCTCTGCAATTTTATAATTTTTTTATGAATGATAGTCCTTCAGACGATTTGTTTGTTGTTTTTAAAGAATCATTAAACTTAACTGATTTTTCAAAGCTAAACTGACTTGTTTAAATTTTTTCGTAGATTTAAAAATTTTATCAATCACATTTAATTTTTTCTTGGAACAAACGTTTCCAAGTGGCGCCCACAAAAAGTATAGTATTAAGTTGTATTACAGGACTACATCACTGCAGAGGATCCAGTCAACAGAGTAAGTAACAAAAGTGCGCGGAGGTAACGCCCGACAGATTACAACACTTTTACAATTACAACACCCTATATTTTCTTTTTGTTATAATGTGTACAACGTTATCGGCAACAAAGAAGTAGTTTTTGTTAAAATTCCTTCCCGGGATATTTGGCCGTAGTCCAATGTTTTCTACAAAACCAGACGTTTCGGCAATGCCGTCGACTTCCATCATCAGTGAAAATCGAGTGCGATAACGTAAGGTGGTATACGTTAGTGACCACAGTACTGTGGTTAAGGCTGAAGCAGTAAGTAGAAAGAAGAAGTTTCTATGGTAATATTTCATTTCGAAAATGATTTTAAATATAAATCTTAGAATATGGAAGTCATGTATGGTTCTCCATACCGATATTTTAACAATTACCATTGTTTGAAAAAGTTTAAATGCATTTTCAAGTACTTTACTGTTGTTAAAACCTAAAAGGTTGCCGGTAAACTACCCCTTCCCCTTAACCGATCTTCACCAAAATCGAATATCCTTGAGATCTCTACAATTCAGGGAAGTATGCAAAAAATTATTTGATTCTGTTTTAATTTGCGGCTGTTATCGTTTGCCAAAAAAAATACGCTTGATAAAAAAACGTTGCCGGTAAACTACCCCTTCCCCTTAACCGAGCTTCACCAAAAACAAAAGGTCTTGAGTACTCTACAAATTAGGGTTGTATGCAAAAACTTATTTGATTCTGCTTGAATTTGCGGCTGTTATCGTTTGCCATAGAAAATACCCTTGTTAAAAAAACGTTGCTGGTAAACTACCCCTTTCCCTTAACCGATCTTCACCAAAAACAATAGGTCTTGAGAACTCTACAATTTAGGGCTGTATGCAAATAATCTTTTGATTCTGTTTGAATTTGCGGCTGTTATCGTTTGCCATAAGAAATACCCTTGTTAAAACATAAAACGTTGCTGGTAAACTACCCCTTTCCCTTAACCGATCTTCACCAAAAACAATAGGTCTTGAGAACTCTACAATTCAGGACAGTATGCGAAACATTATTTGATTCTGTTTGAATTTGCGGCTGTTATCGAATGCTAAAAAAAAAAAAATTTCCCTTGATAAAAAAAACCGTTGCAGGTAAACTACCCCTTCCCCTCAATCTATCTTCACCAAAAACAATAAGTCATGAGTACTCTACAAATCAGGACTGTATGCAAAAAATTATTTGATTCTGTTTGAATTTGCGGCTGTTATCGTTTGCCATAAAAAAAAATCTACACACAGACAGACACACAGACACACACACAGACACTTTTCGAAAAACGACTTTTTTTCATGTTTTGAGTGTAGTACAATCAGAATCTGCAATAATCTCGAACACGATTTTTTTTTTGCCATCACTATACTTCCATTTCCTTAAGGAATATGGAAGTAAAATTATCCTTGATAAAAAAAAACACGTTGCCGGTAAACTACCCCTTTCCCTTAATCGATCCTTACCAAAAACAGTAGGTCTTGAGCACTCTACAAATCAGGGCTTGATGCAAAAAGTTATTTGATTCTGTTTGAATTTGCGGCTCTTATCGTTTGCCATATAAAATACCCTTTTAAAACATAAAACGTTGCTGGTAAACTACCCCTTTCCCTTAACCGATCTTCACCAAACACAATAGGTATTCAGAACTCTACATTTCTTGACTGTATGCAAAACATTGTTTGATTCTGTTTGAATTTGTGTCTTTTATCGTTTGTCATACAAAATACCCTTGTTAAAACATAAAACGTTGCCTGTAAACTACCCCTTCCCCTTAACCGATCTTCACCAAAAACAATAGGTCTTGAGGAGTCTACAATTCAGGGCGGTATGCAAAACTTTATTTGATTCTGTTTGAATTTGCGGCTGTTATCGTTTGCCATAGAAAAAAATTACCCTTGATTTTAAAAAAAACCGTTGCTGGTAAACTACCCCTTTCCCTTAACCGATCTTCACCAAAAACAATAGATCTTGAGTACTCTACAAGTAAGGGCTGTATTATTTACTTGCTAAGCAAGTAGCAAAAAATTATTTGATTCTGTTTGAATTTGCGACTGTTATCGTTTGCCATAGAAAAAAATCTACAGACACACACACAGACACTTTTCGAAAAATGACTTTTTTTCATGTTTTGAGTGTAGTACAATCAGAATCTGCAATAATCTCGAACACGATTTTTTTTGCCATCACCATACTTCCATTTCCTTAAGGAACATGGAAGTAATAAGATAATTTTGTTGCCAGACAACTAGGTTATTCCGTTATGTGGGAGGGGTAGTTTACCTGCATTGTTCTGTGTTTTAACAAGAGTAAAGTACATAATTTTAATAAATATGTGCTCCGAAAATAAAGTCTTGTTAATCCACTGTAAAATGGTAAATGAGATAATTATAAATGAAGTGGGTAATTGAAGGGGGAGGAAGTGATTTTTTGAAACTTGCTGTGCTGAAATCAAGTAAAGTACGAATATTTAATTTTGAAGGTCAAGATACCTTATAAATTACATATGATGAAGCTATTACTCTATGAAAGAGTAAATATCATTAATGGTGGGGATCGGTTGAGGAGTAAGGATGATTATCTGCGTAGTCATTTTATTTATAAAAATAAACTACCCAATTTTTATAGATAAAGTGACTCGAAAATAACATTATATTAAACGACTACCCCATAATAACAAAAATATCTCTAAATAGTGAAAATAATTTGAGGCTGGGCGATATTTTAAAAAAAATTATCCATCCGAATTCAAGTAAATTCTTTTAAATATAAATCTTCAAACATGGAAGTCATTTGTGGTTCTCCATACCGATATTTAAAATTTAGCACACCGTCGCTACATTCCATTAATTACAAACTGTGCGCGCCAGTGTGTGGTTGTACACTGTAAAAAGGATATGTTAATAAATTCTGATTTCTAACGTAGGGTAAATGACATGTCTTCTCAGTGCATTTTTTTTCTTAACTTGTTTTCACCATATAAATTATGTGGTGTATTTTTTGAATGCTATGAATGTGTGAGTGGAAATGCGTCAAATTAAAATGCTTCAGAAAGTCGATAATATTTGTAGAGAAGGTCTGTCAAGGAGTACGCAAGTTACTTTTGGAAGAGATGGAAGAGCGATCTGATCTTTGTACTGGAGAATGCGGTCAGTGAAAAGGGTAAAATGCATGTCCACTCCTATGTGGTGATAAAAAGGATTGCAGGAACAAGGATTTGCCTTTAGGAATAAATAATGTTAATGTTTTATGACATTAAGTATCAGCACGTGAATGAACGCATCGGGGTTATATGCGATAAGAAAGTTTGTCGATGCGACACTTCGAGTACAGAATATGCAAACATCAAATTGATCAGTAAATAAAATCCTAAACGTTTTACTTATATAACTTTATAATTTAACTATGTTGTATAGGAATGAAATTCACACTTAATCGTAAACAATTCATATAAATATTCTCATTGACATGTACAATCTGTTTTTCTATGTATTCTTTGAATAGCCGCTGTGATTTATAATTGGCCGCTGTTTATCAAGAATTGACAACCAGTTTACTACGTGCAATGACATCTTTTCTACATCACTGTGTGAATAATATGTTCAAATATATTCGAATCCGAAGTTGATAACAACAATTTTAATTACACGAAATACGCCTTGTGTTAATAACGTTTTGAGTATTACCATAGAGAAACAAATATACTTTACTTCTATTTATGAAAAACCAAATTATTTTGACGTCCACCTGGTTCTCCCTGTGTGACGCTCTAGTCCTTCATTACGATATGTCGCCACTGGTTACAGTTCCGTGCCAACAACATCCGATTTTTAACGCTCGTCTTCCTCTTCAACTCCATCTATCTACCTTCATCTGTGTCTGTTACATTTCCTTCTAATATCGTCTGTTCCTCATCATGATTTTTTTTCCTACTGCGGACAATAGGTACATAAGCCTCATTGTTTTTTTGTAAACTGGGTTACCGATGCAGAACTGCGTTTTATATATTGCAGGACGCACCCACCGTGTGCTGTCCTCATATGTAACTTCGAAAATTCTCGTTAAGATCTTCCTTTAAAATATGCTTTTCTTATTCTTATCCTTTTACATTGCCTAGGCCTCACAGGTACAAGTTAATTTGTGTCTTACCAAGATTTCACAGGCAACAAATTTTTTATTTGTAGCTGAGACTCTATTTTTATGTTTCAAAAGACCACAGTAAACTTTATTTACTGCCGTGAGTCTTGCTATACTTTCCCCGACATATCAGTGCCAGTGTCCCAACTTATTGAGTATCCGAAGTAAGTAAAATTTTCTACTTCAACTTATATTTACGTACCCTCTGCAAAGGCAATTATTTAGCTTACAACGCTTTCCTCGCCTGATTATGTACTATCTCGTTAGAAACCCGTGCGTTAGCTTCGATATTAAAAACACAGAACTGTATTTACTGTATTTTTAGAAGTGAATGTACTTAAATAATCGTACGGTACTTTTGTTGCATGCAGTGGTCCTTAAATGAAAAAATATACCAGGGAATAAGCTATAATCATCTACGAACATTTATTCGTATTAAGAGTACTTGTTCATAATACACCCTGCTTGGTCATAAAGGAAGGATGGTGCACGAAAGATATCTCCTCTAGCTGAGAGGTCAATTGAGCAAATTAATTTTACGACAGCTGCTGAATAAGAGATAATGGTCCCCTCTGTGATTCAGCCTTGCCCGTCTAAAGTACGTTACATTCACTATTATCTTATATCCCGGAACAATTAATCTAGATTATTATTAAACATAGGCCTATATATTTCTAGCCGAAGGAGATTCTTTTCTTAATTCACATAGACAGAATTTGTTCTAAAGGGAATTTATCTAAATACGACTTGCTTGGTGTCCTGAGTAATGGTTTAGTCTTTCACCTAATTTGTTTTATAAATATATCGACAACTTTATAAGGAAATGGAAGACGTACGGACTGGCGCAGAAGCTGTAGTACGGTACGCTTATTAAAGAATTGTGAAGAATAAATTATGACGATCACTGTTGACAAGTAAAGGAAAAAGTCAATTCGATCTAAAGTTCTAATTATGACTTGTGACGAATAAGTCTCCTTCTTCCTCTTCTTTATCACCTTCTTCTTTGTCTTTTTCGTTCGTTCATTCTTTCCTTCCTTCTTGTAGGCCTGTTATGTCAATCGTTACTCCTTTGCGTCAGGAACAGATGTCGAACAGTCCCTCCACCTTCTAAAAGTCTTTCTCTTGCTCTTCTGTTTGGTCATAGTGTACCCATCTCTTGTTCTTTGTAACTGGTCTTGTTTCCTCCATCTATATAAGTGTTTCTTTCACATTCTTCTGTTTCTGGTCCAACTGACAATTTCATCAATTTCGCATACATTTCTCATTTCTGTGTTCACCCAAAAAGTGGGTGACAGTTTTGATAATATCGCAACAACTCATGTAACGTATCATGAATTTTAATTAAAATCTGAATATTAATATTAATTTTTGGAAATTTTAAAAAAATTTTGGAAAACCAGGCCCCAAAAGGGCTAAAAGTTTGACAAAATTGCAAATTACATGTGGAATATCAAATTAAAGAGAATTTTAAACAATATCTGAATGTAGCGTTCAGTTTAAGAACTTTTAAAATTTGTTGACCGTAGGGCCTAAACATAGGATCAAAACTTCCAAAAATTATATAAATCCAGCCGGAATTCAGACTAAAGGAAATTTTAACGCAATTGCTTGCAACTTTTAATGTTTATTCTGTTATATAATTGCTAATTTACTAAACAAAAAAATAGTAGAGTAATTGGGTTTTCGTAATTTTTCTGATAATTGAAAAATTATCTAACATCGAAATACACATAATAATAAATGTACTGGGTTGAAAATAGTGAGCGAGTCTGCAGCTCAGGAAGCACACTAGTCCCATTAAGATGTGGAGTTGTTTATTTTCATGTTTACTGATACATAACTACAGCTTGGCTGCCAACCTTGAGGCCGCACGTTGGATCCCCGGCGGTAACGTAATAACTTTTTTAGCAAACATGAGAAGTACTGTAAAACCCAGGGTAATAATAGGGCGAGTGACAT
The DNA here is from genome assembly GCA_034769895.1 of Magicicada septendecula. Taxonomy (NCBI): domain Eukaryota; kingdom Metazoa; phylum Arthropoda; class Insecta; order Hemiptera; family Cicadidae; genus Magicicada; species Magicicada septendecula. Next base: position 323,186,747 of record CM068370.1, on the reverse strand, counting down.
GATGTAGTGCTGGCCTCCTTGTATGCCTTACGGCTCAAGTTGGCAACCACATCGATACTATTTGACAATTAGACGTCTAATTACGTTTATTGTTATTGTTGCCATAACGTTCTATTACTGGATCCTAAGTGAATCCTAAGGAATTGTATTTACTGCTATTAGACCATTAAATGCAAAAAATATACTTATTTCTTTTGTGGCGATAGGTTATTTACTCGTAATACTCATGTATAAGAAAATTCTATAAATTTATAAGATTAATGTAAATATTTATTCAGATATGTTATTCTTATTAATATGTGTGATTCGACTTGTACTATTTGTGTATAGCTTATGTATTTTATAACATAAATATGGCTGTCTTACAGCAATACTTTTATATTTTGTATTTTTTGATTTTATCCACTTCATACGTATTTACAATTTAACAAAATAATTAGTGTTAAAATGTATTGTGAGGGGTTTTATTTACATACTATTATGTGTGTGTGTGCGCGCGCGCGCGTTCGTCTACACGAGTTCTATGAATAGATCCAAAATCAAATGTTAATAAAAGGAATAAACATGAACATTATGAGAGTCAAGAACTACCAGGCTGTTGTGCCGTGATCGATTGCTTATCGATTGATAAGCATTATTTTTCTCTCTTAAACGTTTCAGTCACCAGCTTGAGGCCTGTCATTCCGTTTCGAACATATTTTACTATACTGAAGAAGTCCTCCGGTGGGAAAGCCTTCGTAATAGAAATATGAATTAATTTATTTAAGATTTCGTGTACGTACTTAAATAAAATTACTTAATAACAAATTACTTAATACTTAAATAAAACTACCTACCTAACGTGCGTATACACCAAACAACATACGTCTTAAGAATAAAACTATATAGCTTTATCAGTTTTACATTTAATAAACTAAAAAACATGAATTCAAGGAAAATGAGTCTCAGCGTAATAATGCTGTGACAACGTTTTAAATAACGCTCAGCATTAAATTCACATTGTTTAACGTATAATGAAACAACTGTAATTTTAATTTTTAACATCTTGCTTTTTTGTAACAAGAATTAACTAAATTTAAGGTAACAATCGTATATTCAGGAGTGCAGCCAGAATTTTCTTCTGAGGGGATTTCTAGTGGATTCTGGGAGAAATTTAGGTTTTAGTAAATAAAACCACAAAAATTAAAAGAAAAAACCGTTACTTGTGCTTATTTTGTTATAATCGATAAGATAAATGTGGAAACAAAAGGGTTACATTAATACATATCTAACAATATAACAGCTTCCTGAAATAATAAAGACGAAGCCTTACATTGCAATATAAATAAAATTAAAAATAGCCCTACCACAAAACTGGAACACATTTTTTTCCACAGACGCTGACAGTATTAGTGTTTTGTAGGAATGTTTTATAGCGTTGCCTTAGTGAGCACGTGTCTATGAAATCTGCAGAAAATGGAATTAAACCAAATTACTCGTTTTGCCACAGAACTTAATCAAACATTTTCATAAAATAGGCGCTATAGGCCCTTCAAAACAAACATGCTTCGAGTGAACAAATATTTGTTTGGTCCCAAATGTTGAAGTTGTCGTACAAATCAGTTTACCGGTGAGGCTACAGTGCGCTTGTAGACAGCATTCGGTTCTATAGATTTACGTAACACGGAATAACAGATAAATTTTAAGATTATAATTGTTGTTTTTTTTTAAATCATAATAAAGCACTAAATTAAATAATAAGAAAATATTATTAAATACGGATCGAAAAACTGTGCGCAACAATAGGCACAATAGTGTAAGATTCGAATAGGAAATGAAAAAACTGTTTAATGTAGAAAGACTTTAAGTTACTGAGGAATACATAACTGCCTTAAAAATATCGTAAACCGAGATGGAGACACTGCGGACTGAATAAACATGCGAAGACTACGTCTTTAATACTCGACAGTCTTGTTCGTACTCACATAACTAATTAGTTCAATCATTTAATTCGACTTATATAATTTTTACCGATATAATATTTAAGATTTGTTTACATTTCCGTTTTTCTTTATCCCTCTAGGTGGTTTCTAACCGCCACCCAGGACCACCAGTATCATGCTGCGTTGCGTCAGTTGGCGGGAGTCTTTCCGCTCGAGATTAATGTTTTATTGTCCAGGAGATCTACCGAAGAATATTCTTACAAATATGCACTTTCATACCATAAATTGATTATTGGAAGTGATATACAAATCATCAATTTCAAACGAGAATAAATCTTGTGTAACGGCTTACAGAAAATTGAGTAAACGTTTTCAATTTTGCTTAACGAAAACACAGGATATCTGCTCGTGTCTACTTTGTCTTTGATACCCCTATTTACCTAGAAAGGAGCGTGTAAGAATTGTGTGTTGGTTTTTACGTTTAGCGCTGAATCAGCGGTATTAGCTAAAGAGGCAATAGAGAAAATTCGTTTACTGCGAACAGAAATAGAACAACAGATATGAAGTGTCTTCGGACAGCACAAAGAGATAGAATACATAAGACGCACAGAAATGTCGGAATGAATGTAAATTAAATTTATTTAACGAGAATTATTAACATGAACTTTAAATTACTGAAAAGTGTTATCGTGTCAGAGAAAGCAGGTGGTGCGAAGTTACACAGTGCAAAACGTGAGATAAATTGTTTTGTCCCTGTTTACACCTACATCGTACCGTACCGTACGGCGTAAACAAAATCTATTTTTGAAGTGAAATTAATACAGAATTTCCTTTTACGTCTCCACACGAATGGGTTCGATACGGACGAAGGAAGATGTAAACAAGACGCTCTGCCGCTATCCGGAACGTTTCAACTTTTATGCACTATGAAATGTTATTGTTTGTGTAGGAATCCGTCCGCGTTTGTGAACTGAACGCTGCACTGTGTCAAGAGCCGTTCTGTAGTAGCGCGTTAATCAGCAGAATTTATCACGTAATTACAACATTTAACAGCTGAATTGATTTAACGTTTGTTAGGTAAGGTAATGTAGTTGATTAAGCGTTTCCTGGCAGGAAATTTTGGAAACCCGACAACAAACGTTCAACATCAAACAAAAGTAGTTTAATCAAACTCAGACCTAACACTAGTTATACAATACTCCATAGGTAGGCAGTTCTCAAAATGTCGACCGTGATATATTATTTTATTATGGTAAATATTTGGTCGGTTGCAAATCAGTGCCAGTAAGTGGCAAAAAAAAGTACGGCTGTTGCTTCAAAGTGACATATGAACATTGTATAAATATTGTTGTTAAAAAAAAGACTATCGGAAATTACTTTGGATTAAAAACTACAAATAATAATCATAAATCGGCTTGAAACATTTAGTGCTACGTTTAACTGCGTATTTATCTGTCCATCCATTGTGAGGCTTCTGCAGTTACTGCCGTCTCACGCATCTCGCACACCAGAGGCTTCCGTTATACCAGTAACCATGTTGCAACCCTCTTTTCACCATCTCATCGGGTACGTCGTCCTCCCATGGTCTACCCCTTTTCCGTCTCTACGTGTAGCACAGTGTAGAAACTTTTTGGCCCAACGATCATCAGACATTCGTTTCACGTGGTCGTTACATACCGGATTTGTCATCTTGTATTTATCATCATCATCTTCAGCAAAGTTAAAACAAAAAATGGCTTGTTCCGGTTTTAAACAGAAGACTAGAACTGGCCACTCCAACGTCCCACACCTCTCCGTCCTTTCGGCTTATAAATCAGAGCTGTTTGAGAATGCGACAGTCATCCATTCGGTTAAGATGTTCCCGACATTGGGAAGATTCTTCAACACGTCATTGTCTGTAATATAAGACACAGTATAGCTCAGATATTCAAAATTACTGACCTGTTCCAGAACAGTACTATCTACAACAATTACTGACCTGTTCCAGAACAGTACTATCTACAACAATTACTGACCTGTTCCAGAACAGTACTATCTACAACAATTACTGACCTGTTCCAGAACAGTACTATCTACAACAATTACTGACCTGTTCCAGAACAGTACTATCTACAACAATTACTGACCTGTTCCAGAACAGTACTATCTACAACAATTACTGACCTGTTCCAGAACAGTACTATCTACAACAATTACTGACCTGTTCCAGAACAGTACTATCTACAACAATTACTGACCTGTTCCAGAACAGTACTATCTACAACAATTACTGACCTGTTCCAGAACAGTACTATCTACAACAATTACTGACCTGTTCCAGAACAGTACTATCTACAACAATTACTGACCTGTTCCAGAACAGTACTATCTACAACAATTTTTGCTCGTATGGAATCAGCTCCATGAAAAGCCATCACCTTAGTCTTCAATGTTGAGATCTATAATCCGAAATCCTTGCAGATTAGACTCAGTGATGTCTAAAATTGTTTTGGCAACGTGACGTTGCCTCCTGATATTCTCATTTCTAATGCACTGGATCCTGGACAACCCACAAACTTCCAGAAATTGATTTCCACTACTTGAAGCCTTCTGAAGTTTCTTTGATTCATCTCCCAAATTTCAGAGCTATAGGTGACTAAGATGGCAGAATAAACCATTATTTTATTTGTTTTGTGGGTTACTTTCTCACTCCAAAGCATAGAATTCAGCTAGCCTATCACAATTTTCCATTTTTTTATTTTGCGGCTAATTTCTTCATCCCGTCTGCCATCTTTTGATAATGTCACTCAAATATACCTAAAAAATTCACAGTTTTTTATAAAATGCAAATCTACTGTCTTATTGGCTCCTTTTTATCAAATAACTAGCTCTTCAGTTCTTACGGAATATGTTCCAAGGGCCAAGATCTGTATTCTTCATCGAGTTTTCGAATCACATAATTGGAATTCTGTTCGTCCAGTGATTCTACAACTTCATCATTCGCGAAAATAAGCGGATAGAGATAATCGCCAGTGGCGGCGATAAGGCCCCCGCAGACCCCGCGGCGCGGGGGGGCCCCGACCCTCATGGGGGCCCCAGTTGGCCCAGTCATGGGACATAACTTGTAACATGAAAAATAAGCGTAAACGAGTTGTAAAACGCTTCTTTGTTGAATTATCTGTTGACCATAGAATTGACGACCCAGTGAAATCACTTGAAGTAAAAGTTTTCAATGCAACACTAGATATTGTAATAGCTCAGCTACAAATGATATTCGAAGGATTGCGTTGCATTGATGATAGGTTTTCATTCCTGACGCCTCAGAATTTAGTAAACTTCTCACAAGAGACAATAGTGGAGAAAAGTAAGGCTCTGGTAAATGTGTATCCTGGTGACCTTTCCACATCACTGCCTGACCAAGTAATATCCTTCAAAGCTCTGATGGCCAAAGAAATTGTACACAAGAAAAGAATTCGAGAAATGATGAATTTACTGGTTGAAGAAAACAGCTGCCTTATGAGTTGCCTCCCAGACTTAACTACAGCTTTGCAGCTTTATTTAACCATACCTGTCACAACAGCTACAGCGGAAAGAAGTTTTTCAAAACTTAAATTAATTAAATTAAGTCATACGTAAGAAGTACCATGGGCCAAACTCGGTTGAGTGACTTGGCACTGTTAAGAATTGAGCATGAAGAGACACAGAAAACTAATATCAACGAAGTGGTTGAAAAGTTCTTAGCTATTAAAAAAAGAAGACTAGGCTTAGGAAAACAGTGAACTTTGGTTGATCCTCATCTGTAAATATTGTACATTACTTGAGTTCGAGTGTTATTGAATTGGATTAGACTTAAGGAGAACTTGTATAGAGTATGTTCAAGAATTTTACAAATTCAGTTACAAACTAATTTAAATGTTTGAAAAAACTAGAATGTTACTTTGATATTCGTTTTTAAATAATAAATTTTTAACACACTGTGTGCGGTACTGTTTCATAGTCTGAATTTAGATCTTTGACGTAAAAATAAATCATTCTTTTTATTTTGTTTTTTTTTTATAGTTTGTATAGAACTTTCTCTATTTAGCAACAATGAATTTTAAGAGTTTGTACACGTGTAAAACGTCCTTTGCAAATTGCAAACGCTTTGTGATAGACGAGAAAGTATTCACAAACCATTGTTGTGAAACACACGTAAATAGAAACTCATTTGAGTGTTTTTCCCTATTACGTATACAAAATTTAACCATTTTTATAGGGCCCCCTAATTAGTTTCGCGGGGGGGCTCCGTTTCGTTAGCGCCGCCACTGATAATCGCCATTATTGAAACGTCCATTTACACCTTCTTAACGCTGCGATAATATAAATTTTGAAAAAACTAGACGCTACGGAACATCCTTATCTTTAAATCTGTTGTTACAGCGAAATCCTTACTCCCAACTGATACACTCTTCATAAAAGTTACGTACTGCGGTAATGTAAGCAGCTTTAATATCAACTGGCCAGAGATTTCATAATGGAACGTTGTTATATGCTATATGCAAGTCAATTAATGCGTGGTAAAATGTTTCTCATAAAGCTGTTTCAAGCAAAACACGTTATCAATAAATGACACGAAACCATTTTGTTCTTCTGCGTCATGTACCGTAGCTTGTATTTGATTTTTTTCTATAATTCCTCCACAAAATCGTCCAGCAGAACTTGCACGTTTGCCGATCACCATTGGCTTGTTTCCATTCTTACTTACGGAATTTAATTATTTCTTTTGTGAGAACGTACTCATTGCTTAGTATGGTTTTCCTAAAAAATTACGCTACTCTCTCATGGAACTGCACTCAGATCTTTTACTTCAGTGTAACGAAATTGATGAACATGTTTTGTATAAAATATATAAAGAAAATATACAAATATGTGCATATGTGAAACATTACGTATTTTCATGTCGTATTATCGTCTTGCATTTTCATCTCACCCAATGACCGCATTTAAGAATACTCTATGCCTGCGTTCGGCACTTATGAACAACCAGACCAGGACACACGGGGGCCGGACTGCATAAGGCCACCTGGTCTTTCACAGGGTCATCCGAAGAATCGCATTGTCCGTGGGGTTAATACAGCCCTCTATGGCACGACTGGAGCTATTTCGATACGTGGCGGTCTCTTTGGGCCATCTCGTCGCGGTGAGGCCAGAAAGCGCGAGACATTTTCGTCTCGTTTTTAACTACATAGCTTACCGTCAATAAATGTGTTGATAAACTTTCTGTAGAGTTATTCTAATTAATTAGTCAATTCTAATTGTGTGGTTCACTCACACTAGTTGTTAGCGAAAATAATAAGAATGTTGTAAGATATTGTGGTGGTGCAGACTAATGCCGAAAATATCGTGGGTATGTAAATTTTATAATGCGCAATCATAGAAACACTAAATACGAGTAACACTGAAATACTCGTAGCAATACTGAAGTAAAAAGGGCAAGGAAACGATAATACCTGGGACACTTGATGAGACCTGGTACACATCAACTGATCAAAAGCACTGTGCTGTGGAAAGCTCTACACATTCTATAAGAATAAGGAATATTAATTAATTAAGTAAATAACAATTTCCGTTTTCGAATCTGCAAGTCCCCAACCACCGAGTCACCTTTTGGTTATCTATCCATACTTCTACACACGTGCATGTGACACTAGACTTTACAAGTGGAACCATATTGCTACAACCATACAATCTTACTTCCGCGCCGGTAAAGTGTATAACAAAGATTATGTTTTAGTCGTATATCAGGGTAAATTCTATAAACATATGACAACGTTCGACAGAGACATATAAAACTGGCATAGAAAAAGAGAAGAAACTTATTACATCAGAGGCGAATATGTGTACGTGAGGATTGGCTCTGGATGCGCACGATAAGGAGAGTTACTTTTTATATGAATAGAGTTGTATTAAATAATAAACACAAGCAGACCCAATAATTACGATGAATAAGTTAAAATAGTGTTGATAAACCACATGTATGAGGTGGAATGTTACGTCCAGATCGCATAGATCGCATAAAGGTTTTTCTTTTAAGGTCGCTAGAACTTTTAACTTAAAAAAATTATTCTTGTCATATAATATTTTTTATTGTCTTTTAAAGTACATTCGATAACGTTACTTATGAAAAATAACATCTGTCGAGTGCCCGCCCGTTACGGTCCCGTGTAGTGGTCGAATTTTCTATAGGTTCTCACGTAAATGGAGCTAGTGATGTTGGTGTTCGTGGTTTGGCAACATAGATCAGAGGTGCCACAAATATAATTTAAAGGCGTCAGATCGCACGATCTCGGTGGCCAGTTGGTGTCACCTCACGAAAAACGAATCCTTGGAACTGTTCAGACAGTAACTCCAACGTTTTTCGTGAAACATGGCATGTTGCTCCATCTTGTTAAAATCACATGTCAGTTAGGGCTATTCTATTCAAGCTGGAGCAAAAATAGTCGAATACCATTGCCCGGTACCTCTTCCGTTGAAAGTAAGTGCAGTCTCTTGGATATTTTGGAAAAAATAGGTTGATGATTACGCTGAATCAAATTACACGCCAGACAGTGGCTTTACGGAATGCAGAGAATGCTTTTGAATCTGATGTGATTTTGATTTCCCCAAGTACGATAATTTTGTATATTAACAGATTGATTTAACCAATAGCGACTTTTGTCACTGAAGACTATTTTTCGCCCAAAACTAAGTCAAGTTCCACTTGCTCCAGAGCTCACTCAGTGAATATATGGCACTGTGTATATTCCTTTGCCTTCAATTCTTGTTCTAAATAAATTTTAAACGGATGGAGTCCTGAGTCTGGACGCACAATTCGCCAAGTTATAGTCTGAGGACCTCAGGTTCTTGTTCACGACGAGAATTGTTTGAATCTTGTTGATTGTTTTGAATTCTCACCCTTACCGGACGCCGGCAATATTTCCAACTTGGTCTTGTGTTTCGCAGATTTACTGCATTCATTTGACTGGCAATTGATCTGGTTTTCACATAGCCTATATTGATTGATAGACGAATAATTGTGGACACAGCGCACGGATCGTTCGGTGAAGAGAACAAAAATTTTAATGATATATTCTAATACAAGGAGCATTCAAATTTAAATTGTAATTTGGTTTGAGCTTCAAATGGAAAAAAACAAATGCCTAAGATTGTAATACTGGCTGATAGACGAGAACAAATACTAAACCTGTCTCAGTCATTCATCAACCAGCACGCATTATTGTTCGTTTTGAAACTATGAGTGAAGTAGATGTGCATTCAAACGTGGAACAATGCATTATTATTAAATTTCTTGCAAGAAAAACGTGAAAACGTCAGAAATTTGTGAAAAAACTTAAAAGATAGTGGGTGAAGAAATACTGTGAGACATAAGCGTCTCTAAATGGAGCAAAGCTTTCAAAAATGACCGAGAACGTCCCGGGAATTAACCGCACATATGACACCAAAAAGCATGACACAGTGCTCAAAATAATTGTAGAATCACGGTGAGGGTGGGTTATTGCTTCTACATCAAATGTCAGTGTCGGTAGTGCTAAGAGCTGTATTATAAATCAACTTCATAATTAGAAAGTATCATTATCAGAACACAAGCAGACATGCGTGCAGGTGACTCATTTTACAATCTGTTATCACTGCTGAGAAAACCTGCGTACACCAATTTACTCCAGAAGCCAAAAGAGTATCGATGCAATGGCGTCATCCTTCATCTCCAAAACCAAAAAAAAATTAAAAACCGCTTTTTCAGCAGGAAAAATTATGTGTTCATTATTTTGGGATATGAGAGGCGTCATACACATCGATTTCCTAACACAGCAGCGGACTATACATGCTGAGTATTACTCCAAACAGCCATCCGGAACAAGCATAAAGGCGCCAGCATTCTGTTTGTTTCTTACAGGATAATGCGAGTCCTCATGTCGCCACGCATATGATGTCTACAACTCGAAAACTCAAGTAGACCGTTCTCTCCATTTGCCTTAGTCCAGACCTGGCCCCTCTGAATTTCATTTGTTTGGACTCTTAAGATTCGTTTCAGTAAATAGTCACTTAAGCTGTTTGAGAGCAGATGCGTCCATTGCCAGAAGAATGTTTTTCTCAGGGAATACGTAAGCTATCGAAAAGATGGCGTCAGTGCTTAGAAAAAGTGGGAGACTGTTCTGAAAAATGAGTATATAAATTACTACTTACTTTTTGAATAAATAATAAATTGTAATTTTAATTTGAACGTTCCTCGTAATTTCCACGCGTCGTTAAATTAATTAGTTTTTAATGATTAAGTGATGATTAAATACAGAAAATGACTGGGCTGACTATTTTTCGCTGGATCAAAATCCATGCCAAACAGTGACTTTCGGAACGCGTGGACGCTGTTTAATCTGATGTGGATTTTGAATGCCCCAACTGGAACAGCATCAGCGAACTCACCCAACAAAAAATAAGCTTCATTCGTACTAAGCACAACAGTGAGACATATCAAAAATATATTTTCAAAGATGACGCGTATCAGCTGTAACAGTCCGAGCGTCTGTCTTAACAAACCATTTTCATTAATCATCTGTATTTCGATCTCACCGCTCTAATTCCAGTTTATTGTTATTCATTCTTATTGTTATCTTTTTGCAACTTACTCCACGCATTGCAACTAAAATAAAATTTGCGTTTTCTTAGGCTATGTTCTCATCTACGCCTTCTAATTTTCCTTACGCAGGCCACCTTCTGTCGAGTAATGAGATTCATGGATCAACATGTTTCACTGTACTCTACGGTCGTCAGATTTTTGTCTTCATTTGTAATTTTCGTTCCGAGTCTCAATGTGTATTTACTTTTAAGAGAGTTTCAATTTACTTTTAGTTGATTTCTAAACGATAGTCTAGCATTTTCCGGTAGATGGCCACAGAGGCCACGACGACGGTTCTTTGCAAGGTGAAGGATGATTTGATTAAGTGCTGTGACGTAGCGGATTGGTCGAGAATCGTTCAAGACAGAAATCACTGGAAAGGCAAACGTAAAGATATAAGTGTTAACGCTGAAGGAACCAATCCGGTGAAGATGATAGTCCCGAACCTGATAAGATAAGAGTAGCAGGAGCTAGTCAGTACCCATTACACCCATTTACTAAGAAACGGAAACCCAGGGATGTTAGGGCGTCGTTTTGGTAACAAGAAAAACCTGCGCTCATTCGATCAAATTAATTCGCTGTAGGTAGGCTATTAAAATTACGAACTTTCCAATTAGCAGAATTCCTGTGTTACTAAAATGGAGTTACATTTTTCAGCAGAGATACCGGTACACCCACTCGAACACATAATGACAGCGTAACCTCTACAGTCCAAGGTCTTTGCCGTTATTTATGACCGTGTAAATTCCTGCTGTTGCTACACGCCGAGTTTCTACAATAACGGTATGAATTTTATCCCATAAGTTACTGTCTTTTTATTTTATTATCATTCTGTATTTGTATCCAAACCTTTGGATATTTGAATGCCACTCTGCTGAGTGACTCTTAGCCTATTTTATTTTAGGTGAAGGTACTTCTCACTTGTTTTTGTTGTTTCTCCAAGGAAATACTACTATAACAATAACGTCAAACCAACAGAAATTAATGGTTTACTACTGTAGTAATAATATTGGACTGGTAAGAAAACCTATTAGCCTACTAAACAGTAGATTATGAAATAGTACTATTACAAAAGTTATAAAAAAATTACAAAGCAGTAGTGAAGAATATTATTATACAGTACAGAGACATAGAGATGCAAAGGAAACGTGAAAAGGCGTTAAGAAATGTGTATCCAGAAATCGGTAGTCCAGAAAATAAAGGGTATGGACATATTCAACGAATGACCGAGTACAAAATAAGTGTTGAATTGAGAACCCAAAGGCAGAAGGGGACTAAAGAGATTGCTAAAAGGCTTGAGAGAATGGACAAACGGGGAAATGAGGAAGAGAGAACCAAAAACTTTAGTTCTTCCTGTTAATACGGTTTATGTTGTTTAATATCCTATGTCAATTATGTTTTACTTTCTGTTATTTAACAATTTTTTCACTCCTGTTTTTTAATGCATCTGCTGTTTACTGAAAATATATGATTTTTTACGAGGGAAACTGTAGAAAACACTTTTTACCGCAGAAGAGTCCGCACTCCAACGGTGTGTGGAACTATCACCCACCAAAACCACAAACCCTTACTTCTTGACGTCAATCTACTCCGAAACCGCTTTCAAATTACTTCAGGATGGTGTCAGCCATGCTTCACCTTGTGCCGGGACTTTGAAAATTCCCGGCGCGGTTAGAGTTGTTCAATGCTACCAACGCGGTTGGCAGCACTGCCGGCCAATGCCATTGTCAAGCAGCGCGATTAAGTGACCCGTCTGGGGTGTCAGCTGTTGGCTGTCTTTTTTTCGCAATTAGGTTAGCCAAAGGCTTATTTTTGGCAAATTAGGATAGGTTTGTTTTATGCAGGCATGTGCGACCAACAAGTCCAGGCTTCTGCCTCACTTCTCAGCAAGCCTTCGATCTGGACATTCCCGCTGGTCTGACGGCCTAGGATGTGTGTCGGTTTTCTTTGAATGCGTCTGTAAACTCTTAAAGACGTTCAGGTGTCTACACTTAATTATTTTATTTCATTTTAATTTAATTATGGATTATGTCAGTGATGATTGTGTAAGCGTGTGTATGGTCCGGGTTTATTCGTTATTGTAAAACTTATACTTTGTAAAATTGTAATTTACTAGTTACTTCCTGTCTGAAAACAAATTATTGCTTGTTAACTCTTATTTTGTCAAATCTAATTGAAATCAATTATTATTATTAAATGAAATTATGCAATTTGGATTAATTAAAGTGAATAAGGTGTTAATAAAAAGATTGTCAAAGTGATTGCGGTATTTGTGTTCCGAGGCGAGAGAGTGTAATGTCTGGGTGTATTAACTGGTGGGTAATACCCAAATAAAATGTTATAGGATCCCTGCACCAGTCAGAAGAAAGGGGGGAAGTGGTGGTCGCCCGAACATCGGTGACTACCAGGAGAGCAGTTCAACAGTAAGCTCCCCGAAACTGTCAGACCGAGGAAAGCTGAACGAACAAACTCCACCGAAGGACACAAAAATCACAGGAACGAGTTCCAGTACACAGTCACCGTAGTCCAGGGACAAATTTTGCAACTCTGCTTGTCCACAGTTCATCATGCTTCTACCTGAGTTCGTCTCTACACAATTGCAGGTGGGAACGTTTCATTTATCCCTCTTCAATCTACATCAACTCCATAGACTGGCTACCCTCGTTTTCAACATGAAATATCTGTTTAAATACAACATTAAATACCTATATTAAGAACTGAAAATATTTCAAAGTCACAAGAACTCAGGTTGTAGAAATTGTAACTGTTTCCTTTGCAACAGGTCTGACATGCACCATGGTTTGGTACTTAGATTATTTGGTGTCCGTTTGTCTGTATTACCATTATTTTTTGATTATTATAATTATTCTTGAAGGATTATTAGCGTTTTTAGCAAGTGGTGGGGTTAACTAGGTGTGGTCCGTTGTTTCTACTGTATGGATGTTCGCGTTGTTCTCCATCATGGGGTTTGCTAGTCTGTAAATAAAAATATATATCTTATGTCTATTTTCTGAATACTATATAAATTAATGAATGTATGTAAAGAACAATATAATACTGGAACATTGTGTCACCAACTTGATATCCAATAAATTTTGTTATTTGTTAAAAATGTGTTGGTTGCAAATCCTGTCACTCTGTTAGTGTTAAACTTTGTACCTTTTAATAACTGCATATGTAAACAGCGGGCTCATGCAGTGACGTCATCCCCCCCGCTAAACTGCTACCAGTGTGTCCCATTACGCTTGTCGCAGTCAAGTTAGTTAACTGTTAAACTCTGACCGGACAACAGCCTTCATCGCCGCGGCTATGTGATTCTTTCAAATCGGAATATTCCACTTCAATTTATTCTTATGCCTTTCAGTACTTAATTAATTTCTACTTTGGCAATGTATGCCACGCTACACTGCACGGGCCATGCAATCATTTTCACATAAATTTGAATAAACCGTTAATTCAAAAAATACAGTCCACTACGTTATTTCATATCACACCAGCCTCACGTTGTAAGACCAACTCAAGAATTATTCGAGAGCGTCGAAGACGTAACATTTGGTCCTCCGGGCCGGATCTATATTTCATTTAACAGGCCCAAATAACATTTTGGTCAATCCCGAATCTTCTCAAACGTAAAATTGCTGGCCGTGAGCATACATTCATTACTTTCAAAAAAAAACTTCATACTTGGCCGTACAAGGGTCTACAGGACATCATTTCTAAGACCGCAAGATATTCCACTTCATCGTCACTTGTCATTCATCATTGAAGATCAGAACGTCAAGCCTGCACAGAGAGCTACAACTTCAAACATCACCCGACAAGCGGGAACAAGACTTGCGCCACCAATCCCAGGCCAGCCGGACAGGATCGCCAAGGAAACGACAGGCAACGGTGCCATCTTAAACCTGCAGAGGACTCTCATAATTCAAGTGACTATGAACTTATATTTCTCATTCAGTAGTTTCTCACTTATATAATTTTATATACAGTAAAAATGAGTAATATTTGCAAAATAATTTTTATATAAACAGAAATCAGTTTCAAGTGACTATAGACCTGTATTTTCACACAAATTTTCACTTATACAATTTTACAAGAAATCAGTCAGAAACTTAAATAATGGAATAAAGCTATATTTATATTTTTATTGTTAAATGAGTCATATTTTCAAATAATTTTCATATAACTATTTTTAAAAAATCCGTATGGAGAACCATACATGACTTCCATATTCTAAGATTTATATTTAAAATCATTTTCGAAATTAAATATTACCATAGAAACTACTTCTTTCTACTTACTGCTTCAGCCTTAACCACAGTACTGTGGTCACTAACGTATACCACCTCACGTTATCGCACTCGATTTTCACTGATGATGGAAGTCGATGGCATTGCCGAAACGTCTGGTTTTGTAGAAAACATTGGACTACGGCCAAATATCCCGGGAAGGAATTTTAACAAAAACTACTCCTTTGTTGCCGATAACGTTGTACACATATATATATAAAAAATATGCATAAAATTAATGGCTTGTATAAGTTAATGATTGATCTCCATTAAGCAGTGCTCAAGTTTCCAAAGTTTTAATATTATGATGTCCGTAATTAAAACATCAGAGCAGGTTTAGTGTGAATGAGGGTACACTGTGGACAAAAATTTTCAACATATCCTATTGAGCGTTGCTTAGAGTAAAGCTGCGAATCTACAGTGTGTGTTTCACAGAACAAACACGCGAAAAAGAAGGAGCGCTCCGAAGTCACTCATGGACCATCAGCATCTTGCAGAGGGTTCATTCCCTAAAGACGAAAAGTCTGTCTATGAATCGTTCCTCTGTAAACACGTGCATTTACACTGCCCAGCGATCCACAGGAAGCAAATTGATGTCCATTTTTTCGGCATGCACGCGTTATGTTGGTGTGGGTTTCGGCACTTTCCATTTAAAAAGCGTGCAAATGTAAGAAAATAAACATGAGTGAGGCCAGAAATAACGTGAATTGTGTGTGTTTGTGTGTGTGTGTGTGTGTGTGTGTGTGTGTGTGTGTGTGTGTGTGTGTCTCTCTTACCTGCCTTTTTATTGCTGTAGGCATAATAATAAAATGGAAACGTAAACATTACATAACTGAGATATGCTTACCTGCCACGAACGATATATTATTTTATACATGGAGAAGTTCAGTGACATACACACGTACAGAAGAATTATATATATAAAGATATTAACTCATACATAATTTACATTAAAATGAAAAAAATATAATTTTATTCCCTGGCAACAAAATTATTTTATTTTTAACAATTACCATTGTTTGAAAAAGTTTAAATGAATTTTCAAGTACTTTACTGTTGTTAAAACGTAAAAGGTTGCAGGTAAACTACCCCTTGCCCTTAACCGATCTTTACCAAAATCGAAAGTCCTTGAGATCTCTACAATTCAGGGACGTATGCAAATAATTATTTGATTCTGTTTGAATTTGCGGCTGTTATCGTTTGCCATAGAAAATACGCTTGATAAAAAAATGTTGCTGGTAAACTACCCCTTCCCCTTAACCGATCTTCACCAAAAACAATAGGTCTTGAGTACTCTACAAATCAGGGCTGTATGCAAAACATTATTTGATTCTGTTTGAATTTGCGGCTGGGATCGTTTGCCATAGAAAATACCCTTGTTAAAAAAACGTTGCAGGCAAACTACCCCTTTCTCTTAACCGATCTTCACCAAAAACAATAGGTCTTGAGAACTCTACAATTTAGGGCTGTATGCAAATAATCTTTTGATTATGTTTGAATTTGCGGCTGTTATCGGTTGCCATAGAAAAAAAATCTACACACAGACAGACACACAGACACACAGACACACACTTTTCGAAAAACGTCTTTTTTTCATGTTTTGAGTGTAGTACAATCAGAATTTGCAATAATCTCGAACACGATTTTTTTTGCCATCACCATACTTACATTTCCTTAAGGAATATGGAAGTAAAATATCGGTATGGAGAACCATACATGACTTCCATATTCTAAGATTTATATTTAAAATCATTTTAGAAATTAAATATTACCATAGAAACTACTTCTTTCTACTTACTGCTTCAGCCTTAACCACAGTACTGTGGTCACTAACATATACCACCTCACGTTATCGCACTCGTTTTCACTGATGATGGAAGTCGATGGCATTGCCGAAACGTCTGGTTTTGTAGAAAACATTGGACTACGGCCAAATATCCCGGGAAGGAATTTTAACAAAAACTACTTCTTTGTTGCCGATAACGTTGTACACATATATATAAAAAATATGCATAAAAATAATGGCTTGTATAAGTTAATGATTGATCTCCATTAAGTAGTGCTCAAGTTTCCAAAGTTTTAATCTTATGATGTTCGTAATTAAAACATCAGAGCAGGTTTAGTGTGAATGAGGGTATACCGTGGACTAAAATTTTCAACATTTCCTATTGAGCGTTGCTTAGAGTAAAGCTGCGAATCTACAGTGTATGTTTCACAGAACAAACACGCGAAAAAGAAGGAGCGCTCCGAAGTCACTCATGGACCCTCAGCATCTTGCAGAGGGTTCATTCCCTAAAGACGAAAAGTCTGTCTATGAATCGTTCCTCTGTAAACTCGTGCAGTTACACTGCCCAGCGATCCACAGGAAGCAAATCGCTATCCACGCTGGACACTTTTTCGGCTTGCATGCGTTATGTTGGTATGGGTTCGGCACTTTCCATTTAAAAACCGTGCAAATGTAAGAAAATAAACATGAATGAGGCCAGAAATAACGCGAATTGTGTGTGTGTGTGTGTGTCTTCCCTGACTTTTCATTGCGGTAGTCATAATAATAAAATGGAAACGTAAACAGTACATAACTGAGAAAAAATACATAAATGAAAAAATTATAATTTTATTGCCTGGCAACAAAATTATTTTATTTTTAACAATTACCTTTGTTTGAAAAATTTAAATGAATTTTCAAGTACTTTACTCTTGTTAAAACGTAAAACGTTGCCGGTAAACTACCCCTTCCCCTTAACCGATCTTCACCAAAATTAATATTCCTAGAGTTCTCTACAATTCAGTGACGTATGCAAAAAATTATTTGATTCTGTTTGAATATGCGGCAGTTATCGTTTGCCATAGAAAATACGCTTGATAAAAAAACGTTGCAGGTAAACTACTCCTTTCCCTTAACCGATCTTCACCAAAAACAGTAGGTCTTGAGTACTCTACAAATGAGGGCTGTATGCAAAACATTATTTGATTTTGTTTGAATTTGCGGCTGTTATCGTTTGCCATAGAAAATACCCTTGTTAAAAAAACGTTGCTGGTAAACTACCCCTTTCCCTTAACCGATCTTCACCAAAAACAATAGGTCTTGAGAACTCTACAATTTAGGGCTGTATGCAAATAATCTTTTGATTCTGTTTGAATTTGCGGCTGTTATCGTTTGCCATAAGAAATACCCTTGTTAAAACATAAAATGTTGCAGGTAAACTACCCTTTCCCTTAACCGATCTTCACCAAAAACAATAGGTCTTGAGAACTCTGCAGCTCAGGGCTGTATGCGAAACATTATTTAATTCTGTTTGAATTTGCGGCTGTTATCGTTTGCCAAAAAAAAAATTCCCGTGATAAAAAAAACCGTTGCTGGTAAACTACCCCTTTCCCTCAACCGATATTCACCAAAAACAATAGGTCGTGAGTACTCCACAAATCGGGGCTGCATGCAAAAAATTATTTGATTCTGTTTGAATTTGCGGCAGTTATCGTTTTCCATAAAAAAAAAATCTACACAGACAGACACACAGACACACAGACAGACACACACACAGACACTTTTCGGAAAACGACTTTTTTTCATGTTTTGAGTGTAGTACAATCAGAATCTGCAATAATCTCGAACACGATTTTTTTTGCCATCACCATACTTCCATTTCCTTAAGGAATATGGAAGTAAAAATAAGTACTGTACATATTATAATAAGGAATTAGATTAAGTTATATACCACTCACTGGCTGCCGCATTATATCAGAATTTGATAAAGTATTCAAATTTTATTAATTGTTCACCTGTTCTGCATTTATTTATGGATTTCGGATCACCAGCTTGCAGTTCAATCATGACTGATGTGAAAGCTTTGATTAAAAAACGTGGCACAATTAAAGCCTCTATATCCCGTATAAACATCTTCGCGGACAATTTCGATCCTGAAATAAATCATCATCATGCTTTAAAAATAAAACTTCGTCACTTGATGGAGTTGTCCGCGAAGTATGATGAAATTCAGACACAAATTGAGGTTGATGAATCTGATTTCACATCGGTAAGTGACAGGGTTCAGACAGAGGATGAAATCTGCACTATTGAGTGTAACCTGCACAATTTATTAGAACGTGTAGAAGAGGTGAGCAAAAAACCCATTAAATCAAGCGGAAGTTACGCCAATTAAAGCATCCCCTATTCAGTTAGAGCCAATTAAATTGCCCTGCTTCTCAGGCAACAATATTGATTGGTAGCACTATTACAACATGTTCTTGGAGTTAGTACACGTCAGAACGGACCTGACGGACATCCAGAAATTGCATTATTTACATTCTTCACTAAGGGACGAGGCTTTAAATGTAATAAAGTCTCTACCAATCACCCATGATAATTATGCGGTAGCCATTGAGCTATTGAAGGCCAGGTATGATAGTAAATTAATTGTCACAGCGTATCATGTAGGGAATATCTTGGGCATGAAGTCCATTCAGCAAGAGTCCATGGTTGGCATTTCAAAATTTATTGACGAAATCACCGCAAATATAAACGCTTTGAATTCATTGAGCTTACCTGTAAATACTTTTGAAATTAATTTTGTTCAATATTTAACTCAGAAACTTGATAACCAGACATGTCGACTATGGAAGGAAAGTCTATCCGACGAGCGATTCCCTAATTTCAACAATTTCATTAAATTTTTAAATAGTAGAAGGCAATTAATGCAAAACGTTGGCGCATCAACCAGTTCAGCAAACAGAACACAAGTTACCGATAAGATTCCCTATCGCAAGACTATTAAACCCGTTGAGCTCACTAGGTCAACATTTCATACTAATATCAACAATAACATTTGTCAGCTCTGTCGCGGTAAACATAGACTGTCTGAATGCCTACAATTCGTGGCTACATCTCCCTTTGAGCGAAAGAACATTTTACTCAAATACAAACTTTGCTTAAATTGCATGCGTACAGGCCATGAGCCCTTACACTGTCCTTCCAAATTTTCTTGTAGGACATGTTCTAAACGACATCATACAATGATTCACATATCGGGCAGTAACACTTCAAACAGGGGCAACAATCAATTTTCCCTCAAATTACAAACAAATAAATCTATTCTGTTATCCACCGCTGTCTGCATGACAACGGACCAAGCCGGTAGGAAACATCCAGTAAGAATTCTATTAGATTCAGGATCTCAAGCAAACTTCTGTACCATGAGTTTCGCACGCCGCATGGGTCTAAAATTAACCAAGTCTCAACTACCCATCACTGGTATAAACAACTCCCTATGTCAAACTGACTTTAATACAAGTGTAAGGCTGAATTCTCGTTACAAGGATTTCAATCTGTACGTGCATTGCGCTGTGCTTCCCAGTATTACGAATAATCTCCCTGCAGAATCATTTAATATTTCATCCCTAAATATACCAAAAAACATATTCTTAGCTGACCCGCAACTAAACTTTTCTTCACAAATCGACATATTACTTGGTGCCCAGTACTATTTACAATTGATTGAACCTATCAAATTCATCCGCAGCCCACACTTTCCCATAATACAGGAGACAAAATTGGGATTCATCCTCGCTGGTAACCTGCCCTTCAATGTCGATATGACAAGACCTGTTTCATCATTTATAGCTAGTGAAGGTAACAATGCCATTTCATCGCAATTATGGAGGACGTTGCAGTCCGTACTCCCTCAGTTGAGGACTCAGAATGCGAAAGTCATTTTATCGCTAACACTTTCCGCAATAATAGTGGTAGATTTGTGGTGTCCCTACCTCGCAGGGGATACAACTCTCATTTGGGCGATTCTCTTCCCGGAGCTATTCGCAGATTTCAATCACTGGAACTTAAGTTCAAGCAGAACCTTGCTCTTCATAAAGACTATAGTAAATTCATGCAGGAATATTTAACTCTGGGTCATATGTCTTTGCTTGATTCTTACGATTTGTCAGTCAGTAAGTCAGACACCTTCTACTTACCGCACCATTCGGTTTTTAAGGGCTCTAGTATAACCACCAAATTGCGAGTTGTTTTCGACGGCTCTGCCAAAACAACAAATAATTTGTTCTTAAACGACACATTAATGGTTGGTCCCACAGTCCAGCAGGGACATTTTTCGATTATGTCTCGGTTTCGAACGCACCGATACGTCCTCATTTCGGACATTGAAAAAATGTACCGTCAAATTTTAGTTACTCCCAGGGATTCTAATTTGCAACGAATTGTTTGGCGCGACGCCCCCCATAGGGAACTTCAACACTACGCCTTGAGGACAGTCACATATGGGACTGCAAGCGCATCATTTCTGGCCACAAGATGTTTGGCACAAATAGCCCAGGAAAACAAAACTCAACACCCTATAGCCTGTTCTGCTATCGCAAACGATTTCTATGTGGACGATCTCATGACCGGCTCAGATAACCCACACATTTTATCACAAATGAAGTCCGACATTACAAATTTATTAAGTCAATATGGGTTTACTTTGCACAAGTGGTTTTCCAATGATCAAACCATTATAACTTCACACACCAACTCTTCCCTTGACTTTAACAAGAATCAAACTATACGTACTTTGGGTATTCAATGGGACAATAACGATGATAGTTCCATATATAGTTTCCAAAGAAATTTCGAAGTGGAGGTATTTAACAAGCGAAGGGTATTATCAGTTATCGCCGGAATTTACGACTCATTAGGACTTATTGGCCCGGTTACATTTTGGTGCAAACATTTCATGCAGATACTGTGGTTAACGGGAACAAGTTGGGACGACCCCCTGTCAGACTCATTATCTAATCAATGGGTAGAGCTTTATGCTCAGTTGATATCAGACACTTATTTTAAGATTCCAAGATCCGTAAAGAATTTAAATAATTCCCAAATCATTTCATTTCAGCTCCATAGGTTTGCCGACGCTTCAGTAAAGGGTTACGCGTGCTGGATTTATGTGCGAACGGTGTATTCAAACCACAGCATTTCATCAAACTTATTATGCTCTAAACCTAGAGTCGCTCCCTTAAAGCAGGTAACGTTACCCCAACTTGTACTTTGCGCCTGTCTCTTATTGGCTCAGTTGGTTTCCAAGGTTGTAAACGCTGTGAGTTATAAATTTGACGAATTGTATTTTTACTCCGACTCAATGATCGCCTTACACTGGATTCACCAGCAGTCTTCCAGATGGAAAGTATTTGTCTCCAACCGCGTTGCGGAGATACAGCGACTCACTGCAAAGGGTACCTGGCATCATGTCTCCTCACATGACAACCCTGCTGACATCCTATCGCGTGGTTGTCTACCCCGCTTTTTGCACTGTCACCCACAGTGGTGGTATGGTCCATCCTGGTTGTCCAATGAGTCATCATCATGGCCCACCAGTGCTTTCGATGCCCATTCACCCTGCACTCGTCCCGATCTTGATCAAGAAAAACGTAAACAAGTCCAAACCACACTGGTTGCCACTTCATCTACGCCTAATTACTTTGAAAACTACTCTTCGCTTTCAAAACGTCTTCGTGTATTTTCTTACTGCCTTCGATTTATTCGGAACTCTAGACTTCCCACAGCTGACAGAAACATTTCTTTTTTAACTTCCCATGAGCTACATGGTACACTTTTGATTTTTATTCGTCAGTCCCAGCGATCGCACTTTAATATTGAAATCAAGGAACTTGAGGCACAACGCTTTATCCCTAATAATAGCAAAATTCTTTCGCTTAACCTTTTCTGGACAATACGGGGATATTACGCGTGGCCGGACGCCTTCAGCACTCCCAGCTCACCTATGATAGCAAACACCAAATCATACTCCACCCGCATTCTCATCTCAGTAAACTAATCATAGAAGGCGAGCATTTTCGTCTACTCCATGCAGAGGTACAATTGACACAGTACTCTCTACGTCAGAAATACTGGATAATCAATGATAAATCGTACATACGTTCAGTAATACACAAATGCATCACTTGCTTTCGATTCCGTGCAAGGGGCTCAAGCCAATTATTAGGACAATTGCCCTCTTCCCGAGTTACCCCTGCTAAGCCATTTTCTCAATGTACAGTCGACTACGCCGGTCCTGTATTTATACGTCAGGGCGGGCAGCGTTCCAAATCGATTTCAAAGGCTTATATTTCTCTATTTATATGCATGGCCACTAAGGCCATTCACCTTGAATTAGTTTCAGATCTCACCTCAGACGCTTTCATAGCAGCCTTACGATGTTCTATAGCTCGAAGAGGCATCCCTTCACAGATATTTTCTGACAATGGTACAAATTTTCGTCGTGCTAGCAGTACACTTCACGGCTTATACACACTTCTCCAATCTAACGAATTTGAACAGACTACCCAGGACTTCACCAGTGCCCAAGGAATCAAATGGTCCTTTATTCCCCCGTCAGCACCTCATTTCGGTGGCCTGTGGGAGAGTGGAGTCAAGAGCGTCAAGTTTCATTTGCGGCGCGTTGTCGGCAGAACCATTCTCACGTTTGAAGAATATTACACCATTTTAACTCAAATAGAGTCCTGCCTCAATTCACGCCCCTTGTTCGCCATCTCAAATGACGCTGGGGATCCCGAGCCTTTGACTCCAGCGCACTTCTTGGTTGGTTCTCCACTCACTTCACTCCCTGAACCTGACTATTCGGAAGTTAAAATTGGTCGTTTGGGTAGATGGCAGCTGCTGCAAAGATTCACCCACTCTATATGGAAGAGGTGGTCAAGGGCTTATTTGCACCAGTTGCAACAGCGCAACAGATGGCGTTACCAGTCAAAAAACTTGGCTCCCGGACAACTCGTCCCTATTTTGGAAGATAATTCCCCCCCCCTGCAGTGGAAACGCGGTGTAGTCACTCAGGTCCATTTGGGTCAGGATTCCCTAGTGCGCGTTGCGGATGTTCGCGCCGCAAACGGCATCCTACGTAGGCCCATTTACAAATTATGCCCACTTCCAGTGGCCTCAGATTAATCCCACTACAACGTTCAAATGACATGTACTATTGACTTAAACTTTTATCGCATTCTCGTGCTTCATGCCCGGGACATACCCCGGGCGATCGCATGCTTTCCATTTGTTATTCTTATTATATTATTATTATGTATTACTGAATTTTTGGGTGTCATTATTCTATTATTATGTAATGTCAATTATTATGTCTTTCTTATTATCATATTATTATGTATTACTGAATTTTTTGGGTGTCATTATTCTATTATTATGTCATGTCAATTATTATGCCTTTTTATTATTGTATTATTATGTATCCGTATCATATTATTATGTATTATTGAATGTTTGGGTGTCATTATTCTATTATTATGTAATGTCAATTATTATGTCTTTCTTATTATCATATTATTATGTATTATTGAATTTTTGGGTGTCATTATTCTATTATTATGTAATGTCAATTATTATGTATTTCTTATTCTCATATTATTATGTATTACTATGTCTTGACGCTTATGATGCACTATTCATATAATAACTCAAACTGCAAAATCGCCCGAGTTTGTGCGGGCAGTATGTTAAACTTTGTACCTTTTAATAACTGCATATGTAAACAGCGGGCTCGTGCAGTGACGTCATCCCCCCCCCCCGCTAAACTGCTACCAGCGTGTCCCATTACGCTCGTCGCAGTCAAGTTAGTTAACTGTTAAACTCTGACCGGACAACAGCCTTCATCGCCGCGGCTATGTGATTCTTTCAAATCGGAATATTCCACTTCAATTTATTCTTATGCCTTTCAGTACTTAATTAATTTCTACTTTGGCAATGTATGCCACGCTACACTGCACGGGCCATGCAATCATTTTCACATAAATTTGAATAAACCGTTAATTCAAAAAATACAGTCCACTACGTTATTTCATATCACACTAGCCTCACGTTGTAAGACCAACTCAAGAATTATTCGAGAGCGCCGAAGACGTAACAGTTAGGCTCTAGCACACTTTCGCTTCCTCTAGGTTCATTAACCTAGTCTTAAATTTCACGTAGCAGTCCTGTGACCGCTACAACCTAATAAAACGCCGTCATATTTATTCCTCCATAGCAAGTCATATCTATAGCAAGCAACCGACTCATGGTTTTTAGTGGCCTTCGTTGTTTTCTTCTTTGTCTCTTTTCTTGAGGCGTAGAAGACCATGCTTATACCATCGATTCTCGCTAGGCAGAAAACGTAGGGAGCACCTTATCGTATTGTTCCTCGCTACTGAGCATTACCTCAATAATGTTATCAGGAGTAATGTGCTCTCCTTCAGTTTTGAGCGTTCTCGTTGTATCACCCATCTGTCCCGTTCAAAGTACGTGTGAAACGCATCATACGTATCTTAATCACAATACACATATTCCAAATCTTTCGCTTTCATACCATTCTGGAGAATACATTCATAAGAAAAGTTCTAGAGATCTTGTCCTAAGACACACCCTTGGCAGCTCCTACAGTCACTTTACTTTACAGGGTAGTCCGTCCGAAATTATAGACAGAAGCACCCTGCAATTGAGGCAACTTCTTGTCATGCGGAGAAGGTGCTGTGGTATCTTTAAGTGCTTCGAGAGTGTTACTCCACCTAGGAGAATTGAATGAATTCTTTACGTCTAACGTTACAAGTTACAAGCAATACACTATTTCGTGAGTAATGATTACCTTGAGCTATTCCAACCGCTTTTACGACTTCTTCTGTTGCACTTATAGTAAACCACCCTTTCCTAAAACCACACTGTCTATTAGAAAGGTCCTCTGCTGTTTGAACGGTTTATGATAAATAACGTTTAAGTAATATCTTCAATAGTTTTCCAGAAGTGTCCAGCATCCATAAAGGCCTGTAATACGATGGAGAGTTCGTGTCTCCTTTGTCTTTGTTTATAAGTACTTAGTGCTGCGTTTTGCATGGTGTATGAGAGACGTCTTCCCTTAGACAACACTTACACATGTCCAGCAGTAGGTGTGTGTTAACATTAGTTACTGCTTTCATTACTTCCGCTGGAATTCCATCTGGACCAGGTGGAGCTTTCTTGTTTTGTAAAGAGCTCACTGCAGCCTTAAGTTCCTCGGTAGTAAAAAGAGCATCCTCTAACATCATGTGCTTGCTATCACCCATACGCTGAGAGAGCCCCAAGTTTGCTGGTAAAAATCTTCTAACCCCCCTCCCCCGTTTGGATTCCCATGGATTGTTATCCACTTCTTGCCCGAGAGCTGTCTAGCAAGAGATTCGTACTTATTCTAATGGCAGTCTTCAGTTCTTCTTTAGCCCGCTTATACACCAAATCGCTTGCAAATACCCGGCCTTTTAGTTTTTTTTATCTCTAGTAACCTTGCGTAGACATCTCCTGAGACGAGCAATGTCATCAGTCCACCAATACACATGGATTCTGTTATTCTGAGTTTTTTGAGGCATGGGAGACTGACAGGTCTGACGTATTAAGGACATAGTTGTGTCCGCTATGTGTTTACACTTCCTGTCTTTAGGATAGCTGGTTCTCCGCCTGAAATGATTAGGTCTAATGCTAGTCTATGCGGTTTTTTTAATTGCATTTTGGTGTTATCTGCCTGTTGACGAAATGTAAGCATCTGTAAACGTTAGTGTCATATCATCTGTAACTGAAACATTACATACTGATTATTGCTTTTCGTGAAATCTTCGATCACTCACTATTCCTCCACTTTTCAAACCAGATCTTCTTATGCAAAACAGACATCTGGCATCGTTTCTCTGTAGCCAGATCGGCTGAATGCCGAATCTAGATTGTCATTCCCAACTCAATTGCTCTTGCGTTGAAGTCATCCATGGCCACATGTCACCTTTCACTTCAATAATCGTGTCTTCAAATCTTTCCAGGTTCTCCTGAAATTCGTCTATACTTTTGCTGTGAGTAAAGAAACAGTTTGCATGTGTAATACTGCTACACTCTATCTATACAAGTCCATTGCCGGATCCATTACGCATGGAGTTTTACCCGGTCTGGCATTCATAACGCTGCAGGTCCCAGTCCATCTGAGTACCAGCCTGGTTCATATTTGTTATGGTATTGCACACTAATTATTATTATTATTATGTCAATAGCTAATTGCAGCCTGGGTTGTCTCAAGAGATCATCATCCATTCTACTTCTATATATATTCTCTTGTAGGACCTTCAACATTTTTCACTATTTTTTTATTTCTGAAATACCGACTTGAATGCCTGGCAATGTCCTCATCCAGTGAGAAGTTTTACTCAAGTTTAGATCACTGCACAGGAAACAATTTCTGCTCTCAGTGTAGTACGAACAGTACAAAAGTTTCAAAGGCAGTCGTGAATGAACTGAAGATGGTGATATTAACATTAACATTAAGTTGTATGTTCCATGAATTTTTGTTATAAAATGTTACGATAAATGAAGAGTAATATTAAGGCCTTTCACGCCATTTTGGAAAACGGCCAAATTTTTGGAAGGCTAGTTTATGAATATTTGACCCCGATTATGCATCCGGACGCACACCATTTCTTATTCAAGAAAAAGAAAAAAACGCCCGTAATTTTATGCAAAAATATTGATAACATCAGCCGTTTCGCCAGATATGTTCCAAAGCGATTTTTCCTCTTCTCAAAAGTAAATATAAATCGAAACACGAAGAAACAACGTTTCGCGACTATTGAAAACAAAACGAAAATGGCTGAGCAAACTCAGGCCTATACCAAAAACTCTTTTCCAAGAAAGTTTTGAATACTGAAAAAAAAGTTCGTATAATTGCGTTTCATCATATAGAAATTATTTTGAAGGGAAAAATGTAAATGTGGACAAATAAGGACACAATATTTCAAATAAACAAAAATTACGTGATTTTTTTTTATCAAACCTTGTGCATTAAATAAAAAAAAAAACAGTTTTTTTCCGGTAGCAATCCAAACGTCTGTACCTTCCGCCACTTTGTTTACATCCAGTCAAGCAGCTGCTTTGCCGTCTCGGCTGGGCTGAAACTCAGAGCATTGGAAACCGCGAGGTTTGCATGTGTAACGACCAATTGTGGGAGCCATTCGCCCTGTAGTGACAACCCATCGTTACGGACGACCACCTAGGGGCGACGAGACTATCAGCCTATCAGTTATTTTAAAATAATAGGTATGAAAATACCGTTCCAAAAAAATAACAAGTACAAATACCTGTTATTATATACTAATTATACATAACCTATAATATTATTCCTTTGTAAGTAACTCGTTGAGTTTCCTGCAGGTTTCCTATGAAATATCTTCAAATAAATACACTGCAGGTAGGTTTATTTTCACCTAGATGCACCTATTAATGTGTTAATAAACCTACTTGCAGTGTATTTATTTGAAGATATATAACCTACATTATATAATTTGTTATAAAAAATAAATTGAAACTAAAAGTATTAAAAGTATTACTTTACACTGTGACTTTATTAAACTATTACTATTTATAAGAAAATAAGAAACAAGAGAATTTATAGGCCTGTCTCCCTTTGGGAATACTAATTTAAGTTTTCACTACGAGTAAACAAACTAAAATTGGTTAGACAAATCAGTTGCGAAACTCAGACAATGAAATTTAGAATAGCACAACAAATAATGTGAAAAAACATCAGAAACATAATAACATAACAGTAAGCTACAAGAGTGAATGAGAACATACATGATCTAAAACGATTGCCCTTATAAAAACACAACCTAAACAGTTTGCGGTAAAATTTCATTAGATATCTCCTCTTATCTTATTTTATTTTCTTATCAGGTAGTACTCGATAGGAATGCGGAAGACCGAAGTAGTACGTGGATCCCGAAAGGTTGGAACCACTGCTAGTAGGCTAGTAGATCAACTGTGCAACTGATAGGTCCTGGCAAAAGCACAAGTTGGGCAAATAATGGAAACTTCCAACCATATCATAAATCAATCATGAATGTTTTACAGTCTCCAAGAAATTCAGATAAACTTGTAGCTTTCTCTTCTTATTGCCTTGTTTTATTGATGGCCTTCTAATAAGTTTACTAAATTCTTATCTTCATCAGATCGTATATTTATCGTAGGCTGCAGCTTGACCATTTACACCTAAATGTGTTATCTGTTATGGAGTTTATTTTTATTTATTTACTAAGTGGAAACTACTATTAGTCAAATGATAAGTAAAGTGATAGAGACAAAAATTCAAAATCAGCAGTTTAGATAAAAGAAACAAATTTACGAAACACCTTGTTTTTAGGGTAGCCTTATCAGATCAGTAAACATTTAATGAACAGGACTAGATGAAGTTCACAAATGCCCGTTACAACAATTTCATCATTTATGTGAAAAGTACAGTGAAATTAAAATCACATTAACAAAAGTATAATGTATATCACAACAAATAATGTGAAAAAAAAAATCAAAAACGTAATAACAACATAACAGTAAGCTACAAGAGTGAATGAGAATAAACATGATTTAAACCGATTACCCTTATAAAAACATAACCTAAACAGTTTGCAGTAAAATTTCATTAGATATTTGCTCTTAGCGGCCTATCAACTATTATCGGCCACTCTGTAGGTTATAACACAATATAATTTGTTTTTCAAAATTTACCAAGTTGGTGACTAGTATAATATACTGTATAATTTATTATAATCTGTATTATATATCTGCATAACACACGAGAATAACTGTAACATCAGTATGAATTTTGTTCATTTATTAAAAACAGCTTCGTCTCAGAAAATTAAAAACAGAATGAAGTATTCAGGACCAAAAAGTGGCTTCGTACTAGTTCGTACTCGAAATACTCCTGATACTAATTGTTCCTAAAATACTAGTTGTTCCTAAAATACTAGTGTTCCTCGTGATACGCCTAGTATTTGTAATACTCGTTTACTTGTTGTTCCTTGTGTATCGGTGATACCCCTAGTATTTGAAATACTCGATTACTTGCTGTTCCTTGTGTACCAGTGATACGCCTAGTATTTGGCCTTGGCGTATTCGTTTACTTGTTACTTGTGTATAGTTACGTAGGGGCGCGCCTCGACTCGGAACACCGAGGCCGCGAATAACAGGTATTTCAACATTTCAGTCACTATTACATCCGTTCCACAAAAATATCATTCCAAAATACCTGTTATAGGTATATCGGCCCACCTCTAGATTCATACAGAGATGCCTCCGTGATATACACGCTCATGGTGTATTCGTGGACCGCACCTCAACTCCTTGTGCTGAGCGAAAAACCGAGCTGCAGTGTTAGAACCTGGTTTCATCGGGCCTGGACAACGCAAACAAACCAGGGCGCCAACGCCCTGTGCATCTTCTGTCTGTCTGTCTTTCTACCTGTTTACATCCACGCTTTGCATCTGCTCAAGCCAGTTCGGCTGCGCTGTCGTTATAGGCATGGGATACGTGCGTGTACCTAATTGCGGGAACCATCTGCCTGGATATGGTAGCTCATCGATCCTCCTGACGCCTAATGACGGCACCTATCGTGCACACCAGCGCGGCTATATACAACTCTCTAAAGATACGTATCTATACAACACTAAAAGTGTTTGGAGTGTGCTGCTATACGGTTGTGAAAGTTGAACATTGGGTAAGTAAAAGGAAGAAAGGCTCAAAGCATTTGAAATGTGTATTTGGCGTAGGCAAATATCTACTCGCGACATATTTGATTTTGAAGGGCTGAACTAGATGTGGTCCACTGCTGAAAAGACCAGACGTTTTGATTCCAACTGTGAAACTCATCATCAGTAGCGAGGTATTTATTTTGATGCATCGATTTTCTGCATCTATATTAAGAACACGGTTGAATGCAATAACGGAGACCATGCTTTCGGAGGGTCAGAACGGTTTCAGGAAGGGCAGATCATGTTTAGATTGTATATTTACAATAGCCCAGCTCAATGAAAAGCGTAGAGAGTATCAGCTGCCCACATAACTTACGTGGCTTTCGTCGACTTCAAGAAGGCATTTGACAGAGTGAATCGGAGCAAACTATGGAGAGTAACGGCAAGGAAAGGATCCTACAACATCTAATCAGAGCAATACAAAGTCTTCATGTGGAGAATAAAATCTTAATAGAAGCAGGAAAACCGAGGACAGCTCCTAGAGTTGGCCTGATTAATTGTGGAGTACGACAAGGGTGTCCATTATCACCTTCTCTTTTTAATTTATATATTGACGATGTCATACAAAACTGGCAGTTGTGTCTTCCAGAACATTTATGATTGGTCACTCTACAACTGACACTTTGTTGTTTGCAGACGATCAGGCTATTCTGTCGGATTCAGAAAAGAGATTGCATATGGGGATACATTTGTTAAATCGAATCTGCAAAGACTCTGGATTGCAGATATCCACACGTAAGACCAAAGTGATGGCTTTTTGTGGAACTGATCCCGTACGGGCAAAAATTGTTATAGATGGCACTGTCCTGGAACAAATTAGCAATTTTGAATACCTGGGCTACAGTGTCTTATAATGCAAGCAACGACGTTGTGAATAAGTTGCAGAAGTTCAACCTTATGTGTGGGACCATTAGGCGAAGCCTTAAATCAGCAAATAAAGGAACACGCCTAAAATTCTACAAGGTGGTAGCTCTTCCCACACTTCTTTATGGGTCTGAGAATTGGACTTTACCGAAAGGATAGGCCAGTCGCATCCAAACGGCTTAAATGAGATTTCTCAGGCACGTAGCAGGGTAGCAGGGTATACTCTCCATGATCGTAGAAGAAACACAGGTATACTTTAGGAACTGAATATTATGAGTATACTCGATAGGATCGCCCAATATCGGCTGAATTGGTGGGAACATCTTTGCCGAATGGATGATAGCCGCATCGCCAAACAACTATGGAACTATAAGCCGAGGGGACGGAGAGGTGTGAGACGTCCGAGGAAGGGCAGGAGTGACCAGGTCTAATCTTTGCCTGTATGAGACCGGAACAAACTATCCTTGGTTTAATCTATGTAGATTATAATGATGATGATGGTGATGATGATGATGACCTCGATTTTCCCGAAATCGAAACGTATCGTCTTTTTAACGAAAAACCATAGCACATGCCAAGTTTAACTCCAAATAATTGCGTTATGAAACTTAAATGAAATTAAATGTTTTATTAATTATAATAAGATGTAAATAAAATAATTTTCTCGACCTCACTACACTTCTGTCAATCAAACTACTTCATTCACTATATCTTTTACTAAGTGGTTTTGCACTTTTTGCAAGCACGAGTATATTCTATCTAACTGTTTAGAATGAGCTACGTCACACACAGTATCTATACTTTATAAACGTTCTCTAAAAGCACACAGTTATAGGTGCGGCCTCAACGCTCTTGCTTGCAAACCTTCTGACAACCAGTTTGAATCTGCACGGACTCGCGCGTTTTCGAATAGCAGCTAATTATCTCATGTTAATGTTAAAAAATGCAAATTCTTCAGCAGTTTCTTGTTTTTTGAACGGTAATTTATATGTAAATATAAATAAACGTGTGTGTGTGTGTGTGTGTCCTGTGGTAATCCATGTAACTTCCATACCATAGAAAGTGCTTTTGTACAAAATCAAAACATACGAGGATTGTTCAACAGAAACACGTTTGAAGGCTGTGAAGCATTTTTTATTCAACGATTTTAAAAGAAGTCTCCATTGACATTAAGGCATAAGTCCCACTGTTGCACTAATCTGTAGATTCCCTACTGGTAAAATTCTTGCGGCTGTTTGCGGAACCATTCGCTAACAGCAAACTCTACCTCAACTTCCGATTTGAAACACCGTCCTTTTAGTAATTCCTTTAATAGGCCAAAAAACGTAGGTTTAGCAGAAAATAGGTTTACCCATAAACGAGTATGGAAACTTTACAACCGGAAGTAGGAAACACCTTTTTCCGAAAACTCCGTGTGTCGAGATCAGCACCCCCCCCCCGCCAACTCTCGGTTATTAAATGATTTTTTACTAAAGCGCATCTGAACCAACACATCTTGAAGGTGTAAAATGTTCGCAAGTATTAACCACGTACAACATACAGCTAATACCACCTCGCTTACAACGAAACTTTACGATTTGTCAGAAACTGTTGCTTCTCGTTCACAGATACAAGTTGCTTTCGAAAACGGATTGACCACATTGAACACTACAGTACTGCACACACTACAGTACTGTACAATTTGCGATTCCAATAGGCCTACAAGTTGCTTTCGAAAACGGATTGATCACATTGAACACTACAGTACTGTACAATTCGCAAGTATTAACCACGCACAACATAAAGCTAATACCACCTCGCTTACAACGAAACTTTACGACTTGTCAGAAACTGTTGCTTCTCGTTCACAGATACAAGTTGCTTTCGAAAACGGATTGATCACATTGAACACTACAGTACTGTACAATTCACAAGTATTAACCACGTACAACATACAGCTAATAGCACCTCGCTTACAACGAAACTTTACGACTTGTCAGAAACTGTTGCTTCTCGTTCACAGATACAAGTTGCTTTCGAAAACGGATTGACCACATTGAACACTACAGTACTGTACAATTTGCGATTCCAATAGGCCTACAAGTTGCTTTCGAAAACGGATTGATCACATTGAACACTACAGTACTGTACAATTTGCAAGTCCAAGTAAACTGACGTCACGTAGACGAAACGTGATATTAATATGGCCACTGAAAATATAAAAACTGAATATTAACAAACACATTAACATGAAAATTCGAAAAACCATCATAAACCTTTTTGTTTGCAGTGTTGTTCTATACAGGTGTAAAAGTTGAACACTGAAAAAGCAAAAGGAAGAGAGGCTCGAATCATTTGAAATGTGGATTTGGTGTAGAATAAGTCGAACGGGTTGAACGGAATGGAAGACATGTACAGCAGTCTTCAGAGAGGTAGGGTACAAAAGGACTCTCCTCAATGTAAACGGGGGAAATTAATGTTGTAAGTGAGGAGACTGGGCACAGTGACTTTCTTTGCAACATCTCAGAGGAGAACTGCTGGAAAGATAGGAATCCCAAGGGTCTCTTATTTTAACAACTCGCTCATCACAATGAACTGCAGGTCTTACGCTGAATTGGAGAGACTGGCTCAAGGTTGTAACGGCAAAGTCTAGCCTTTAGAGTGTGATGATTAAAAATGTACGGTCATTTTAAAAATAATCTGTTTGTCGGTGGTAAACACGAATTCAAATTATTATCCTAATAAATTAATCATTTTTTTAAAATAAATTACGAAGCTCGCTTCACCAGTAAACACTAATATAAAAAAATCGTAATGACAAACAGTGGCCAAGACGTCAACAGTTTAAGTAGAACATTCACGGTGAATTCGTATGGTTTTAAGTTAGAAACTATACTGTTTGGATTGTATGGTCCTATCGCTTGATGGCGATTTAATTGGGAAAAAGGAAAAATTTAATGTAGGAAAGACTTCAAGGAAACTGGAAGGACAACGAGATAGAGAGAAAAACGAAAGTTATAATATTTCAAGTCTTGAATGAAATGTTCGCTGACTGAATCAGTTTGTACTTACGAAGCGAATGCACAAGACTATGTACGAATCAGCACGGTACCAAAGAAGAACTGAGGGACAATATGGCAGACAAGAGAAGTGGGTAACTATAAGACGTCTGCAGGACGTCACGAGGGAACTACTTTTGGGAACCCAAGACGGTGAGACGATATAGCCTACGTAGTCTGTTCCAGGAAGAAGACAAAACTTGCAACGACTACAGAGAATCGTTAAAACATAAGTTAATATTATCTAATCCCTGAAGGCCGTACTGCATTACTGAAGTTCTGTATTTAACAAGAACAACTAAAAAAGAAGTAAAGAATAAATTTTACAACTACATTTATCTTAACATAGTGACCTTAACATATGGAGCTGGAAACTAGAATTTTACATGGAATTTTATAAACTGAATGTATATAAACGGCGGAGCAAATGAAGTTTATACGAAGAACGAAAGCTAAATACGAAGAGGCAATATTAGAAACTAAAATTAAGAGAAGGCAAGACAAGGCAGAGAAACGTAATAACTGAACAGATAGAGAATGTGTTTAGAGTAACAGAAGGAATATTTCCAAATAGAGTACACCTTCTAGAAGCTAGAATGCATGGTAGAAGACGAACAAGGGATAGAGAAATATAGTAGTAGAAAGTAATGATGGAAAAGTAAGCAAGTAAGAAGAGGAAAGTAAAATATACTGATGAAGAATAGTCTTAAAGAGAGAAAGTGCTGTAAATGGACTGAGGACTCACAGCTTCTAGCACGGGATAACTGACAAAGAAAAAGAAATGTAGAACTTAAGTAATGGAGACCTTCAACTTCCAGTTTTAACTGTAGATGATCACAAAGTATGCTTGTGGTGTCCATATTCGTAAAGTTTATAATTTTAATTTAAAGTTAGTTTCACTTTTTAAATTACAAAAAGGAATATAAAACAATACGACTGAAAAATGAATGTAATAAAAAAAGTCCTTATACAATACACTAGTACAACAGTTACCAAATACAGCTTAATAATAATAAGTTAAGAAAGGATAATAAAAATAATAGGCGCGAAGCTTTAAAAAATATTATTGTCAATTCACGACGTAATAGTTTATAACTAATTCGAGTTAAGTGTAGGCCACGGCGGACTAAATAATCGCATTCCCCTCGTCTATTATAACATAAAATACACGCCTTATATAGGCCGATTATAATAATACACAACGCGCGCGCGCACGCTTGTAAACACGAGCAAGCGTTTAATCAAGCATTCGTTTTATATTTATGCTTCGGAAATGATATTTTATGCCCTTTTAAATTGAGTTTATGATGAATAGTTTCTGTAGAAGCTGCGTTACTACGAATTTATTACACATTAACCTGTCTCTCTCTCTCTCTCTCTCTCTCTCTCTCTCTCTCTCTCTCTCTCTCTCTCTCTCTCTCTCTCTCTCTCTCTCTTCCTCTCCCCTCTCCTTCCCTCAACCTCCTATTATAAATTTTATTTAATACAGAATATTACATGCCAGTTTTTTTCATATCTGTTTTTCCCTAAACGCAACGATTCAATTATTCATCAGTGTAAACTTGTCTTTCAATAAATAATTTTTGCATATTTGTATAATATTTTCATACACACACACACACACACACACACACACACAGAGGCGAGGGCGGACTGACTGATTATATTACTACACTACTTAATATACTGCTTAACGGACAAAACAGACATGAGACTCTACGCGGGCATAAAGGTTGTGACTTGGTGTAATATTTAGCTTACATGTGACTGGGTACACGTACATGAAATCAGGTATAATTTGATACTAAATACTGATACGAATTGCAGTCATTAACAAGCGGATACAAAGCAGCAGCAAACATCCGGTTACGTACAGTATTTGCCTTTGTCAATTCTGCAAAATCTTGCCTGTTCCATTTTCTCCCTTTCTCTCTTGTGGTATTTAAGCGAAACCACATTGTTTTCTTACCTGTGTTATGTTTTTGTAAGAAGATACTTTACAATTAAGTACGAATACGTTTACAATCGTGTAGACCTTCTTTTTCGCCTATTGACGTAACCCACGTCTTATATCTTGTTACAAGGATCATGGCGATACCAGAATAAGTCAGATATTACCTTTCCATTTTTTTAATCTTAAATAATTTATTACTCGAATCGAATCTTCATTATTTACTTGTCTACCCACCGAAATGTACAGGTCCTCCGCTTCCGAGCCGCAGTTGTGTGGCCGTCCGTCCCGGTTTATGTGCACGCGAGTGCGCTTGATTTTACTCACAATGTCTTATAGACACGACCTTGTCGCTGTGTCATTGTACTGTTAATAAAGTAAAGTTAACTTAAATCAAGAGAAGTAATTATTACACCGGATGTCCCCGTAAGTCATTGAACTGTACAATTTAAAATATAATTTTTATTAAATTATAATTATAATTTATTATTATATTATAACATAATATATATTTATAGGCTATATTATATATATAAAGTAATATATTATGTATTTAATTATTATTGACAATAACAAAGCTTTTTACAAGAATATATTTTTATTATTTTGTGAATTACAGAATATAATTATGTTATTATATGATGATAGCTGAATGCTATTGAAACACTGTAATTCACAAAATAATAAAAATATATTCTTTTAAAAAAGTTTTGCTAATATCAATAATAAAATAAATATTATACAAGAAAAATCTGTATAATGAATATATTTATTCAATGTACACATTATTATTTTATTGTTAAATTATTATTTATCTTACTGTTATTATACTACTAATGCCTCTGAGCTGCAGAACTTACTTACTGTTTTGAATAAAATATATTTATTATTAAGTCAGATAAATTTCAATGTCAGATAATATTTTAAATTATCATAAAAATTACGAAAACCTCGTTTAGTCTACTATTTTTTAAGTAATAGTTGTAAAGTAGACAGTCATACAATGAACGCTTAAAGTTCCGAACAACTGCATTGGGTTTTTAGTTAAATCTGTAACAATATTTCCTAATTATCCATAGACATCGACAGACCTAAGTCTAATGCTTTTCATAAATATACACAACTTATAACAATAGCCTACATACATTTTATTGGGAACATAGCTTTTAAACGTTTTGAAAGCGATTCAAAATTTAAAAGAATGTTGAAAGATTATAACGCCAAATTTGCATGCTGTGCAAATTTACTATCTATAGTTAATATTAAAATATGTCAAAAACAGATATATAAATATAAGGTAAAGTGAAACTACCGTTATGAAATGTCAAAGCGGTGTTTTTTTTTTTAAAGAACACACCCTTGTGTCTGGCGACAAAAAGTCGACACAAAATACACAACAAAATAATAATAAAAAGGCACGTAGCCGACGCACAGCAATAAAATTGTATTATGCTAAAAATTAACAAACGTAGGGCGTTGTAAAAGTTGAGTGCTTTTAACATTGGATCCCGTTATGTGAGAGTGAGACATTTAGACAGAGAACTCATCTAAAGCGTCTCTTCCCACCACGCGGACAACCCCAGGGTACGCACTGTTATCCAGCAAGTAAGAAACGCGTCAGTTTTTTTAGCGGTAAAATTCTAGATACTACATTGGGTAAAATTGAATATCGCGGCACCCAAGTCCAATGGGAACGTTTAGATTCAAAATTAGGCGAGGGTAGGCCCAGTTTGTGTATAAAAACCCCAGATCGAGAAGTTTAAAGCAGTCATCGGAGAAGTTACAACAGTAAAGACTCGTCAATTAAGTTATCGGAGTCAGTTTAAATTAGTTAGTTAAAGCATTCGTCGGAAGGTTAAAACAGTGACTCAGTTAACCGTCATCCGAAAGTGACCGTTCAATTAAAGACTGTCAATTAAGTAATCGGAGAGTTAAAACAGTCGCAGTTATCGTTCAGTTTAAAGAAGTCAGTTTTAATCAAGTAATCAGTCATCAGGAGGTTAAACAGGTTTATTCAGTTGAAAGTTACCGTTGAATTAGGAGTGACAATTCAGTCGCAGTTTGTCTAAAGTCAATCGAAAAGTTACGCATAATCCGCGGAACTCACATAATGAATCGTGATTAATTAGTCTGACGTTATCAATCAATACAATCCTTGTTATAAGCACCTAGCTAAATTACATCTATGAACTTAGACGAATCATAGTATTGCTGAGTAAAAGTTTGTTAACTATATATAAAAGTTTGTGTTAAGAAGATATATTGAGTATAACGGTATGTTCGTACTGTAACTAAGATATTTGAGATGTGTTATTGTGAATGTGATGCCAGTGTATAAATCAATCTGTGATAATAATCAATCAAGTGCAGCCAACTAGGACCTCCATTAACAGCAGCCGCCGCAGAGTCATACTACAGGCGAAGTTCAAGTGGATGCGCCTCTTCGCAAAATAGGAATTCAGCCATCAAGTAATTTATATTGAACATTTAAAATATACTTTATTCACTATTTGCAACTCAATCAGATCTAAAAGAACCCACTATCAAATAAAAGAAAAGATTAAATTTTGTCATCATCAATATTATGTCATTGTAATAAGTAACTGAAAGTGAGTTATTAAAGTAAAAATTTATGAAATCTTTGTGTTAATTAAATTATTTATTACCATGATATATTATCCTTAAAAAGATAAAAGAGTCTGAAAGTTGTAAGATATTAATTCTTTAAAGTTTTTACAGATACCAAGTTTGTATTTTGAATAAAATTCCTCATAACTTGATCCCCTACACAGACTTTTACAAGTTTCTTCAAATCTTTACTTCCATTTTTAGCCTATGATATCTCTAAAGTTAAAGAAATTTCACAGTAGCTTAATTTGGGTTAAAATTTCCTTTATCTTTACGCCCCAGCTTGATTTTTACAGTTTCATCAAGTTTTTGATCCCTTTTTAGAGCTCTAAGGTCTTAAAAAATTCAAATTTCCAAAACTCTATAC
Source organism: Magicicada septendecula (assembly GCA_034769895.1). Taxonomy (NCBI): domain Eukaryota; kingdom Metazoa; phylum Arthropoda; class Insecta; order Hemiptera; family Cicadidae; genus Magicicada; species Magicicada septendecula. The sequence goes on along the minus strand of CM068370.1, from coordinate 323,147,480 downwards.
TTCTTTTAAATTTCACTTAAAAATTTCTTTAGTTTGATACCCTAAATGGCTTCTTGCGGTTTTATAAAATTTTGACACACTTTCTGGGCCCTGACGTCCAGGGCAGAAATTAAATGATATTCAGACTGTAATTAAAATTACCTTTAGTTTAATTAATAGCCCACGTGGATTTTTGCATTTTTTTCAGAATTTTACCCCTCTCAGTTTGACATCCTGCCCCCTATTTTAGGGGGATCAATCTGAAAAACAACAGGGGTCTTGAAGGTAAACGAACGGACACGCGTGCCAAGTTTTATGAAAATCGGTTGATGGATTCAAAAGTTATCATGACACAAATCCCAAATAGACAGATACACAAGTGCCAAACGTTCGGTTTAAACTGAGAACTTACCTCGATCGTTCAGTAATTATTAATATAATACAATAATAAAGCAATAGGCCTATATTAAAAAAATAATTAACTATTTTGTAGAGTGCAATGACTAATGTGGCATCTGGTATTTGAAATTACTTTAAATACAGATTAATAGTTATTTACTTTAAAATTATACGAAGATTACTAATTTATTGTTTAATATTCGAAATGAATTTACAGGATAAACAAGAACTAAGTAAATATTGTTCATAAAGTAATAATAAACAAAATATTATGTTTTGTGTGAAGATTATGTTTTGCTAATTATCTGTAGGTGTAACGTTGCCTAAATAGTTTCTTACTACTACTTGAAATGAAAATATTTAAAATTAATATGATAAATTTTAAAAATTAATCTGACTTTAAAATTTTAGTTTAAAGCTATTATTTAAATAGTTGGAAACAACTTTGAAGAACGTTTGTCATAAAACAATTAACTTTCGTTCCACCTGGCGTAAACAGTAAAACCTCCCAATGGCACAAATAGAAAGGATTACACTATTCACTCGAAACTTTAAGAAGTACTATTATTTGCTTAAGGTAACTTAATACATCGCATACTCTGTACAAACATAATGTACAAGGCCTACAACATTTACTACATAAAGGCTGACTATATATAGGACTACATTTAATGTAAAAAGGACTACACGACGTTAAATTGTAACTCTAAAGTCTCTTGAAGTCAGATTATATTATAATTATCCCATAAATAATTATAATTATTTTTGTTTATAAGTATGGAAATTCATTTGTCTGACGCCAGCGACATTTTCAGAGCTTGTTATATGGAGATGGGTATAAAAATTCTCAGGAAGTGGGAACAAAAATAAGAATCAAATATACAATAATTGATTTCCAACAATAACAACTAACGGTACAAACGTACATACTTTTAAGTATAATGAGAAAATACTTAGACTTCTGCGCCCTTCCGCTTCTAGACTAGAACCGCCACTGTCTGATGCAGGTTTTGACAGAAAAATTTCTTAGAGGTTGGATGCATTACGGATAATGACTAATTAAAAATTGGAAAAGATAACTAAAACAACAATTTTACAATTAAAGGCAGAAACATATTTTAAATACAAAAAGTCAACCTATGCTGTAAAACGTTCATCAGACAACACAATTTTTTTACTTGCAAATTAAAACAATTATTTAGTCTTTCTAGTTAAAAAGGTGTAATTGTTTTATAATGAACCTATAATAGATCAAAAGTAATTGTTTTATAATGCAATTGTTGCCTATAATAGAAATTTAACTATCTAATTTGCATTAGACAATACAATGTTTATACTACAAACGAAAATATTAATTATTCTTTGCGATTATAATTTAATATTTTCTTATTTATTAAAACAACTTGTAAAATCAATTCCTGAAAAAAAAAAGGTCTGGCAAATGTAATGTTAATTTCAAGTGGCTAAACGCATCAGACTCTGAGCTTATTGTTAACGAAATAATGATAACGACTATGATGATAACGATGACGTTATGATGTTCGTTAAAAATTATATAAAACAGGGTGAGTATTTAATGTATCAAAAATATTTTACACACACACAGGCGAACCGTAAATTACATAGCGAAACTGTGAAGTTGACGCGCCAAGTATTTCGTTTCATAAGTAAACAAAATTAACCGTTACAAGAGAAGAAAGTAGGAAAGAAGCGACGAGAATCCCGACCGATCAGGTGTGAACAGACGTTTCCTGGATTCAGTCGATCACGCCAAGGACGTTTATTGTACGCGCCAGAGAGAGGTTATCTTCACGTAAATAATACGGCCACGACCACAAAACACCCTAATAAAGCTATTTACTCGCGAGGAACACCACCACTACCAACGGCATGTTTTAATTTAGGCGAGAGAGTAACAGTGTGTCGTCTCTTCTCGCTGTTTTTGTCAATGAAAACAGTGAGAAACTATGATAGGACGCGGAGAGGAGGGGGAGTAGGGGGAGCCGGCAACACAACACGCGCCTCCCACCCCGGACTCTATTCCACGAGCGACTCCGTAGTCGTGTTCGCGTTCCCAGTTGGATAAATATAACACGCCAAAGTGGTGGAGCGTCGCGTTTTCGACCAAATATGGTTTAATCTCATGTTTCTCAGATGTTGGGCGTCCCGACGCTTTCTCCAACACAGACGATGTCTAGCTGTATACGCGACGCACATTGTTTTTTCCTAAAGCGTATTCTGCGTTGTCGCTGTGCCGTTTAGAAAAAAGTTATCTCCGTTTTCTGTCTGATTTTGTGATATGTATATACATTTCTGATAAATTCTGATAGTGATTGTGTTCAGATTGACGTTATGATAATCGTTTATTATTGATGTTAATATTTAATTGAAAAATTAAAAAGAAAAAGGATAAAACGTGTTACAGTGAGTTAAAAATATTAATTTTTATTTTCGATTTCAGTGCTCAAGAGAAGGACGTAAATGGTAATTATAATTTTTTTATGTTTATGTTTTACACTGTTTTCTTTTTGAAACTGAAACAATTAATTTATTTTTATTAATAAATTGTGTGTTATGCGTACTAGTACAAGAATACAATTTATTTATTAGCATTTCAAGTTTTATACTAAACAAACGTTTTATTGATTGTATTACTCGATTTCTAATGTCCAACAATATGTCTCACTCAAATGAACTGATAGTGGAAAAACCAAGTGAACAACTGCTGTAATTTGACATTATGTGAATTAAATTTAAAACTATTTTTGAAGCTTTAAAGCATAAGAAAATAAACAATTATTTTAACAGACATTACCCGTTGTGACATAGGCTAAGTAAGTTAACTGACACGACATACAGTAGACCTATATCTATATTGACAAAGTTATTTAAATTATGATTTGTTAAGAAAAAAAAAACTTTTAATTATGTAAAGCGTTTCTGTTAATATTGCGAAAAATAAATGTGAGGTGTTAGTAGACCCTAATTTCGCTTTGCTTCCGCAAAACTCTTATGCACTTATTAACTCGCCTGTTAAATTTAATAAACGATTAACAAATTTCGAAACGTCGATAATATTCTACGAATTGATTTTAACTAATTTTTGTAAGTATTCACTTCTGTTCGGAAAATGACAATAGGTCGGGACATCTCCGTTTGTATTTGCAAGAACTTGTAACCGTAGTTGTGAATTAAAATTTCTATTTGACTAGGTCAAAACGCTATTGATTATTTAAAATCAAAATATAGGCCTTCAGTTTGGTAATTCTAGTAAAAATAGCTTTTTTAGAACATACGATAACATTAAAGAATAAATTTTACACGTCTCTGTATAATAAGAAAGGCCTTATTTTTTGAATAAAATTAGCCTGAATATATTTTCAAAAGGTATATAGACTATTTACATAATGTTAAATACGAATGTTACGTTTTAAAAATTACGTATACTCTTACTTATGCGCCTGTATACACACATAAACACTATACAATTTATTTGTTTACATCATGTTTCCTTTACGCAAATATTTATTTACTGATTTATGATTGTCTTACAAAATTTTTAATATAGTATATTGAAAAATTCAAACTAAAATGTGTAATATAAGACACGTAAACAAACGTTTGAACATAACAGACCCATGAATATAAATAATATAACATGAAAACAGCTGATCGACCTACACAAAAGAATACTATAGGCCTACAACAAATTTAAGCATTTCATTAATTCACCTTATTCTGAACATCTAACACAACTAACTTTTAACTGATTACTGTAACATGTACATTATCGAAAGTCGGCAAATTTTTTGAAAAGGAAAATGTACGGCTACTGAAATAAATATACCGTACATTGTGCAGGAGTCTTATAAGTAATCGGTGTATAAGCACTTATAAGTACGCATACGTGTGACTGAGGCGTATCATATATAAAAATAAATATGCAAATAATGTATAACTAATACGTAAAAAAAGACACAAAAACATTAGCAGAAACGCGTATATCGGAGTGGCAGGCAACAGTAGTGAGATGTCAGCGCGATAAGGTCGCTCGGTATTGGGTTACACCAGCAGCCAGCGACAGGCCGTATTTCATTCATTCCATCTGTTCATTCATTTCTTCACTTCATTCATAAAGCAACGTGCGATAGCAATTTGTCGTTATCATATTCACCGTTCTCCTAACGTGTTGAGTACATGACGTTATTCTCAAGAGAGACACAACTGTCACTCAGAAGTTAAGAACAGTATATAATAATTCACTATTTAGTTTATAATTGAACAGATACACGGACACACACATATGTTTTTGCTTTTGTAGTATGTGTTTAGTTTGTGAAAATGCGTTAAAATTGTCCAAACGTTCTGATTAGTTTATATAAAAATCATCGCTATCGGAATGCCTTTTTCTACATTATGCTCTCTTCATTTATCTTGTAATGTAATCCAGCTGTGTGATACAGTATTAGTATACGTAAATGTATTTGTTACATAAAAATTAACGTAGAATCTTAGTTAAATAAAAATTGCTAATACGTCAGGTTTAGAAACGCAGTCTATACCTCATTCATATGTCACATGACACAATGGGGAAGATAGTGAAATAGGGCCTACATTGTGTATAGATGAGCTTTTCGCTCGTATGTACTGCGCGACTTGAAAATTTAGTCACCAAAAGATTAAAGTAACAGGATATTATAGATACTAAAGGTATAGGTATTAAAAACCAAATAAATACGACAAATTTTTGTTTTAACGTGAGCTGTGTCCACACAGTGCGGTTATAAATATTTTCGATACGTCGGAGTCGCTGAACAGATCAGTAAGTTTATTGAGAATCATAATGAACATTAAACCAGATTTTTTGAAAGTATTTCTGTGTAATTTTTTTTCATTGGTTTCTTTAGTGTTATGATATCTTCCTCAGTTAGAACATTCCTCAATTGAAATTATATTTTCTCATTTTTCCGTTCTTCATATGTAGTATTTGATGCATCGATGAAGGAAAATTATTGACTATCATTAGAACAGGCTATATAATCTTCCTGTGTATACTTGATTTTAGAAACAGGTATTATCATTGTTTCCCATTCCATATAATCAATAGAAATTAAATAAACTGATTGGTGTAGGCCTATACTTTTGTACGGTAAACGAACAACAACGGCTACAGAACTTAATTACGGTCAGCAGTCTTTGTTACTAGAAAAAGAAATTAATGGACCAAATACTGAAGAAGTCCGTGGAAATAAGTTCTTGGTTTAATTGGTTGTTATGTGTCAGGAACAGAGACCAAAAGAATGAACTGGCAGCTCCTTCCATCAGCTCCCGGGAAGAAGAAGAAGTGTCCAGTTTAATGTATACATATTTATGTCACCCAAGCAGCGACTAATCGCGATGTATTAAAAACACATTGCACATAGAATGTAGACACTGAATCTGTGGTCGTGTGATTCGACCGTTAACAATCAGAGAGTAATATTTTCCAAAATGATACTCCGTACAGTAATATCGATATCGACTATGATATCGTCAATAGTCATTACGGTTAATGGGAGTAGGAGCTATACGAATTAAAAAAGAAACAAGTTATTTTGGCTGCTTTGGCTGAAGGTTTATGCTTGATGTTTAGAAAAAGAACTACGTTGTTTTTAAGAAAAACTTATCTACAGGAGTAATGTGTTTTTAAGAACACATTTACGTTTCGCCATGCCCTTATAATTGAGTGCCTCAAGATCTCTTGTTTGGACTCCATTTAAATAATATTTTAATTTTTCCGGTGACGGGTTTGTGAGGATCGGTCAAAAATATAACACAAATTTTAACTTATTTGTGTCGACGTTTCGACGATGTTTATTGTGATCATCAGGATAATTGTTGCTGACGCCAAACACAACATTTTTTGACCGATCCTCACGAACCCTTCACCGGAAAAATTCATTGATTGACTGTGACTACGAATTTAAGGATTTGATATTTTAATGTTTCCTTGTGCGAAGAGACACCACCTATTTGTATTTTCCAGTGATGAATTTCTTTTACAAAAAACGTAAACATTATTAGAGGATCTCAATTACATTTATTTTCAATCATTTCCGTACGATTTCCCCGAACGCGTTCAGCGCCAATGAGTTTTGCTGACTTCGAAATGTTTATCAAAAATGTACGCGACATTCAACTTGCGACTAAAACGTCTAATCTCGTTTAGTATTTCACGTTATCTGATTTGAACACTTAACGAATAAACTTAATAAAATACAGTTTGGTTATTTCTCCTGTTTTACGAAAAAAAACTTGAAAGGATACGTAATTAAAATTTAATGATACAATGGCTGGCTTTTCAATCTGTAGACAGAACAGTCAAAAAAACAGAACCATCCATGAAGTTCATAAACTCAGATATGCTACATGTAAAAAAAAAAAGGAATGTTACAAGAATATTCGATATCAAAAGAAGATTTCTTGTTATAAAGAAAAGACGTCACAGGACTACAAGAACATTGTAATTAACTGCGGACCAAAAGGAAAAAAGCGCGTCTCGACCAAAAACAAGTCGGGAAGATCTTCTCTTAACCGAAACGATGCCTTCTCTCTTGTCTCCAGACTATTGAATCCAATCTATCTTAGACTTCCAGGGTATGGGGTCGAAGTATATAAACCGATTGTTAAGGAAATTAATGATTGAAATTCGCTTGGTAAAGACTGTCGATAAACCTTATTATTAAGGTTTACCTAATTATAAACCTTAAAACTTCTAAATGTACACTTTGGTTTCTCCCATGCTGTTCTGTAATTAACAACAAATTTTACTAAGCATATGTGTATATCTACACTGTACAAATAATGGAAACCAACTCTTCAATAAAAGCGACCCAATTATCATAGTACATTTAAAAAAATACATTGTTGCAAGAAGCCAGACAGTATAATTTAATTCATTAAATTTGTGACTGCATAAATTTTAGGCATTTTTAAACAAGTACAAAGAGTAAGAAAATGGAAAATGTAGATTACAAGTAATAACTATAAACGGTTGAAAACATCGGATTTACAACCGAAATTGTTGTTAATTTGTTCAAACAATCGAGACAGTGACAAAGACATTTTTAAAGTTTATGTTAATGTTTATAAACGCACAACCATATGGAAATGACATCCGGTTTTCATTTGTCCATGGTTTCGACGACCTGTCATGGCATACATACACTCTACTACAACGTGAGTGCCAAAAATGTTTCACTACTATCCCGAGTTCTCTCTACTTAGTTTTGAAATATGTGCCAAGAGTGTATTCTAACTCTCCCGGACTCTGACTCGATTTCCTATTCGACGTGCATTCTTCAGCCGGGAAAATTCCTCTCTGCGTATTTAATTTCGTTCGTTTTATCAAAGTAGTTTTCGTTACTAAGAATAATCTTTTTTAGCGTTGAGTACACGTTCAATTGTTTTTCATACCGAACGTTTCACTCATTCAACGATAAGGCGTCGTAGGCACGGTTTGTTTACACGGTAGATCAGCTGACCGCTGTTCACACCAGATCGTCAGCTGCCATACATCCATCCGTATCAATTACTTCGGTACTTTCTCAATAACCGTAACTATACTAATTTTCGATATTTCGATTATGCGATAGTTGGCATCGATGTGTAGTGAAAATCGCATATAATTTTAATTTGATAATAGAAATCGTGAAAATGTGTATAGAAACATTTGTGTATGTTATAGCTTGTTGACGATTGAAATCGTTTTCCATAATCATATTTTTTATGAAAAATGTTTCTACCAATAATGTAACTTCGATCTGCGCCTGTGACCCCCCAAAAGTTGACGTTAGGTCAACAGGCAAACTAAAAGTACACATGAAAACAATATCCCTTTAAAATAATACTACCATTTTGTAAATACCACGTAAAGAAAACCAACTCGAAGTTAGGCGACTATACTATACATGAGGTTACTATACATGTCTCCCTTTTTGTGACAGAACTCACTTTTCGCTGAACAGTAAATTTTACACATGTATTTTTTGATCACCGAAACCTATTTGTGTGGTTGTCGATTTTCTTTGTACCCATACTAAATTTACATAATGTTTTCGTTCGCAATGTTAGGTTTAAATATAATCCAATAGTAATAAAATAATCCGTTATGACCAAAATTTTAAACGTAAATTCACCATGTTTCTGAATGGAGAAGGTGAAAACGCTTAAATGTCACAATAATGGTTTGTTCAATTTGCTTTCAGTTGCTTTTTTTTTACACGAGTACACGTAGGCCTTCTGAGATTGTCAACTAATGTCAGGATGTTACAATCACTGTATTTACTTATCAAATGTTATATATCAACCATGAGTTTAGTTTACTTGAAGTAATAAACTAAAGAACCGAGACATTCTTACCTAACCACATTACCACATTAGTATTCAGCAATAGAATCATTTACAATTGGTATACTCCTTCTTGACATCGTGGTATATCGATACTATCGCATACTCAAAACATCGAAAATGTAGTTTATGTACGGTTATTGGGAAAGTAACACTACTTCTGTTCATTACGAGTTATGTAATTACAATTCATTATTATTAAATTTAAAAACGTTTATTGAAAATCCCGTTTCCTGAATCGACTATAGAAAAATAATTTTACGTATGTTCTATATGTAGTCATCTTAACAGTAAGGTTTTTTTATTCGTTCGTCAAATGCCGTCGACACTTTTTGCCGTGTTTGTATATTATGTTGTATATGTATATGCAACATGGTGACAAGTATTGTTCATGGTGACATGAGTTAATCGTACATTGAATTCGTTGCAATAATTCTATAGCCACTGAAAACGTCACATAGGTAGGCCTACAGCTAAAATAATTAGACATGAAACGGCTGTCTGATTGCAGTATCAAAAGATCTCATTGCGCATGCGTAGCTTTGTCATGTTGTCTTCGGAGCAATCATTTTGTGTTCAGACAAGGTGCGTGGTTGGTGTATCACGGGGTTGTGTGTCATAGTTAGTCACCTCACACCCCATTTCCTGCACTGCCTTCCCTGCTTCCCGCTACGCTCTGCGCGAACCATTTCGTGTATTATTATTTCATCTGTACAACGGCCAAAATTTCTGGTTAAAAATATAGACCTAATTCGTTATCCCTCTTGAATAGCCTTCACTTTGTATCCTTTCTGTAGTTTCCGTACCGTGTATTATCGATCAAAATTAGAATCTGTAGGCTATTCAGAGAACTACTCTTTCAGAAGTCCTTCAAATGGCAGCTCTGACAGTAATCTGGCCTCTTGTATATCTCATTACATGTTAATTGAAACACGTTACTGGAGAAATCACGTAGGTAAACAAACTGGTTACCTTAATATATCTGTTTTTGACGGAACACCTAACCTTTTCTCCGATTTATAAAACATAACAGAACGGATTATAATAATAATATTAATAATAACAATAATAATAATGCTCTCGTGTTTGTACATTAACCATTTATTGCGCGCTCAAACAAGCTTCAGCATAGTGAATTAAATATTTGTTAGTCCGACGCCAGTCATGTAATTAATGTCGAAATACCAGGAGGTTAAGAAAATATTATTCACCGTCCGTCATGAAGTCTACTAAACTGAGAAATCGAAATAAACCTGTTCAGTGGTCTCGTCGCCGTCCGCTCGCTGAGGCGACACAAACCTTAATGTTTATAAATTTATTACAAATAACGGGTAACAAGCGTGTAATGATAAATAATTTGGTTGTAAACAAGTGTCTGACTGTACGAACTTATCTGAGCGTACGCCTGTTGAACACGATCGGTGAAAAATCGGTTGCAGAAGAAGAAGAATTTAACCGTCTGTCATAAGCGGTTTTGCTGTCATCAGAGAAGTTGCTATTTAAGAAATCACAGATCTTTTATGTTAACAACAATGCTTTGTGTAAACTCTCGTAAGGATTTCTGTTAAACATTTGTCTGGATACATTACTGCGTTTATTGTAACTTATTTTATTAACCACAGCGAAACATTCTTGAAAGTTTCAACACACTGTACACCGTAAGACCTCATTTAGCGTTTTTGTTAGATTCTTAAAATCCGCCACGTTAAGACTTCTTAAAACACCATAAAGTGATACCATCTTTCCATAAAAATCAATACGAAATAGTCAATAAAAGATCCAATTTTAGGGGAAATGTGTTTAATATATTGTGTTTAGGTAGAATATAATACAATGAGTGTGTTAAGGGTGTAGTTTTATGTCTATAAATTGCAGCTGGATTTATAAGAAAGCGTATTACAGTTTGTTCTGTGTTTTTGGTTATTCGATGATGTTCTACATTTTTTAATATTTTTATTAGAGATGGTATTGTAAGTTCTTTAGTTGTCGAAAGTTGATTTCGACTTTGCAGTTCCTACTGGTTGATGTTTGTGTTCGAGGGCGAACAATCTAGGGTTGGAACAAAATGATCATCATCTCGTTTTTTTATGTGATATTAAGAGTAACTGTTTACATATGCCCGTGTAAGCATAAACAAAATGCTTTTATGTATCCTCAAATAGTCTACTTTATTTTTTAGTAGATAGTGTGTCTAGTTGTACCTTTCAGGTATACGTTTAATGTAACTATAACCGTGTTGTCTATCAAATCTATATTAGATCAGGTATAGGCCTACAGTACACTTAACTGGCGCGTGCAGTGCATAGACCATATCTTTAATAAAATATAGGCCTACAGTTATTTTCAATGTTATCGTAAAACGAGTACATGTTTTTAAATGCTTAACGGTATTTAAAAGAACATTGCATCTGTAACGAGATACTCCTAAATAAATCCTGCACGAGATTGCAAGAATTTTGAAACAATTCCTAAGCAAACTTGGTTAAACATCAGGTTGGTAAGACGGACCGTGGCAGACCATTCGCTACGTGAAGTTCAATCCGTGAGGTGAACGTTCACTTGGTCCTTAGAGTTTTTAGACCAGGGTGTTATACGAAGTAACGAACAAAATTACAGAAATGCTCTACAGATAAAAATTAAGACAAAATATTTAAACAGAGATCAGAAAACACTTTGTTTTCAAGTTATGGTATTCAAAATATTTAACATAGAATTTATAGTTAAGAGTACCTTAATTTTAAAAATTTTCAAAAATTTGATTATATAATTTATTATTTTAAACATATAAAGCGGTGGGAAATCTACAATGTAGAAATTTCTCAAAGTAATCATACATTCTAATGTTTAGCATGCAATAACATTGCAAATTCTTGGAAAATACAAAATTTGTCATATACTAAATGATGAGAGTTTTCTTCAAGTTTATTTAAGAAAATTGAACAAATTCAACAGAAAAGTGTATTACTAGTAACTGTAGGTTTTAGATTATTTTAATTGAATTATCGTTTTACAATGGAAAGTCGTCCATTTTTGTCATGAATTTCGTTCTAACCTGTAAAGTTCCAATCTAAAGTAAAGCGTTTACTTTAAAATTTACGTTACTGTTTTGGAGGGAGTGACTTGAGTTCAAAGTGTTTTCAGGTCTACTTTTACATAAATGTGTTTCTTAAATCTTATCTGTAGAATATGTTCGGATATTATTTTACATAATACTTCGTAACACACCCTGTATTTAACACATCGAAAACTTCCGACCATGAAACGTTTTAAGCCTATGAATACCCAAAATACATGTCTTTGTTTCGGAGAAAGCAAACATGTTGCCTATGTTTTCATGTGTTACAATAAAAAATTTATAGTGGAAAAACCAGTTTTAATAAACGACTTCAAATGCTTTGAATGTATAAACAAATGCGAGTTCGTATACGCAATTTTTTAGGCTCACGAAATGCGCAAAATGTTGTTTAGATTCACGAGATTCGCGTTATTATATATTATTCCATCGCGTAGACAATGTGAAATTATTCTTAATGAGTACAAAATTACCTTTGACCCTATAATGTGGTTGTCAGTGAAGTCTTGAAACACTGCGTTTAATGAGCGTGAAATTGTCAAAACGCTGGTCCCGCTTATAAATGAAGCGGTTATAAAAGAAGACACGATCATCTATTTTTCGTATAAGCTTTTAAGAACTTTTATGATGTTTCAAATATTTTATTCTGAACAAGCACACTTTATACTTCTGGCCTCGCAATTTGTTTTTTGTTTTTTCATTTTAATTCGAAACTAAAAATTATGATAATATATTATCTATATACAGTTGTCTTACTTGAAGAGACGAAACGCCTTATCGGTACAGAAATTAACAACGCCTTCACAGGGGTGTAAATTTTATTTCTCTTAACGTCAGATTATATAATATTCTGTTTTTTAATGACATCTTATCATGACGTACGTTTTACTTTACACAAACAAAAGTTAAAAGACAAATCATATTAAACTTTGGCCGACGGTTAAAGTTAATAAAATTCGAATCAAACAGAAAAAAACAATTCTACATCACAACGGGATATAGTTAGTATATCATATAATTATTGTCTGTATTATTATTAATATTATTATTATGTTACACATTCCCGTGGGACTTGGACCTATTGTGAATATTAGCCTGTGTACTAATATGTTTCACTGCTCTCCCTGACTAATATTATATCCCTGACAGTACTTATATTTGTCTGTATTGTGTGATTTTTCTGGAGAATGACCGGGAGGGAGGGGGAGAAATTCGTTCAACTGTTAGCAGACAAGCGCCGAGATGTCAAGGATACACTAGATATTATTATTATTACAGTATTATGTTTCCTGAGATGCAGAACTCGCTCACTATTTTGAAAGAAATACGTAAATTTATTATCACATAAATTGTGATATTAGATAATTTGTCAATTATGGGAAAAATTACAAAAATAACGAAAACTCTACTATTTTTTTTAGTAAGATAACAATTGTAGAGCACACAATCGTACAGTAAAACACTAAACATTCGAAACATTCGGATTTGGGTTACAATTCCTTTTAGTCTGACACCCTGATGGAATTTCACAATTTTTTCAAATTTTTTATCTTTTCTGTGGGACCTAGCGTCCCAAAATTTTGGAATTTCCAAAACTTAACGTTAGATTCAGATTACAGTTGAAATTCTCTTTAATCTGATACCCAAAAGAATTTTTTGGCGATTTCATCAACACTTTCACCTACTTTTGGGCCCTGACGCGGTTAAAATTAATTCCCTTAAATTTAAACGGCATGGGCTTTGACGATTTTTTCATAATGTTGACCCCTTCACATTTTTGCCTCCGGCTCCCCTATTTTTAGAGAGATCAGTTTCAAAAACAACACGGTTCTAAAGGGTAAATGTACGTATACGTGTGCCAAATTTTACAAAAATCGGTTAACGTATTCAAAAGTTATCGTGAGACGTCCTCCAAATAGACAGATAGCCTGGCAGACTGGTGAACACACAGACAGACTAATGCCAAACGGTCGAGTTGAAAACGAACTGGCTTTGCTCTTTCAATAAATTACTACTACTACTACTACTACTACAAATTCCTGTCTCTCTCTGCAGAGCGTAGGTCCTCGATGAAGCTACGCCAACGGACTCTATTTTGGGCGAGGACTCTGAGCTCTCTAAAAAACTTCCCCTCTTTTTCTGCTTCCTTCCCGACAGTTCTTCTCCAGAGATTCTTGGTCTTCGTCGCCTTCTTCTTCCTTGAGAGTTCCAAAACAGGGCTTGTCGATCAATTCCATTTTGGTTCTTCCTCAAGGTATGCCAAATCCACCTTCATTTTCTCCTTTTAATCTGGGTGGCAATACCCATTATGGACCCCCTCGTTTTTCCTTCTCCAGAGATCTTTATTTGAAACAATGTTTGGCCAAAAAATTCGTTTAATAAATACTGAAGTACTATTACATTCACAGATGAGCTTGCACCAGAAACAGTATCCACACACGTTAGATTTACACATAGGCTACATGGGAGCGCGAAATGTATGCGATTGTTGTTTGTATTCTCCTTATACCTTCAGGTGCTTAAAACGACAAATTCCGTCGGAGAGCCGTGGCCAGTCGATTGACCGGACTTCTCTAAAACTCTCGCTATTTGTTCAGTTCATTGTCGATATTACAAATTTTTAAAAAATTATTCCTTCCTGAACACAACAAATAATCCGGGGCTCATCATCAGCCAAAAGGATTAAAACAAAGGCCTGTTCCGGATTTGTCATGAACACTGAATTGACCACCGCTTCAGAGGTCGTACAACACTCCTTTTACTAAGCGTGAATATGAAGTCTGCTTGAGAATTTTGTTACCACCCGTTCTGTCCAAATATTGATATCATTGGCATCTGTATACGGAGACTTTCTCATTTAAAACAAAGATATTTAATTCCTCCCAAAATATCCTTGTCTTTTCCTGGTTTACCCGATGAAGATGTACCCGAGAACCCAGCTCGGAAATTTCATTCTTTCCTTTCATTTCCTTTTGTTGTTCAATTGTTAAATTTCAACGTTCAGAATAATATACTGAAGCGAGAAGCGTCTTCAGCATCTTTGAGTGTTTTTTTTTTAAATAAATTGATTACATTTATTGAATTTGTCATAAGCTAATATTTTGTACGATATCTTAACCCCAATGTAGTTGAATACGTTGATTTATTTAACTGGGTGATTATTAATTACTGTTTTTCTGGAACAGTGGTCTGGTTCACAAAACGTAATTATAACGCTCATGATACGTCTCTTTTATTGATAACAGTTCTTGGAGTTCAGTTTTTAAAAGAATTAGTTAAACATCAGTTATCCATGCAAATGTTCCGGAATATAAACACAGGATCGGAATTACAGCCTTTTTTTTTTAATATTACATTCCAACTCGCGGATAACCAATATTTCTCAGTATTGAAAATAAAAATATGCGTAAATTTTGGAGAAAAAAATACGGCAACGTCTTGAATTATGGCATCGAAGATTAATTTTTGAATTCAGTTATCACGACACAAAGTTGTCGGACGGCAAGAATTTCCGGTGTACAGATTTGTAAGAAGAATCGAAATATATAACATGCTTAATTATATTTCATTGGGGATAAAAACGTTAGCGTCTTAACATGTGTCAAATTTTTTGTTACTCAGTTTGTATATGAAACTCATTAATAAGGCTTATTTACATTCCTGTTGGTTATACTAAAATACGTAAAAAACTGAATGTCGAAGCTGCTTGACCCAACATCATACTGTTATATAAAGTCAAACGAAACTTTTTGCTTGTTTCGACATAGCCAAATGAGATAAAGGTAATTTAGATAAATGCTGTAATTCCTAGTCTTTAGGTAACTTTGCTTTATCGCTTTGCCATGTGTTAAAAGCGTCGTCTGCTGTACAACTTTGTTTACATCCGCGGTAGTTCTTCAGTCGCCTCTTCACTTACCAGCGACATTGGTAGTTTTAGCTACTAATTAAATGTTCCGGCTTGCGGTGTATTATTCTTTCACTGGCTTTCATTGGTCTCGTCCAATCGTATGGCGAAAAGGCAAACGGCAAGAAGCCGCTGAAGGACTTTTTCGTGCATATAACCGAAACGTCTAATAATGGTCCTCGGTTCAAGCTTACGAAAAAGCAAAACAAAGTTGTAGGTTTATAATCCGGATATAAAAATACTTTATAGAAGAATTTGCCTTTAGTTGCCACTAAATGCGGTCACTGACTTGGAAAACACGTACTATCTAGTTAGAATACGCAATAGAATAAAATTTATAGAATACATAGTATTTTCTCCTTCGTACAAATGTATTCAGTGTTTCAGTATTTTCCTCCAGTGTGTTATTTCTTTTATTTTACGCCCTTTCTGCTTCTCTTCTTAACCAACTGACCGTGTGAAACAATAAAATTTTACTTTTCAAACACCATAATATTTTAGGTGGTATTAACTATGTTCAATTATAAGACACACGACATTTCCAGCACTATAAATTTGTCATCATCTTTAGTTGTTACACATGTTAGTCTAAACCTCTGTTAAGTTTAAAAATGCATCAATGTTCGCGAATACAGAAGCAAATCGATAATTAAAAAGTGTAGTGTCAATTACAACCGTCAATTTTTTTCGGTTGACTTTTGTTTTCGTTTGTAGCACAATTTAGATTTTCAGACGTTCGGGAAAAAAGAAGTGAAATTCCACTCGTAAATTTTATTTGTCACGCCGTAACGTGTAATCAAAATTTTCTATTGAATTCGAAATCGGTAATGTTGTGCTATGAGATTTGTGGAAACAAAAAGAAAATATCTTATTATTTTAGATTTTCGTATTCGCACCGCTACTGAATGGTAACATACGAAAGACCAGTCGTAGACAATTTTATCACAGTCGTAATAATCAGTCTTCCCTCTCTCTCTTAACGAAGACAAAACATAGAGTTTTCACAATTAAGATTCAAAACTTACGTCACACAATATATGAACTAACAGTTTACCGATTACAAATTTGTAAGAATGATAAGTTTTGCAGCCACATATCTGTCACGCCCGCAATAATGGAGCGACGCCAATGTAAATTTTATAAGTTCAAATAGATTCTAAGAATTTTCTAGCAGCGATTGCTAAAATATAAAGACAAAAAAATGTCAGACTAAATATAAGCTCTATTTTTACATCAATTTCGTTAAGTCCATTTCATATAAAAAAAAAAAGACGAACATGTATCATCGACTTCTGTCCTTGTAAAACAATCGCGAGTGATTATTATGTTTCCTTTAAGAGCTGGTAAAATTCTTATAGTTTACATTTTACTTGGAAAAAAGTTATTGGGATTTACTTGGAGTAAGACTGCTTGGATTTTACTTGGAATTTTTATGTAAATACTGTAGAACTTTGAATATGTAGAAATACTGTATTTATATTCACTCAGTATAATTTAACGATTTTTTTAGAAGACCAGAGTAAACTATTCCATTCATTATTAGTACAACAGATTTTGGCATCAGTATAACCGATTTCAGTAGCAATCCGAAAAGAAGATTTTAATGGAAGACAGATTTCGTCTTCCACAGATTGCAAAAAAATATTCGAATTAAAAAAAAAATGTTTTCCAGGTACTTATTCAAATAAACTCGTTGTTAGAAAGCTTACCTTCAGAGCTTATTTTAATTCTAAAGCATGATAACTTTGAAACCGTTTTGAAACTAGTTTGATTCCGCATTGAACAAAATTTTAATTATTTATCTGAAAGCAAAAATATTTCTGGTGCTCTCTGTAATTGAATAATAACTATAACACAGTACCGGCAAATTGTTGCCTTGCTTTTGTTTTATAATTTTATCTTAGGTTCAAGAGTTTGCATTGTAGATATAAACGTAGAACGGTCTGAAATGTCTAGCTAGTGTTAACGCGTTTGCCAAGGATAAGAATTAACAACAAGATCCGGTTTGGTTCACGGCAGTCATATACTAAACTACGCGTGTCTTTAATACGATACTTTTCTGTACATTTACAGAAAATACATTCTTCCGCGTGAGATACAGTGGTCTGTACTACTGGACGCAGATCCAGCCAAGGTAATTTACACATCTCCAATTAACTTTCCTTATCCACATTTGAAATGTCATATTTTTCTTTATAGCTCACTTACAAATAAATGAAATAGCAGTGTTTCAACAACGTGTATGACCTTGCTAGTAATGAAGCGGAATACATCTTTATGTCAAGACTCTTTGGTGCCGACGTGAGTCAGTTTCGAAACTTCTCGCGTGCAGAGATTGGCAAACGGCTCACGAGAGCCGCCTCGATATTTCAAGTCTACGATACTTTTAGTTATTGAGAATTTTCCTCAGTGGAGAGAGTTTCCGCAAACTAAAACATAAAAAACTCCAATTTCATACATCGCTTACACAATTAAACACATTAACCTTGTGTATTAAAGATATACAGGAAATTTACAAAATATAAAAATGTTTATCTATTTATCGTTGATCGTGTTTCGCTACTTGTCCCGTCTTCAGCATTATCCGGTTGGAGACCGCAGCATCCTATACACAATCAATTCTGCTGATACACACATTTTTTGCTTGGATTCACCTCTCCGCCTTTTCCATTTAGTTACCGTTCTGCCATCTGGTTTATCGATTTTTCCTTCTTCCATTCTTCTCAGACGACCGTACTATATTGATCGTTTTTGTTTTATCATTCCTGTAACTGTTTTTTATATTTCCATAATGTTCTACGTTGTATTATTACGAAAATGAAGCCTATTCCCCAAAAACAGGAGAAAATAAAAGCCTATTACCTATCCATGTTTTAGAATATTTCAGTACACTAAACACTGTTACTTTAAAATCGACAAAAAAATCTTAATACTCATTCATTTCAATTTTTTGCAGTTTTAAGCATGCCTAAGTAAATACACAGTACATATTTGATATAAATAAATTTAGGAAAGGAAGTTGTTTATTTTCATTGTGGTTTATTAGTTAGTAGTAAATGAAAATATTACTAATTTACACTACAATGTAAATACTACAAAGAAAATACTACATTTATTTACACATATTACCTTAATAGTATTCCAAAAATATATGCTTTTATTTTCAGCAGGTAAAAATATTATTCTTTTTTAATATAAAACATTCTAAATAAATATCACTATAATATTGACGACTCGGAACACTAAGTTTTTTATAAGTAAAAACGTAAAGTTTTACCTTACAGCCTAAACCGGCTTTCACCTATAGAAGGCTTCATCAGAGGCTGTCGTTAGTAGCGCTGCTCGTCTTGTTGTTGGCGACGAGATAGTGTTTCGAAAGATTGAAGCTGTGTGTGTGTGGGGTGAGATGTGTTCGAATAATGCGTGCGATTTGAATTGTGTCTGTTCGTTTAGAATGTCGTTTTTATTTGTTTTTGTGTGTTTGTATATTTCTAATTGTTCTAGAGTGTCTAGTTTTCGGCCTTTTGTGTGTACGTGTAGTATGTTCATGTTATTGTCGATGTTTTTATATGTGTGGTTTGCTTCAATGAGGTGGTTTGCGAAGGTAGATTCTGTAGTGTTGTGGAGTGCTTTTGTGTGTTCAATGTATCTCTGTTTGAAGCTACGTCCTGTCATTCTAAATACAAGCATTCTAAATACTTAAAATGTTTAAATGAATCGCACGCACACACAGAATTTCTTTATTTATGTAATTATAAATATCAAGATTCTCTTGTCACAAAAATCATATTTAATTTATTTAGATTTTAATAAATTAGATTTTTTAGATTTTATTAACGATGTTTCATTTTTTGAACCTAAGATTTTCATAGTTCACTGCTTGTATACACAGGAAAGGTTCTATGCATACCAAGAGAAGAAACGTTTGGAAGGCCACAAAAGAAGAGGAAACCTCAAAAGAACGAAATTCTCCGTTACTAAATAAAAAGAACACAGTATTAAAAAGATGAGATTTTGTACTTTCGCATTTTTTACTAACTTGCCTTCAGTACTCCCCGTCCTTCAAAGGTAAAATACCTGGTTGTTTTAGAGTCGAATTATGTGACACATTCAAATTATTTGTTAAGTTAATCTTTCTGCAACTATATCCAGATACGGATTCTGAATTCTTTTATATCCGAAATTAATACTCCCTCTAGAATACCATCCGATCTCTAGTAACGAAATTACGCATTATTCATCTAATTATGATGTTAATTTTCTGTTTTATGTTGTATATGCAACTCAGCCTCATTTTATCAAACGCTTTACGGAATCTTCAGTTAATTCATATAAATTTGGCACCGATTAATTTTAAATTATTCCAATTGATGTTTTAATAAAAAAAAATAAAGTATCGATAAAAAATACAAGAATCGATAATAAGTACTCTTCACACATGTAGATTTTGTAAATCAAATATGTACACGAGAACAGTAATCGTTTTCTGGAACCAAGAAAAATCACCTTGTAACAGCTTTGATCGATAAAAAAATGAATTAAATAAAACAAGTTTTGATCGCGATTGTTAACATTTTACGAAGCGTTTCTAGCGTTTCACAACCTTTTTCTTCCGTAAAGCAAAGCCGGTCCGGATTCAATTGTTAATAATTTGTCTGTAGAAATTATGGTACTCTGTTACCTGCGTACACTTCCTGTAATCATTGGTTAGGTAATTGTACGTCTGGCGAGGTGCGAATTAATTTTGTTTTACTACCGCGTCTGCCATATTCCTTAGCTCACCGTTAAGTTAATACAGCGCGTGCTACCGTCTTATTTGCGGAGAATCATTCAACACATGTATACGGCTCCAAATTGTCGGCTTCCGTTTTCTTGTTTATCAATTTATTCCACATACGTGGTACATCTACTTCACTGCCCGCTCGAACACACACACACACACACACACACACACACACACACACACAATTCACTACGTTGATAATCTCGTCCTAATAGTCATTTCCCAGCACGTACGGTCTTTCACTCGAAACGCATTAAAAAATTCCTGTCAAAGACTAAGATTAAAAGCCGGAGTTCCGTGGTTTCTATCAGATTCATTTTCCATGCTGATTTAATATTCATATAGTCAGAGACTAAACATACGAACGACTTGAGAGCTCTCCCAGTCACCGAACGTCCAACTGTATCTACGTAGTGGATGTGAAACGTCAAAAGATTATGATCCAGTGACTTCAGAGAGTAATCTCTATCGAGAAATATGAATGGATAGATTCCTCTTCATGAAGCACACAACAGATTTACCCACAGAACAATATTTTGTAAACATACCTGGTATACGTCATGTTCGGACAGTAAGGGAACTGCAATTTCAATAAAAGCTGAGAGCTTCAGGCCAGTCAGTAAACACGTTTCCTTTAGATAGTGTAAACAAATTACTGTCTTGGAAAAACCCAGGTTTCACTAGAAAATTAAAATTATACACTGTACAGCAAAAGTTTTTAACTATGGGGGCGACCTCCAAGGGAGAGCGACGCTCCCAAAGAAGATCGTCAAATAACTGAGGTTTGTTTCTTCTAATATTATCTCACACAATATACAGCACAAAATATTTTCTTCTAATATTATTATATTCTCATGTTTCTTTTAATAAATTTTCACACAGAAACAAGCACATCCGTCAAGTTAATTGTCAACATTATTTATGAAATGTCGTACCAGTAAACAATAAACACGCGATTAAATAAAACTAAAATTCTTAGTACCAAAAAATCAATTTCAAAAAACATTTTCTAAACTCTAATGTTTAAATGTTAATCCTGAGCTAGATTCAAATTTATTTAATTAAAAGAGTTGTAATTTTGAATTAAGTTCTCTTCAATTCCTTAAACAAAATTTCGGTATGCTTATGCACAAATTATTATAATTTTTTAATCCTGCATATCTAACTTCAGGGGTGTGTATCATATGATTGCAAACGGGGCCACAAAGGCAAAAAGTCAGAAAGTCTGCTCTACACATCTAACTGAATTATATTTTAGTATATATTTATGAACGGAAAATTTTAAAGTAAGTGTAAAACAGAGTCCATTAATTTTTTAATACTGTATGTCATAAGATGACTTTTAATAAAATGCCTATAATATATTCTATAAAAAACACATAAAGGTACAGACTTTATTATAGAGTCTGGAACTTTAAAGTAAGCAATAAAGTCGGAGATATGGAACCAAAACTCTTTGAAATCCGTAACACTCTGACGTTTAAGACAGGAATACACGTGGCCCTGCTATTATTAGTTTCATGTTGCTTAATAATAGAATTAACTTTGTAATATTTCAGATCCAGTCACGAAAGTTTATACAATTTGTAAAACGTTTATTGAGACCATAGGAAATATTTGTGTGCTTTTCAGAAAAACGATAGGCATTACCTCGAGTGAATCGTCAATTACAGATGAGTGGTTCAAAGAATAATAATTTAAATCGCTTATTCTTTCGGGAAGTAGCTAATTGGAGTAACTATTTTCATCGAATTTGACTGCAGAAAAAATAGGATTAAGAAATATTCTGCTCGCTTAACTGAAAAAAAATATATCAAAATAATATCATAAATCCAACCATCAGTTCAAAAGTCGTAAACAGTATTAAAAGTTTTTTATTTTTTCATTGTCCCCCTCAAACACACACACTCACACACACACACACACACACACACACACACACACACACACACACAATGATTTATTTATTCCAGCACCTCACATTCATTTCTTCTGGAACATAGAAGCAATAACAAGTTATTAAAATTTCTTCGGATGCACTGACTGCAATAACAAAGTACAAAACGTTTTTTCTAAAACACGCTGGTTCGTAGTTGGATATTAGCAGCCCTGTAGAACTGTATTTTTAGAAATAAATGAGAAGCTCGGTGTATGTACGTATGTATAAATATCCCAACAAACTCAGGCGACGGCCGGATTCGAACCAGTGACGTTTCGCTCGCTAGCCTTGGATACGACAGCTGAGCTACTAGGTACCCTGTGTAATCTATTTCCGTACCCGTTACTGGCCACTTTTGGTGTGTGCGGGCTGTATGAGTAGGCTATCCGTTTCTATTACTATACGTTCTGAGTATTCTCTATTATTACCAGTAGAGAAGAAATACTGTACACGATTGCACGAGTTAGTTAACACGGCAACGTTTTTCTGGTTTTTTAACTTGATTTTACTTACAGACATATATATGTATATATCACAAAGCAAAATAATCGCATCAATTTTTCGTTTATTCCTTTAAAAGGTCCCTGATGATTCAGATTTAATCCGTGAAACGTATGTTCGACAAAAAATTAATCATGCCCGCAAAAGAAAGTGATTACATTTGAATAATTATTATGATTTAAGGCCTGTTGTAAGAAGCTTTGGAAGTAGGCCTACTATTACATTCCAACCCTGAGCGTACGTGTGTAGTACTAGAGGTTCTAAGTTCCTTTAAAATGGCGTAAGCCGGAAAGTTAAACACGCACAAATTTCTTTCACTGTCGTCTGTTCTATGTTAGTCTCTTCACGTTATCTCCCTCGTTTTCTTTTCCTTCCTAGAATTTTTGTAACTACTTTATTCAAATTTTGCATATGTTTTGCTCACTTTTTGTCCATTTTCGCAATAATATTCGTCTTGTCTCTTCCATTCGTTGTCTGTGTATGTGCACGCGTTCTCCATCTTACTTGTCCTTCCTTGTGTAAATCCAGTGCAGATTGTGCAGATGCCTATGTCTCTTATTATTTCTACGTTTCTCAGTTCATATTTCCCACATCTTTAACTCTTGTCAAGTATTTCATCCGAAAGCTTACGATTCTATTTCTCAGTCAAAACACTGTACTCGGGATCAAGTGTTATAATAGGCTTTTACATTGCCTTGAATAACTTCATCATTGTTTTCCAAACTTCGTTAAATCTAACGAGTAAATTGAAACGCAATTGACAAAAAATTAATAAATACGAAATGACAACAGATATTCAATAGTTCTGAATAAACACTGAACTTGGATATGTTTCGCCAGTTCAGCGTTCGATACGTTGCGAAACGGTGTCGCCTGAAAGGTAATACAGTACTGATTCCGTGACCGAGGGTACCGTGTTTGTCGTCGTCGGAGAAAGAAGTCTCCAACACTTTCTAATTCGATTCGTTATAACTGGAACGGAATCTGCACGCAATACCCAACCATCTCTTGGGAGATTCAACCATCACCATCAACAACAGTGGACACTGCAAATGATATTGGTTCGTCTGTCGTGAGGCATTACCCAATCCTCTCTCAGAGTGATCCTTAATTCGAACTCTTATCTCAAAATGTGTCATTCATCAGCTCATTTCTTTGTGCTCTTTCGAGATCACAATTATGTGTTTTTGTATTATCCGCCTTCTGAAATTATTTTTATTATATTAATTTTTATAGTTACATAATAATAGTTTTATGATTTATAGGGCTACATTATTTTTTCGAAGGAATTGTGGAAAATGTTCAGAAGTGGCCCTGAGGAGGAACATGATGCTACGTTCTATGTGTAGGATTTCTACCCATAACAAACACCAGATGCCTTTGTGTTACGTACTATTTACGTAAACAATCCATTCTGCATACAATTCTAACATTTTTTCAGACTGACATCGTTTCCTGCTCCAGTCCACCTGCTTATTTTATCCCACACGATATTATTGTAACTCAATATAATATTAATAAAATTAGAATTATTATTTCTTTTTACGAGAAATTATTTATTATTTCTCGCATTTTCATTAATAATCCATAATAGGTAACTGTAGAGATAATTGAATTAAAATTCAAATATCTCACTACCATTGCTAAGAATTGCGTCGTTTTTTGGCCCTGTAGAAGACCCGTGAGACACTTTTCAGAATATTAAATCTATAATTTTCACAACGTCAATCACTAAAAAACATTTCATGAACGCTTCACAATAAACTTGGCGTTGTGAAAGTTAATAAATAATAATCAATGACGGAATAAAAAAACGTCTATGTGGCGAGTGCATCTGGTTTTGCATTTTGATAAAAGTACCTTCCTCCTTCGCAACTAAATGGATCGGCACTTACTAATAATAATATCTTTATTCCCATTATTAAAGTTTATAATGTTCATTACATTCACAGCACTAGGAATTACCGGCTCACCAAATACTGTGAACAGTGACAAGTTAAGGTGCATTAAGATCCTTGTTGTAAATTTAATTCAACAAAAAAAGAAAAAAAACAATCGTTCATAGTACCGATTAGCTCTTACTGATATGCGTACTCCTATTCCAAATGCCTCTCGTTTCCAAAGAGTAGTAAGAATGTCTTCAGTCGTATCATCTTTTTTTAATTTTTTAAATAAAGTCGAAGTTGTTAACAATTTCCCTATTGTCGTAATTCATGGTCTGGATGGATATCTTGTCCCTTTCTCAGCAACGTTCCGTTTGCTTACGTCACTGTATTAAAATGCCCGCGACCTAACATTTGACACTTTCTTAAAACAAGTAACATTCAAAACACTGCCGAGCTTCAGACCCAACTCTCTTATTAACTCAATATTCTGTCTCTTGAATGAAACAATTTTTAGTTGTACTAAAACTAGTTTTTAGTTAGTCATTGCATCTGTAATTTTTACGTAATCTGTGTCATACATTTATTGCAATATATAGCTCCACAGCTATATAAATCCTTCAAAATTGTAGTCGTTTTTGAAACAAACTGAAAACCAATTTTTATCACAGACGCTTGATTAGCATGAAAACTCGCTAATGATTAAATACACGTCTTCGTACACGTTTCAGGAATATGTAAATACGCGTCTTGAGCGGGTTCCAGGTCCACTGCCTACTTAACAAAACACAAAAGTCGCTCTCTAAAATCAAGAAGGCAGCTTTCCCCCTCACGACGGACATATCATTTAAATCACGTCACCTACACTCCACTCACTCTGTCCGGCATTACTTTTATTATTATTTATTATTGTATAGGGAAAACAATAATGAGAAACAAAAAGAGTTGCATTCGTTGTTAATTTTCTTGTTTAGGAAACTGTGAGTTGCTATCATGGCTGATTTTGGAAGTCAAACGCACTGCCCTCCACGAATCAATAAAAGCCAGACCAAAGGTTGGTTGTTCTTCTGGTCCATAACTCTTACTGCACAATATAATATGTTAAGAAAACGCCACGAGACGTTTGTTCAAGCTGGTGGCGCGCGCATTCGCAGCACAGTTTCAAACCTGCGGCTCGTAAATTACTTAATATATTTTGCTGTACGTGACGTTCGAAAACAATAAAAAGAAACATAAAGTTAATATTCTTTGCCAGAAGATTATTTTTTCTTTGCTTCAATACGAGCAGTGTTTATTAGAATTCATTATGTGAAGCACGCACCGTGCGTGTTACTATACATATGTGCCACACAAATTTAAATTCTTGTACTTACTTATGAAAACCTTAGCCCTCCTACGACAGAGTCCTTCCGAATTCAATTTGATCCAGATTCCATAGTCCATAAACTAAAATGCCTTTTAATGAAAATTACAGCGCTACGTTACTGTATTTCATAAGTTTAATTTCTCGGGTCTAATATTTATAAAACTACAGCATGAGAATGGACACTTACAAATCTAAATGAATGAGAATGTCAAGAAATCAGAAGCGGACTTACAAATGAAAAAGTACCATTCAATATTTAAAAATTCACTGATTGCAAGAAGAATACAATTTAATCTGAGTCCGTAAAATGCCTGGAGCTTAGTATATTATACGGTGCGGAAATATGAAAATTAAAAAAAGGGAAATAATGTAGTTGATGAATTTTGAAATGTGTGAGTAGGGAAGGATGCCGAAAGTCGATTGGAGGTGCATAGTGACGAAGAAAGGCAAAAAGAAAACAAACGAAGTAAGAAGAAATTAATGGGACACATATCGAGACGTAAAAAAGACAAGCGAGGACAGACTAAGAAATTAAGGCAGAGGAAGGAAGAGTATAAGGCACTGACTAACCTATATACAGCTTACAACTTACAAACTTTTCAGTGGACAGAACGTTTAGTGATACAAATTTTATCATTTATTTTGTAATGTATGTACTCATTACAGTAAGTAATTTCCGAACAAATATTGTAATCCAACAAAAGTTTCTTTAATAACGTTTTTTTTCATTTGGTGAGCGTCTTGTTCGAGTTGCATTGCTTCTTTAGCACTACAGCCCAACGTGAGTTCTGGCTTCCAACAACAATCTTCTCCAGCGTCTCCTATCCGTTGCTATCTCAGACATTAATCGGTCTATAACCCTTCACTTTAATTCTGAGATATTCGAGTACATCATTCAAGCCTCATATCCTGGGTCGACCCCTCTTTCTGCTTTCATACACCTGTGCTCTCAGGATTTTCTTTGGCTATGCTGATAAACCACTCGAGTTCCACCATTCGAGTTAAACTAGTAGGCAACATTGTGAAACGGAACTGTGTATTTAATTTGTTCGTAATGAGGGACAATAAAGGGCTCCCAGACGGTCGAAGGGAAAGAAGGGTGGATAGGTGGGGTTGGGGTTGAAGACAATCTGACGAAGTCAAGTTCGAAGTTGACAAACAAACAAAACTACACAACTACTGTTTTTTGCAAGCGCGTGTTTTCATGTTGTCATTCTCATTGTTCATATAATCTAATCTAATTATAATATAATTTAACTAGATTTAATCCAATATAATTATAATTAATCAAATTATAATAAATTTAATTAAATTAGTGCAAGTGATTTGATTTAATCAAATTAATTAATATAAATTAATTTAATTAGTATAGTATATGTTTAATCGAATCTAATTGTAATTTTAATATATGATTATAATTTGAATTAATCTAATCAATTGTAATAAATTGCACTATAATTATAATATAATTAGATCCAATTATAATTGTCATATAATATGTATAAATCAATTAATCTATTTATAACTAATATAATTTTAATACTAATATAATCTAATTATAATTTTCTTATAATTATAATTATACGACTCTGTGCCGATCGCACTGTGATAGAGTATTATTAGCTTTATAAGAAGTTTTGAAGGCAATATTTGATATCCTGAGGAAGGTATAAGATTTCAGCAACCGAAACTTTGCTTTTTTTTTAAGCGTTAATGATGGTTGACATAGCATTGCCTACTTTCAAATTCATGAAGCCCGTTCTTCAATGCTTGCTGCTACATCAATTCTACTGATTTTCCTGAAATGAGCAATATCCTAAATACATGACCCCTTCCTAGATACATGCAATAGGTGCATGCTTAGTTTACTGTTTAATTGTCATTAATAGTCTATATATTTCTGGAGAGGTTTATTATGTTTCCTACTAAGTACAAATATTTTGTCTCCTTGGTATTTATTGATAGGCTATATATCCATTTACAGCCTTAAAACCTTACGCACCTTTAAAAATGTCTAGTTTTTAAGATTACACTACTACTCGCGTATTAGCTTTCTATTTTGATCAGATAATGTAGAAATTCATCGAATCAATGTTGAATGGAAATAATAATATGAGAAATGCTTATAATTATGATATCCGAGACGTCCATAAACAATCGTGATGACGAGAATGACAATCATGATTTATAATAACAATGCGTCACAAAGGCTGCATACAGAAAAGGTCAATTGAGAATAGTTTCCATTAATAAACAATCAATAAAATTAGCGTATTACCTACCATTTTAATTACAGAATCGATTTTCAAACTGAAATTAGATAATTTTTTATTAAGTAAGGTAATGAAATTGAAAAATTATACTGTAGATTAATTACTGATTTAATAACTACAGTAATAAATAGTAATGAAACACTGTATATAATGACTAATTTATACTGTAATTAGTAATTATACTGCAGATTAATGACTAATTTAATAACCACAGTAATAAATAGTAATGAAACACTGACAGCAACTTATGAAATGTTATTGTCTACGTATTAAATTGTGTAGGTAAAAAACATTTATTACGTTAAGCCTGCTATATACATAAGCCTGCGTGCGACTACTCTAAATGTAAAGTAATTAAAAACATAGAAAATTAGTTGAACTGTATGAGTAGGAATTTACTATAATTTTATTAAGAAAATAGCAAATAAATGTGATTGAAAGTACTGTAATTAGTTTAAACATCAAATCAAGTACATAACTTTCTGTGGGCCTCTTCTTCCGGGCAGGCAGACTCACATCACCCCCACCTCCGTGACCTGGCCAGGGACGAAGGTCCCCTATGCCATATGATCAAGAGACCCCGCACTCTGCTGGACGACCGCCCATAGTCTCCTACATAGGGCCTACATAGTCTCCTTCTCCTGAGGGTCAATACCTTTATGCTGCACACTCTAACCCGTTAAACCCTCAAACCATAAACTACGACACTGAACCTTACACCGCCCTGGTCGTTTGTGGCCTCGGCGGAGCTCTCTTTTGTCAGTTGTTCAAGAGCATTCTTTCACCAGGCGCCCGCCCTGGATAAACAACAGGCCTGTGCAGATCACCGCCGAGCGGACAGTGGAGCCGCGTCGGAGACAGCAGCGCTGGCTAACCGGTCCTCAAATGTACCGGGAGGTTTCTCCGCTGTGACTCGGACGCATCACTGCTGGCTTCAGGGCACAAGACAACCCAGACTTTAGCTAAGCTGAGCACCTCACTTGCTGAGATCATCTCCCCTACCCAAACGAAAAGGAGCACACCATCCCAACCCAAGACCCAAGACCTTGTATACCTTAGCCCTTGAGAGAGTATCGGTACTTGCAGTCATCGGAGGAGTCACTCCGAGCGCTGCTACCATGCAGGGGCCTTGAGCCCCGTCCCCCCATTAGCTACAAGCTACAATGGGAAGAACCAAGGACAGCTCCATTGACGCTAAACAAGTGTGGTCTAGATGTAACAGGATTTCACTATTCCTATGTCTGCTCAAAAAACGGCAGGAATAGAATTTTTCATTGCGGGCACTGTTCCCCGACTTATTGGCTTGGGGCCCCCTTCAGTAGTTTTGCTTTAAACTTCATGATCATGTGACAGACTGCACGTTAGATAACCAGGGGATTGTTATTTTATGTTGTAGCGATTTCACATGTAAAATATAATACAATTTGAATGTAAATAATAACTTTCATTGACGGGAAAGAAACACAGAATAAAATTCGTATATAACAGTGAAGAAATTATTCGTACGTATAATGACTACATACCATGAATCAACATCACCATGAGGTTTTCTGTATAAACGCTACACAAAATATCAAAGGAATCTGTGCAAGTATTCAGATTCAAACGGCAAGTCAATATCTGAATTAAAAAAAAATATTAGGTTTCAATATTGTCGTTTCTATTGAAAAAAATATTTCATGTGTTTATATTTAGGAAAACTAATGACGAACAACAAGCTAACAAGCTAAGTAGTTGAAAAAACATTAAATAACTTTTTGGCGATTTTTGACAGCTGTGGATATTGTCTGGAAAATTTATTTAAAATTGTACGCAACTGGTATGACTGAACAATGATTGTTTGTGAATCAGTCATTCTATAAATCAGTCAGCGAATGTCGCTAGCTGGATGTCAGATTAACATCCTAAATTCAAACACTAAAAAAAAGGGTTTTGATCTGCATCAGTTGGTGAAAAATAAAGTCTCCGAGACGTGGAGAACATGGCTCCTAAGATGGTGGTTGGTAAACTCTGAAGTCCTCATTTGAAGTTAATATAATAATAATTCTTTTTAGATTATTGGCATTGTTTTGCTTTTTGACCAATACAGGCAGTCTTTTTCAACATGGGAACTGGGTATCTTGAATGAACTGTGTATTCAAGTTCTGGGTAGATACTGAAATGAACTATGTATGTTAAAAACCTATAAAGTTGGTTCCGTAAAGGAAAAAACGGTTACTACAAAACAGAAATTAAAATTCCAATGTAACGTAGTTATTTGTCTTGGAATGTCGTTTTACATTCTAGATGCAGAGTAGTTAATCTTCTCTCCACTGTGATGACACTCTTATGCTCCTTTGATGACTCCCATGTCTCTGGCAGTTCTCGTAACACCCTCCGTTGTAAACATTTTTCAGTTATCGATGGTCGATCAATCAAATCGATGGTCGACCTCTGTTTCTCTCTCCGTCTACTCTGTCTTGAATGACCAATCTTTCAATTCTGTTTCCTCTTACAGCGTGGCCAAATAAATTCGGATCTGCCTTTGCATACTGGTAGCAGCCGTCCTTTAACGTCTATGTTCAGCTTACACAGAACCGAATGAGAAGTTCTTAGACATTCCATGGTAATCATAACATTTTTCTGAAGGTGGTCATTTCAAAAGCTATTTAATTCAACGTCGGCGTGAAGCGTTCAGAATAAACAATCCCAATCCACACGTGGCAAGTAAAACTTTGAGCAACTTTATTTTTGTTTATAAACTCTGTATATTTTAGTTTTTTTTTTACGTTTGTTTATGCAGTCTGTTAATACATAACAATAAGCACAATTATTGACAGAATACATGTGGATGGGGAGAATTAGTCCAGTGAGTATTTAAAGTGATATAAATATTATGTATTTACAGTCTTGAAGTCTATGAAAGTCCAGCGGAAATGTTAATTTTAATTGTCTTGCCTGCAGGCCGTTATGGCTAGAAGATTTGTGTGCTCTACAAGCCGTTTCACATATCTTTCATTGAACACCGCAGTGGTTTCACTCACTATAGACGGGTCTATGTCGCTATAGATGACTTTGTTGAACGAACCACGGTGCATTGATTATGGTACGCAGTCTGAAACCTTTCCATTATAGCGATGTTGAATTTGGAGACAGTTCCGCAAAGCTGTAAGCCGTATATCCACACAGGCTTGAAATCAGTATTGTAAACCAACAGCTTATTTCTCATTGACAGTAATGATTTTCTACCGAGGAATAGTGCTTGCAAAACTGGGTGTCCAAATGTTTACTATTTATCCGAATGTGGTTGCGCGCATGTAGTTGTTTGTCTAGATGGAAGCCCAAATGTTTTACAGAGATGGTTTCAGGGATAGCTTCGTTGTTTAATCTCACAGTTGGTGTAGGCCCATGGAATTTTGTGAAGGTGATGTGTGTTTTGTGCTAATTTAATTGTACTCTTCATTTTTTTGCCCATTTTCAATGTCATGTAGCGAACTCTGTACACAGTGGATTTTATAATTTCTGATGTTCATATTCCAATCCGTCTCTTGATTTCCTTCTCACTGTCTCCTAATCGTAATAATGACGATTTAGTAATAACAATAAAAATAATATTATAAATAATTATGTTCTGTAACTATCAACTTCTCCATACTAGATGCGCGTGCAGTAAAGAATGAAATACGCGTACGTGTTAGTACTAGAATGAACTATAACGTATAAGCAATATGAATTTCTCTAGCCTGTTTAAATTAATGACCAGTGCGTTTGTAAGTATTTGGTCGAAGTCGAAGTATTTGCTTAACGTGACACAAGCATTCTCGTGCTTAATCAGTTGTAACAACATAACAACATACCTTCGTGTAATTAATTAAACTAATCCGCAAGCGCGCGAGCTCACGTGGGTACGGGCATGCGATTACGAGACGGATGCAGGTCTGTACCACAAGTGTTAGAATAAATAACGTTGTCTACAGGGCAGACTGTGTAAATATTGGGTCAAGTGTGTTTTAAATAAATTCTGTAAACCAGTTGGCCAATTTGAGCTGTAGGTATATTTAAATGATTAAATGTAGGCGACATACGTATATCTTGTTGAAGCTTTTGCAGGATACAGCTGCGCGGCTAGACGCTAGTCGCGTAGTAAATAATGTTTATTAATTTGTTCCAAGTACAATATACTTTACACGGTCACGACACCAAACGTAAACATAAGCCTCTACACCGACAGAACATGGTATGTTGTTACGGTGAGTAACTAAAGATTAAATAGTGGATAGGTTATTATTTGTATTTCAGCTCTTAACATTTCACTATAGTGTTTTAACTAACAGGATCTTTGTAGATTACTGAAGAGACCCTTTTGTAGATTACCGTAGATTATGGGCGTGGCTAATGAAGGTTTTGGAAGGTGGAAACACTTAAAATTTCCCACTCAGCTTAAAACGCCGTAATACGTATTGTGTGTTTTACTGTCGTTTTGAGGAAGGTCTAAATATTTTTTATAGTAAAGAAATTATACACAAATATTGTTTATGTACCTACAGAAATGTTTTTAGGAGATCGGTGAGCTCAGTGCTTAGGCCTATCCCCTTCACTTTCTGGTGAATCCTGTCCCAAAATTAAATTTTGCATACCCCCACAAGAAGCTCTAAAAATGACGTAACTGCTTTCTCAATACTGAATCACAGCGCTTTCCAAACAAAATACTTGAAATAAATCCTGAAACATCATTTATTGAGAGTTGAGATTAGTTGTATACAAAGAAAAATGTTTGAGAATGACACAAGTTAATATAAACAAGATTAGCGGAAGCCTTTCGAGACCAAAACAATATTGTCATGGGAATACAAAAATTGGGTGCGCAATCAATTGCACCGGAGAAAATCATCTGCTTTTGTAATGACATGGACTGCTCTTGTGTCCTATTAAACAGAAACCGTCGACTGAGCCGACCCTCAGTTCTCCGTATAAACATTTGCACACGCGCCGGACTTGTTGACAGATTAACTGCATTACTTGTATAAACTTTATTTTACGTAAGTTACAACGTGCATTGTAGCCATTGTTGGTTGCATATGCAAAAATACAAACACAATACAATATAATATCAAATTTTGCTTTGATTTTTTTTACTTCCATGTTCCATAAGGAAATGGAAGTATGGTGATGGCGAAAAAAATCGTGTTCGAGATAAGGGCTGATTCTGATTGTACTACCCTAAAAACATGAAGAAAAATCATTTTTTACGCAAAAAAACAGAATAAAGTAGCAGAAAAGAAGACAGAAGCGAGACGTCATCGTAAAAACCTTGTTTGTTTTCTTATGAATATAAGCTAGATCCGTACTGTGCTGGATAGTGGACTGTGTTGTACTCAGTAGCACAAGGTTCCTGCTAGAATTTAGCCACTCCCGCTAAATTAACAGAGTGTTCACCCCGCGCCATGGACCAGGAATTACACAAGTGGGTTTAGCCGTTTAGGCTGAGTTGTTAAAGACTGGAAGCATTTATTTACTTTTATTGGTATTTGTTCGTTTTCATTTTTATTCTTTTTATCGTTTTTAATTAGTTTTTATTTTTAATCATGTTTTATTTTATTTAATTGTGTGTTTTTACTCTTATTTCATTTTTTTGTTTCTTCAGAGATTGTCAATTCGAAGCAGCTATTTCGTCCCTTGAAATCATCTTTTGCTTTCCTCTTTATACTATTAGAAATAATTCTTCGGCAAACGTATTCACTCGATAACGGTTGTAGATTCTTGGTCCACCGAGAATCACTGCTTCGGAGTCTCAGAGTATTTTTTTCGTACAAGTCTTCTTGGTGCAACTCCATTTCCAGCCTTATGGCGTCTTTGTCGTCTTTCTGAATGTAAAATTGTAACACCTAAGAGCATTGCCTCTTTCACTCAACAGTCTCACCACTTAAGAAAGCGAATGAATGTCTCGGAAAGAGAGAGAGAGAGAGAGAGAGAGAGAGAGAGAGAGAGAGAGAGAGAGAGAGAGAGAGAGAGAGAGAGAGCACGGATGTGTGTGTGCGCGCGCGCGCGCGTGTGAAACTGACCGCGAGTGAAGACTATAAATTTGTGTGCAATGAAGTGGAAAAAATGTGGGTTATTAAACCGGGCGCAATTGATGGGCGCCTAAAAATTGTAAATGACCATTAAGAGAATCGATTAACAACTTGATAATACGTCAAAACTTACTAGAAAAAATGTCTTAAATAACACAGAATGAAAACGTACGACAGTTGCTGATAATAGAAACCTTGTCTACTGCTTTTTACCGCAATGAGAAAACGTGTGCACACGACAAATGCGTTACGTGATAAGCTTAGCTTAGACATAAAAATACTACATTAATGTACTCGAAATCCGATAACATTTTGTTCAGTTAGTAGTACTTTGTCACATAACTAACTACTCTCAATTGTCGGTGAATAGGGTACACGCGATTTGGTAAAATTTCAAAATTTTATGGAAAACCAAAATATAAGGCAATTTTATTTGCATAAGTATGACCTTTATTTAAACAATTAGGCCTACATAATAAGATTTTAGTGCTGTGGATCTGTTACGAAGTGAGTCATCATTTATACGCAAAGCAGCTACTACAACTTTTCAATGTAATTGTTTTCAGCGATTTTTAAAATTGCATCAGTTGCTTTACTTTTTAACTCACTTCGAAGCATCGAAGTTCCTTGTGCTTTAATAGAACACGTTTTCGACACACGTATACGCTTCCTTCGGTGCTCTGTGTTGGATTCAATGTTGATCATGAGTTATGAAATGCTGCTCTGGACAATCGCATAGTAAGTATAATGCGACTGCGCAGTGTTGCTGTCATAAAATAAATACTACAACGCTGTTACGGATAATTATTGACTTAGCCTTGAATTTATAATGCAATGGTTCAACGATATAACCATTAAATGTGCGTTTGAATCCAAATTAAATCTTTTATTTGTGGATACATACTTTGATTAATAACAATGTGTAGTAGAATAAGAAAATCGAAACGAATACAGATACATAACCCACAGCAACATAAACTTTCTTTACAGTCATAACTAAAAATATCAATGACATCTGTTGGCCGGAACGAAAACCCTGCAATTAAGATACTTGCTCGTGTTGAATAGAATGGCGAAAGACTTTGTGACGTTCGGTCATTGAATACGCGGAACTGTAAAAGCAAATTTTAAAAACATTTTAACACATAGCCTAACATTTTGAACCATTTTAACGTTTTTTTTTTTAAACAATAGACACAGTTTTAAATCACTGATGTCGACATCTCAACAGACTTAATTATTATGATCAGGATAATTATAGACAACTGAGTTCTGTTCAGTTGTGCTTTTGTTGTCATAACAACTCACAAATGTTTAAAAAAACAGTCTCCGTTTCTTGACCGGGTATATACTGATTCACAGCCACTACTAAACAAAAGATTGAATATTATCTTATTTTCTTAAAGTAAACTCGAGAAACATGATTTATATATACAAAGTTCTGTCCGGCACAGTATTTACGTTTGCGGCACACAATCGCAAAGGCTGTGTTGCGGTCGTGGGGATCAAGTCAACCACGTTATTCGATCTGCCTACCCACTCCTGTCGCTGGAAACAAACATTACAGCGGTCTTGTTTGGCATGCCTGGGCTATATAAGTAACAAAGGCGCATTCACACTTTACAATACACGCGCGCGTGCACAACTTACCCTCCAGTGATTACTAGATGGCTGAGTTCTCTTTGGCGGTGGTGAAACGTGAGTTGTACCAGGCCGCAAGCACAATGGTTGAAGGGAGAAGAACAAGAAGAAGAGAAGAAATTTTGTAATTTAATAACTAGATACTGGAATTACCTAAGTTACAAGCGACAGTTGTAAGTTATCAGCTAGAGATCAGGCATAAACAGCTAAAAAATATTTTTTTTTAACATTTTAAGCATTAACATAACAAGAATATACACATACATTATTATAAAAGGCCTATGTAAACATGAGAATTCCTATTATAATATGTTCATAATACATATAATAATACATAAACATGTTTTTCTAATAATATAAAAACATGTTTAGCCTTTGAAAATGAGAATCGTCAAAGGTTTACGACAAAATGTTTAATACCAGCAAACGCGATTGTTCATTTACTATTGATGAATATATCCGTCCTCTAGCAAAATATAAAGCGTGAGTGCCTTACAATTGAAGGTACGATTCGGAAAGTACCAATGTCTAATATTGTATTTGTACATAAGTCTGTAATGTCAAAGTGTATTTGAAAACCAGTACCTTAAAATCCACTGTTTATTTGTATACGCCCATTGGTTCAGCGAACTGAGAAGTGTAGTATACGAGTACGATTGATGTTTGTGTGTGTTGCTCAACGCGAACTAAATACTTTTGGCGATGACAAGTGATAAATCACTGGCGTCAGTTACCGTCAGTCACTCAGTGTCATGTTTACATACCGATGGATATTGCACAGTCGAGTGCTCACATTACTGCTGGTGTTTGGTATACCGAGTAGCAGGAGACGAATTAAATGCTTTGTCATGCGATTGGTGTTTAGCATTTTGCAGAACTGAATTTTAAAAACAATTTTAAAACATGAAATAAAGGTCCGTATCTCCTGAGCATTTTAAAAAGTATCAACTTAAAATATATTTGCCGTGTTACAGTAAAGATTTATACATTCCTCCAATCTAAAAAAAATGAATTTACCGGAAACTATATACTTGCCAAATAAACAGTTTAAATAGTTTTCAAGTGCAAGTATTTATTTTAGATTTTTGCTAATACGTATATTTCGTTGAACCAATTTCTGTTCAACATCGTTAGAGTTGTTCTTGCGATTAAAAAAATTGTAATTTTCTTTTTAGTATTAATGTTTGAGTATTACAATTACAAAACACTTATTGACGTTTAAAGTATAATCACTATTTACGCCTATTTGCTCACGTTTCATTAGTCATTAGTATTATTTTATTTTGTATTTACTTTTTTAAATATAAGTACAAAATATTTCGTGGAATGCTTTTATGCAATTTTTGTTATGTACGGTATTACAGTTCTATTTGAATTTCTTTATTGCTATTATTGAAAAACACAATACTCGATATAGTAGGTACTCTTTGACAGAAAAAAACGTTCTAACAAAGTTTAATACGGATTATTTTAGTATAATATGCAGAAACAAAGAATGAAGACAAGCCTTTCATTAGAAACGTTCTAATTAAATTAAACAAAATACAAAAGAAAGGTCATATAATTATTCTATAAATTTGTATTTATTTTCTCTGCCTGTCTGTCTGTCTGTCTATCCAGTCTCTCTCTTTCTCCTCCTCCTCTTCTGTGTGTGTGTGTGTGTGATATGTTTTGAATATGATACATTTGAATACAAGTAGGTACATTCAAACACTTGTTGCTACAGTTGTTTTCTTGATATTTATTAGTCTACTTTTACTACACTAGTATCCAATTAGGATGTTTTCCTTACTTAGAAAGCTAACAGCAGCAACCAACCAGTACGAAGGTACCTCTCGAAATTAAAAAGCAATGTGGCTGACGATGAGCGTAAACAAGATTATTTTAAAATTTTGTGATTACTCTGATGACGTTAACTAGTAAAATTTTCAACGAAATATGCATATAAGTAAAGAAGGGAAGTAGATACTGGAAAAAGAACAGTTTTATAATAAGATAAAAAATTTATATAAATTTGAAAAGAAATTTCAAATATCTATGCTCTCTTTCTCTCTGTCTGTCTGTCTCTTGCTCTTTATACACACACACATACACACACACACATATATATATATACAAACGCGCGCGTGTGTGTAACTAATACAAATACGCGTGAAAATAATAATTTTATTTCTGAAGAGGCTTTAAAATTAAACGAAGAAATAATCCAATATAATTCAAATAAACATTAGTTTTACTTTCAGCCTCTTTCAAAAAGACAGATAGGATATTACTAAAAACAATTAACTATTAGACCTATAGCTCTGAAGCGTGATAATGAAATGTTACAGATTGTTTTACGAAGACCAAAAGAAAGAATAACAAATCATAAATTGTAGCCGTGGCTACTGAAGTGGCAGAATATCGTTAACAACATGTGAACTGTGAAGACATTCTTTGTGTAATATATGAAGACGCCAATTTTATCTC
The DNA here is from genome assembly GCA_034769895.1 of Magicicada septendecula. Lineage (NCBI taxonomy): Eukaryota > Metazoa > Arthropoda > Insecta > Hemiptera > Cicadidae > Magicicada > Magicicada septendecula. The sequence goes on along the minus strand of CM068370.1, from coordinate 323,108,832 downwards.
AATATGAAAAATATAGGCCTAAATATAAATTCTACACGCCCAAAGCAAGTTATTAGCTCCATTGTAAAACGCCATCTGGATTCAGGAAGAAAGAGAACGGACAGAGAGACGTGATGGGAAAGCGGCCCGGCTGCAAATGTCACCTACGCGATAATTCAAATCAGATTTTCAGCGTTTGGGCGTAAATCTGGCTTTGCACGCGTACCACCAACTACAAACCGAATTTCTTCTCCTCCCGGCGACGGTAATCTGAAGGCATTACTGTCTCCCGACACACCGTTGATAACGTCTCCGACAGAAACTAATTAATCTCGATTGACGTAAATAATTACGAGACTTGCTATTCTCTCCGCATACTAAAGGCTGCACACCTTATTTTAACATATCAACGTTTTAAAAATACATCCGACTTACTAAAAAAAAAGTTCAAAGTTATAAATGACATAATGATATATATATATATATATATATATATATATATATATATTGCAACAGAACACAGGATGATAAGATATGCTGTTTATATCAGAGTACGTGAATGACGAGCATTTTCCTGTTTAAATTTGTTTTGTGTAATATTTTGTCTTTTAGTCATAAGTTTTGTATTTAAAAATTGATAAGCATATAGGTTACACCAAACTCTTCATAAAAAGATGTACTATATTGTCATGTATTTTTTGTATGAATTGGTGCGCGTGTGCGGGTGTGATAATCTGCGATCGCTATAGCGGCAGTGGTAGTTAACCGATTTACATGAAAATTTGACAAGGAATTATTTAAGTAAATAGCTTCGATTTGTGTATACTCTGAGGTTTGTAACTATTTTAGAAATATGGTTTTTTAAGTAAAGCTAAACTCAAGTGTAACTCTTATCAATGATAGGGTAATAAAAATTGTAGAAAATTTCCATGCAGGACTATGCAAAATTATACAAAGTTTTTCATGAAATTTGTGTATCTGGTCGTTCCATCAATCATGTGACTTGGGCTTGGCCTATCAAATTACACCAAATTCAGTGAGATTCATACGTTGCAGAGCTAGGATGGACACAGTCTGTCTGTCGACGTTGCTAGGGGAAGTTGTGCCCGGGTAAGAGAGTTGTTCTCTTACTGTTAATACATTGTATCTGCTTACTTGCTCACGCGCAATCAGCCCACGCACTTACGTCATTCGCCGCAGTACTGCATGCGTCGCCAGCTGCTGCGATCAGTTTAGTTAAGACTCAGCCTTTCATCTGTGCACTGCACTCTTCCTCTTTTGTTAGCCGCGGCAATGTAAATTTATTAATGTAACTTCTCATACAATCGTTTCTCGCTTCTACACATTTTGTATCATGGCAAAATACGCCACACGCATTTGTATTTTGGCTATGTACGCCTTACGTAATTGCGTGGGCCTGCGCTTCTTCATAATATTCCAATAAACGCTACTTAACTCAGATCATACAGTCCACTTATTCATTCAAAAACATATTCTGACTCCTATACCAGCATCATTCAGCTTGCCATACTAACTCTACAAACTTTCGAGAGCGTTAAGCAAACGTCATTGGTCCTCCGAACCCGGATTTTATTTTAGCCTTACGGGCAACATTTTTGGTCCAAAAACGACCGCCATTCTTTGTCCACAAGCGACAACATTTTTGGCCCGAGCGACAGCACCTTTGTCCAGCGACAGCATTCTCGTCCACAGTGACGTCATGTGGGTCATGTGGTCCTCCGGGCCGCGGATATAATTCATTTTATGGATGTACAATCCACACACAATGTATTTCACGGATGTGACTCATTTCATGGACAATTCGTTTTCATGGATCAGTTTATTAAGCAGGCCTATCAGCATTTTTTTCTTCATGATTTAAGTCAGCAACTCCTTAATTATCACTACAATTGGAGCTCGTATTGCACGACTTGGGGACGTCATATTTCGCAAAACGGAGCATTTGAAGCATCATTAAAGCAGTTGAGCACCATCAGCACGTTGCATTCAGCATGTGGGAAAATCCAGAGCAGCCTATCTAGACAGGATTCGACCGCATCGGACATCACCTGATAGGCAGCGACCGTATCTGCATCATCAATTCATGGGTACCTGACAGGACTACCAAGGTTTCGACAAGCTTCGATGCCTTCTAGAACATGCCGATAAGTACCATCTCAAGTGACTATAAACTCATGTTTCATATTAGTTTGCAATTTGCATGATTTGCATATTTTTCAATGTCATTAAAGTAAAGGAAGCAGTACTAAAAATAACAATATAATTTTTTAAATCAGTTTCATTTGAATATGAACTTGTAATTTTTTTGTGAACTCAACAAGCATTTTTTAATTGTAAGTCATACCTTTCAAATAGCATTCACATCATTAGTGATTATACTGCTATATTGTTTGTACTACCTAGATCAGTATTTATTACCATATAGAACTAGTTTAAGATGTGTTAAGTAAGGGTTACCATGTCGTTGCGTGATTTTATAATTTGGATTTCCTGCCTGGTCTTGCTCATCGCTTTGCATTCACTTGGCTTCTTTCGTATTATCATTTAAATTTTTTCTCATACCCAATCATGACGGATATGAAGGCGCTGATCAAGAAACGTGGCACGATCAAGGCCTCTATATCTCGCATAAATACATACGCAGACAATTTCGATCACTATACGCATGACCATCATGCACAAAAAATAAAGCTTCGCCACCTTATGGAGCTATCAGCCAAATATGATGAAATTCAAACACAAATTGAGTCTGAGGACTCCGACTTTGCATCCGCGAGCGATAGGGTTCAGACCGAGGATGACTTATGCAGCATAGAATGCAAGCTGCAAAACTTAATAGGCCATGCCGAGGAGATGAGCAGGAAGGCAGCAAGTCAATCCGAAGTAGTCACATTCAGCACGCCTCCCATTCAGTTGCAACCGATTAAGCTACCCTGTTTCGCAGGTGATATAATTAAATGGCAACATTTTTATAATATGTTTTTGGAGTTAGTTCATGTCCGAACGGACCTGACTGGCATCCAAAAACTGCATTACTTGCATTTATCATTAAGGGATGAGGCGCTGAATGTCATAAAATCGCTCCCTATCACGCACGAAAATTATACGGTGGCCATTGACTTGTTAAAAGCCCGGTATGACAGTAAATTGATTGTTACCACGGATCATGCGGCTAATGTCTTGGGCATGAGGCACATGCAACGGGAGTCCGTGCTCTGCATTTCTAAATTTATAGATGAGCTCACCGCTAATATAAATGCGCTGAACTCATTGAACCTATCAGTAAACACATTTAAACTCATTTTTGTACATTTTCTCGCCCAAAAGCTTGACGTACGTGCAGATTGTGGAAAGAAACTTTAGATGAAAAACAGCTTCCGATTTACGATAATTTTATTAGATTTTTAAATGCAAGACGTCAGCTGTTGCAAAACGTAAATGCTCCGACTGGTTCGTCTGGCGGCAGACAGGTTAGCGATAATGTTTCTTATCGCAAATCAACTAAACGCGCGGAGTTCACTGGGTCACTAATACACACTCAAACAAACAATAAATTTTGTCAGCTGTGTCGCGGTAATCACAAATTGCTCGAATGCCCACAATTCATAGCTTTACAACCTACGCAACGTAGAGAGGTTTTAATAAGTAACAAACTATGCCTGAATTGCACACGTTCGGGCCATGAAAGCTCGCGTTGCCCTTCTAAATTTTCCTGCAAAGCATGCTCGAAAAGGCATCACACCATGATCCACGCTTCAATAAATAACTCGACCAACAGGAGCAATAAGCAATGCTCCCTGAAGCTACAAACTAACAAATCGATTTTATTGTCCACCGCCGTATGCATCACCACCGATCATGCCGGTAACAAGCGCCCGGTAAGAATCCTGCTGGATTCAGGGTCGCAAGCGGATTTTTGTACAATGGGTTTCGCCCGCCGCATGGGCTTAAAACTAAACAAATCCGAGCTGTCTATCACGGGCATAAATAACTCACTATGTCAAGCCAATTTTAGCACACGGGTGCGCCTAAACTCACGCTATAAGGATTTCACTTTAAATGTCCACTACGCTGTTCTGCCCAGAATCACAAATAACCTCCCAACAGAATCCTTTGACATGGCATCGTTGAAAATTCCAAAGGGAATATTTTTAGCTGACCCGCAACTTAATCATTCGTCACAAATTGACATTTTACTCGGGGCACAGTATTTTTTGCAGTTGATTGAGCCGACTAAATTTGTTCGCAGTCCGCACTTTCCGATAATCCAGGAAACAAAGCTAGGGTTTATACTCACCGGGAATTTACCCTTCAACGTAGACATGACTAAGCCGGTCTCTTCGTTCATAGCACGCGACGACAATAATGCTATCTCGTCGCAATTGAAAACCTTTTGGCAGTTGGAGGATGTTTCGTGCCGTACTCCCTCAGCTCAGGACACGGAGTGTGAAGAGCATTTTCTTGCAAACACCTATCGTAACGATAGTGGTAGGTTCGTTGTGTCGCTGCCCCGCAGTACAGAGTGCCTCGGCGATTCTCTTCCCGGAGCGGTTCGTAGGTTTCAAACCCTTGAACTCAAGTTTAGGCAAAACCAGTCTTTGCACAAAGAGTATACTAGTTTTATGCAAGAATATTTAAATCTTGGCCATATGTCTCCGCTCGATTCATATGATTTATCAATTAACAAGTCAAACATTTTTTATTTACCTCACCATGCTGTCTTTAAGACTACTAGCACAACCACCAAACTTCGCGTTGTTTTTGACGGTTCGGCCAAAACGTCCAAAGATTTGTCGTTAAACGACACCCTTATGGTTGGCCCTACGATCCAGCAGGATCTTTTCGCCATTATGGCCAGATTTAGAACCCATCGTTACGCTTTCATTGCTGACATCGAGAAAATGTATCGCCAAATTTTGGTATCCCCGAGGGATTCTAACTTACAAAGAATTGTTGGCGTGACGCTCCCCACAAGGAACTCAAACACTATGCTCTAAGAACGGTCACATACGGGACTGCCAGCGCATCATTTCTAGCCACTAGATGTTTAAAACAAATCGCCCAGGAAAATAGTACTCAGTACCCCCCTGGCCTGCTCGGTCATTGCTAACGATTTTTACGTCGACGATCTCCTTACCGGTTCCGATAGCTCACACGCCCTAACCCAACTCAACACTGACATTTCTGAGTTGTTAAGCCGTTACGGCTTCACTCTTCACAAATGGTCTTCTAATGACCGGAATATAACATCCTCACATACCAACTCGTCCCTGGACTTCAACAAGGACCAAACCGTCCGCACTTTAGGTATTCAGTGGGACGTTCATGCTGACAGCGTTGTATACAATATCCAAAGAAATTTTAAAATTGATGTATTCAACAAAAGAAAAGTATTATCGGTCATCGCTGGAATCTACGACCCATTGGGTCTGATTGGGCCTATTACGTTTTGGTGCAAGCACTTTATGCAAACGCTTTGGTCTTCGGGTACAAACTGGGACGACCCGCTTTCTGACTCATTATCAGTTAAATGGGCCGAGCTTTACGCTCAATTGATTTCAGACACTCATTTTAGGATCCCAAGAGCTATAAAAGATTCATGTAATTCGTCAATCATTTCCTTTCAATTACACGGGTTTGCCGACGCGTCAGTAAAAGGTTACGCATGCTGTATTTATGTGCGCACAGTATATTCCGACAACGTTATTTCATCTCACTTATTGTGTTCTAAATCAAGAGTCGCCCCTTTAAAGCAGATATCTTTACCTCGCCTTGAACTTTGCGCCTGTTTATTATTAGCGCAGTTGGTTTATAAGGTTGTCCACGCTGTGACCTACAATTTCAGCGAGCTGTATTTTTATTCTGTTTCCACGATTTCCCTACACTGGATTCACCAACAGTCGTCGAGGTGGAAGGTATTTGTAGCCAACCGCGTTTCAGAGATTCAGCAGCTCACTATCAAGGGCAATTGGTATCATGTCTCGTCGCATGATAATCCCGCGGACATTTTATCCCGCGGCTGTTTACCCCGTTTGTTACACCGCCACCAGCAATGGTGGCATGGTCCTTACTGGTTGTTAAAGGAGTCTTCAGCCTGGCCCATCCGTCCTTTTGATTCCAATTCCTCCTACGCTCATCCGGATTTGGACAAGGAAGAACGTAAACAGGCTCTACTCGCTCTGGCTGCTGCTTCGTACTCTTCGAGCTACGTTGAAGATTACTCTTCTCTCTCCAGGCTTCTCCGCGCCTTTGCTTACTGCCTGCGTTTCATTCGGAACGCTAAGTCTCCCGCTTCTAATAGAAACACTTCCTTTTTGACTGCGCAAGAGCTACACAGCGCGCTTTTGGTTTTTATACGCCAAGCCCAGTTTTCGCATTTCAATATCGAAATTAAAGGGCTCCAGGCACATCGCCCTGTACCTACTAATAGTAAAACCTTTTCACTCAATCCATTTATAGACAACGCTGGTATACTACGTGTAGGCGGACGCCTTCAACAGTCTCAGCTAAACTACAATAATAAGCACCAAATCATACTTCACCCTCAGGATCACCTTACTAATTATCGAATATGAACATATTCGACTACTCCACGCTGGAGTACAACTAACGCAGTGTTCTCTGCGCCAAAGGTATTGGATTATAAACGACAAATCTTATATACGCTTAGTGATTCACAAATGTATCACTTGTTTTCGATTTCGCGCAACTGGTTCAAGCCAACTTTTAGGTCAATTACCTGCTCCCAGGGTCACTCCCTCCAAGCCATTTTCACAATGCGCCGTCGACTACGCCGGTCCTATGTTTCTACGTCAGGGCGGGCAGCGGTCCAAATCTTTTACAAAGGCTTATATTTCTCTTTTCATTTGCATGTCCACCAAGGCAATTCACCTTGAATTGGTTTCAGATTTGTCTGCAGACGCCTTTTTGGCTGCCTTGAAAAGTTTCATATCCCGCAGGGACATCCCCGCACAAATATTTTCCGATAACGGTACCAATTTCCGTCGTGCTGGCACTATATTACACGAACTGTACAAGCTTTTTCAGCAGGACGAATTCCAAAAGGCCGCTCAAGACTTCGCCAGTACACGTGGAAACGTGGTATTGTCACGCAGACTTATGTAGGGCAGGATTCGTTAGTACGCGTTGCGGACGTCCGTACTGCTCACGGCATCCTGCGTACACCTATTCACAAGCTGTGCCCACTTCCGGTGGCATCAGACTAATTGACATTTCGGTGCTTCATGCCCGGGACATTTCCGGAGAGCACATGCTCTACTTTTACTAAGTACAATGTTAAATGTACTTATTTATGCATTTGTATTTATTTGTATCAATTAATGTACGCTATGTATCTGTGCATTAGTAAACATTTAAATGTTTCTCTTTTTCTTAGTGTGATGTCAGTTATTGTGTACTGTTTGGTGCAGTGTCTATTATTATAGTAAAATTTTTGGGTATATTTTTAGTGTAAATTTATTATTGTAGTTATTGTTGTAGTTATTTATTATTATTTTTTATTGGGTTTATTATTATAGTAAATTTTTTGGGTATATTTCTAGTGTCTATTATTATAGTAAATTTTTGGGGTATATTTCTATTGTCTATTATTATAATGAATTTTTTAGGTATATTGCCTTTTGTATTATTATGTAATACTGCCTATTATGCACTAAGTGTCACGCTGTTATTGTTAAATTTGTTGGATTTCTTTAATTATTGTACGATGCTACTTACAATGTCCTTATTGCCATGTATTATCGTTATTATTCTTATTATGTTTTATCACACATTCAAGCCTTTGGACTATTATTATATATCATTCGGTGAGCATTAATTAATAATGTATTTACATTTGTTTATGGTGTATTTGTATTTATGCCAATGTTCATGTATCATGTATTATCACATCTTTCAGATTTGCAACTTATTAATGTATACTTGTGTGTTTTTGAGTAACCTTGTTTTTTACTGTAAACTGTGTCAAAATCGCCCGATTTTGGGCGGGCAGTATGTTAATACATTGTATCTGCTTACTTGCTCACGCGTAATCAGCCCACGCACTTACGTCATTCGCCGCAGTACTGCACGCGTCGCCAGCTGCTGCGATCAGTTTAGTTAAGACTCAGCCTTTCATCTGTGCACTGCACTCTTCCTCTTTTGTTAGCCGCGGCAATGTAAATTTATTAATGTAACTTCTCATACAATCGTTTCTCGCTTCTACACATTATGTATCTTGGGAATTTACGCCACACGTATTTGTATTTTGGCTATGTACGCCTTACGTAATTGCGTGGGCCTGCGCTTCTTCATAATATTCCAATAAACGCTACTTAACTCAGATCATACAGTCCACTTATTCATTCAAAAACATATTCTGACTCCTATACCAGCATCATTCAGCTTGCCATACTAACTCTACAAAATTTCGAGAGCGTTAAGCAAACAACACTTACAAACGTAAAAATATCTTATATAAAATAAACCATAAACCTTAAAATTCTTAACGAAGTTTTGCGGTAAGAACCAAGAAGGAATAGAGGAATATTTTGTATAAAGTAAACTATAAACCTTGAAATTCTTAACGAAGTTTTGCTATAAGAACCGAGAGGGTAAATAATTAAATAAAATTTAAAATAAAATACAGTGCTGTGTCGTGTAAGTTAAGATATCCGCTTAGGGAACTTAAAGACACTACAAGATTAAGAAATTATAAAATATAAATTAATAATAAACTGAATGAATGAAATTCAAATTCTAGCAGTCAAACATAACTACGAGACTCTGTGAAATATCGCCGCTGGAGCCGCTTGCTGTACAAGTTAACGACGAGACGAAGAGGACGCCAGGACGAAGAGGACACCAGGAAGGAGTGAAGCTGTAGAAGAGGACGACGAGACGGAACCGACGAGACGAGAGGAGGACGTTGCAGCAAACAAGTAAAATCGATTTATATTAATCGAAAAATACAAACAATTTAATATACTATCAATACATGACAATTTAAAATACATTATACATCTTTATAAACAATATTTGTATATAATAAATAATTTTTCATCTCCTCCATAATAGACTTGTATCGATTTTTACACACTCACAATATCCTTATTAGAATAATAAAGTTTGATCTGTTGCAATATATATATTGCAATGGACATGCAAATTGCATATGAAATGTAACACAAATAATGCCATACGATAGGATATAAATAAGCTATATGAATGTTGCAGGTTTGAACATTGTGAAGTAGTGGATAAGGAATGTTGTGAAAAATGTTAGTTTCAAGTATTTTTAGACTTGTAAATCAATTTTAAGTGCAGTGAAATGATGCGAAATGATACTTAGCCGCGTGTGCTAAGATACGTAATTATTTTATGGAGTACTCTTAAAAAAAAACGTTATTTGAATAACTATCGAGATATGGGAAATTTTGAGATGAAACATATTAAAATACTCGTTATAAAAAGATCGATCTGATGACAGTAGTTGCCTTACAAATTAGTAACTGAATGTATGCATTTTTTGAGTAAAAATTTGTTATAGCCCATATAAAATCGGCCATAAAATATGCCATTCGGTCATTCGTTAGCATGTTGATTTTGATCAGCTGATTATGCGCGTTGACGTAGATATGTAATACCATCAGTTAGCCTATAGTCTGTATTATAATAAATATTTTATATGTCTGTTACTGAACATTTGGTTTAAAATTTTAAAGAATTTATCAAATTTTATTTTAATTGTATTTGCTTGTTAATTAGTAGATTAACTTATTTAAAACTTTCGCAAAATGGTCAAGTTTTCATCTTTGACAAAACTGATATAAGTAACGTATCAAAAATGTTTCAGAAAGTGAGAAAAAACAAGATATGGGAAAGTATGTGTATTTTTAAATACAAAAAAGAAAAATTGATTTGATATAACTTACTAGTTTCACCTTATAGGTCTGTATGCCTAATACAATAATTTTGCCAAGTTTTAAAAAATAGTATTTTGTTATTTTATATCGATTTAAAAACAAATGTAATTGACCATTTAAAAATTATATATTACAAAAATGTAAGAATTATTTTTCTAATATTTTCAGAACTACACACAAATTTTGTCGTGTTAACAATGTATTAAATTTTTCTAAGGATGATCTGTCACTGCTACGAGTACAGGATATAAATACAGAAAATTAAGATGAATGAAAACATACATTCTGACTGCATACATTATAGTTTGTACAATCACGCGCAAACGCATACTCATTTCCAGGAACAGGTAGTGAGGCAATAGTGACTCACACACTCCGTAATGTCGGTACTACCGATTCGTTCAAACGAAAAGCAGTGTTTCGCTTTTACTATGTGTAAAACAGCGAGTGACGAAGTGAAGAGCAATGATGAGTCGATAAACTACAAATCATAGAACTTTACGAGGTCATGAAAACCACGTGACCGTATTTTTTAAACAAAGTCCTATTTACAAATATAGACGTGAAAGATAAACTAAAATTTATTGAAGATTACTTGGATTGCATCTAGATAGCACTGCCAACCTGATCAGCACTGTCAACCTGAATCAGTCCTGTGCTTCAGATAAAGACAGAAAATGTAATACACTGTAATATTATGTAATGTAATACTTCCAAATAGTATCTTAAAGGATCAAATGTAAGAAAGGTATAATGCATATATTATCATATCTTTATACAAATAAATTATGAACTCCTTATGTGTGATGGAAATAGCCTATATATACTCCATCTACCACAGGTAAATGGTTGCAGTAGCAGGAATAAAACCTTTTATAACACTATGTGTATTCCGGTGCATGGAGAGTAATATACAAGATTTTCGTCACTCTTACTTTTGGCTGAATTACATCTGTAGATTAAATGTTTTGTGGCGGTCGGTTTTATTTTTCCGTGATCTACCATTCAGTTGGTTTTTCTTTATGCATTGTTATTACTTACCTATTTCGAACTTCAAATTTTGGGGATTGGTTACGAAACATTCTTCAACTAAGTCAATCGAAAACATGTAATCATATTTATCTTGCGCCTTCCATAACTATGTTCTTCTCGTTCGGGAGACGATATTTTACATTGTCTCTATTCCCAGTTTGTTCATTCTTCTTCATAATCAAATCACTTCAACCTGATTCTTATTAAATGTTCTTTTATCTCTTTATCATATTTACGTAAATTTTCGTTAATTTTTCAATTTGCTCACAGGTGAGGTGAGATATTTAAACAGTTATATTTAAAGTTTTATTTTTGATTACGCTTAATCGAAAGCAAAATTAATTTTGAAACAGATACGTTTTGTGTTAGAAAATTTATAAGAACCGCTTTAACTGTTCTACCAAAGTTGCTGTTTTAATGGGGTTTACGAAAATTTCCTATTGTTTTAAAAGAAATCTACACATATTAGAACTTAGAGATTAACAGCGGTTACTGTACGGACTATCGGAATACGAATAATAATGGGCAATATTGCTACGCCTGAGTCTTTTGTCTCTTCGTTCTACTAACGTGTGTAGTCTTTGACAACTCTCACTTTGATAAGATGAAGTTGCCTTAGGCAAAAGATTGTAGATTTCAAAATTATGATTTAAAACGATGCAATAAAAATATAAGGCCTACTCCATAGCTCTTTCAGCTGTCTCATTTTATGAATTTGGTAGAATCTTTTCTATGCCTCGGGGCTTGAAGGCGGAGCCCTGCTGCTCCTCTCAAGTGCCCAACAACATACATTGGACTTGGGTGTCATCGACCGAATGAGTAAAAACGATGCCCCCAGAATGCTAAAGTTGGAGCAACTGTATGGGATAGGCGAGTCGGTCGACTTTATCCTCCACCGGATCCTAGTGTGATAGTGGTGCGGAATTGGAGAACTGAAGCGCAGGATCGATTAAACTGTCGGAGAACAGGACTCTTTGGTGAATGGAAAAAACATTATTCTTTTAAACAAAATAATAGGATGTTTGTTACTAGTACACCTGGAATGACCCTAATACCACTAATTCTTTTTTAATGAAGTTACTCTTTGTTGGTTGTTCATAGTACATATAAATTACTTACATGCTGGAGTGCTACTTATTTAAGAAATAACTATACAGGCAGAGTTTCACTGAGTGCCCCCAGCATTTGTTAATGGTACACAATGTTGCGTGTCAGGCAGCGTTGCGTGCATTCGGTTAATCATTGACCGACGGAAACCATATTTCCACCGCCCATCGCAGAGAAAGTGTGAACGTTTAGCTAACGGGAAAACTAACTGAACACATTGTATACGGTTCTGCCATGTAACTACCAAACGATTTGTGTTTTGTTTGGAATATTAATTACTTGGTGTTCTTATGAGACGCGTTCTAAGAACAACTACTAGAAAATTACTGGTATCAATTTTCTGGTATAAAAGTGGCTTTTAACGAGCCGACTCTTCCAAAAATTATTGCTTCTCGGAAAAGGCCCGGAAGAGTTGGTCTGACTGTATGGTAACGGAAACTGACCACTCTACCTTTTCTCAAGGCTAACCACCGTTTTAAAGTCCAAATGTATTAATAAATAAAAGTATACTATGCATTAAACAGTAGATGTATAAATAAGAAGGAGATATCAAGAAAAACGAAAATGAGTGTGTATGAAACAGTATATAGACCGGTTTTAATATACGGCTGTGAGACGTGGGTGCTATCCAAAAGCCAAAAAATAAAATCCAGGCGGCAGAAATGAAATATCTTAGGTGAGTAGTGGGAGTAACAAGGAAGAACAGAGTTAGGAATACACAAATAAGAGAGGATCTACAAGTGATATCGATTCTGGATTTTATTGAACAGAGACAACTATGCTGGTGGGGACACATGCAGAGAATGGATAGTGATAGAATGGTAAAACAGGTTTGGGAGGCAAAATCTGGGGGGGGGAGAAAGAAGAGAGGAAGACCGCGACTGACTTGGGATGGAATGATGGGAAACATTTTGAGAGAAAGAGGCTTGGGCTGGAGGGAAGCGAAGACATTGTCAATGGATAGAGTAAGATGGAAAAAATTTGTATATAGAGTGTAGTTGATGTACTTATCATATATTGATGTAACCCGACACCAATATGGTATAAGGGTATTTTGATAATAAATAAATAAAAAATTTATTAATAATATTACAATTAAGCTTGACAGCTTACCTAGCAATTTCTCTATTACACATTAGACATTGTGAGTCAGAATTCCGTCCAGCGAAGAGCCAAGTAATTAGATGCATTGTTCAATATAGAAGATCACACGGCTTCATCAATTTTAAACGGCGCGAGCTTAATGTTTAACTATTGTAAACGCAAAAAGTTTCTACGTTCTCGTGAAGTAGTTCTGCGTGTTTCAGTGTACAATTCTTGATTTTTTTCGTATGACAGTGTATGTACATACTTTTTGGTAGTGGTAAAACTTGTAAGTACTGTATAAGGAAGTGACCATCATTCAGTTTAAATTTTGGACTACTTTTGAATTCGTAATTCAGTCATTAGCCTACATATTCCAATATTCGTTATTGGGCTGCAGAACCATAGAAAAATATATCATTGTTCATGTTTTCTATATTGGATTTTTACAGGTCCGAGAAGATACAAAACCAATAGCTGCCCAAAAACGGAGTTTAGAGAAAACGGAATTTAAAATATTTTCTATAAAAATTCCGTTTATAAGCCTGGGACATTCACCAATAGCACGTGCAACAATGAAGTTAATTACAAAACAAAATAAACGGGTATTTTTTCGTTTTTTCTTTTCTTCCTCTTTCTTGACTACAGATGAACTGTGTGAGTGTCGTATTCGACCAGATTAGGCGCTGTTAGCCGAAAAGAAACGTTAAGCTTTAATGGTCAAAATAACGAATTTATTGTTTCCATTATACGCGCTATCGAAATATAATAACGAACACACCTTCGGAACAGTTGTGTTATCGATAATGCCATCGAATTGCGTGCCACGGTTTCGTGACCCTCGCGAAGTCGATGCGGTTCCTGGATTAGACAAGCGGGTATCGTTTAACTGCTGCATTCTCCTCGTCCGTCGGCACGTTTGCCACATAAGTAGGACCCAACATCAGTAATTGTTGGTTTTAATTGAAGCCAATTATGCAATCTACACTCGTTAATGTAGACATCAAGCTTTCAATTGCCACTCGTATGACATCTGGTACAGCTTCAAATTGCTTTGTTAAGTCACGATTTATGACTTAAGGTTTCATTACCAAGGATTTCTTAAGTAGTAAGACATCTGTCGAACATGATACAAGGTGTTTGGAAGTAAGTTTAACGCTTCTGTTAAGGTTTAGTAAATGTCTTTCTTTCAAAATTAGTGTATTCGGTTACATCATTCATAGAATTTCTTGAACATAAACAACAAGAGGATTTCTGATCTCCAAGATTTTCCTGGTAAACCAGTTTGCGATAAAGGTTTGTGAACCGGAAATTACAGGTGTATGTGGTTCAAGAAAACTGTATTTTTTACAACTTATTTAAAGAAAATTAAACGTTCACGAGACAGTTAATTAATTCTGGACTAACTTTTTTAAAAATATTTATAATTTTTCAGACGGGAATTTTTTTAAATCATACTTTACAAAAGCTTATAATTCGCTGCGCTGACTAATGAATGAATGTCAGCAAGTTAAACGGTTTCATTAACTAAGAGCGGAATTAATTAATCAAGTAGCTCTCGTTATTTAATTGGCTATATAAGAAGGGATGAGAAATATGCATGTGCACTATGTTACGTCACTATTGCTTAAAATAAAGAATCTTATATAAGAATATAAAAAACGTAAATAACAGAACATATTGAAATAAGCTGTTACATGTTTGAATTGCAGCCAAGTTGGTGAAGAATCCGTCAGAAACAGCAATATACTGGTGAATCATATTTCTGTAATAGTAATCAAGCAGCTATGTTAAAGTTTCATCCCTGTGTTGAATACCTACTTTCAAGTGATAAAGCTGCGATGAAACGCTATTACAAAGTCCTAATATCTTCATCATCATCTTCTTTCCGGATTAAACCAAGTTCCGGTCTCAAACAGGCAAAGATTAGAGCTGATCGCTCCAGCGCTTCCTCGGACGTCCCACACCTCTCCGCCACCTCGGCTTATAGTTCCATAGTTGTTTGGCGATGCGGCAGTCATCCATTCGGCAAAGATGTTCCCACCAATTCAGCCGATACTGAGCAATCCAGCCGAGTATACTCATAATATTCAGTTCCGTATATCTGTGTTTCTTCTATGATCATGGAGAGTATACCCTGCCAC
Organism: Magicicada septendecula; assembly: GCA_034769895.1. Taxonomy (NCBI): domain Eukaryota; kingdom Metazoa; phylum Arthropoda; class Insecta; order Hemiptera; family Cicadidae; genus Magicicada; species Magicicada septendecula. The sequence continues at coordinate 323,093,543 of CM068370.1, read as the reverse complement.
GTGCCTGAGAAATCTCATTTCAGCCGCTTGGATGCGACTGGCCTTGGCTTTCGTTAAAGTCCAATTCTCAGTCCCATAAAGAAGCGTGTGAAGGGCTATCGCCTTGTAGAATTTTAGGCGTGTTCCTTTACTTGCTGACGTAAGAGTTCGCTTAATGGTGCCGCACATAAGATTGAACTTATGCAACTTATACAAAGCCCTAATATAATAAATTAAAGAACAATTTAACTTGTCAAACACAAAATCGACAAAACCAATTTTTCAGTTCATTACGATTAAATGTAGAAAGTAATCCAAAATTGGTTTTAAGTATTTTCTATACAAAAATAATCTTTTCAAACCGTCGTTATCAGAGAATCGTGTTACAAGAGAAATCGGATTGTTATTATTTTATATTACTAAAATTATTATCATTATAACCCCTTGATTGGAAAACGATTTCATTAACAAAACCAATACAGCAAGGAGCAACATTCCAGTAGCAGTCACAAAAAACATATAATTATATTAAGGGTAATAACACAGGCGTTTTGATATCGTTAAATAGAACATGGCGGCCGGTGAATTTGTTTCATGTAATTATAGGCCTACAGTCAACGTGAAAATAAAAGTGCGACGCTTTGCAACACGGTATTATGAGAGAGATCCTCGCGCCGTGTGTCTGAATAAAATACACCGAACAATTCTCACATGCGGCTGGGTAAATCTTAACTGCATGAATGAAATATCTGTGAAAGAAATATTACTTTCATGAGAGACTTCTGATGTAAAGACAGAAAATAGAAATAGACAAAACGCATCTTTGCATTAAATAATAAAATTAATTAATACAAATTTTGTGGAAAGAACATGTCAGTCGTATGGAAGAGTCCAGATCGCCTAGATGCGAAGAAAGACAGGATACAGAATGTCCAAGAAAATGATGGTAACATGCACAGGTCTCGTGGATAATGATCCCGATATAATGATCGAATTATATTGAGGATGGATATAATAATGATCAGGACTACGACGAAGATGATGATGATGATGATGACGATGAAAGATTTCTACACGCAAACTTTATATCTCTCTTTCTCACGCTACGAAATCCAGTCGTGCCAACCGTTTTCCTGAATACCTTCTGTGTGCCATTGCATCTTGGACGTCATTACGTTCTGGGGTGTCCTCTGATGCCTCTTCGTGAGCAAGTCTTTATCTGCAAATGAATACGATACCACCTGCACTGTAAGGGATCTTTCCGTCTTCCATCGTCTTCGCAGTCTTTCAGTTTGTCTTCACCTTCATCTATAACACACATATAACTGTTCACTTAGTTTTAGAAATTTCACCAATTCTGTCGATGTTTTTTCACATAGTACATTCCAGTTTCAAGTGATACAGTTTAATATTCTTGTTAGACATTCATTTCCTTTGCAACTTTCTCTTTGAGTTGTATATTTCAAGTCGAATATGAAATCAAGGTGACAACTCACTTCATGAAGTGATCACTATTATTTTTCTAATAACTTTCAATTTGTAGACTATTGGTTGTCCTTATTCTTCAACAATAATGCTGATAGTTTTCTGTTGTAGTGGTAAGGGCTGTTGTTTATATTTGTGTGCACAGTGTGACCATATATTTCGGGCGTCACCACCAACCAGTCAAGAATCAATTTTTTAACAGATCACTTCTCTTCTTTCAGCTATTTTTTTCCACTTTCAGCTCCACTTTTTCAGTCACTTATAAGTACACAGATCTAGTAGACAAGATTAGGAATCACCCATGGTTTTCCACGAAGTAGGCTACTAATGAAAACTACCTATGACATTTTTACTACTAATACTACTACTACTACTACTACTAGTAGTACTAGTAGTAGTAGTAGTTCTATTATTAGGCCTATCTTATTATTGTCATTGTTATTATTATCATTATTATTAGTAGTAGTAGTAGTAGTAGTAGTAGTGTAGTAGTAGTAGTAGTAGTAGTAGTAGTAGTAGTAGTAGTAGTAGTAGTAGTAGTAGTAGTAGTAGTAGTAGTAGTAGTAGTAATATTAATAAGGTAGTAGTAGTAGTAGTAGTAGTAGTAGCAGCAGCAGCAGCAGCAATAGCAGTGGTTTAGTTGTAGCGCTGTGACCGATATTTTCGATTTCACTGATTCTGATTTTTGTCTTGCTTAGCAAGTTATTTTCTATGGAAATATGGAAATCATTTACTACATAAAGGTTTATGATAATTACTTATTTATATTACGTTGTCCATATGCTGCAACTTTTCGGCGACTTGGATCGGTTTCATTAGTAAAACTAACACACCAACAAACGGCATTCCAGTAGTAAACAAAATTAACATATAATTTTCAAAATAAGTGTTAATAACAGAGAAATAATGTTCCTGTTAAATATAATTTGGCCTCCGCTTGAATTTGTGTCCGATAATTATAGAGTTAATGCCTGAACGTGGCGACTCACTGTCTGTAAGTCGTTACTTTTATACAAGGATTGTGGCAATAACTCCAAAGAAGTCTCTAGAGAATTACCTTGGAACAGTGATTAGACGTTCTATGCTATACTATACGGCATGGACTCGATTCCCGCGGGAGACAAAATATGCCTACATTTTAGCTTTTACTCTTGCGAGGACGGTATCAAACCAACGAATGTTTCACCTGCGACAAAATATGTCTTTGCAGGTCTACTTGTCCGAAGCCGTAGCTCGTACACATATAGTGCTAACAGTTTATAAATATACTATCAGAGAATCCGTGAACATGTACGATTCGAAAGTACACGGAAAGGGGTTCAGAGGAACCTTCGGGGTGTTGGCTAAAAAAGTAGATTAAAACAGCTCATGACTTTACAAAGGCGATGTCTTTCGGAAATCGTTTCTGATTTCTGTGATTGTTTTCCCAGAATTTCTTCTATAAATTTCACCAATTTAGTACTTGAATCTCATTTCTGTTTATTTTTCTTAAGTCCCTTAGGAGTTTTAAGTATTTGTAATTTCTTCAGCTGGTATTTTTGCTATCAGTTTTTGGACATAATTTAACCTGTTGAATTGTCTAGTTGACAATCTACCGCCCATTCGCATTTAGTATAAATAATCTAGTATAAATAATCGCCCAAACGCACTTATATTGTTATATTGCTATAAATCTTTGGCGAATCCATAGTTTGATCAAGTAGGGGGGGGGTAGTTTTATTATGTTGTGCATTTTTAAAAAAACGTAAGACATCGTTTCTAGGATAACGTCCGTGGTTTTGATATTTTGATATTACACTTTTGCCATTTATTATTATTAAGTTGTGGAAATGCTATAATCACGATTTTAAATTGATACTCTCTCTCTGTCTCTCTCTTTCTCTCTGTCTCTCTCTTTCTCTCTCTCTCTCCCTATATATATATATATATCCATCTACTTCCACTCCTCACTCTTTCTCTCTTCCTCCACAAGAATATTAATACTTGTGAATTCATAATTCGACGAATTGATATTGAGAAAATAATAGACATTACTAGGAAAGTCGATGACAAATGACAAGGAAGGAAAGGAAAGTCATCCCCCGGCCTGTGTTCAAAACTCACAATCCATCCGGCACTGAAGTCAATAAGTAAAGGCCAGAGAGCAGAAGTTACTGACAGAACAGTCATATACTCCTCACCAGCGCCTTGAGTTCGGAACCGAATGAGATGGTGGAGGACGAGGAGGGGGTTACACTCAGCCAGACACTTTTCATTGCTGCTGGTTAAATAATTACGGTGAAAAAAACGTATTGTATGAAAATAAATACTGGGAAACACAAATAATTTTTGTGAAACGTTTTCTAGTTGGAACACCAGTAAAAGACGGTGCTGTGAAGCTGTTAGAATACCAAGACACTGAACCAGTTACGCGTTCCGCTGAAACTAACTACTTTGCTCAAACGAAACTATCGATTAAGACGCGAACATATTCCATCAGATATTTAGTGGTAATCGATTCCATCTGACAGCGATGTATTTTAATGCAGTTATCTGATACACAGTATTGACGATGTTATCACAGAGCGCATTAATAATCCGGTCGCGTACAACCACACACGCACGCATGCCATACCTTGTACACACGCTACATTTCATTGCTATTAATAATCTCATCTTTATATCTTTCTCATTATTACTTCTATCGTAATGTTATTGATTTTTTAATTATTATTTATATATGTTTGTTTATTTTAGTTTATATTAATTCTATAGCCTATACAGTATATTATGGATAATATTTCTATGTAATGATATTAATTTAATAGTGAATTAATTATTTATATTGCTTCTTTTTACTATTTTACTCTGTAAAGTATAGTGAAAAAGATGTTAATAAAATTACGGTAATTGTAGCAATAATTACTATTTCAGTTTCGGTTTGTTTTATTATAAAATTAAACAGAATTTTACAATATTTGTTAAGTAAACAACATTAATAGTCTATATTTAATGTAGGTTGTTAGGTTTTTTGAGAATAACCGTAATACTTCCTGCGGATCAATTAGTATATAAATCTTCACTTGAGTAGAAACAACCAGTATGACATGTACGAGAAGAAGAAGAAAACACGGGAAGAATTGGAGATGATGAAGAATGGACTAATTAATGTGTTTAATTTACCAATGACTGACCATACTGAAATCATGAATTATAAAGATTGTAGGAGAACTTTAAAAGAAATTATAGAAGGGATTCACAACAAACCAGTGAGAAAAAACTTAAGCAAATCTATATTTCAATGGAAAATACCAGAAATAGAAATGCAGAATAAACAATCAATGATAACATTAATGATGGAGATACAATTAATTTCTTTGTTTAATAAACAAAAGGATAAAGTGATTGAAGCAGTCATTGATACGAATGAATATATGGTATTAGAAGGATTGCTGTACAAGGTAGCAGAGACCAACATCACAAGGACGGAAACAGTTCTGTACACCAGAGTGATCCGAACAACAAGTGCAGATGAAATCATGGACCATGGGTAAACTAAGTGTAGATGAACACCGAGAAATGGGACTGATTTTCGGGTTACTGACCAAGCCAACCAATGGAAAAGAAAGGAATAAACAAACCACAAAATTCGAAAACATAAGTAAGATCAACTTACACCACTACTTAGAAAACATATGAGATGAAATAAACAAACAACGAAACAAAGTGAAAACAAGAATTAATAACACAAGATAATTAGAAAGGAGATCAATTAAAATAAACAAATATAAAACAATCAAGACATGCTAAGACAAATGGATACAATTGTAAGGAATATAGAATATTAAGAAGGAATAAAGAAATGGTATAAGGAAAAATAAAAAACAAATACAATAAGTAGCTGAAACAAAATAAGGGTAATCAACAAATGAAAAGAAAAAAAATGTCTAAAATAATTAAAATGATCAATGGAAGAAAAGAAAAACAGACTATTTAAGAGTTAAAAGTAATGAAATTAACAAATTAATAAATAAAAACAACCAACTGTGTGAGTATATAACAGACTATAGCAAAGGAATAGCGGAAGGAAGAAGCAGAAGAAAAAAGTTAAAATGATCTAAAGAACCATAAAGTGGACAATCCCCAAAATATTATTATTATTATTAATGAAAGTCACAAGATGACAAAAGGTATTTAAGATTGACTGAGAATAGGTCCAGCAATCAATTAACTGAGCAGAGATGATATTCCTCTGATCTCAGAATAAAAGGTAGTAATGAATGAAACCAGCTACAAAATGTTAGGGAAATTATATATTAAAGGGAGAATGCACTAATGGGAATAAATAAATACAGATCTAAAAAATAACTAAATAAAAAGGAATGGAATAAGTAAGATGAGAAACCAGAAGGAAGAAATAAACATGAAGAAAAAGGAAAAAAATTATATACGTATATCTAATAGTAAATTATATTATATCTGCCCCCACGCTAATTGAACAGTAAGAATTATAGTGTCTTCGAGGTAGTTCGAACGGGTTACAATCGCTTTACCTTTGTAGATGGTGGGATGATTAGCAGATTCGCTGGTATTTCGTTTGTAAGATAGCGTAGTCGAATCAAAAACCGCACAAAATCCAATACATTCTTCAAACATCGTTGTTAATTCTACGCCTCTCTGGACTACACAGTTAACGTTAATAGTTTAGATTTAAAACGCTGTAACTTCGTGATCCTTAAGCAATTCATATAGCTCCATCATTTAAACTGTTATCCGTCGGCATCGAAGAGCAATTCCTACCAGTCGTAATTAATTTTTTATCTCTCATGAGTGTACTTACGTTGTTGACAAGTCTCTGCCCTTCATTAAACAACGGCTACACCGACAGCAGAATGACGACTATCCGACGTTTCGGCTCCATTCAAGGTGATAAGTTCCTGTTAATTGCGGCAAACCAACGTGGACTGAAAATGGTAATCTGATTACGTGGACTGTGCAGTCTGATTAGTGTACAGAGACATGGCCGAGAACACATTATTACAGCAACGGCTTCCGACTGTAATCCTTTTGGCCGAGGCTATATTACACCCAAAGTTGTATCCCATATGTATCCCATACATCCCATGCGTTGCATCCCATGCGCTGTATAGAGCTTTATAAAGTAACATTTTATTTTTGACGGATAATTAAGATAATATGTAATAGTTGCCAAAAGATATTAATAGTAATCATCATACATATTATTATAGTTGTTGTTGTTGTTGTTGGTGTTGTAAGTTGAGTGGACTGGCCGCAAACGTGGCGAGATTAATTATTTCATAACGCAGATTCTAACTGGCCAAGGCCTGTTCCGGTCTTACCTATATAGTACGGGGAAAATAGACAGACCAAACTGGATTTTCTGTAAACAGGAATTAGACGTTATGAATCACGCGTTTTTCATCTGTGATAGATGGAAAGAGGAGAGGCCAACCCTGGAAAATGTAGTGGGACAGATGTCGCCCGAAAATATCATCGGAATAATGCTGGGGAGCCAACACCATTGGAATCAGGTAGCAGCCTACATAGAGAAGGTATTAAGGCAAAAGAAGGAAGCCGAAGATGATCTTACTAGGGCCGCTGACAGAATAGCAGAAAACAGGTAACGTGGACCCGCTGAAGGAACGTCCACAGGTACTAATGGCACCATTTGAAGCATTGCGAAAGCTGAGTGCCGAGGTGGTTCCATGCCGTGGACAACAGGGTTTGTGGTTTTGGTGGGTGCTAGTCCCACACACCGCAGGAGTGCGGACCCTCCTGCGGCGAACTTTAGTTTTTCAGTCTCGTAAAAAAAAATATTATTATTATATAGGTATATCGGGAAAAGGGGATAATTATGAAAATGAGGATCAGGAACGCTTTAAGATATAATGACAATGTAGTGTTAAAATGATGACACAGTGACGGCAATAATGAAAGAAGTAACTAGCAATGTCGACAGGTGGGCGTACGATCCGATCGTCATCATAGCTTCAGAAGAGAAGGGCAATATTTTTAGAGCGGCTAAACAGCGGCGTACAGTCGGTCGGCGGAACATTAGACCGACGATGTTGGATATTGTCCAACACAACGTACACTACACATGTCCCTGAACACGACATGACCTGTACGTATTGAATGTCGTCGTACGTATGTATGGCCGTATTAAATTAATTAAACAGAAACTCTATTGACAGCGTATCGACACTTACTTTACATAATCCCACATGTAACGGCTCGGAAAGGCGAGAAATAATATCCAGCGACGAGCTTTTCTGTTCATAGCCACTACAAAACAGTCTCAGTATCTCTTGCTGTGAAGGTTTTGTGGTTTGTTTGTATAAAAAAGTATAAAAGACGACATGATATGTAGGAATAACTGGGGCATATTCGTATTTATGAAATAAATAAGCGATGCGTAAGAAAAATTAAACGATATATTTTATTTCTGAAAGTCGTTAAAGTATGTAATGAGATTTATAACCATGGATCTTAATCGTTAATAATAAACCGGAAAGTTCAATTCAAATCGTGAGTAAAAGTAGACACAGTACCGTTCTTAAAAAAAAGGTGTAGGTATTGGCTAGCACAGAGCAAAGGATTTTGTGTGAACCTGTGACGGTTGGCTGATGCGGTTGGCGGAGTGTTTACATAAGCATTATACATACATATATGTGTGTATATATATAAAGACGATATGCAGTATTGGAAAAGAATTTCTAAATCCCCAGGATGGCCAGTTACCACCATGGGGAATGGAGTCTCTCCTTTTTCTGGCTTGGGCCTGCGAAAGGATTTGGTCTAACATAGGGATGTCTTGGACAAATAAGTAATAGTAACAATAAGAAGAAGAAGAAGAAGAAGAAGAAGAAGAAGAAGAAGAAGAAGAAGAAGAAGAAGAAGAAGAAGAAGAAGAAGAAGAAGAAAACGATTATGCTGTATCTAATACAGTAAGTAGAATAAAATCTTATAAGCCTAACTGTACCAACACTATTGTATGGTAATTAATATTGGTCTCTGAACAGATTACTTGACACAGGCTATACAGGCAGTGGTGATAAGATCCCTTGCCGTGATTATGGTGTGGATGTGCGAATTAATTGGGAAACAGAAACATTTAAAGACGAGATGTAGACTTTTACCAAGCGCATTAAAAATGAAAGAAGTAAGGGAAACTAGATTCAGAATTTACAGCGGACGCGTAGTGACGGGTTGTCTTGAAGTCGTGGAAGTTTTGCACAAGTTTCAGAGACCAAGAAAGCGCTGTTCTCTTTTCAATTCAATTTAATTTCAATTTAAGTTTCAAACTACATACAGGATAAAATGTGCCATACGGTTTATCTTGAACTGAAAACGAAACTCTAATTGCTTACGCACGGAATCGTTACACAAGATCGAAGAATTTTATTCTTTCGAATGTTTCTTCAAGTTGACATTGTCTAGATGCCGGTTTCTTGGTTTTCTCATGATGCTCTCTCCTCATACTCCTCATTAATCTTGATTTCTTCTGTCACTATAGGCACCTTCAAATCTCTATGCCTGTGATCGTTTCAGAAATAACATGGCTCGTCTACAGTAGCTCAGAGAACTTCATTTTGAAAAACCTGAATTTTCTTGATGAAACTCCAATTGCACAACCCCGAAACCGGATACTAGGCTATATCTCCACATGGGCTTTAGGACTTGTTTATAAAAGAGTAATGTGTTATGCTTACGCATACAGTGACTTTGCACTCAAAGTCTAGTTCCTCTCTTTTCTTTTTGACGGTCTCCTTTCCAGCTGATCTCAATGTCAAGATCCATTCCAAGATACTTATCTACGTTGATATATATCGGGATGTTAGTGTTATCGGGACGAGTTTATGCTTTTATACGCGAAATCAATATGTACCGATTTACTTTAAACTGTGAATCTTCAATTCTTTGTTCATATGTTTATATTATTGCTAACTTACTGGAGGTCCTGAAGGTTTCTTCACTATTGAGTCCAGCAGCTGTATCATCATCGAAGGCCATTACTACATTTTTAGGTAGATTTTGCCGTAAAAGCATAAATGTAATAAGAAACGAATCACAGGACCGACTACTTGTACGCAATGAGTGGCAGTTTTATTTCATTTAATTAAAGGAAAAAAAATAACTAAAACAAACAAGACAAACTATTTAAAACTGTAAGATGCAGAAATAGATTCTGTCAAGAAAAAAATGAGCCAAGCAGTCGGAATCAGTATCAGCCACCACGGAGAACAGAATTATTGCAAACTTGCCATAAACGTACATTTTGTATTGATGCGACGAACTATCATAATATTAACTATCCGGCACTTTTGAATTGTTTACATAAATTGGTATACAAAGTTTGTTCTGGCAAATATGAAGTTGTTCCTTGTTTATGTTTGTTAATTATGTTAATTGGAAACCGTGAGAGAGAAGACATAAGATACAGTGTAACACACGCACACACAGGCGATTATTAATACACATTATTTAAATTAAGTTATGCACCGCATTTGATATACAGCCAGAAGACATAAATTTAATTGACTTAATATAGTATAAGTGCCTGGGCAGTTTCCAAATGTGAACGCTATACAGTAGCAAAGGGGCACTGTTTCGAATTTCATGCTATTTATCACGTTCGCTTGGCTTTACGCATAAGCTTAAAATACAAAATAGTCGGCGAGCAGCAACTCTATACTGTACCTTTATTTATACCTTTAATGAACGTTATGCCCACACATGCATACTGCACGCTACACCGCTTGTCTTGGATAGTGTTTCGTCGCTGCTCACACAGGTTCCGGCCACATGTTAGTCCCAAACCTTATATATGTTTACTAAACTGGCGCACACTGATCCGCATTTTTTTTACACACACCTGCGGCGATTCAGATCACGGATAAACTTTTTTTGGGCTTGGCTGAAATTGGAAAGTGCCTCTACCCCCCCGCCAAAAAGAAACTTTTGAACTGCACATTTAAAATCTAACTTTTCGTCTTATTCAACGGCATCTTAAAAAGTGAGAAAAACGTTATACAGGCCTATATCACATGCTTTTATTAAAAGACGGTTGTGTCAAAATGGTTTTTGACCACAAACTAAGCTCTTAAACTGTTAGACAGAAATTTGTTCAATGTCAAAATAATTAATTAATAATGTAAAAAACTTAATGTTCGAAGCTGTAAGGGTAATGTAATGTTTTCATACAATGAATTCAATTTTTTACTTCAATAATGTTTTTCTTTAAAAGACAAAAATTTATTTTATACAATTTCTTATTTTATTACATCGTTTTGTACTCATTTTAGTCACATAGGACAGTTTTCTAAGAATTTCGCTGAAAGAATTAACTCTCCAGATGTTTTCAGAAATCAGTAATAATGGAGAAATTAGTTTTTCGAAGTTCACCATAAAGAAATTTTTCATTTACAATTATAAAAAAATGCTAACATAACTAAATTTTTTGTTTCAGTCTTCTTCCTTCATACTCGTATGTTGAATTTCTTTTACATTTGCTCTTATCTGTGTTTCTCAGTATTTATTAGTATCTTCAGTTAAGTAAACAGAAATAAAAATGATATTTTAATTTGAGTTTTGTTAAAAAGAAGTGTAAATTTTGCTTGAAAACAGATTTAATGTTAAACAATAAAGGTATAAACAACTGACTCACATATTCTTTCACAAGAAATTTTACGGTACGAGAAAAACCAATAAAAAAAGTTGCCCCGCTACGCCAACGTATTAACTGCACTTTGTATGCTACATTTTTTAATGTTAGTGTACACAGTGAACAAAGTATTTAAGTTGTGTTTTTATAATTTATATTATTGAGGTTAAAATTATTCGTAGTTTTTATAAAATGTAAACATATTCTCTGATAACTGGAATCTCGTTTAAATGTAGAATGTTCTCCAACGATTATGTAGTGTTAATGTTGTTAATGTTACAATATGTTGTTACACTCGAAGACTCTAACAGCAAATGATAAACAGTGAGCTGCATACAATTTTTGTCCTTGTATTTTTCCATTGTTTCTTAATGACTAATGTTTACGCAACAACTAAGAATCTTAATAGTGGCCGTGGCTAGAATTGTTAATGAGAAAACTTAGTGGGGTTCTGTCAATTACTCTAGAAGAACAGAATTTACAAATATTTGCCTTAATGTATTATTAATGTACCTACTTACAATGTTATTAATGTTTGTACAATATATGTCAAATAGAAATTCTTTCCTACAAACGAAAATAAAGAAAAAATCCATATAATCGTAAGCCGTAAGACGATTTAATTTCGTGTTACTGCTTGTACGTTTCTAAAAGACAGAGCTCCCAGTTTTCACGTGAATGGTATACTTGGGCTTTAATTTTGCTTACGAATGTTAATTCTACGGCATATTTTAATAATAGGAAATTTATGTAATAGTTTAAAGTTAAAATTTAATAATCTGTTCCAACTATTAACAACTTTATAATTTATCACAACTTATAATAACAATAAGTTTTTAGAAAGGGGCTATTTTAATCCTTAACATCAATTAAGTGTAATATTTTATCCAAAATTCATAATTATCCTTTACTAAATAAAAAAAGTTATTTTCCGTTAAATTTATGTTAGCAATTTGAACGAAATTGCTATATTCTGCAAAAATTCAGTGTAAGTCATTTATGCATACAGATATTGAAAAACAATTTGGAAATAAAATAATGCACACAAAAATGTAGGAAACGAATAAAACTTTAAGTAAAAGTCCAATTTTCAGAACATTCTTTAAAGTTGTGATCGTACAAGTGTATAGTTATGTTTCACGAGAAGATTTGGACCAAATCTTTTAGAAGATTTAGACTTACGTTTATATGGACTTTCCTTTGTTTTGTTTTTTCCTGTACAACACGTCATGCAAGTGTTTCTGTTATTTTGTAAAAATATTTCTGTGAAAATGTGTGTGTGTTTTAAATACATGTTACCATCATAATCATAATCAGCACTCGTTTGCCTACTCCAGAGCGAATGCCCCCCCCCCCAATCCTACAGTGACTTCTCTCCTGAGTCTTTATTGTCCAGTTCACTATAACGAATGGTATTTAACCATTCCAATCTCTCCACTCTACAAACAGCTGTCGTCGTCGCTTCTTTATGTCTATCGGCCACTAATATACCATAAAGCAAATCGAAGTGTTCCAAAAACAGAGTTTACTTAGAAATATCTGAAACCGTTTGCTTACAGAGCGATTTCTAACGCGTTTCAGTATGAGTCTAACGTCTTGCGTGCGTGTGTTGTTATGTGCTTTTCTATGAGCGAAATATTAAACGAATATCCCATTTACGTCTGAACAATAATGTAGCATCTCGCGGTTGCCAGTTCCTTTAGAGACCTCTGAAGTTCCATTTTTGTATTTTGTAAAAATAAATGTTTATAAACAATTAATTTTTCAAATTGGTCTACTTTGGTAACTTTCAACAACAGTGAGTTTCGTTAATAAGAACGCTTTTCTTGCTTTAGCACACGCCCATTTTATTTTCCTTGAAACCGAACGTTCCTGAGAATGAGTCTCTTCATAGTATGGGCGAAACGTTTCATTAAAAGGAAAACAAAACGACGTGTGTTACAACGAAACGTCTTGTTCTACCTACTTACGTATTAACGGCGTATAGCTTTTCTTTTCGGAAACGTTAGGACTTTTCTTTTCGGATACAATTAAATTTATATGGTGTAAATAGTGATGACCAGCAAGTTATTTTTAAAATAACCCATAAAATGAAAAGAACACTCCAATAAGATAGCCTAAAATTTAAGAATATCCCCAAAATTAAAAAAAAAATTTCTTTAAAAAACTGGTTTATTTGTTGAAATAAATGACAATAAAATCCTGTTAAAACGCTATTCAAGCTCCCGCGTGAAAACCGCGTTACAAGCGTGACCGCGTAGCCTATTTGATGAAAGGCCACGTAGCATAGTAGCATAGAAAATGCACAATTACTGTATATTCATATTCTTCATGTAGGCCTTATACGGTAGCACGATTCAAAAATATTCAAACACAATACTGTTAAAAAAATATAGGTCTATTGTTTATGATTCAGTAGTACTATTTATTTCACATAATAATCTGTACTCATTCGCTTCTTGCCCGACAAATTCGGTTCAAGTAAAGGGTGTCCCATAAAGTACGCAAGATTTAATAATGTTGTAAAAACTTTTATTTATTGAAAAATATCAGATGTTTTAATGTTAATACAAAGTACACTTACTGCGGTTAAATGTGGAACACAATATCAGACAAATGTCCCCCGCGACTCTGCTGGCACACTGTTGTCCGTCGATCGAAATTTTCGATGACCTTCTTGCACAATTCCGGCTCAATCTCACCAATAACTCTTTGAATCTGTTCCTTGAGTTGAAAAATTGTTCGTGGATTGCGGACATAAGCGCGTGATTTCACATATCCCCAAAGGAAGGAGTCGCATGGTGTTAAATCATAAGACCTCGGTGGCCAGTTCTGATCGCCGTTGCATGAAATAAGACGTGCAGCAAACTTTTCAGATAACAAAGCAATGGTTTCGCGGGCAGTATGACTGGTTGCGCCGTTCTGCTGAAACCACATATCTTCGAATTCCATACCTTCCATTTGAGGCCACAAAAACTCCATTATCATGTTCCGGTAACGTTCGCCAGTCACTGTTACTGCATCTCCAGCCTCATTCTCAAAGAAATACGGCCCAATCACGCCACCAGCCCAAAACCCGCACCAAACAGTTACTCTTTGTGTATGCAAAGGCTTCTCGTGAATGATACGAGGGTTCTCTGTACCCCAAACCCGACTATTTTGTTTACTTGCGTACCCGTTGAGGTGGAAGTGTGCCTCATCGCTAAAGATGATTTTGTGGGAAAAATCACCGTCCGTTTCACGTTTACCCAATATCCAACTGACGAATTCTCGGCGCTTCAAATGGTCACACGGTTTGAGTTCTTGTGTTAGTTGGATTTTGTAGGCATTCAGATGAAGATCGTTTTTTAGAATTCGCTGCATTGTGCTTCTTGGAATGGCCAGTTGTGATCGACGGCGAATTGATTTCCCTGGACTCACATCGACACTATCTCTCACTACCGCGACGTTTTCAATAGAACGGGTAGCGCGAGGACGTCCAGACGATTTAACGTCTAATAACGAAGCTGTTTCTTCGAATTTCTTAATCAATCTCTGCACAGTTGACAGATTAGGTGTTTTTCGTCGTCCAAAAATTCCACGCAATTTACGAACGGTTTCCGCATAACATTCACCGTTCTTATAATGTGTTTTCACAATAACAACGCGCTGTTCTTTCGTGTAACGCTCCATGACGACTAATGGCGAGTAAACGGCAACAAAAATACAACAGTTGCAGTGCTACCAACCTAACAAGACGACAGTGGCGCGTAATTCAAATATTGCGTACATTATGGGACACCTTTTATAATAAATTCTTCACCACTTAACGAAGTCGCCGTTATTGAAATACTTGCCCCGTAGATCGAAGTTTCGCATTTTTGAAATCCACAGTTTCCGGTGGATGAGGCATTCTCTATGAGCAAAAGAATCTGACGTCTGCTTTTCATAATTTTGTTTCCAATCGTACAACCACAAAACAAGCGAATCGTCAATCTTGGCACATGATAACGCGTTTAAACGTGTACCTAATTTTTACCCGTCACGGCTGGAGACCGGTTAGTTAGTGGATTCTCAGAACAGAATTCGCAGCAAGAAATCCACTGTTACACTATCCTCGATTAATATTCCGCCATTTCACTTTTCTTTTTGAAAACATGTAATTTGTCCGTCGTAAGCTTCAGAATTGTTGCTCTTTAGGTAGGTGACGATCCTAACTAGACTGAAACATTGACATGGCAGTTCTACCTCTTTTAAACGCTCACGAAAATAAATCGAAAAATTTAACAAAAAAAGCTGATTATACGGGATTTCAGAGCAATTAATGGTGTATTTTGTAAAGGCTCCGCATAAGAGACCTGCTGAGGCCGGACCGACACCCTAATAAGCCGGACAGTTTCAACGGGGTGTCACTGCTTCTCTTTATTTGAAACTTCTACGCGATATATTAACGTTATCTGCTAAAACCTCCTGCCGAACTACCTCCATTACCGTAATTTTTTACGTCGTGTAGCAGTTAGGTTTTGCAGTAGGTCGTTCGCCGCCATTCTTATGTTCTGACGACGATGACTGATTTGTGGAGTTAAAAGTTTTAGAGAAAAAGTTACGACGAATTTGTAGTCAGACAAAAGGTTTTACAAGAAGTTATGTTACCACAAAATCTCTAACATGGCAATGAAATGAAAATAATTTACATATCACCATATAGGCCTATATTAAATTATGATAATAATAATTATAGCAGTATAAATTATAAATATTTATACTTAATACTTATGAGCAATAACATTGTATAATTATTAGAATCCTGTCTGCTTATGGTGTACTGTATGCACGAACAAAATTTTTATTTATCTTATTATTTATTATTAAGGCATAATACAATCGCTAAGTCGAAAATATGTAAAAGAAAAATAAGAATTTCATTATTAGGTAATCGAACGCGTTTTCAGTAAGAATGTTACTGCATTTTAACTGATTAGTGAAGTTAGAATAATTTAGAGTACTCATGGTAGCTTATATGTACCGAACTCAAAAAACAACGAAAGGCGAATATCCAACACTAAAACAGTGAAAGTAAGAACGAATAACAACAACACAACAACTCTCGAATACTACAGAGTTATAGAGGCGAGATGCGAGAATTTTAAAAATACACAAGTTTACAAGTGACAATGATTAAGACAATTGGGACTTCAATCCAAAATCTGACCGACGACATAAAACTATACAGTTGATCTGGCTTCGTCAAGTGCTGATTCATTTGCGTCTTCTTCTTCTTCTTCTTCTTCTTCTTCTTCTTCTTCTTCTTCTTCTTCTTCTTCTTCTTCTTCTTCTTCTTCTTCTTCTTCTTCTTCTTCTTCTGCTTCTGCTTCTTGATCATCTTATTTTTTAATAGCTAGACGATGATTACCAAAGCAGATTCTGCACTGGACACAAGAGAAAGGAGGAGGCAAAGAAGTCCCATAAGGAGTTGGAGAAATGGTGTCATGGAAGAAGACGATTAAGAATAAGGGTGACTAAACAGGATTAGTTGGATGTTAGTAATCGAAAAACGCTAAAGGACGTTTTATATATACATGTGTGTGTGACTGATTAAATAATCATGCAAAATAGAAAATTACATGAAAATAAGTGGCGTAAAATGACAGTCGCATTTACTTGATGACATATATTTAAAATCTGGACTCTGATGATAAGATACAGTATAGAGCGCTAAGAAAAAAAGAGAATTGATCATTCTTCATGTAACTTCGAGGTCAGTCTTGAAAGTGTTAAGCAATGGTGTGACGTCTTGACAGGATAACCTCTCGTAATTTAGTCCCAGGTTTCGTGTCCCCACGCATAGACTACAGGCACCCACACGTCTAATTTAAAAGTTACAAGGCTGTTTGTTTCAGCTGATACCGAGATACGTGGGAAAGTGTACATGTGACTTACTCACACTTCGTGTATCCTGTTAATAAGTCACATTTATAGGGCCATCTGTGGTAGGCCTACAGTACAGGTGACAAGTTAAGTTGATTACGCTAGTTTCGGACGACTGGATTAAGACAATGGCTAGAAATCAACAGTAGCAAACTGAAGGTTGTGCTTTTGTCATGTAATCATGGTCATTCCATGAGTGCGGATGTGATAAATATCTGGTTTATTTGCATATCTATCGAATTCCATATCTTCTATTAATTTCAAGGAAATAAATTTTTACGTTGAAATTGAATATTTTTTTTTTAATTCAGTTTTGCTTTTCCACTCAATCCGCTAAACTTTTTAATACGTGTTTCATTTCCTCCTCCTCCTCCTCCCTCCTTCTTCTTCTTCTTTTTATTTTTTAATAGCCTATGATCTATTCTACGAATTATTGCTCCTCTCAGTTACCCAACAGGCCCTCCAGCTTCTAGAAAGTCCTTCTCTTGCTCTCTGGTATATGTTTCGTGTGTGACAAATTATTTCAAGTTTGAGATTTTAACTAACTATATCATTATCGTTTTTATGAAATATCTGAAGATACAATTAAATAAAAAGTAAATCCCATGCAATTCCATTTGACCTGGAATATTTTCAGTGGAAATAGACTTTACATGAAATTCACGCAACTTTACAGTAGGAATCTGCTCAACAGCCTTTACGTAGAGAATTATATTTTTAGATACATGGCCACTTGACATGATATGAACCATATGTCTTGTTAAAAAATAAATAATAACTATCGCCTTCAATAACGTGCAGCCTTCAAGAATGGATAGAATGAACAGCCTTCATCTAATACAGTTTTTACAATTAGATCTCCTCATATATGGCAATGAATGATCGTTAATAATTAGTTTGTTAGTAGCAGTTTTGATCTAAAGTAATGTTAAATAACTTTAGCAATTATAATTTACGCAGAGGTCCTCTCTGTGTCAATGCAGGATTACTTAGTTATTTATTTAATTTTTATATCACCGTTATTTCCTCACCGACTACCGTTTATTTCCTCAAATCCTGTGCTGTTTCTTCATTTATACCTACCAATTTTGTCGTCTTTTTTTTGGTAAATGCTTCCTTTACTTCATCCTAAATGTCTGCTTTTGCTTCTCTCCCCATACGCTCTTCGAGTCCCCTTTTCCTTATTCATTCTTCTAGTCTTGGTTAAGATGAAACTGGCCATTTTTCAAGTAAGATTACGGCTGATGTTATCTGCAAATAATAGCCTTAATCTTCTAATTAATATTATTTGCGGTGGTAGAATTCGCTTAGCTCACCTGATGTGGCACTAATCAAATCCATTACCGTGTCAAGGAGCCTCTGAAAGTTTTTGTTTTGATGCTGGGGACAGTCTTCTCCGTCACCTTTACAAAAATCGCTTCCTCAAAACTCATCACAACTCTTGTAAAATATTATATTACAATTTATTAAATTTCTTTTTAAAAACTTGTCTGTAAACATCCGTAAAATTGGGGCTTCAGTGTAATCGTGCTACTAAAAGATTTGCTGGTCCAAGGTTCGCAGTTGACGCGTTATACAAAGATTTCTTACATAAAATGTTTCTGTTACATAATTACAATTAAAAGCATAAATTATACGTTTCCACTAAGAAAATTAATGCTTTACTAAGCTTACCAGTTCAATTACAATACACAAACTGGCAGCAATATTTGCATTAAAAAAAAAAATAGTGACGAAAATTTGTTACATTGGAAATATTTATAACAAATGATAGAATTATAAGGCCTACATTCAACGGAAAATGCAAAGTATACAGAAAGTACAGTAACTAACTATTCCACTCTTGAGTATTCCACGTTTTAAATATATTGTCTGGGAAAAATTATTATTATATATTATTATCAAGATTATTATTGTGTATAATAATAATAATAATAATAATAATAATAATAATGTTGAAAAACGCCACGCCATATTTCTGAGTTTCCACGTAAAACTAGTTTCACGCGTAAAAACGAACAAAATATCATGTTTCAGTTTTTTGGTAGCTTTTTACGTTTGATCATAGACACTACTAAAGAATTCGAGAAATCACGAGCATACAGCATGTACCATAGTGTGTATGGAAGCGGAAGCGAGCAGTGAGCCAAGGGAATCAAAAGTTTTATTTCTGAAGAGCCCTTGGTACATCGAATTTTAGAACGGAATATTTAATTTTGTAAACAAACTTGATTATAAGAACGCAAAAACAAAAGTATTTTCTTAAGTTTTTACAATTTCCTTGTTAACTGTAAGAATATAAAGATAATTACGGTATTAAATATAATACCAAATATGGCTACTTTTTTGTAACATCAGTCAATAAAAAACGTGCAGTAGCCTACTGCGTGTGTATTGTAGTCGACAAATAGACTAATAATTTTTGTCTGTCAACTTGTCCTGTCCAGCAAAAAACATAAATTTTTCAAAAAAAGGCAAATTACACAAATTGCCCGGCGTGAGCATTCAATAATAATTACTTCAGTCAGTTCAATCATTCATCTTGTTTGCGAAGTCTGTCCGCCCGTTCATTGGTACTACTATTAATCATGCCGATAATGCGGCTATAAATTTTCTTCATTTACAGGAATCCGTTGGAAACAAAGTGTAATAATTCAACGCGCCCGTACAGTTTCAGACTACCACCATCGGGGTGATTGTGTAAGAATATAATTTTGTTGTTTAGTAGCCGCGACCCGCATAATTTGTCAGACAGATCGTGTTTTGTTGGTCGGTAAGTAGCAGCAGCAGCCGCAGCGGCAGTTGGTTCGCCTCCAGGGTTTGGTAGCAGGTGCTAGACGGAATTATCCCCAAGACCCGACTCTCTCGCTGGGTGGGTTGTGTCCGACCGACAGTCGCCTTCTTCTTCCAAAAAAGAACTCTTTGCCCGACCAGTAGTGTCCACGGGCTTGTGACACTAAAAAGTATAACTTAAATTTTACTTGGAAAGTTCCTGACAGCTGTAGTGGCGCCAACTGTACCAAAATTATAGTCTGTATTGCAGACAATTTCTCTGAAATATATAGGCCTACATAAATGAGTGGTTAAATGTTTGAATTTTTCCATGTCCGGTTAAAATGGCTTTTAAAAACATTGTTTCATTTTTTGTCCGTTTTTATTTATTCAAATGTCCTAAATAAGCAAGATTTTAGGTTTCTACCACATTTCATTGGACTGTTTTTTGACTTTATCACTTTTTAATTTTCTTGTTTTTCATCGATGTCTTTTAACCTCTTTCACCGTGGCTTTTAAACTTTTAATACAACTACTTAGACACTGGAATTGTTTTGTTATCGACTTTTCCATCTTCTAGAACAGCTCTGCTTTCTCTTGCAGCTTAAAAATCCTATCTATACAGTATATTGGTCAGCGTTTTTCTTATAGTTTGGAATTTATGAATACTTAAAATGCAGACACCAGGCAAAATGTCACTAGTCAACTTATGTTTACGTTTCATAAGTCATCATATGCATGGTCTTTATTTTCTATGTGTGCACGTGGAGTTTCAAGGTATGTGGAACCAATATAATTTTCGAAATTTAGCGACGAGACATTTACATAGGGAGAATGAAGGAGAAAGAGAGAGAGAGAGAGAGAGAGAGAGAGAGAGAGAAGAATTTCTGCATCAAAATCTACAGGTATCTGCTTGTTTAAAAACCGTATTTGATAATTCGAAACCCCTTAGTTTGTGAAGAGACTACAACCGTAGTAACAAAGTTCGAAGCGCTAACCGTTTAGACTTATTTAATACGAAGATTTTATCAGACTAAATTAGATTACTGTGACAACATTATGCGTCATACTACAGTAAAAGTAAAATAAATGACATTCAAATACTAACACAGTTGTTTATAAAATATTTGTTAATTCACTAACGATATAAATTATGCCGATCCCCACGCAGCAAAGTTACACGTTCTCCACATTTGGATACATGATGTCAAGTGTGCCTGTGTCGGCTATGTTTACGGTTTAGGGCCATTAGCTTTAAATTCAGAGCGCGTGAAGAAAATTATAATAAATTTAGCGTGTTCTATTCGGTCGCGTGTCACTTTGTAACGAAACATTACGACCCACAGGAAAAGAACAGATGTCACTCGAACACTCCATACGAATGAGTTAAAATTATCTATGTATACGTAGCCTATATAATAAAATATTTATTGACAGTATAAGCTTACATATCGTACGTGTATTGTACAGTAAGAATTTATATGCAACTACACACGCGCGCGCGCGAGTGAAGTGTGTGTGTGTGTGTGTGTGTGTGTGTGTGTGTGTGTGTGTGTGTGTGTGTGTGTGTGTGTGTGTGTGTGTGTGTGTGTGTGTGTGTGTGTGTGTGTGTGTGTGTGTGTGTGTGTGTGTGTGTGTGTGTGTGTGTGTGTGTGTGTGTGTGTGTGTGTGTGTGTGTGTGTGTGTGTGTGTGTGTGTGTGTGTGTGTGTGTGTGTGTGTGTGTGTGTGTGTGTGTGTGTGTGTGTGTGAAGAAATGTTAATAGCGACCGGAGTTGTCAGCACTATTAAATAATTATCCGGGCTGTTAGGCCGTGGTTCATTAGCTCCAACATGCCAATCGCCAGACGTTTCGGCCGTGTCTACGACGGCCATCGTCAGTAGTGCGGGAACAAAAGTATGTAAACGCTGCTTAGGACTTAGTTTAGTTTAGTCATAGCTTAGAACTTAGACCGGTCTAAGAGCCCGGATAATTATTTTAACAGTGTTGACAACTCTGGCCATGAGAGTTTATGTGCACGAGGGAAACTTGTATAAAGACCTCACTGCAGAAACGATCAAAGTCATGAAACCATCATTTTACAGGACAACCGTTTTTAACTTTCCATGGATTATAGAATACAAATTATTTTACATAATTCTTTTGTCTTTTCGCGGACATTTAGTTTGTATGTTTATCTTGTATTTTATGTACACAGCTTTTCTTTTTGTGTAATTATTCACTAATACAAATTATATTATAATTAATTGCATTTTAATGTAGTATTTCGATACCAGTACCTGATTTATTTTATTTCCTTGTCTTCTATTGTACGTTTCGTTAAATTATTTTGTTTAACAATAAGTCAGTACTATTTCTTTTATGAATTTGCTAACTGCTATACTTTTTATTGTTCGACTAAGCTTTTCGTCATCACTGACATCATCAGGTCTTAAACAACCTTTTAAGTGATGACGAAAAGCTTAGTCGAACAATAAAAAGTATAGCAGGTAGCAAATTCATAAAAGAAATAGTAAGGATGGCTGCTAATTTAAACAATATGAAGAATAAGTCAGTATTTATTTTTTATCAAGTAAATCAATAATAAATAAAAATAAATAACTCTTAACGATAATGCACAAAATGGTTCAACGAAATGTGCACAGCTAAACAATGAAATAAGATAAAACAAATATTTTCATCGAACACTATATTAAAATAAATTAATATAGTGTATAATTAGTATTTGGAAGAAATACTCATGTAGGCCTACTTAATTTATAAGTATACATTTTTTATTTTATTATAAAACGTTCCTTATGCAAGTATTTACTTATTGATCGTCGTCAACAGATAATTCTATTTAAAATCTAAATCTAAAAATTAAAAAACCAAAAGAAAATGTTTTTCACCATAAAATTTTTTGAATTATTCCGATAATGATGACCAATAAACGTGTCGTTGAAATGCGCATAGCCTGTGAGTAAATATAAGAAACAAAACTGAAATAAATACTTGAGTATGAAAGGTTTTATAATAAAATACAGAGTTTATAAATGTGCAAGAAATTTTAAAATATTTATCCAAAATGTATACACACACACTCACAACATAATATATTAAGTAGATAAATGTACATATATTTTTATTATAAAATAATTATTTTATTGGTTTTTCTTATGTAGATTACTTAACAGGAGACACACACACACACACACACACACACATAATTTATTTAATTATAATTATTATTTTATATAAAGGAATTTAGAGTTTTTAAAAATTAGACCTGACATATTTTCTTTTAAGAGATCAGTTGGTTTATTATGAAGCTCCAATGCGAATGCAATTTTTTTTTAACAAACATTTGATGATAATGGTATAAAGCTATTCAAACACTCATTGATATTATATGATCAATAAAAATATATCCTTATTATTAAAAAATGAAAATTGATTTATATAAAAAAGATAGAAGGAAAGTGAATTATATTTATTACTTATTTTCTTTTATTTAATTATATAAGAATTGTGAGTGGGAGAGAGAGAGAGAGAGAGAGAGAGAGAGAGAGAGAGAGAGAGAGAGAGAGAGAGAGAGAGAGAGAGAGAGAGAGAGAGAGAGAGAGAGAGGAGCAGCTTATAGCCTGTACGAACTCCTGGTATTTTAAAATTATATTATCTTTTCAGAGCAGTTAAAATTCAAAGCTGCAATATTTGACGTCCTTGTATAGGTTATATTATTGTATATAGGTTATATAGGTTGTATTACTGGTCTGAGAGTGTTTTACTTATTTAGAAGAAAGAGTGGCCATCCAGTAAGTAAGGGCGTGATACATAATCCAGTACGAGTTTGTCATTTAACTCTCACGTACAGCAGAGCAGCCTCTGTAATGATAACGCAGCCATGGTTATTACCGCCATTCAATGAAACTGGACGCATTGAATTCATTACACTGGCCACTGCCGCTCTATTTTTATAGTTAATTACAGCGGACTAAAATTTACTTAATATCTGCACTACGTATTATGTAAATTAAACGGCTACATAAGAGTTGAGTTCTCCATTAATTGCGCGTATCTCTCGGCGAACTAGTACAGCTGTGTAGTTAATACAGTGCGAGCGTATTATTAACAGTAGTGTGCTGCAGCCTAGCACACAAGTTATTACACACGGAAACACTGACTGAACGTGTAATGTTACGGCTCTCTCTCCTTCTGCCGCACCTAATGTTATATGTATTCCTTAAACGATGGAAAGCATTCGTAAGCGTGTGTTTTAATTACTCTCCTTTCACGGATAAAATATTTATCTTGGAGATTTCGGATTATTCTCTATGTGTATTTCTAATTGCGGCCCTTAAAATCGCTGGCAGAGATGTTTTGATCCTATTATGAGATGTCACTAAGACGAAGCCCACTATATAAACCTGCGTGTGGTATCTCTTATATCAAACATTCTAGAAATTACTATATATCACAAGAATACAGTACTTTTGTTTCGTTATAGACGAAATATAATAATAGATCGGGTATGTTTTGTTTTGTCTTACGCACGTTTCACAGGGAGACCTGCGTGTATTTATATTACCTGTATTAACAGATGATTCGTTTTTAAATCTCTGATGATGCAGGTCAAGCCTGAAAACTGGTATAAGACAAAATACAGAGTGACCCGTAATTCGCTTGACAAAAGAAGGCATTTTTTTGAGATGGTCAGTTATTGACCACACACAATTTTAAAACATTTGCATCGACTTTGCGATAAAATTTATTTTCACCATCAGGACCTGTGTACGGACAAAATAGAAGTAATTAATATACTTATAATGAGTATTAATATTCATGGAATGTTACACCTTATTAAATACGTGTAACAGTTATTATTACTTTTTATGTAACATACTTAGGAGTAGTAATTATTTCTGTACTTTCCGTACACGGTTCCTGTTAATGATTATAATGATGACCATGATGATGATGATGATGTCATGACGACGATGATAATGAGTATTAAAAAAAAATTTCCAAAACTACGAAACAAATGTTTTAAATCGTGTGACGTCACTGAACCTCACAATACCTTCTATTAGGCCTATATCTAGATTCACGGTTACTACTTAACTCAAAATAGCTTTAGCGTCAAGCGACTTATGGTCCATTCTGTAAAATGCACTTACCGAATAAATTTAATGTTGCTGTGTGCGTGTGTGCGCGCGTGTTACGGACGTTAAAAGCAATTATTTTCTACACGAGTGGTAGAATCGTGTTGTGTGCCTAACGAACGTTTCACAATCGCATTTCTCTATCTTTAAAGACGATTAATCGATTTGAATTTCGATCTGAAATATTTTAAAACTGAATAATCGAAATTCTGATCGATTACTGGTTTTTACGTTCACAGCCTCTAATGGTGTAGAACACGAGTCTGTGAAATGTACATTAGTATCTACAACCGTAACACCTTCTTACAAAAGAAGGTGTAATTAAATATATTATTAAGGTGTAATAATTAAATATTATTACAATGACCGCGCGCGCGCGCGCGTGTGTGTGTGTGTGTGTGTTCTCGTTGATTTCCACCGCCTGATGTATCGCGAGAAGGGATTCTTGCGACTGCATCGGTTTTTCGACGCTTCTCATTCGACGACTTTCTCGAGTGTGCGGCGGGATTGACTCACTTCGTGTCAATAAATACAGAAACGTCCGAAAATTGCCGAATTCCCCGATAATATTATGACACGAGGTGACTCACAAATACCGTTTGCAACAAACGGACAATACGATACATTCAGCCGGCTTAAATACGGCACACAAATGATCCCTCTACCACATAAAACGGTAACTGGATATGATTAAATTCAGTTACATTTAGTTGTATTTACCGAAAAAGCTGGACGAGAAAGGAATCGATTTAGATTTTTTCAACGAGATTCCGATTTCTGATTCCTTGATTGTGTTTTCTGCTTGGTTGTTTCCAATCCCTTGACATTAATAAAGATAACATTTAATTTGTCTCGAAAGGAAGTTTCAATGACGTACAACAATATGAACAACTATGAGCAAGTAGTATTTTGGCGGTGACATATTAGACCTACTAAGTCCGAAAATTTTTGCAATTATATTGGAATAGGATTCAATTTTACTTATACTTTTGTAATACAGTTAATGTTTTTCCAGAAAGGAATTAAACAAATACCGCGTAATTGATAAATATACACGTAATATTAACTCAGTGCACCTACACGTACGCATCAATTCCCGAACACTCAACACACGAACTGTTTATGTTCTCGCTCATTTGCAATAACAAAGACGCACATTTTACGGAATATTCGGTTAAACTCAAGATGTGGCTACAAGCCTTTCAGCACACACGTTAGGTATAGTGAAGCAGTTAGGGAAATATAAAAGTATGATTGGTCAGTGAAACAATGTGCGTTAGTTTAATGTTCTTAGCTGCATATTAAACAGTATATCATGTCTGTCTTTCAGAAAGCTAGAGAACATAAGACGAGTAAAAAAAAAAAAATAACATTACGATTGCTTCGATAAAATTATTAATGCATTGTGGGGCAGAAGAAATCGTTCCGTTCTGCCTAAAGGTCAGTTTGTACGTTCTCGGAGCACATTGAATGCAGTTTGCAAGTTTATCTACGACTATCTGGCTAACGTTTTAATAATACCGTCAATGGTATTCAACAAATCACTTATCGGGCCACACACGCTCGGTAGAGTGCGCTCTTACATTGTCAGCGCTGTTCAGAAACAGTTTATCAGCAATCCGCCCCAAACGGGTAATTACAGAGCTTACGAACGGAACTATAATAACCGCTTGTCAGAGGCTCGAACGTCACTTTAGGAAGCCGAGGAGGCGGGCGGATATCGTATCATACGCTGTTAATTACAAACAAAGCGACATTATAAAACATGCGCCCGTCACAGCCGTCGTTTCGTAAATATTAGGGTAGGGCCGCGTTTGATCTTCCACTCCGCACACGATTTGGTATAGTCGAATTAATTACATGTGTATCTTGTATCTTACAGCGCGAGAGATCGAGACATTGATGTCGAAATAAATAAACATAACACCAATGGAAATGTAAAAGTTCATAAGCAAAAATGGAAAGAGCGTTCAAAAGGATAGATGACTAAACACTATATAAAAAGCTATAAAACACAAAGCAAATATAGGAATAATGGTAGGACAACCAGCAAAATTGTATGGCAACGTCCAAAACGAAGGCGAAATAGGCACCTATGTAGCGAGATGTTATTGGTTATGGTAGTGGTGGTGGTGATGATGTTGATGATGATGATGATGATGATGATGATGATGATGATGTGTACCAATAGTGAGTGTGCACAGTGTAAAACAACACCCATCACTCGCAGGCTAGATTGCCGACTGCTGAACGTAAGCCTCCCTTAATTCTGTCCAGTCTTGTCTTATGCGGTCTGAATGCTATTCTTTTACAGTCATCTTAATATTATCGTGTTCTTCTTGCCTCTATTTCTTCATGAGTCCTATGGTGGCCTCTTTTAAGTTACTCGTTTAGTCCGTCTACCGTCTGTTAATCTAGCGACACGACACAGCAAATTCCATTTCAACTTGCTTTTCATGGTAACTATATCACAGGCGGAAGTTCTTTGTCCATACACACAATACACTTTTGGAAGGCCGCTGGAGTCGAGGGCCATTCTTTTTACGCACCAGCGGACTGCTACTAGTGAGTCACCTATTACACGTTGTGTATCGCAAAGTAGATTTTATGAAGCTACCGAATTGTCCTACGAACGCAATTTTACTCAATCCTACAATGCAACTCTTATTGCCAAAAACATGCTAACAAAACAACTACATCACTTTATACCTAGCGACTGCTACAACCGTTACACATACAAAGATTATTTATTAATTTTACGCTCAGTCCGTCACTATTGGTTACTGTATTTGGTACCATTTTTCTTAGATTTTTAATTTGAATTTTAAAACGAAAAACATTGTATGATTCCACTAATGCTACGAAACTGTTGCGACCCTAATCCGCTGCAATTGTCTGTGTGCGTTTTAGTGAGGTTGTCCCTAGGCCCAGATGAATAGAGTACAGTGGAGGCGTTACACGATAATAAGAGCTAAAATAGCTCTTAGTGCTACTCTAAGCATCCAACATTTCGGCTACACCGATGGTATCACCGTTTCAGCTTCGTACATAAAAACCAATAATGCGCCACGTAAGCTTACACTCCCATAAAATATGATGCAACTTCGTAATCATACCTAACAAGTACATTAATGCAATAGAGTAATCAAATAATAAATAATTAATGTTCACATTTTCTACTAGTCAAAACAAGTATTAGTAAATACACTAGATACCAAGTACTATGTACATAATAAAATAAAATAGAATTTTGCCTAGTGTATGTGGAATCGGGAAAACGGCTCTATAATTTCTTGACCAATCAATGTTTGTAACCCGTTGGCCGTTGTCGTTGTAATAACTTCACCATTGCAACTTGTCTTTAAGTACGTATATATATATATATGAACCTCTCACGTCAAAAGGCTAGAGCCAGCGCACGATATAGCTACATAATTCACCCGTAATGCCACTACTTCGATCCTATTACTATTTCCTTCATGGTACAAGAACCGCGTCCTTGGGTAGGCAAGAAGATGGACAGGGACATGGTCACGAAGGCAGCACGAGAGATGTTCTCATACTAGGACGACAACAAGATTGAAGTGTTGTGTTGTGGCCGGACAAAACTTTCTGAGAAGAGAAAACACTGGAAAGACGCTGTTTTAGCAGTGGGGAGACAAGTGGGTGATGCTGCTGCTAATGATTATGGTTATGACGTTTTTGTGGGAGTTTTTAAGTAATATTAAACGATTAAACATTTGTCTGTACGACATTAAGATTTACGTTAACGAACACAGAGCTAATAATAAGTCTGCGTATTCTGCCCACCAAACGTTGTTATAAAGAAGATAATTTAGCGTACAAAACGAAAAAGCGTTCCAACTTGAAATCTGATACCACACAGACTGCGGCGCAATTAAACGTATCGCACTCGTAATTGGTTTAACAATGACCGCCATTAAACGGGTGTAATACGACCGGACCCGGGGTAAATTAAAATCGTGCTCAAGATCGGCCCATGCGATGCTATGGTATTTGGTACTGAAGCAAACGTTAGTACTGCAAACCAGTTTCCAGTGCCGGTTATGTACTGTTCTTTCCATTAAATGTTGAATTGTTTGGTAACACGATTTTCAGTCAAATTTCAGACATACGTAACAGCTAACAATATCTCAATTAACACCGTCTTTAAGAATTTGGAAGCGTTGTCTAATAGCCTATCACGCCGTTTATTTACAGTACTAGAAATACGAGTACTAGTACAGTACGAGTACTTGTTATTATTATAACTCGAATCTAACAATGACTTTCAGGATTTATGAATATCTGCTACCCTAAACTGTTTTTACTGTAATCTTAAAATGTATTTTTACTTGCTCTTTAAGCGTCTGCGTGTGACATCGCTCCTTTTATCCATTCCTTAACACAAAAAATAACAGTGTAGTTTTCCTCTTCTTTCTTCATGTGATCACAATTTGGCGCTTATTTACTTGTTATAATTTCATTTACAAATGTATCGTAATTGAAACAGAATATTTCCTTACATGTAGTCTTCCCTGTTTTCACAAATATCGTTCTTCAAAAAAGCATTCATCAATTTTATATTTTATTTTATCTTCTCTTTGTTTGTCTTTCTTACAAATTTTACTTATGTAACGTTCGGTTAAGTCAGAGATTGTTTAACAATTTCACTTAAGAAAATTTTACTATTTATAAGTAGGAGACAAAAATAAAGTCGTAAAATACAGCATGGAACTATTTTAACTTAGTCGTAAAAGTCATCAACACAATTCTGTATGATTGCCGGATCCCTATGCTGACTGTCTTTCACGTCGCTTGGCACTTTGTAATACATTATCTTTTGTCCAATTCTGAAAATATTAATTAATTTTCGTTCCAGTCCTAAACTCTTCTAATGATTTCCCAGATAAATCTCTAATCAAACTCTACGGGACGACGTACAATTATTAAAGAATGCGATCTAACCTCACGCTACCAAACGCCAAAACGCAATACTGATCACGGTAATCAGCCTATAAGAGAAATTTCCTAGCAACCAACGGCAGAAGGCAAAAAACTTTGGCCAGCCAACATACTTGGGTAATCATCGAATTACCTTCAGTGGATGGTGTCTGATTCATGATAACTTTCTAATTATTAATTACTGTGTATTCGGTGAGTAAATTTAAAATATAAAATACGTTTTTTTAAATCGTTAACTTTCTCCATGTTTTTCCAGACACTTTTTAAGCTGTTATCTATACTGTGTCTTTATCTATATGTCTACATATTCTACACGTAATTTTTTTGGATTGTGATCTTAGTTCCTAATGCCAGCACCTGTTATTCATATTATTCTAAGAAGAATTTGGTATTACTTCGACGCATTACCTTGTCTTCTGAAACCATGAAATTCTCAGAAACCATCTGCATGAGACTTGCATTTCTACGTGTACTTCGGATACAAGATTTTTGCAGCATAAAAACGTCATTCATGCAAAAAAAATGTACACTACAAATTTTTAAGAACTTGGAAAACATGTATATATTGTCACATGTGTTGATTCTTTGCCTATTTTGTCACTATCAGTTTTCGGATGATAAAAGACTAATTTTGTATAACTAACTACAATTCTTCCTTAAAATGCCAGATGGCAGTTTACCTAAGGACGTTTGGTAGGCTAATACAAGCCTGTTGGACAGCGAAGTAGAGGAATACCTAGGAAGCGATGGTGAAGTGTATAAAGTATATTTCTTTGGGGGTGATTCGCCTAGTCCCTGACAATGCACAGTTTTTTTCTAAAATTGGCCAAAAATCTGATAAGCTAATAATCATATTAACCTTACCTAACACTATTCCTTTTTTATACATTTCTTAAAATGCTGCAACTAATTTTTGAAAGCGTTATCAGAAATTTGCATAACTCAGCACACCAGACAAAACTAACTTTTTTTGTTCTGTAAAACATTTACTTTTGGGATAACCCTAACGTAAACAAGACATACCAGCATTGAAATATTGGTCACTGTCAGTATACGTTAAAAAATTTAATGTTTGGATACTATTTTAAGTACCTTTTAAGATAGTTTTGGTATAATTTAGGGCCGTATTGGCACGTCCAACATGTAATTTTTTTTCGTAACGTACGAATGGAAACAACGTATTTTTTTTAACCGTAGTTTATTAAGTCTGTAGGACAGTCGATATACAAACTCTGGAGTTCTGTAAATTTTGAGGCTGGCAGGGACCATTTAATGACTTCAAACTGTTATTCAAAATGTATTTATTATAGTGTCTGTCCTCTTGCCTTGTATTAATTTTCTCTATAATAACAGTCTCCTGTCTGTAGTCTTGGCAGTCCGTATTTAAAAATCCACATTTATAACACATTTTTACTATTTATAAACAAATTTATTAAAACTGTAAAATTAACTCCTTTGCACTTAATTTAAACGGATAAGCACATATTACAGCGTGTATCGTAATATTTCCTTTAACGAACGATTTTACGTAATTTTGTTACCTCTGTAGTTGTGATTAAATTCACAACGATATTATTATGTCTCAATCATGTTCAACGTTGTTTTAAATAACGACAAACGAAAGCGCGTATTGAACGTGTATAATGATTTGTTAAATGTACTTCTTAATAATTTTTAATTACAAATTCGGAGTAAACTTTCAAAAACCGACTCCGGTTTCTCCCGAGTAACGAGTTTTACAAACGGTTTAATAGTGTCTCGTGTACTTTTGCAAAGTGGTAATTACGAAAATTTTAATGCTTATTATTTACAGCTTCGAACACGTGTACGACAAACGTAGTCGAATTAACAAAAAAAAAAAAAAAAATACATTACCGATTGGTGCTGGTGGACACAATCGGCGCGAGATTTTAATTTCTCCTCTTGTCGAGACCAAATCGCTAGAAGCCGTATCCAACAAGCCCACGTCGACGAGAATATTCATACAAACTGTCATTATAAGTCTGCGCTCATTCGCGTGTACGACCGTGTTTCGCAAGTCGGGCCGCCTACTAGATGAAGTTTCACGGAATAGCTATAGAATTACAAAATCCCATTTAAATACTCACCGCAGTCGATTAGTTGATGACGAACATTCCTTTCTAGTGGCGAGTGTGTTTGTGCGTGCGTGCTGTCTGTCTGGGCGTTATATTTATGACTGTAAGAGTAATGAATTGTGTTTTCCATTAATTTATAGAGGCTTTGTGTTACAGCCATAACTGCATTAAATCAAACTAACATATGCATACAGTATATTCTAGACATCAGTGTGTACATACGATTAAGCAGAGGTAGTTCAATTAAAACGTTTTTTTATGCACGGAACGACGTATCAATTAATTGAGCCCTCGGCCCGGAACCGAGTGAAACATGCAAATAAAATTACACGCCAAACCGCCCATCAAGACGAGGTGCGCATAAATACGGATGGTTTTCAGGTTTAAGAAAGAGCATGCGTGCGTTCGAAAGCTCGCTGACACCGTCTCCTTGGTCATCACTCCTACAAAGAACATTTTACACACGTATTATTTAAGAACGGAGAAACAGCGATACGCAGATTATTATGACTGTCGTTTGTTTTCAAACCGCTGCGGATGTATAAATTATGAATTCAGATAATGCTTCTAAGCTGACAGCCCCAATGCCCCAATGTTTTTAAAACTGGGCCTTACTCGCATATTCCGTTACGATTACTGGATTAGTTACTTTCAGTTCGACACCATGGTCGCTTTCAAGCTCCAACAGCCAAATTAGACTTCGGTGACTGATAATGCAGACCACAAAGCAAGCGTAAATTATTTTATGATATTTAAAGTTAATTGAAAATACTTGTGTTTATAAAGCATTTAGGCCTATAATTATATACAAAGGCTTGTGGAAAAAAGATATAAAGCAATACACAGTTTGTCAATTCGAAAAATTGCTATATATACGGAATTCGTGTCAAGATATTAGGCCTACTTGAGATATATTTGGAGCTCTAAGCATCGTCAGCCACGTCGATTTGTTGTCTGGAAAAGTATTTGTAGCTTGTTACTGTTGATTGAGAAGGGGTGAGTCTTTGTTTCGTTGTTGTGATTGACTTTGATGTAATATTTTTTGGGGGAAGAAGGAGTTGGAAACACTCATAAAATAAATTATTTGCCAAAACCAATCTCAACAATGAAACCAAAAAAACCCTCAACACATAGTCAACCAAAACACAAGTACTTAACAAGACAGCGATTTAACATGGCTGACGACACTGCTTGATGATCGAAACATGTCCTTAATTAAGAAAAAAAACATCTTAATCGTACATTCATGTGAAAAGTTACTAATAAGTCAAGAAAAGGAATTGTACGAAGTTTTAAAGCGCAGTCTAAGAAAATCAAATATGTCCTTTTCGTCTCTTCGGCCCTCTTCCTTCTCTCCTTTTTCTTGTCCTTCTTCTTAAACATTCTAGGATTACTTTTTTTCATCTGATCTGCCCATATTTTTAAATCATCTTTTCTTGCATCTTCATATTTTGCATCCGGTCAAGTATGCAAATCATTCACCAGTTCTTGCATTAACATTCATTGTAGTGTGACACAAATATGATTTGTGTATTATTCAGTTAACAATCACGGACTGTTACATCTTCAAATTTAGTTACCCATTCGCTTAAAAATAATTGTACCTTTACAAATTTAGAAAATATTACGTTATTAAATATCAAGTAACGTATGCTGTTACATATCCAAAGGCCAAAAACTGAACCTTTGGGAAAATTTATAAATAGGCTATATAAAAACGAAACAAATAATAAATCAATTGAGGAACAAACCCAAATTTACACAAAAAATGATAATATTTTCAAAATTATTAACTCTTTAAAATAATTTATATTTATTTATATGACATATTATTTATTATATATATATATATCATTTTCTATATAAGTAACTCGATGTTTCTTGCAGTAATTATATAATTTGTGATGTTTTCAATTTGTTTCTTCTGCAAGTAGATAATATTTTATATTCTTTTTAACACCTGACGCACGTTTCACTGAAAAATATCAGTATCATCAGAGGTTTCGAGAAACAAATTGAAAACATCACAAATTATATATATATATATATATATATATATATATATATATAATATTTTCAAATGAATACACTGCAAGTAGGTTTATTTTCATTTCACCTGACGCACGTTTCACAGAACTTATTCTGTATCTTCAGAGGCTTGTTTGAATTGTAATTGTATATATATATATATATATATATGTATGTATATATAATGTATGTTATATATATATATATATATATATATATATAACATACATTCCATGTGTGTTTAACAGCTGGTGACAAACAGTTGATTTTAAATTATATTTAATTATTTATCGTTTTTATGTCTGAAGATGGTAGTATACAAAACTGTCGAAACATTGTAATACAAATACAAATTGTATCCCTCAAATTCCTCTTGGCTATCCCACTATTGTTTTCTTAAACTGTTAACAGTTCCTGTATTTTATGTATATTTTTGAAGTACTATAAATGAGTGAGTGAGTGTAAATGTGGTCAATTAAAAACGTTTTAAAACAAGTGACGTTTTATCCAAATTTTAATAACTTTTTCGGGACAAAACAGTCTTCCATAATAATCATTCACTAAAGTGTTATTCTTTCCTAACGAATATGAGTTAAACCAAAATTGTTTTACCTAAAATGTTTGGATGAGAATATTCAAAATTAATGAGAGATAATATTCTAATCCTTAGTTCCAACATTAAATTATGTCAACTCGTAGAATAATAAAATATAACAGCAACTAAACTGTAATAATATATTGAGTTGTGATCCATTATGGATCGCAAAACGATTGACGCCACTTACGTAATTCTGCTATACGAAGATTCGAGTTCTATAGAGATCGAACGTTAGTCAGTCTTTAAGTGAGCAATAAATGCCTCAGAGATAATTGTCTCATTTTGTCTGGAATGTTAAACACAGTTATTCACACTACGATTAGCCACTTAAAATGTAACAACGCAGACAAATCATGTGACGATCTGCATAAATATTTTAGCGTAAATTTGCATAAATGTAATTTGGCAACGCGAATAATGGGAACGATTGTGCAAATAAATGAAAGATATCACTTCCATTTGGCATTCAGTCAGCCGTGAATGGAAAGAATGAACTTAGTGTAGGCTATGGGTTCGAGTCTCGACAATGACGTACCCACCCATTTTTGTTGAGGTCTATTCACAGAGAATGATCCATTTATCCGCGAGATCCGCGAGTTGCGATGACGGTGGTCAATTTCCGCTTGGTTAACATGTTAACAATTTTACATCCAATTATTTTGAAACAAGTCATTTTCAGCTGTGAAAGTTGTTGATTGAAATATTAAACTTTGCTTAGGCTATATAGGTAATTGAATAAATGTGTGCGTACTCAAATCCACATGCAGTCGTATTTATCTGAACCCAGACTTTCGTACGTAGATTGTTTTGCAGCTGTTTGAGTCCTTGTGTCCTTGTGTCCAAAACAGGTATCTTCACTATTCCAAATTTACGCCCTCTGGAATTCACATTCTTATTAGGTGGTTAGAGTGAACAGACCCTTGTGATAGAGCCGAACTTTCGCTTTAAGTTCAACATTAAACTAACTATACGATGATCAGTACTAGCCCTATAATTATCTGAAGAGCTACCCCGGACTGATACCACTTTTAAATTTAAAATTACACAACGTTAAAATTTAAAAAACAAAACTTTCTGAACACTAATAAATATAATCTGTGATCATCTTCAGAGATGTCTGCGTTTTTTTCTGTAAACATCTTATGTAGTTGGTTCCAGATTGTTAGATTAAGTTCTGTTACATCTGAAGACGACCACAGATGTCTAGCGGTCGAAACGCTGTGATGTTGTGTCCGTGGTTACAGTCCGAGGAAAGTCCTCAGGTAATGATTACATACAATACATACTATCGAAAATTAAGATTGAAGATCGTATATGACCATAGTAAGTCTACAGACACACATATTTTTTTAAAAATTGTTAACATTATTCCTTATTATAGGATTAATTAAATAATAAATAATAATTTTTACAAGAATATATACTATATTTAATTATATCTTATAATGTTTCGACAGTTTTCTGTATATAACTTAATATTAATATAAACACACAAGCGTGTAGTTTCTTGTTGTAACTCTTCAAGTTTCCTGAAGTTTGTTTCGTTATCCCTTGGTTAACATCATTAATATAAAATCGGTTAATAGACAAATTTTTAAAACGTGAAACAAAAACAAAAAATTGATCGGTTGTGTTTTCATTTTTAGCCAACGGTTTATTGAACGCGCCTTATTCTAACTTATTTCTTTGCTTTTCTAACTTTCTACGTATTTTTGAATGTAACTTTTTAATCAATTTCCTATAAATTTTTACATAATTTTATTCAAATTATTAATATTTATAAATTAATATGATTATATTTATAA
Organism: Magicicada septendecula; assembly: GCA_034769895.1. Classification (NCBI taxonomy): domain Eukaryota; kingdom Metazoa; phylum Arthropoda; class Insecta; order Hemiptera; family Cicadidae; genus Magicicada; species Magicicada septendecula. The sequence goes on along the minus strand of CM068370.1, from coordinate 323,057,104 downwards.
TAAATGTAATTATAAAGACAACATTTTGCATGATTTTTTATTTTATAATTTTTATTTTAGTTTTATTTCTTTAGAGGGCTATACCTTTCCATACAATTTTCACATATAATTATATTTCTACTTTTATATTCCAATTTAATGAACAGGGACATTAATACAAAACTTGTCGACCTGAAATAAAATAAAAAATACTTAATTATTATGACCCGAAGAGAAGTTGGAATAAGAGCCGTATCGAGAAACAAGAGCGTACAGAAGACAAAATAAGGACGACTATGAACTGACTAATACAATAAGAATATAGCATCTTGCGTAAAAGAAAGGTATTTTTATATGTACGTTTGAGAAAAGGAAAGAGTTAACCGATTTACACCTTGGTTTTAATAATAACTGGCCTTGGGCACGAGAGTTCAGATTTGCCGTGCGGAAAATAAAACGGCTGAAATAAATAGCCGCATTGTCCATGAAATCTAGGTAAGTCAGTCACTGGGCGGTTGGAAGGAATATTATCGCTTTTGTCTGGAAACGTTACTGAAGTGTACTGCTGCAGTTACTAGTATTAGTAATAGCCTAAGTTTGGTAATTAGAGCAATAGGAAATTATGTAAACCGTATTTTAACAAGGACTTCTATTAATTAATTTTATTATAGAAATTACGTTAAAAATTAACAATGATATTTTTATGAGTAAAATGGGTTTACAAGTGTTTTTTATTATCAAAATTGGAAACACATCTCATAACAATAATAATAATGTCATTATTATCATCTTCATCTCCTCCTCCTCCTCCTCCTCCTACTTGTTGTTATAATAAGAATAATACTACTACTCCTACTACTACTACTACTAATAATACTACTACTAATAATAATAATATAGTAATAAAAATAATAATAATACAAACATGTAACATGTTATAACATATAACATAATACATAACATGCTTGCTTAGGTTTCCACGGCCTGACTACGTAAACTTTCATTACTTAAAATTTCCGGCCTCAATGACCGTATTCTAATTAAAACAAACAGATCGAAGGCGTAGAGAAGGATGGAAAAATGAAGACGAATGCCTTCCAAAACCTATCTATTTTGTTGACACAGATGAAAGAGGAACAATTGGGTAGGCCGAAAAGAAGATGGGTCGAACAGTGATAGTAAAGCAAACGGTCTAATGCTTACGAAAAAAGGAAAGAAAACGAAAACATGTACACACACTCGGATATAGATGAGGAAAGAGAAGCATTATATGGTGGTATAACAGAGGAAAAGTAACTGAAAACGTGGTGTAAATGAAAGACATAAAATAAGAGAAAAGGAGGAGAAGCGGAAGGCATCCAGCTTGTTGGCAGGAATACCGACATTTAAATTAAAATATCGAATTCAGAGAAGGAACTGAAGAATTAAGAGACAGAAGTAGAAAAAATTACAAAAATCAAGATAGAAAATATCTGTTTTGATACTAGAAGTGAAAAAACAACGTGGGATATTGATGGATAGGTAGACCATATGAGAAATGTGTAACAAAAAAATACGGAACTTTTTATATGCTCGTGCTTATTGTCACATAAGACGCCAGTGTCAAATTTGTTAGAAGGGGAAACAGAGAGTGGTATGACTACACTGACAAGGCAAGCGACGACAGATTAATAAAAATTGTGCAAGATTGTAGACCGTTAGGAAACGGAATCCTGGCCGAACACAGAAGAGATGGACGGGGGACTTGGAATCGACGGGGGAGAAACAGACGATTAAGCTTATATAAAAAACAACAAGAAGACTTACGCGGACTCGGGCGAGTGAGCGCGTTTATGTGTGTGTGAGCGTGTTGTGATGGACAAACTCATAATGTAAGAGAGGACGCTGAGACAGAGTGTGTAGAGAGAATCCGCCGATAGGTTCTTGTGAGAAATATGACTACTAAATTTTTTCAAACATTTTGAGATTCCGCTCATTTTTCGCGGTTTCGGAAATTATCTACAGTTCACTCATTTTTTCCTTTAGGTTCTATTCTTCTTAGCTACACTTTTTTCTCAGGACGCTGCAGTAGTTCACTGAATTTACCTACATATAGTTCATGACGGAGAAAATCCAGTTTTGATATTTTGTTACATTAATTTCTTCTATTTTCACCCGACTACGCGAGTAATGATTTGGTGTATAACGTACGTTTGTGTGTTCCCCGACTCTAAACGGACTGCATCGATTTAGGCAAAACAGGCGCAATTAAGATTCTTCTCGTCTATACACATGGACTGTCTAGCCCTTTTTCGATACCTCGAAAAACAAACTAAAACGTTATTCCTCAAAATGATTCCACACCAAATGATTCCATCGAAAACTCGATTTGTCTTACTCGTCAGACAGAGACCTCGTGGGCAAAGGTGTCCCTGTGAAGAATGAGTTAACGTTAACTATTTTAATCGGAATTCCGATTGCCAGTCATTACGCAAGGAGTAAGCTTGTGTCTTTGTTTGACGTTTATATTCAGCCGCCTGCAAGCTCAAAACTATCTCACAAATTTGGATAAATCAGTGGCAGTCATATACAAATTAAAAACATATTGTTGAAATATTAAATAAAGAATATTTGTTTTCCTCCCATTTTTAAGTTAAGTTAAGATACGATAATGTCAAACAATTATTTTTTTGCAGTCATTCATCAACGTTTTTCATCTTACAACAGTATAGGAGTTTCGGTTTTTAAATAATACGATCTTTTCCGTAGTCGGCGTTTTTGTTAAAATAAAAACGGTTAGTTCTTTCTCATCGTTCTTGGAGATACACGATCTAACAGAAAAAACTGCACAGTTACCTTCCTCGCCATTCACGTGCTGCGAAGACGCTGGAGGGGAGCTGCACCCCCGTCGTACAGTTGAAATAATAAACTGACAGACCATATATGAATGAAAGGTATGACACACACACACTTCTCCAATTTCATATTGCACGTTACATAATGGCGGTGACTGTATTGTTTGGACGGTGTTGGGTTATTTATGGACGTAAGATATTTTGGCAGCTCGCTTCTGAGGGCGGCGTCAGCGCTTGCCAAAAACACGCTAACTCCGGTATTAATAATTATTTTTTTGCTGCGTTCTTTGAAAATAAGTACTTTTTTGTTTTGTTTTTCAAACAAACAAATCGCATTGTCGTATCTGCGCCGTTTATAATAGTAATAAGAATAGCTACAATTTTTATAAACGAGTCTCATATTGTAAAAATCAGACATAAATATTGGATAATTAATTTTTTGAATGCGGAAATACGAATGCTAACACTTTTTTACCGTACTGTGCTGAACATTATAGTCATAACTATTATCTGTTTTTATCATTTTAATAATGTTGTGCGATTTCTATTAAATCAATCGCTAAAAACAGAGTGGATAATACGTCGTTTGACACTAGCAGTTATCAAAAAAGCCATTTTGCCTCATATAACTATACTTGTTCCGAAGCTGAATATCTAGTGTTCGTACAAGAAGAACCCATAAAATAATCACCCAGTCATCCACTTGCTATGATCAGCACGAATATTGGAACATATTTCTAATTGAGCGACCAGTTAATTTTGTTTTATTAAATTTTATTTACTGTCTTTTTCATTAAAGAATTACGAGATGTTACAGGACCAATTGTGTGTATTTGCATCACAGATGTCAAGACAGCTTATTTTTGTATTTCCGCTTATTGTTGGTTTGTTTAGTCACCTATCATCTACTATTCTGACGAAGTATTCAAATAATTTGAATCCTTTTCTCTCCTCCAATCTCTCCATAACAGTCTCTCTAGTGTCTATAATCCTCGTCTGTTCTTCTTTTTAACGTAGATATTCGCACAAGCCTAGTTTACTAAATTCATACCTCTGATCTATAACAAAGTATCGATGCCACAATAACCTGTCGTTCTCATATTTACCTTGGGTCTTTGGTCCAATCAAGATGAGTCAAAACACCCTACTATTTTGTAACTCGGATTTATTCACTGTTTAATTTCATTTTCTACCGGTCCTTCGTTGCTTTGTGGTCTTACATTAGATATTTGTAGTTAAGATTAATCACATTTTAACATTATTTATCATAAAAAAAAGATATCATGGAGTATCTATTGGTACTCCATTTACCAGTACAACTACACTTGTATCTTTAGTAGTTTGTTGTTAGGTCGTTGCGAGTTAAAGCAACGTCTATAATTTTATAATTTCTTTAAAATCTTCTAGTGTTTTATTAGTACTTTGATTGGGTTAATACTGACAACGCCTTGCGGTACCAAACTGCGTACTGAAAATAGGTTTTTTTAACATATTTTCTTACTTTTAAATTATTGCAGAATTTTTTTAGTATACTCATTTATATTTTAAACAATAACGATTAATTTGTTTATTTGCTTTAAATATTACAAATTTAAGGAAATTATTTAATTTAAATATTGTAACAACCATACAAATGAATAATAACTGTGTACCAATATTTATGCTTTCATTTACTATGGTATCTTGAATACCTGGTTTGTTAAGTTGATATGTTTTGCTTACTTGACGAGTTCTATTAATGGGCGCCAATTTGTAATAACAAACGATTACAAATAATATTAATTATTAATGGAGATACTATTGGTTTGGGTTAATTGCTTCTAGGAAATTTATATTTTAATTTCTCTCTTTACTTTATTAAAGTTCATTGCTCTGTTGGAATCATTTAAATAGTACGGTTTGTTTGAAAATAATTACTGCCAACTTAACCTTCTTGAGTTGATGTAAACACTAATGTTCAATGTTGATTTTAAAATGTTAATTATTATAAAATAATGCGTCATACACCATTAATTCCTTTCCATTTTTTCTTTTATTTCCTTTTAAAATTTTATTTTTTCTACCATTAAAATAAATAACATTTCTCATAATATGATTTAACCAGGCTTGTGGTATTGATAGCTCAACAATTGGTAGCGTGAGTTGACAAAATCACAGAGAAGTAGGCTATGTTTAAGCTTTCAAATTATAACCCTTATGAGTTCTTTTGACTACAACAATTACCAAACAATGTCTTTTTTGAAGAACAAAATATTACAATTTAAAATTAAATATGGTATTATAAACCAATAACTTAAAATCTAATGTGACAATCAGTTCGTAATCCAGAGAGTGTCCGTTGTTGGAGTTAACCTAGTTTGTCTAAATTATTTAGATAAACATTGATTATGAAAACAAATTACAATTGTTAAACATGAAATAATTTGAATAGTGTTTGTGTTTACTACTGTGATAACATAAACATAAGTTCACAAGTGTCTATTATTAGTTACTATTGGATCGTGATCATTAATTATTACATTTTGTTATAAATTCTCAAAATAACCACTATACTTTCCTTTTCTTTAAATTTTTTTATCACTCACTGTATTTATATATTCACTCTATTGTCCTTTAATTATTAAACACTATGCACAACACTGTCGATTCACTGTTAGGCTATGTTCACTTTCGGAGGTTAGAGATTTGTTGACACTGTACATAACCTCAATTAGGATCGAGACAATTTGGGGACAAGACTATATTCAATTTTTGTATCACAGAGGAGGCGTTCTTATCTGTTTGATGACCCGCTAATGACTGATGCTGTTGCGGTGCGTTATGGGTAAATTCACCTGACAATTGAACGATTTTGATTGGTTGAATTATTAAATATTCCGTTTTTAATAACTAAAATTTTCGTTTTCTGGTTGATGGTCATCAACAGACGCCAAGTTAAACGTCCCTTTTTTGGCCAAATATATTTTAAAATCTTAAAACTGACATATCTTCCTTATGCTACTTACAATTAAAAATATTTTACCACCATTAATCAGCATTTTTTATGCTGATCTTTTTGAGACCTCATTAGGCATGGTTTGGTTCAGTAATAATAAAATAACAATTTTCATACATTGATTTAGTCTAGTAGGCCTATTCTTTATAAAATATTAATTTTCTGTTCCATTATGGACTTCTTAGTTGTAGAATTGGTTTTACTTTAACATTATGTGGTTTAACAATAGTAATAATAATTATAAACATCAATTTATTATAAAAATCTAGTATTGCCATCTAGGCCTAATCAAGTTCATGCTCATTAGGACCTTAATTCCTTTCTCAAACTAAAATTACTTAATTCTACTACAAAGTAACAACTCTCAATTATCACTTATGATCTAATTGAACTTTTACAACATGTCTTATACTTCAATACAAGCTTTTTTCCTTGTACTGTCCATTATAAACTTCCACATTTGCTGTATGAAGTTTTTGTCAATACTGATTATTTATTATTTATTATATTATGCCTGGTCAATTCTTGACATTTCTCATTATTACCTTCTTACTCCACTAACATACATTGCTTTATTATCTATACTATGATATTACAGGTTTTATTTACATAAATGTTCATCCTTTGTCCTACACAGTACATGTAGGCTTTAGTTTCATCAGTTTCTTACTATTTACATCACTATTTAATTCTTACACATCAATAGTTAATTATAATTGTCTTATTTATTATTCTTTTGGTTGTTCATACCTTTTATCATGAACTTATTTTATCTTACAATCCTTTTTTATTTATTTTTCTTGTTTTAACATCTAAATATGGTGCATGACAATATGGTAACTGACATCATAACTTTTATATACCATTAAAACTGTTATTATTCACTTATCTTCTACTAATCATTCTATGAATTGTTTTAGTGACTTGATTCATATCCAGATATGACTATTCTCTGACTTTTTAGTTATTTTATTTCAAATTTTATTGAGTTTATCTAATTTCCTTGTTGGTAAACCATTTAAATTCAGCTGAATAGGCTTTCACCCATTATTTACAACATTACATTTGCTGTTTACTAGAGTTATATTTTATTAAGCTACAGATAATCATATTTGGTATTTTGGTCTTATCATTTTATTTCATATTTATGTTAATTTTACTAGTTGACACCTTTTTTACAATTATACAGGTATATTACTTAATTTTTATTTTGTTCTTCATTATTATGATAAAATACTTTATTTAGGTTAGGGTATATTCTTTATGTAGAGGGAAACATCACGTTACAATATATTTAAAATTACATTTTTTAAACCTAAAAGCTGATTAATTAAAAAAGACTATAAACCGTAGATTATTATGTATTCGGTCTTGTACTTGTATAAAATTCGATGAAGAATCAAAACAAGTGACTACGTTTGGATTCCGGATGTTACGCAATAACGGCACAGGACTTAAAACCTGTGCTTACTTGAGTGTAGTATCTAACAAATCGGTTGCCACATTCTAGAGGAAACCGAATAGGTTCTACGACACCAGCCTTGTCATGGGTTTGGTCACTGCAAGCAATAAAACGAATAACCAAGGGAAACAAATAAGTGACGTTAAATGTTAACAAATAAAGTAAAGCTTGAATATATGTACAAAAATAAAATATTTTTTTTATTATTTAACGAAAAACTTGTTTTCGTAATAAAAATAACCGCAGTTGTTTCACTTATGTTTTATCATCATATTTAGGTCGATCTATTATTGTCATACGTGTTCGCACTAATGTATCGATAATAGACCAGCATTTGCATATAAATTGCAAATTAAAATCTCGCAGATTATCGCAGTCAAACCGTTTAAACGTCAAACGTAAGGCGTCGCGCGCGCGCACGGTCAGTTCACAAACTGGTTGTGTCGACGTTACAATATTTCCCTGTCGGAAACGTTCAGTTCTCCGTCAATAAAACGAAGTGTTAAAATACTCGTCCGCCCGTTCCTCATTTAACAGTTCAATAAGCGGGTTTATTTGTGTAACGTTTTGTGACGTTATCTGATACATGTTGGAATCTGATGGCGTACTGAAAAGGCCAAAGCAGCTTACACAGACGTTTTGTAGTAGTTATCCGTAACACGGAAACGAAGAATCGTTAGTTGATACCACAGCCGCCTCCATCGGTTTTAGAAAACATATTCTTAGTCGAATTGTATTAGCCTATCATTTTTAGCCTGAATAATTTTACCAGTCAGGCAGCGCAGGTAGGAATTTCTGCTTCCCTCTTAGTAAATAGAAAGCTATGACTAAAACTACGGTGATGACGGCGATGTAAAATATGTAACGTTTTTTCTGTTAACCAATGAACGTTAAGAATAATTCTACGTTAACGATATGTATACATAAGAAGAAAGTATTACGTAAGCATGCATGTACCTCGTCGTTAAACAACACATGTAATATTTTATTACTAACAGATCGTGCAGAAATACATTTTCAGGCGTTATGGCTTCAAGCATTTCTTATATTTTATGTGGACTGTAAAGAGACCTGTTGTCAAACGTAAGACGAATGCGGCTGGATCCCTTCCAAGAAGACAGGGACGTCTGAGATCCTAAGAATGCGGAAAGAGGTTCTATTCTGTTAAAGTTAGAACGCGAGAGAGAGAGAGATGCGATTTACGAAAACTTTATGCTACTAAAACTCAAAAGAAGAAAAATGAAACCGCTTTTTAAAGAATTTGATGAAAAGGGATTAGTCCATGATGCCTCATACTTCTAGGAGTACAAGGATTATAACAGTTACCATAAGACGTATTACTGGATACAACCATTACCTTCGTAGTACTGTGCCTGCATTTCATGTATTTTGTCTACGACATTCGACCGTAGGTTACTGTCCGGAGTTAGCAACATATGAAGAAAACAAACTTAGTTTTGTAAAATTATTACAAAGTTTAAATTACCAATTCCTTACTATTCCATAATTTAAAAAATCGTTTGAACTTTATTACCTAGTAAAACACTATCAACAGTAAAATTACAGTACTTGATTATCTTGCTTAGATTTTCTTTTAAACGCAAGTAATTTGCCAGCATTCGTGTTCAGGTAGGGCGTCTGAATCCATGCTGCTGCTCTGTCTGCATCGTTCTCTCTCTACTTAAACACACACACAGAATGCCTACGTTGCTTGCTGTACGTATAACTCTATAATGCAGTATGTGAGAGGAAAAACAAATTATTCAACACCTTGTATTATAAAATAGTCGTTTACCCTATTTAGAAATAATGTGGGCTGGCCGCATATAGTCCATGGCCAGTTATACCTTTTACAAACAAAATCTGTAGTAACATGGAAAACACGAGTCATTAAAAGTTTGTTCTGTATAGAAACTGTTTTCAGTCTCTCTCTCTCTCTTCCCCCCTCTTTCTTTCTGTCTCTGTGTCTGTCTATCTTTCTGCCTCTCTTCTCTTTCATTACCCCTCCGTTTTTCCACTCTGTCATTTGTCTAATTCTCAATCATTTCTCCCGTTTTCTTATATCAGACGCGTATATTAGTTACACATAACTAACTTTTTATAATATTACGGATGATCCGGTTAAGAAACGTGTTCTCGTTCAGCGGTTTTAAATGTGCAAATCGCGTATAATTAAATATACTTAAACATAATTACCTTAATTAAATATGACACAAATAATTTAATTTTATTAGGCTTGTCACAGAGGAAATGTCAAAAATCGAAAAATTTAGTAATTTTATTTTATCGTTATAAATAAACGTTGACTCCGTCGAACAAATAATTTGAAAAGTGTGTACGTAAACTTACAACATAATTGCGACTGAAATTTGGGAGCTCAGACCTAATTAAATTAAACAACGTGCTATATGGAATCAACTAAGCGTACAAGTTCACGCATGGACGCTTATATCGCGTACACAGGGTACGTAGAGACGATAATAAACGCTTCTGTGTGTGTGTGTGCGCGCGCGCGTGCGTGTGTGTTTTAAGTAAAATTTATGAACCGTTTCTCCGGTCTACTGAAAGGTAACATTAAACTGTCCACACGTAACGTCTTGAATCGTGCGATTTAATTACCCGTGTAAATTGCCTTTTCAAAGCCACTTTTATACTTTTAAGTAAAAAAAAGTAACAAGTGTAATAAAATTACCATATTAATACGAAAAAACATTGCCTAGTTTTCTAAAATACTCACGAGTGGTGTAAGGGGAGGGGAATCTCACTCGGACGCACAGACTTATGGTGCAGTCCATTTGCCATTTGCATCCAGTTTTTTCTTTTAATAACCGTCGTTGTGCCTGCTAATAAATTAACGCACACTTGTAATTGGTTGAGTCTACCTGGCTGCATATTAAGCATTTGAAGGCGTTATAGATTAAATTGTAAATGTCAACGGCGGAGCTATAACTGTATATTGGAGTCGCTTGTAATGTCATGTTTACATATAATGGTTCTGTAGTCTGAGTCTGTGTTTACGTTACCGACTGTAATTTACGTGTTTGTTTCAGATGCAAGGGACAAGTGCTGTGAACACGCCAGCGGAATGCGACGAAACCAAACCAGCTAGGTATGTACGGTACGCATAAGACATTAGATAAACGTAACTGAATATCTTACGTATCGACTCAATATGTAATCAAGTAATTACATATATCCAATACATTTTTTGTGTCAGTGCACTTGACGGGAACCTCAGATTTGTCTGCCTGAGAATGAATGAACTTGAGTGGGGTCCAGGGACTCGAATGAACTTGAATTCTACATCATGAGCTACTGTACCTGCACCTTTTGTAGATAAAAACACACTGTGTGTGGGGGGGGGGGTTGCGTGTGTGTGTGTGTGCTTCTTTTTCTTGACATAATAATAACTTGATAGTGAATAAGTGCCAACATGGGTGACGATGAGAATACTTCACGTTTCCCAAACATGTTACGAGTACACAAACTAGGTTACACCTTGGTCGTACAGTGTGCATTTATACCATATAGTATATACGAAGTGTTTCGGAAGAAAATGAAACTAATTTGGAATTTCCGACCGTCATCCTAGAGTTAAAAAGAAGAAATGTCACATAAATGTAGGTCTGAAAATGTTCTCTAAGTAAATATTTTGCACCATTAGCACGAGAATTCCTGGAATACAAATTATGGGGAAAGTTTAGTGGTTGCGTGTGTAGTTTGGCCTGAAATACACAAAAAATACCTCTGAACGGCGTATTTAGTAATATTTAAGAAAATGACTTATAGTGCAACAACGTTTCATTGAAAAACATTCATTTTTGTATTTAAAGTACGACATCGCTGTTAAATCACTAATATTACATGTCAACTGGGAGTAATACAGTTAATTTAATTCTTTAGATTTTAGAACAAATGTCCAATAATTTGTGCTAGATATTTAATATTGAGCATTTAACATATCACATTTAAATATTAGAACTCGATTTTTATATATTTAAATCAAAGTATAAAACAGCTGATCTGAATTAAACGAAGGCTCTGAATAAATAAATAATCAAAATTTTACATTATAAAATAAACAATTATTAACACTGATGACGTTATAACACCCCTCACGTGTTTCGGGTTTAATAATAATAGAATTAACTTCACTTTACAAGAATAAACTTGTGGTAAACCAAATTACTTAGACTGAAATAAAATTAAAAATTAATAAAATTGAATACTCAATATTTAGAGAACCGTCTCAACTAATTTAATGATACCAAGTAATTTTAACCGCCCACCCTAATATAAAATCGTCACATACAATTCTTTTATGTATACTAAACCCTTAGAGTCAATTTAAATGAAACAGAAGGAGACAAAGAAATAAACAGTAACAATTAATTTTGGTATTAAATGAACAGTAACAGTAATCCTAAAAATAGGTTGTTACACAGATAACGTAGGTTTGATAGTTTCTAAAATCATGTGATTCACTCAGCTCGAAATGCTTGCTTGAAACCGCATATTTCTAAATCTCACTAAATTATAAAACTCATCCACACCCTCACTAAATTAACAACATCAATCTCCATTAAACCAATTAAAAGTGAAAAAAGAAAAAAGATACAATATGAATATCTACAAAATTCATATTGCGCTCGAGCACACATAATAAAAACCATATCAATTGAAGAACAAATAAGGTATAAAGAAAACAAGATTGTGTGTGTGTGTGTGTGTGTGTGTGTGTGTGTGTGTGTGTGTGTGTGTGTGTGTGTGTGTGTGTGTGTGTGTGTGTGTGTGTGTGTGTGTGTGTGTGTGTGTGTGTGTGTGTGTGTGTGTGTGTGTGTGTGTGTGTGTGTGTGTGTGTGTGTGTGTGTGTGTGTGTGTGTGTGTGTGTGTGTGTGTGTGTGTGTGTGTGTGTGTGATTTTGAAATATATAAAAACAAAACCAATAATAAATTAATATTATTATTCAGTTCTTTTATGTACCAAACACTTAGAATCAACTTAAGTAAAACATAAAGAGACAAAGAAACAAATGTATTAAACAAATAGTAATATATATTAAAATAAATATAATTATTAATTTATATTAGTGTAATTAATATTATACTCGTGTTTTGACATTCTTAAACGAGTGGAAAGCCAATCTGAGATCATATTAAAGGAAGATATCGTAAAATGTTTGAGAGTCCAGAGAGGAACGATTCCCCGTCTGCTTATACAACTTCATACAGTAGTTATTAATGAACGTGGACCACATCGTGTAGTTATGACCGTTAGCCGATAAATTTTAAGATTGGGTTTTTGAAGAAGTTCTGTTCTCAGTTAGAAAGCATGGTGAATATAAAATTAAATAAAAATATTTTAAAGAGATCAATTAGTTATGTAAGTAATCAAACGAAATAGTTCGTATTGCAGATAATCTGATAAACAAGTAAAGCAATCTTATAAACGAGCAGATTACTTTAATTAGGAACTTAAAAGCTGAAGTTATTCCGCAGACACACAATAGAAGTCTATAAAATACGTCTGTTTTAATTAAATCTGCGATCCAGACAACTTTGATAACTATATTATCAGATGTCAGAGAAGAAACTTTAATACACAACTTAAGAACATGCGAATAGATTCCGTGTCGTGGTTACCATTCTGAAGCTAACTAATAATTCATATTCAATTAAACTTTATAACAGAATAAAGGAGAGTCTTAGAGATAAACTAATCTCCAATTATAGCGTCTCTCCCTTAGTTAACTCCTTCTTAGTACTCTGTTTGATGCTTCTTCAGGTTTCTTGACAATTTTCTTTTATTGTTTTTTCTGTATATTAATTGGCTATTCTAGATAATTCATTACTAGTCTGAACTATTTTAGAATCCATATTCGTTCCTTTCTTAAATATATAACAGTGTAATCATTCCATAACGAGCCCATTTAATTTTTGTCGTATTCCTTAACAAATTACGTTTTCTCTATCTATGTAGAACAGAAAATGGCTACTTTAATTCCTGTAGTCAATCATATTGATTTAATTATGTTTATTAATTGGTACGTACGACTGCTACGTTTAAAGAATACAGGAATTTAAAATTTAAAAAGGATGAAGACTACAAGATTGAAAGGTACATGAAAGTTGAAACTAAATACAGCCCTTCAATTCGGTCTCATCTAGAAGAACATAAAGTTCTTCGTTTACTTAAAAATTTATTCAAAGTTGAATGGTAGGTAGAATGATTAAGAATCTAAACAGAAATAGCAATTTAAGTCTGGTTTACAAAGGACTGAAAGATGAGAAGTATCATTCGAAATCAAACAAATCACACAAAGAAAGAGAATTAAACTTTTAATGAAAAAGAAGAAAATTGCTAACCTCAAAAAACAACGGACACAAAAGACGAAAAACATTATAAAGGATTTTATGTGGCATGTGACTCTGTCTACATGGTCTGAATCGCGGTTGCCTGTCTTAGAGTCAAAAGGGCGATTTTAAGAAATGAAATACATTCGGGTAGGGCTTTTAATTTAGCACAACTATATGACTACATGACTGTGACAGTAGAAAAACGTTTGTGGGCAAAGGTCAAAATAAAGGTTCTTGGACCACGTGACTTTGAAAATCGATTTTCAAGGGCAAGGAATTTTTAAAAAGGGCGAACTATAAGACGATTTGACTAGTTCAGAATATGGCCACCAACCAACGTCTGAGTTGAGGTTCCAAGATGAAGAAGAAGAAAACAATACATTCCATACTTTTAACCACTTTCGAGATACGTATAACATTTTATTGTTTCGTTCTAATTTAAGTTTATCATTTGTCAGCAATTATATTATTTAATCGATTTTTAAAAGTTTAAGTAAAAATGGTTTGACAATCTTATAACAAGAACGCAACTTTCACTATGCAAATACCAGTCTGACACGGGATGAAAAAAAACTCTTGCCATTTATGTCACTTGTGTTTTGTCCAGTTTTGTAACGTATAATAAAACCTATTTTTTATTTAGTCGTTTGCCTTATATTGTCCAAACGAGCACATTCGAAGCAACGAAGTGCATATATTAAGTGTAACGGCTTACTCAGATGTTGGGGAGTGGAGAGCCGGTGTCCCTACTCTGAACTTTGGAAATCTGCCACGCCTATGGTTGTCCAAGGCATGGTCCGTAACTGCCAATTGGAAGAAAATGATATGATCTTCACGAATGTTGTATCCGAAAACAACCAGAACAGGTTTCAACGCCTATTACGTGAAAAGAATAAATAATAAAATACATAAATATACAAATACAGGAATTTCGTAACGCGTTTGAGCGTGGATAATCGCAACGATTTATTAAAAATTAACATACTTTTTACATGCATGGGAGCACATGTTTCGAACAGATGTTATCTGTCCGTACGGAAAGTAGATCAAAATGAAATAACATTAAAAAAGAACCAATTTATATGTTTATTAACATCAAATGCTAACAATGAACCGAACAAAATAACACTGTAGATGACACAATGAGAGCATTTAAGAATTATTAAAAGTTTATATTAATTAAACATTTTAAAAGAACGTTAATTTATTCATTGTCATTTACAGAATATAGACAGTAAATGTTGATTTAGACAATCCCATAGACATTTATATGGGAGTTGTACGTAAACATATTTTTGCCCCCAATGGCAGTACCAATGTTGGCACGATTAGTAACACTGCCATTGGGGCACCCAGTAACCAGCGACTTTTAAGTTCTTGTTTTTCCGTAGAAAATATTGTATACTATTTTTGTTCTTTTTCCTTCTATTTTTTTAATTAATTTCTGTTGACTCTCTGACAATTTGAATAAAAAATAATTTTTAAATTGGTCTATGACTGGGTTTTCAAACATAAAAATGTTTGGTTTCACAGACACGTAGACTCTGATGTTGTCATACTGGCTGATGTTTTTTCCCAGTGACTGAAAATAGTAAAACAACGATTAGTCAATGCGTTGAAATTTATGTCATTCTATTGATGTACACTTACGTTTGCTTGTTCGGACTTCATCACTATGGCTTCACCGTCTCGTCTTCCTTCTAGCCGATAGTTCATAGCCAGCTCTCCGAAGCCATTTTTCAACGTGAACTTTCCAGGTTTTTTCCTTTGTAGTTTTGACTATTGCTTGATCATCGCATAGTTTCATTTCTAGTTCTATCTTACGTAGAATGTCCTTTGGCAGACATTAGAATTGTATCTACGATATTTCTATCTGCTTCATATCTTTTGATTTCCAGCATCCGGACACATAAAACATAGTTGACATCGCCGTTGTCTTGTAAGACTGAAACATGTCTATATAAAACATAGTTGACATCGTCGTTGTCTTGTAAGACTGAAACATCTCTATGCTTGCTATCATAAAATATGTTTTTTTAAATCGTTAAATTAAAATGTTTTTATTTCTTTTATGAATTTGCTAACTGCTACAATTTTTTATTGTTCGACTAAGCTTTTCGTCATTACTGACATCTTCAGGTCTTAAACAACGCAGGTTTAACGCAGGTTAGCAAATTCATAAAAGAAATAGTAAGGATGGCTGCTAATTTAAACAATACGAAGAATACAATGTTTTTTGTAATCGTCATTGTTTCACCGCGCTCGTGTATATGAGCAACAATACGAACATGTGTTATATTATCCTATGACTTCAGATATCCTATTAGAAATTATATAAAACTCATATGTGTGACTTCCTAGTTTTTTAACCGATTCATTCGCAAATTACCGATGAATAGTGTGAGACCTATTGGTTTAAATAGCTATTGGTAAGGAAACCAATAGCTATTGGTTTAAAAAGGTCTTCAATATATAAAGGATAGTTTTTAAAATTAAAATTATAAGCTTAAAAGCTTACCTCTTTTATAAGCTTATAAGAATTTAAATTTAATTCAGCTCGGACCACGTACTGTATGTAGAAGGGAAATATGGGAAGCCTGAGTCCGACTAAAAGTCGAGAAACTGGAAAGTGGATTCGAACCTCGTACTACGTCCAGCTTTGGAAGCGAGGAGTGCGCTGAGAAGGCACCAACCGGACTCCAAAGTTCAGGAAATTGAATTTTTTCTGTGAAAACAGTCAACATTTTTCTCGGGACGACTTTTGGCACTTTTTTCAACAAACGTACACATTAGGTACGTGCACGTAAGACTAAACACTCCTTATAATCCTATTAAACATCTTAGAAGTTAAGTATAAAATATGTTGTTACATACAACAAATAACAGAAGTAGACATAAAAAAACAGTAAGCAGATCTACTGAAGAAGTGTTGCTTATAACAAGTTATGCATCAACCTTCAACTTTGTTATTGATTAATCTAGTGAATCTAGATTGTTTGACAGCGCGAATTTGCTACACAGACGACATTTATTCGTTCCAAGAGAAACTTTAGTACTTTTACTTGTCGCCGATGGTATGAGACTTTTCATTGTTCATTAATCTACTGACAAATAGTCTACGTTAACAATGATTAGACCGTCTATTCGGTCATAAAATATTTCTTGACTTCTTCTCTGATGGACTGAATTTTCAGATGTCTTTCAATACGTTTATTGGGAATTTACCATGATGTGCATTACGATCGTTGTGAGAGCTTTAGTTTGGAACCTCTACATCACGTCGATATTAGAACTACTTTGTTGTCCTCTCAAGTTGAAGTCTCAAGCAGAAGCCGGATGCAAATACTGCGGTGTCATCTGCGAAAGTAGATGGTCTCATTAGCCTAATCAGTTGGCAAAGCTGTACTGTGTTTGTGTACGGCCTGAAAGGTTCGTTATTTTCTTGATCCGGTTTCCTTTCAAAGGCTAAAACTAAATTAGTAAATACTTTAATAAAACTTGTTTTACAACTTTTTACTATTATTAATTCATGTAAGATGTAAGATTTCACCAATGAAACCATTCATTTAGTTAAAAAATTAATTAGGGCGCGCGCGCGCGCGTACACAGATTTATGTCTCACACGATTAGTTAGTGACGTTATGCTTGGTGCAAGTCGTACCACAACCGGATTGTTTTGTTTAATGATGTGTTAGATCTACGTGTGACTGACTTCATACAATTAACACATCACCGTGCGCACACACTGACGGGACTCCGTGTACTTAAACATACCTCGTATTGCTACGGCCGTAATCAAAAGTGGTTCAATAGATTCGACGATCTTAAATCACAACGGAAGATAGTTTAGATAATACAGTCCTCTAGTTAATTCACTGGTGTGTGGATATTAACTATCGGTATAAACTGCAGGGCAGTTAATATAGGTCACGTCAAAGGCAAGAACCTTCTCCTGCCTAAACTGGCCACGTCTGACACGTTTGAGGTACAGGTGAGAGCATCAAACTTGAGTGCGGTAGTGCTCTGATGAATATATGCAGTGCTATTAAGAGGGCATTGGAGAATCCCCCACAAGGGGTCATTCCATATCACTGGTAGTAATTTGTGTAAAACATGCATTTCGTATGCTTTGTGTGCGTGTGAAGCTTAATTTCTAGTTGGCCTACTCAAATAAAAGTTGATTCACATCATGTAGGCCTACCGACTTTGAGGTATCCTTATTTCATTATTGTTGACTCACTTCCTCTTTATTTTCTTCATTTCTTCTTTATCATTTTGCTTTTTTAAAATCTAACAATGCCTTGAAGAAAGGCCGAATTATTAGGCAACAAGAAAGTATTCTTCTCGTTGCCCAAGTAGGGTGCTCGTTAAATCTACCGTAGGCCTACATCATATTATTGTATATCACCAGAATAGTGTAATTCCTCATAGGTTTGATTTCTTTTCAATAACTGAAACACAATTATATTATAAGTATCTTACAACATATTACCTAAAATGTCTTCAAATGATATTTCTATTATCGATAATAAATAAGTAATTATAATACTCTGTATAATTATTACGTGGGGCAGTCATAAAGTTAGTTGCACTAGCGTAAAAAATACAATATGTAGAATATTTACAAAAATTTGTTGTTTTACTGAAAGTACAATTGAAAATACAATATAGTTTTCTACAAAAGGCCAAGTTTATTTAAACATTTATTATATGGTGAACCGAGTATTTTGGTGTTCTTGCTGAAAATTTCCCGTCCAACGTCCAATAACCATTCCCACCGTGTATTTTTGACTTCATCGATACCATATCGCCGCTTCGCAAAGGCCTCTTCCATAGGGAAGCACACATGGAATCAAACACATGGGAATCACACGGTCAAGACCTGTAAGGAGGTTTTTTCCCCACCCATCCATCCCACTCAAATTCTTCAAGGAGTTCCTTCGTGACGAGTGCCAAAAGATGCACGGAAATGTTTTGACATTGGAGACGTTCAGAGATGACTTAGCGCACATTTGTATGCAAAAGACCCAATTCAGCCACAACTTTGTCTTAGCGTGAAAATGCTGCCACCATACACTTCCCTCAACTGACGGTAAATTTCAGTGTGGGAATACACCTCCTTGCCCTCACAAAACGAGTCACTGCGCAGATTGCTAATTTGAACGCTACTTGCAAAGGATGCCACATATTTCGTGGTTCACAATGAACTAACCGTTCCTACCAAGTGCGAACGTTTCTACAGCTGACGGAAAAGAAGGTTTATTAGTGTTTCCAACAGCTTTCGTCAAAATATCTCTTTTAGGAAAACGAATATGGGCAAGTTTTTGACTGCCCGTTCTACTGTCACGTATTCCATGGGCAAGTGTTTGACTGCCCGTTCTACTGTCACGTATTCCGTGGGCAAGTGTTTGACTGCCCGTTCTACTGTCACGTATTCCGTGGGCAAGTGTTTGACTGCCCGTTCTACTGTCACGTATTCCGTGGGCAAGTGTTTGACTGCCCGTTCTACTGTCACGTATTCCGTGGGCAAGTGTTTGACTGCCCGTTCTACTGTCACGTATTCCGTGGTTTAGAACTAAATTTTCAAACGGAAGTTTTTTTTGAAGTCAGGTCATAGATCCTTAATTCTCGCTGTGTTGTATCCTCCACTGACCAATTAACTACGTAAAATTGATTAAAGCAAATTTAGTGAATAATCATTACGGTCGATTAAAACTCTGTATTATTTATGTGAACACTGAAAACATGCAAATTAGCTATCCATTCAATAAAATCAAAAACATTCCAGGGTAACAATAAATTCTCGCTAACAGTAAATGTAACCATGTTACATTTTTATTAATAAAAACCATTCTTGTTTCAGGGGCCGAAGGAGGGCTCGATGGAAGTTGAAATTCCATCACCAAGCGTTGCCGGCCGAGTACCTGGACCACTACGCGGCGTCCCTGAACGCG
The DNA here is from genome assembly GCA_034769895.1 of Magicicada septendecula. Classification (NCBI taxonomy): domain Eukaryota; kingdom Metazoa; phylum Arthropoda; class Insecta; order Hemiptera; family Cicadidae; genus Magicicada; species Magicicada septendecula. The sequence continues at coordinate 323,037,524 of CM068370.1, read as the reverse complement.
CCCACGGTCCGGTACACGGATCTGCCGTACATGGGTGAGATGACGTTGGACAACGCGCGGCCGCGCAGGGGACGCAAGCCCAAGAAGGCCGACATCTGCCATCTGATTTACAAGAACTACGGCACGACCGTCGTCGACGAACCGCTCAACCTGTGCGTCAGAGATTTGAAGGCGAAGTCGTCGACGGAAGTGTCGATGTGCAAGTTCAAGTTCACCGGCGGCGCGACGCCCTCGCTGGAGGAGAAGAAGATGTTGTCGGTGGACACGGGCGGAAACTTCAGGTGCTACAGCGGCAGCGCCGGAGAGACGCAGCGCAGGAAGAGCAGGAAGTCGTTAGCCAGAGAGAAACTAGAACAGACTTTTAGAGAGAAAGGTTTTTTAATACAGACTCAACAGCTGGAGTCGGCGCAAGGCGCCACCTACTGTAAATTTAGACAGTTAAGGAAGTTCACGAGGTATTTGTTCAGAAGTTGGAAACACCACTTACCTGGCGAGGTCACCGCCGCCGAACCCTTCACAGACTGACTGACTGATCCATGCATTTCTCTACTGTTACTGAAACGCTGTGCCATAACGTGTATTTTTATACTTAGAGACGATATTTATTAGTATACTACTGATGTCTGAAGCGTGTACAGAAATTATTTTTCCAATTTGAATTAAAAGACTATTATACACATTTTACTTGTTGTTTGTAGTTATTTATAAATGCTTATCACAAATATTTTTTCGACTTCACTAAATTGTTCGTTTTCAAGGCGTTTCGATTATTACGTCATTATCAACCGAACAACCCAATACCAACACTATCTTACGTAGGTTGAGTCCTCTTGGGTTGTTATTCAGTACCGACTTGATAATGGAGTAATTAACGAAACGCGTCGTCATAGGTAACAATACAGTAGTGTAGGAAAAACGTTTTCCTTAAACACTGAAAGACTTTTAGTCTTATCGTATAGTTATAAAATCTGATATTAACATTTATCGATCGATAGATTCACGTTAGATACCTTATCACTGAATCGATACAAAAAGCGACGTTTCGGCTACTCAAAACATCGGTAGCTATCTTCACGCTAAACTAACACTAAAAAACAAACAATGCACCAGTCAAGTGTTCAAGAGTCCGGTATGCTTCAGTGATAGAGTACGCGTACTGTTCATATTATGTTTATTAATTATATTTCAGTCTTCGTTTAGTCTGACGACGGCTAACGAATTTTGTGTAATCACTTTTGAGTTGATTCAATAACAGCTAATGCCTTTTTACATAGACCTATTATAATATAAAACCAGTGACTGAAAACGTTTAAAAATATTTCCGTTACTGTTGTAACGAAAGATTTGTGATCAAAGCGCTGCTTTCGTCTCGGTTATCTCAGTTACTAATGAACTGAAATGTATTTATGCATTAACACTGAGTTTACCTTTCACTGACTTAGTGAATGTTTAAACCAGGCGTTTAATTTTACCATCAATAGACAAGAGAATTAAATTTTATCAAAAGAAAGTTATAACTCTTGGCAGATGGATAATGGTTTTAACGATTAAGCGAATTGTGTTCAATTAACTAGCTGTAGATAAATGATATTAATGTGTTCAGGCTGTAATGAATGACGTTAACGTTCCAGGCAAATGATAGTTTAAAATGGTTTACAAATTGAAGAAAATCACTTTAATACTCAAATTATATCACTTTAATATCAATCCACTTTATTAATGTTTATTAAGCGTAGTCTCTTCAGCATAGTCGGCTGTAGTAGGGTGCTGGTTTTGGATGGGCTTGATAAGCAGACTCCTATGCTATCGAATACGTCACAATTTCTGCTGGAGTCTCTGGCGTACTTCTCCAAAAAATGAGATTAAATATGGACGTAAAAACACCGTTTTCGCTCTAAAAGCATTGGCTGTTAACCCAAATTATTTTCATTGAAATCAGCTCCCCAGAACTTCTGGAAGGTTTAGGCCCGTCCCTCCCCTAGGTCTGCCAGTGTAATTTAATGCTAAAAAAAACGAAAGGAAGTTCAGTTCAAGTCTTCTCACAGTTTCATTCGACATAAAGACCAATGTTATATCAGAAGGAAGAAAGTATAGTGAAACAGGAACAAGTTTTTTTACAATATAAGATCTCTGAAAACACACTTGTACCTAGTGTCTATGGCACCTAAGTTGGGTAGACCTAAATGGCTCATTGTTTTCAAGTATCTTCGAAATAGAAAAGGTGAGGTAACTTCGTCCATACAAGATAGTCACGCCTATATTTAGAACTGAAGTGTATAGTTTAATATACTACTTTAAAAGTAAATCTGACAAATACTCCTTTTCTTCTTGTTTGAATTATTTTATTTAGGGATTTCCAACCAAGTTCTGTTAATCAGTTTTTTTTGAAACTCACTGTGTTAAGTTGTTCTGATTTTAGGTAGTTTTTAAGTTTTCTCTTCCTTTCGTTGAAACTGAATATTTTGTCGGCTTCCTTAATTTACAGAAGATGGTAGCTGAGGTAGTCCATAATCTTTCAATACCATCGGATATCAATCCATAATGAAATGCAAGGGGCGTGACCTTTGTAAGTCCAAAGGCCAAAGACTTTTGTAAGTCACAAAATATTTGTAATTTTTGTTTCCTAGTCACCTTTCTTGCTGACGTGATCTCGACCAAAATCGACCACATTGTGCAACAATTGTTGCTAATCAATCCGTTGTATATTTACATTTTAATTAAAGAGAAAGCGGGAGAAAATCTCTGTCGAACGATATAAATCAGCTGAGCTCGCCTAAATAAATACAAACCTATTAATCTTCTATAAATATTTAATAGTTAATAAATAATATCGAACTTTTGTATCGCCAATCCCTCTTTCTCACCTAACGAACTGTATTCCGGACCGGTAATAATGTGTTGTATCTTAGGAATAATTAATTGTCTTTCAAGACTTAACGCGCATGTAGTACAACTAAATTCTGCAGAATTTTTAAAATGCCGATTCAAAGAGACGATAACTCATTATTTATTGCGTACGCATCACAGTCTATCGTGGCAGATTAATGACGGTAAATAATGCGTTTTATTGAATAATTAAGTAGTCTACGGAAAAACTAGGTTGACTCAGAAATGGGTACGTAGGCGTCACGAAACCCAAAGCTGGGAGAGTAATTGGACGTGTTTGACTGCTTTTGCCATCTAGCCTTTGCGCAAATGCATCTGCCTCCCGCTTATCTCATATTTTTTTATAATTTTATACTCTCTTTAAAATTATTGTCTATTTCAGCTGTTTCTATTTGTTTACCATCCAGATTCTGAAACAGGATTTCAGCATGAAAGAAAATGTTTCCCTTGCAAGCAATAAATTAAAAACAGATTAGGCCCGATATCAGAACGTAGTTTTAGAACTTGCTCATTGCAAAAACTGAATTTCGTGAGCTGGAATCGATAAAAAAAAAAATAAAAGAATTTTTGGTCGCTTACAGATTCTCATGTAGCTAATCTCATCGTCTTAGACTGCTTGGAATGCTGTAAGCGGTAGGGTTATTGTCTTCTCTTTCTCTTGCAGATTTCGTATGACCTGATTAGTTGAGCACAATCTGCTGAAAGTACTTTCTATTCACAGATGCGTAAAATGAATAACACTTTATTATTATGCATCATTAAAAAAAACAAATATTTCCATCATTTTATAATTAAAACTTCAAAATCAAAATTTGGATAAACTCGATAGAGAATAGTTTTGAGCAGTAATTGAAAGCGAACAAAACTTTGTGACTGGAAAGTACAAAGATTCATTATTAATTAATGCAAAAACTGAAAACATTACAAGAAGTATAACTGATCCTGTACAAGTTACAACCCCATATAACCACATAAAAAATTATTACTTTACAATTCTTGTCATTCCATTGGTAGAATTGTAGATATTTTGCTGATACAAGACATGCATACATTAGCTTCAACTTCAGTACAAGACAAATATGGCATGGTGTTAATAAAAAAAAGAATATTTTTATATGTTTATTTACTTAGTCTAATTGAATGTTTGTTGAACAATGTGAATGTTTTTAATTATTTTTGTTTGGATATAATAATTTTTTCTTTCTTCATGGTGTTGTGATATTTTTATAATTTAAATAATGTTATATATATATATCATTATTGTAATTATTATAAATCTGTTTGAAACAATCAAACTGAATTTATGATTATATTATAGAAACATTTTATTTGCAATTAAAAAAGGGCTTTCAAGACAACTTCAATCGTTGGAACAAACTTTATGATAAAATTGTTGATCGTATAGAATTTTATGGATTTCTACACACATTACATAAACTAGTGTGAATTAGGTATTTTTGATTATCTTTGTTATATGTTAGTCATTTTCTGAAATTATTTATGAATTTGCAAGCCACCAAAAGAGGCCAAATTATGTGTGTTTTATAATGTTACCTACATAACTTGAATTTGTGTGATTTTTGTTGAAGTGTATAACAGACTGTGTTGTGGTTTGTTGAGGAATAATTCCAATGCTTGGTTCTCACACTGACATTTGTATGTACCTCTAGGAGTGTATGAAACATTCAGATAATGGATAGTAGATAGTAGAATATTCTTGACAATTTTTTTTTTAGTGGTGTAATTTGTGCATTTTCTAAATTGTTATATCTAAAGACATAAAAAAGAGGGATAAGACTTTGTGTAGTCATATTTTGGAACAGAAACGTATGAGCAATTTTTATAAGATGTTTACAACATTTTGGTATGTTTCAAAAGTGTGGTGTAAGTTTTGACAACTCAAATTTTTAAAACACTGGAAAGTTTTTATACTCTAGTTCTGAAAACAATTAGAAGTAGTTTCTAAAACAATGAAATTCATTACATTAAATTTGTTTCCTGATTTCTTTGTAGATACATCACTAGTTACAAACACTAACAAAAAAATGTTTTAATTGAAAATTCACATACCGTAGTAATTTTAAGGTTACAGCAGTACCTGTAGGTAGAAGCAACTGCATTAACAGGACCCTATGAGGTACTAAAGTGGAAAAGTTAAGTGAGACTGCTGGATTATGCTGTTGTAAAGTGACAATAATAGTTACAATTTGATAATTGTACATTTAAGTGTAAACTCTTTTTTAGGTTTTAATGTGATTTGTATAATTCTGTAATTTAGTAATACCATGTATATCTAGGTTTAGGTTTAGTAAACCTACGTTGTTTTATTAACAAATATGATTATTAATAGAGGTACAAAATGGTCATTGTGACACAAAAAACTTACTTTTTTTAATATTAAAAATGCAAAAGTGATAGGTACCTGGTGAAATTTTTGTTTGAAAAAAAATTATTAGTAGAGAAATGATTTGTATTATTTATTATATTGTTGGTTCAAACTGAAAACTATACTATGAATTGTAAATGGATTATGCAAATTAGTGAATAAATAAATTGGTAGTGTGTGTGTGTGTGTGTGTGTGTGTGTGTGTGCGTGTGTGTGCGTGTGCATGTAACTAAAACAATATTTAAATTGCCTTTTAATTTCATATAAAAGTGCAATTCAAAAGAATGCAAACTGATGAGTCAGAAGTAGCAAGAGAGCATTTATTTAAAAAGAAACTTTTACTTAATCAACATAATGATATATTATAATGCGATAAAGAAACCGTGGAGATTGTCTGTTTACACAGGGTTCCTACAATTATATATATATATATATATATATATATATTTTTTTTTTTTTGTATTCTAGTCTTTTTAATAATAATATTATTGGATTTTATCCACTTGATGAGTGTAATGAGACTATTATTTGAAGGTGACATTGTACGATAACGTATGCGTACATTTGGCTCCAAAAGAGTTGCTCCACTTGAATGTTATGTGGGTAGACAACTATTGGTTATGTTAAATGGACAGTAATTTTTAACATTTCACAATCACTGAATTCTGTGGTTCCAAATGATAATTTGCATTTAAACAAAATTTATTTTTCAAAAATATATTTTATATTATATTAATAAATAATATTTTATATTTTTTGAACAAGAACAGATTCTTTTTTAATAATTTTTGTATTATGTAATGTGGTCATTCACACCACCTTGTTTCATTACCTCTGTATGTGTGAGAGTGTATAAGCTTCTTAAACATACACATTCACATTTATACACATATACAATGTGTATATTATAGTGTTCACACAAAATTGTATTTGTTGAGGTAAAACATGTTTGTCTTTACAAAGCCACGCCAATTTTAAATGAACGTTTCAGACTTTTCATTTGTTATTAGACGTATTCAATACATGATAAGAGGTTAGTTTTTAAACACGATCTTTAAAATAACTGAATCATATAAAAGATGTTTATATAATTTTTCTGGTCTTTGGTCTCAAGCATGTCTTTGGCTTGCTTGGATCTTTTTTCTTTAATAAAAATACCTGTATTTTCTTTAGCATAGAGTTTCCTTAAGTCAGCTTCTCTATTACTTTCCTGGGAATTTTCTTATATCAGTGACAAGCAGGTATGGTCACAAAATAACCAAATTTTTCTAAACATAATTATTTCAGATTCTACATAAAAAATATTTCAGCATCAAAATATGACAGACAGACAAGAAGTGAGTCAATTAATTGCCCCCTCCTCTCACCTAGATAAGCAATATTCAGCAATTCAGCCCCTGAGCTTATCACGAATATACTGATGCATTATCATGATTTACAAAACATAATTTTGGTAATTAAAGAGCACTATTCATTCAGTAACACAATGTCGCAGGCCTTATACCAATACTGTACTTTTCTACTTCATGAGGACCACAGACATCTGATACCATTTTGAAGCTCATTCTTTTGTAGTTAATCATTGTAGTGACATTATGATGGCCATTGGTCATGTAATTATTATTATTATTATTATTATTATTATCCATTATTAACATAATTGTTTAAATTTGTATATATAAATCATTAATTTAACTGTAAGTTTACTTACTGTAAATATTATTATTATTCTACATTTGTATAATGTAAAATTATCAAAAATTTGAATTAACTGTTTTTTAATGTAAATTAAATGTTAATTGTAAGATTGTTTTTGTTGTAATAATGTTTTATCGCTCAAATAATTTTTAATATTCCTGTAAATATTATTATACAGAGATAAGTGTTTTAAAGAGTGCTTTGTTACTATAATAATATGTCAATACATCATTATTGGCATAATAATTATTATAAATAAATTTTGTTTATTATAATATTTATTTAATAGATCTTATTTAATAACCATTTTCTTTATACAGAAACACAAATTTTACAAATATTTCTTTGCTATTACATAGATCAACGAGTTTTACCACAACCAAGAGAACATACACATCCAAGTCACTAACAGGAATTAGAGGATTGAAAGAGAAAATTTCTGGTGAACACCATTTTTTTTAAACCAAGAACCCACTAGCAGGACAATGTTTGGCGAGACACTGAGACTTATGGCATAGAAAATTTTTCCAAGATTTTGCAGAAAGAATTTCCCTTCTTCATCCTCATCTACCCCATGTTGTAAGAAAATATAATTTTATTAGGAATTTAATACCAGGATTTGTGTTTTATTTTTGGCTTAAGTTTACAATGTACACAACATACTTTTCATCTGAGTAGATCAAGGACAGCTTTATGTCAGAAAAAATTAACTTCCCAGGTTGCAACTTCCTTAATTCAGATTTTGGGTAATACAAATTTGTACTATGGTTCCTTCTAATTTCCCAAGATTCACTGCACTATCATTGAATATACAACTTTATTTATGTAATGAGATCATGCTGCTATGCAAACTTGGATAAAGAGATCCAGTTATAATTTATTCACTACTGAATATGACAAGTACGGTTCTCAAAGACACATTAGACTCTTCTAATCTAATTTCACTTTACAAGTTTATTTGAAAAGAAACGTGTAGCAACATTCAAAAGAATATTCATATGGTTTTTGGCAATGTTTCCTCTTAATTTCCCAAATTTTATTATTACTCACATTTCCCAGTTCTTTTCTGAAGTAAAAGGGATGAAACTGTTGAAATAAATATTTAAATTTAATAAATAAGCATTTAGTTTAGTTCTATAGATACAAAAAAGACAATAGGAAAAATCTAGGTAAATGTTCTTTGTGTCTGTAGAACTAAACCAAGTGTTTATTTATTAAATTTAAATATTAAAATGCTGAGTGACCATTTTATCATTGTTGAAAGAAACTTGTTTATTGACTGAAAACAATATTTTTTATTCTTTTTTTTGATCCCGCTAAACACAATCTTATTCTAACGTTACTAAACATTTTACCAATTTTACAATGACAGACTTTTAGTAGTAGTAGTCCCACTATGGCAACTTTTCACACAGCACTGAATCGGCCACCAGATAGTAAATTTATGACTGTATATTCCCAGAGAACACAATACAATAATGTATACCCATAAAGAACGATTAAAAACAAGCTTTAAAACCTCTCTGACTGATTTTTCAACATTAAAAAGACAATGAAAAACAAGAAAGGAAAACAACATACCTCCTTAAAATTTAGATCTCTTACTTTTGATTAAAGCTCTAAATCTTTGAACAGAATTTGGTGTCTAAGTAGTTGTGTGATCAAAAGTACAACTCAGTCTAAGTTCAACCATTGTGTATGCCTTATTGTTGAATTTTACATATCTAAAAATAGTATGCAGTTTAATGGTCAGAACCCTGGAAGGTTATGACTGGCTCTTACTATTAATGTTAGCTGCATTTTAAATGTTGGTTGTGACTGTTCTGCCAATGTTAATTAGTCTTCACAAAATTAATACCCACATTTGGTAAATATTTTAGCCTTGAAAATCTGGTGTAACTTATTAATTTTAATAAGAACTGTTTTTATATTAACTCATAGGCCATATGGCCAATCCCTACTTTCCCTACTTTCTAAGTAAAAATACCAAGGGTATCCACTTCACTAAGAAGGAAAGGGATGTGCAAGAAGTGGGGATCACATGTGAAGATGAAGACTTCCAGAGTGACACTCTTAAGCTGGTGCTTGGGGGCACACCAGGGTTTCCAGAAAAGATCAAGCTAAGAACAGGCAAGGCACACACTGAAGAAAGAAAGGAACAGTACTGAAAATGAATACTAGAATACTGGGCAAAACTTAAAGCCCAAGGAAGAAAACAGTTAAAATAAATTGGTGCACATTTGGACAAAACAAATAAAATAATCCTTACCTTATCACTTTGTTATTCATTACATATTACCAGCAATATAAAATGCTCAGGAATTATTGCACACATATCTGAAATAGGCTCATTTATTTCAGGGGGGGGACCAGCACATATAATAATGACTCCTTTTGTACAAGTGAATCTATTTTAGGAATTAGACAGGGTAGGCTGTTTATGTAAGCTGTTCACAATACAAGGAAAGTAGGGAAGCCAGATCTATGCTTCAGATATTCATTATTACTCTAGGATTTATTCCAGTTACTCACTTCTACAGATTGAGTTGATCTGGGGGCACCTCACCTTATATTATGGTGCTGCGAACGTACACACACACACACACACAATCCACTTACCGGACCACACACCACCACTTCTACACTATATAACTGAGTCTGCTTGCCAGCCTCTTTGTCACTTAGATATGAGGATACTTATTGTAATATAAGTGAATCATACAAGACACTTTTCATGCTGTGAGAATATAAAATAGCTTAAAGACTAATTCTTATAGTGGAACAAAATAAATGGCAGTTTGTTGTCAAAAACAGTCACTAGGCATGCTCAATGGGGTGTGTTGTTTGAACAGGTTGGTATGTTATTCAAAAACTTTGGTATTTTTTGAAACCAACTCATACTTGTAGCCTGTAGATGTTGATGCTGTAATAATGAAGACAACCATTTAGCCTGGTTGAACAAAATGTCTAACAACACAGCTCCAGCAGAAATATAAATTTCTTTTCCACTTCTGATATAACTTTACTTTATAAATATAAATAAGTGTTTTATTTTTTTAATTTTTAAATAACACCAGTTTAGAACATCTAATGAACTTTTACATCGCATGATCAAGAATTGTGCAGCTAAGTGTATTACTTCATAGTTCTGACATTGTTACAACACAAACACAATACAAAACTTATTTGAAGCTTTGAACATTACAAAAAAGTGATCATCTTCAGCTATTTAAACCATATTTTAAAACAAACTATCTATCATAAAAAAGTTTTTTTGTCATCTGAAATAACAAACATAAGTGAATGAACATAACATGCAGATAATATAAATTATAATTAACTTGCCAGTGTAGAAGAACATGGGTCCGGGGTTCATGCAAGATAATTCATTACATGGTAACTACAACTACAGATGGAGAGAGTCTTACCCAAATATGGTAGCAGTAGGTCAGGAGAGGTCATCACGTTTACTTTATTTTATAGTGGTCCTGCTTCTTATGACAGACATCTCCTTACAGACCTGACTCAGAGAATTCACATTATTGGTGATAAAAGAGGTCGTTCATTCTTTAGTAGAATATGTTTGTTTCCCTATCTACTATTCAGTACATCCAAATCTGAAGTCACCAACTGGAAACAAAAACTGAATATACGAGGGTGGTCTGAAAAGTTCTCGGCCTCAATCATAGACTTCAACTCTATGAGCAAGATTTTTTTTCTTAGAGAATTTTTTGTTAGAGAAGGTTTGATGCCGAATGAAATTCATTCAAAGTTCACAAAAGTTTATGGGGAATCTTCTCCTTCATTTTTGACAATTAAGAAATGGGCTGCCAAGTTTAAACATGTCCGTACCAGCCTTGAAGATGATCCACTTAAGGGACGCCCAAAAAGTGCAACAACATCAGAAATCATCGAACAAATACATGATTTAGTATTGGATGACCGACGGATTAATGTGCGTGAAATTGCTGAGGCTGTGGGCATTTCAAAAGAAGGTGTAGGTTATGTTTTGCATGAAGAATTTCATACGAAAAAGCTTTGCGCAAGATGGGTGCAGATCAAAAACGCATTCGCATGAAAATCTGTGAACAATGCTTGGAGCGTTTTTACAAAAATAAAACTGATTTTGTGCATCAGTTTATTACTATGGATGAAACGTGGATTCACCATTACACACCAGAATCGAAACAGCAGTCAAAACAGTGGACAGAAGCTGGCTGTTCAGCGCCAAAGAAAGCAAGTCAGTCCCATCAGCTGGAAAGATCATGGCATCGGTGTTTTGGGATGCTAAAGGCATTTTGTTAATTGATTAATCAATTATCTCGAAAAAGGTAGACCAATAACCGGAGAATACTATTCTAATCTTTTAACCAAACTAGATAAAAAAATTCGTAAGAAAAGACCCGGTTTGGTGAAGAAAAAAATAATCTTTCATCAAGACAATGCACTATGCGCTATGAATTGCTGGAGCATCCAATCTATTCTCCAGATCTGGCTCCCTCTGACTTTCATCATGTCAATGAAGAGGCGGTTGCAGCTGTACAGGGGTATTTTGCGGACCTTCCAGAGAATCACTACAGAGATGGGATAATGGCATTAGAGGATCACTGGAACAAGTGTATTAGTCTTAAGGGAGATTATGTTGAAAAATAAAAATCATTTTGAAATTATAAATTTGTTTTTTCATTGTTAGGACGAAAACTTTTCAGACCAGCCTCTTATATAGCCTTCCTTGTGAATGTGGTTCCTGTGAATTTGCCTGTCTGAACACAGGAAAAATGTAAAGTAAAGTAGGCCGAACCTATCAAAATTATTTGATCATGTGTGAGACAAGCTGCATAGGATAACATGGAAGTAGTTGGGATGAACCACTGGCTGAAAAACGAATTATAATTTACAATTATTTTCTATTTTTATGTTATATTCACTTGTTTAATGTTATTTCAGATTATATCTTTTATTTCATAATAGATACTTTGTTTTGAAATGTAAAACAAATGTACATACCTGAAAATGACTACTGATTTGTAGTGGTTGAAACATGTTGATCACAATAATTGTAATGATGGTAGAAGTCCAAAATAATACATATATGTATACGCATATGTATACTTAGCAATAATTTCATGGCACTGGATTTAGCTTTAAGGACTGTATTAAGAATTATATAATTGTTTAAATTTTGTTACTTTTTATGAATATAATCAATCATGTTTTTCCTTACTGTACCTTACTTCAATAAATATGAAGATAATTTTTATAAATTAATGTTTTTTCAATATCTCATAGACATTTAATTAATATACGCTATATGAGAGACAACTCAACACTGATAATGGTATCAAAACCAGAAACTAAATATATTTCTTCATATTCGTATGTTCACCTGTGGGCAATAAATAAGCAGTCAGAAGAAAAAAACAGATATTATTACTTACATTTTTTTTAACATTTACTTTTATTCTGAAAATACTTCCAAAATCATAAAGTAAAAACTGAAAATCACAATATACAAAAAAATTAAATATATATAATTTTGGTAACTTCTGTTAGACTACTTAAGCAGAGTTCTTTTTCTTTAACTTAATTAATACATTAATCTAAAGATATTCGAACACAACTACTGTACGACAGTAATTAAACAAAAAGTACAGTAAATAAACAATACATCTGACAAACTTATATTCCAGATAAAAATACACTTACTAAAATGTACTAAACTTGAAATACTTCTGACTTTTTCTTTAAGCATTATTTCTACAGTGATCCCACTATTGTTTTTTTCTTGTTTTTATATGTCCTGGTAAGAATATAAATAAATGATCCAAAATTGACTGTAATTGTGTATTTCAGAGCATTTCAATATAGTACATTATATATAAATACATAAATATACATATTTCTTTTATAACATAAATACATTTTGGCATGGACTTTCATATGTGTATACATATTACAAGTGTGTGTATGTGTGTATTTGTATATGTGTATTCCATTTATTATACAAAACCTCAGTCACAGAGTTTTTACTTTAATATATCAAATGCTTAGGAATCATAACTTGACTGTTTGTATTAGTTTTAATTTTTTATTAAAAAATTTTTTCACAGTTGAACACACTGAAAACCGAACTTCTGCAATTTGAATTATGTTGTTTTCAGACAACTCTAGTACTTGAAACATCATGTTTTCATTCTAGTTCTTCAATGAATTTCCCAGTGTCCTTAAAAAAAATCACGTTTTTTACCATTACGAGAGTCCGGTCACTGTTACAAACACATATGCAGATATAATTCGTGGATGTAATAGTGATTATCTTAAATGTATACATCTTATACAATAACAAATTTATAAACTTTTCATAGGCACAAAAAATTAAGGAATAAAAATTAATTCCTCTATAAGAAGAGAGATTTGCTTCTTATTAATAACAGAAAATGAATTAATTTATTTTGCAACCACTGGCTGTAACATTGATTCTTTGGATAAATAATTATATTTTAAAATAAAATACAGTTGACATCAAAATGTGAATTACAGCTGTGAACAAGCAACAAAGACTCAGCAGTAGAAAAAAAATGAACAACATGCCTCTGTTACTGTTGAGTTACTTTTACAAGTATCAGAAGGTTACATTCCTCTCTTCAGGTAACAGCAAACCAGAGTATTGTATCCCTGACTGACATACTTTTCTACTTAGCCACGTTGAGTTTGTATTGAACTGGAGGTCATGTATTCCTTTGAGAGAATCTGTAAAACACCCACCAAAGATATATGCAAGGAGGTTGCTTGGATTTTACTGTATAACTTGGATAGATGGGTAGCAATCCTAGTTCTTTGTCATTTGCCATACTTCATGACCAATAACTAAACATGATATGATATAACAGCAAGTTCTGAGTATATATATAATAAGTAAAAATAACTTTACTTCTGAAGATAACCATATAGGATACACTAGTATTTACTTGTTTGGAGCCAAATACACTGCCAGCTCAGCAATATACCAATTTGCTGTAGTATGAACAGAGTGAATTTTATCATTGCTGGAAAACTAGATGACTATCTGGACTGAAGTGAGTATGTTAAGAAACAATTTACAAAAACCAGACATATCTATGTCAATTTTGGCTTGAACTGCAAACACAGTAATGATGTTAATAAACTAAAGAAATTTTATGTTTAATACATATTTTACTTTTGCTGACACTAGATGTTCCACCATCTAGTGGAAGATGTTCCCATTCCGTGGTGAAGCATCCTCAAGTATCTTATTAGAGCTACTGACAATGTCTCTTCAAAGAATAGATAAAATCTTTTAGTGTTACCAAAACAAAACAAAAAAAAATACAAAACGTATAGGCCTATATACAAAACCCAAAAGCATTGATTTTTTTTATGAAAACAACTGGGATTTCTGTGGGTGAGATGATGAAGTCCTATTGAGAGCAAAGTGTGATGTTGGAAACACTTGGCAAAGAAGCGTGTCCAGAAAGAAAGAGCTACTAAGTTTATTAAAGCAATCTAATATATATACTGTGAAAAATGCATTTGCATTTATGGAACAATATATTGCTTTGGCTCTAGAAAACAGCAAATCTTTATACCCAACGCCTAACTGTTGGGGGGGGGGGGTAAAGCTTCATAAATTCAAGTGTGTAGTGAGACCATCTATATAATAAAATATATTATATACAAAATTAGAAAGTTTAGTAATAATTCTTAGTTAGTAAACGAGGGACAATTTCATTTTTTAATGATCAACAAACCTTTCTTCATAAGTTGTACTTCCAGTTACGTTTACCTAGAACAAATATACTGTAGGCCTATAAACATAAACAATTTCGTTCTTCCAATTCTTATACCCAGTTTTCGTAAACGCATCCTCTCTCTTAGGCACAGTGTCACAAAATGCTCGGCAGTAGTAGCAGTAAGCCGAATCAGTCACAACACAGACATTTTCAAATTGCCAGTCAGGTAATTTTCAAAGAAATTAAGCAGTGTTACACCTCTGCATTTCTTATCTCCCATTTCTCAGAACTTAAGAACACAAAAACCCAAAACAATAACGAATTAAGAAAGAGACAAGCGATGTGTCCTTTAACGGACTCTGTACACGACCAATTAACTGACCACACTTACATCAGTAATCGTAACAAATAACAGTTCCAAACGATCGTCTTTTAAGATTCGTGAACAAAGCCATCAATGTCTTGCACAGTAAGCCAGCTTTGTTCATACTGCCAAGTCTGTTACCCCTACTATACCGCTCTCTTTTACACTGGCCTCTAGTGGTTGCAAAATTCTGCTGAACTGAAAACAGCGATAATTTCGAATCAAACAGTAAACAATCCGAGCACAGAGATGATGACTCAGAAGAATATGTGTGACAAAGAGAGGAAACTAAGGAGAGCAAATTCTAAGAAGTACAGCTGAGCTAATTATTTCATTACTGTGTTCCAAAACAAGTCTTTGTTTGTGTAAAAGGCACACATTGTATTCCAGTTTTTTATTTATAAGAACTGGAAACAAAATTTTATAATGCTCGGAACATTGGGGGGGGGGCCCCCCTTGCCCCTCCCAAGTTATGCCTGTGTTTATACCTGTACATAATCTAACTTTGTGGAACATTACAAGTGGTGTTTATACCTGTACATAATCTAACTTTGTGGAACATTACAAGTGTGGTTGTACTGCTGGCAACCATTTTTATTGGACACATATTATATTACACGCTGTTTCTAAGTATGTGAAATATAATAATAAAACAAAATTTATTTTACTAAAAACATATTACTATGAGAAATATTACTACAATGATATGAACTGAAAGCAGATTTGATATACCGGTACCTTTTTAACATTTTAATACTAAATTAAAAAACTGAAGTTGCCTACAGACTAATGAAATAAAAACAAGTAGAAACAACAATGAAAGATCTGTCTTCTTCTTTAAGTGTGAACAATGGTCACCGGCTAGAACATTTTCATATTACGTAACAGCTCAGTTTCCCAAAACAAAAATTTTCCTAAAAATATGTGATGTAATAGGCCATGTACGAGTATGTGTATTCAATAAATACTTTTGCATTACCACTTCTTATTAAAACTAATCATTTTATTTAAAAATTAAATCTGAGTGCTTTTACTTCCAAAATGTATGTACTTTTCAATGAAATCTAAATATTAAAAAAAACATCCTGCCACCAATTCAAGCCTTGACTAAAAATTATTTTGCAACAATGTTTGCTGGCTTCTGCATTTGCAAACTCTTGTGTAGGTTTGTGTTAACTGAAATCAAGTTGAGCAGTAAACGAAGATCTATAGATGTATAAGAGACAAAAATTATCTGAGACCCAGTAATCAACATAAAAATTCATAATCATATGTACTTGATATTTTAAAACCAATATCAACAACATTTTTAAACAACAATAACATGGAAACTATTAACAAAAACTATTTGAATTGTAATATTTAATTGGCATTTTGAACCCAACAGCATTAAAAGTTAAAAACAATTTGAAACTGGTTTTGGATTTTCTACTGCTGAGTCTACATTGATATAACATTATTCATGTTCACCAATTTTTTTGTCTTAAAAAAAACCATGATGTCAATTTATTTCCTTTTGGTGTGCTGTTCAAAATTCATTTTTTTTCATATTTTGAAGTTTGGATATTACAAATAAAAGCAATGTTTATTAAAAATACAAGACTTACTTTTAAGAGTTATACAAAGTAATTCAAACAATACAAGAAAACATTAAATGGAAAATTTCAGTGATACTGACAACAGTTAAAACTAATATAACATCCATCAGAAACAACGATGGAACTAGAGAAACATGGCATCAGCAGGACCCATTAAATGTATACTGTAAATGTATATGTTTAACATACAAAACATTCCAGTAGCAAAATAATCAACACTTAGGCCACACACACGGTTACTGTATAAAATTAAAGTTTTCATTTTCTGTTTAATATAAACACTACATAATATTTTATATACACACACAACTGAAGATGTTTTTAAATATACATAAATATGGTATTATATTACATAAAAGCAAGTATTATTAGTGCTGTACGATAGATTCAACATATTACTACTTGGCAGAAATTTCAGATGGGCAACTCAGCATTAACTAACATTGTAATATACTGCAGCATTATCACATATAAAGTTACTAATTACCAGATAGAGAAGAGACAAAAATTAAGTAAACAAAAACAATAGAATGGCCAAAGTCGAAGAGGGAAGGAATATAGAGAGAATATGAAACAAAATAGTACTAACTGGAACCGCATCATAGCCTATAAAAGGCCTTTTTTAGACTGAGTATGTTACACTTAAGTGCAGAACACATTTTCATTACAAACTGAAAATTTAACTATAATTTTTATATATAAAAATAACTATTGTATATATATATATATATATATATAATTACAATAGACTGTATAAATTTATCATTATAGTTGTACTACTTTCTTGCAAAGACCTGGAGAAATTTTTTATGCAAAATATGTAAAAGAATTTTCGTTTTTTTTTATTTGCTACAAACAAACTGTTGTTATGACAATGATTTATAAACAAGGTAAACTGTGTACATGAAAAGCTTTTAGAAACATCAGAATCTGTCTGGCAATTATTTTATTATCATGCTGCCAAGCCAGATGTTTCACTGTCTTTGAAATTGTCAGTGAACTTGTCATCTTCTTTTATAATTTACAGTTGAAGTAGAATCAATATATAAACAGAGGTCTGGAGCGAACTAAACAAATACCTTTATACATTTGTTTAACACCATTTTTGCTCTAAAAACTTATGTAGTCTTTAAAATATAATATAAAAGAGAGTTTCAATGAAAATAATTTAAGCATATTAATCTAAGGAGAAACACACACTTAATTCAATGATGTCTTAAAAAATCTGTTAAATTGTCAGACAAAATGTTACTGTCCATTAATCTAAATTAATGTAAAATGTTTGAAAGTCATATCGAACTTTGTAGCAACTTTTTTTGTAAAATATAATGTGTTTTTAACAAATAATAATAACCCAGAAAATACTGTATGAAAATTTTCTTTTGACATCTGTTTATTCACCAGGTCCGTTGGGATGATATATTATACAATATCTTGGCAAAGAGTGTTAACAGTTGTTCAATGTGGCCAATGGTCTACAATTACAGCAAATGTAATTTGCACAAAATAAAAAGCTTATGGACTTACTTTAGACTGTGAATTTTTATTGAAATTTTAGCTAAAGATATTAATAAAAACCTGGAAGTTTTTAAAATATTTTTTGTACTGTTTTTATACCATTTTAATCAGATGGACATTTATGGGTTGTAACCTACAAATTCTAGGAAAAAGCTGATACAAAAACTGCTGTTTGGATAAGCAATAATATAAATTTCTTCCATGCTTCTTAATTTAATAAATAAGTAAAAATGATTAAACTCAGACATGGAATATAATTTTGTTAGTACAAACTGACTAACAGTGATGACAGAAAAACACAATGAATTATAATGCCTTCGTTCCTATAACTGAAGTTATGTGGGGACAATAACTTCCATCTGTTGCTCTGGAAACATGCAAAAAACTTGATTAGTAAGTGTTTAAGTTTACAGGACTCAGCAAATGAATAAAAACAAACCCATTATGGTATCAGCTATATGTATGGCAGTTGTCTTGCAATTTTGTGTGGAAATATACCATTATTTCATAACTTTGCAAAGCAGAATTGGCATAAAAACGTGGTGGCATTACCAAACATTGAAATACTGCTAACACATTCATACATATCTGTAAAAGTATATTTTAAATTATTTTGGACTGGCCAATTTTATATTGAAAATCTATACAAGAGACCAGCATACTTTTCACATCCATGTTATAACGCAAAATATTTGTTAACAAATCTAACAATAATATCCAGAATCATTGTCATAATGCCTTGTTGTTATATAGTCTTTGAAATCTAAAGCCACTTAAGAATGGGGCAATGTAAAGTAGCAGAGTTTCAAAGGACACTTCTGTCAATATTCGATGAAATTCTGAACATGGCCGTAGATCGTAAATGTGTAACAAATTTATAACATGATAATAGATGTGTGTTATGAGAATTGTTGGATCATTGGGGAATTGTGGGGGACTTGTTTAAGAACAGTATTGTTCTAATTTTGATTGTAGACATTTGTCCATTTTTAGGAAAACGTCAATTTGTTTACACAACATATTTTGTTTAAATACAGTGGAACATACAATGTTATCTGTCATCTTGTGTAAAGATGAAATAGTATAATTTCTAGAAGTTGCAAATCATGTATGTGACTGACAAAGCAATGTCTTAACAGACATGCATTGTGTTTATGAACAAGTTATTATTAAACTAAACATATGTATGGCATGGATATTTGCTGGTCATACTATTGTTCTTATAATTAATGAACAAATTTAATCAAAGCTTAATTTAAACAAAACACAAAGATTATTTTAAGTGACTAATACTTGCAGTTTATATTTAAGAAAAAAAAAACCCTAAAGAAATTCAACACACTTCTACTTGACTCTTGTTTTCAATACGGTTAACAGACAGTGGGAACATCTGATACAATTCTAGAAATATAGGTAGTTGTTTAAACATCGACCTTTCCACAGAAACAGGTAAGAATTCTTTCAGTCTATGTCAATTACTTTTGGATTAACCATTCAACAGATTGTTTGTATATACATTCATATATATTTATATGAGTGTGAGTAACAAAAATAATGTAACACTTACTAGAAGTGGAAATCACAAGCTTTTACAATGTACTCATTTTAGATGGATAAAATTACAAACACATATACACAACTATATAATCTTCATATATATATATAAATTTTATTACATATTTTTTATAAATAGAAATATAATTAAATAAATTATAACACATTTTGTTTAAATATATTTATATATATACTAATAATAATCATAATAATAATTGTAATAATAATCATAATAATAACACATTCATTCACCTTCTACATTCATGTTTTGTTTCTGGTTTCTCAGCTACAAAGCACACACAAACAGACTCTCTCTCACAGATATATTTATATATTTATATTTATATATAGTAGTACAATGACATAGGCCCAGACAAAATACTCTATGTTTTATAATATAAGTAATTTTTTTACAGTTATTTTTTATTTAAATATTTAATACTTTTCATCAATTATTTACATAAGCTCTAAAAAATCATCACCCAGTATAAACATTAATATTTTTTAAATCAAACTTTCACTCACTCTTTCTCTCAGTCATCTGTCATTCGTCCATTCACCCTTACAAACAGTCGTCACTTCACGATGTCTCTACGTTTCTCCAAGTTTTATATTTTGAAAATTTAATTTTTTCTATAAATTTTTTCTCTTATTTATTATCATCTTATGTGGTACATTTACATCAAATTGCAGTAAAACACTTCCAAGAACTTTGTAATCAGCATGTTTGCTATTTATTTAATTAGAGTTTTTTTGTATTACTTTGTGGCTGCTTTCAAAATGTAACAAAAGAATAAATAATAATTGAATTATGACAACTTCTACAGAATATTTTAATGTCTACTTCTTTTCAAATAAAGATTCTCATGAATAAGATTATATAAAACTGTTTTATATGTGTGAAAGTAGATATTCTAAATTAAAGTACTACAGAATATTGTCACTTCTCATTGGTACTGAGGACATCAACATTTATCAGACTTAAGTTTTGCTGATCTGTAACAAAAATAAACATTTCAGCACCGTGCACAAAGTGTGTCTAGTAGAATTTAAGGGTTCTGGCTCTCTGACAAATATGATTAATGAAGAAGACTCATGAGGGTCAAGTTGAATTGGTTTGATTAAGTTTTGTAATAAATGCGGAGCAAATTATTTGTGTAGTGAATTGAATGTCAACTGTAATTTTAGTATATTAATGGTTGGTCCCTATGCCAGTTTGAATGAAAAAATTTAATATGGTAAAAACCAAAAGAATAGGAGCAGTAGTTATAGAGTAGATGGTACACAGCTGTCCATCAAGACGATTTTGCTGCCATTTTACATACCACACATTCCCCATGTAAGAGCCACAATGTATACCTAAATGTCCATAAGAACTGGTACGTGCATATGTATTGTATTGCATAAGTGATCTGTAAAGTGGCAGCATACAAATAAAAGTAATATTATACTTATAACAACCTTTTGGAATATGCAAGTTTTGGTAAATACAAATCTGGGAGTCTGCGCATGTATTTCTGCTTCCATGTGAATATGTTAATGATATACATGTTGGCACATGTTGTCTGTGTTAACAACTAAATGTGTGTTGTCTGCTATAATTCAAGCCAATCTGATACTACAATCAGATTACAATCAGCTAATGTTATACTTGGTTTACAGAACACTAACTGTTTAAGGTACAAGTACAGGTGGATAATGTGAAAACACGGGATTCATATTTCTGCTATTGTGCACAGAGTGTGTTTTTTTAAGAGTGCGAAGTTTGCACTGCGGAAGGCCTCGATCAAGTGAGTAAATGGCTTAGTAACTGAGATATGGATGTTGCAATAGCAATGTTAGTGACTCAAGAGGCTGAAGAGGAAGCAGTATTTTTATCAACTTTGGTGAATCATGATCCCCTCCTGATGTTTTCCTAAAAGGAAAGAAAAAGGCTGTTTCAAAATTATAATTGTAAGGCATCTGATGAAGAATGAAACCAAGTTTAGTGAACATTTCAGAGTATCCACAGTACTTTTCTAGGAAATTTTAAACCATATTAAAGATGATATAACAACTCTATCTTAAAACAAAATTAATGAAAAATATCGCCAGGACGTTTTTCATGATTCTATGATTTGTTGCGGACAAAACTACTGCTTGTCACACTCAAGACTACTGGACATTGACTGTTGTGTGACACGCATCTGTGTTGTGCTTGTATTTTCAGCCGGTAATCACTGAAGCACACTCTTAAAAACCGTGTCCATGCTGATGCCTGCAGCTGACTTCAGCATGATGATGTAATCACGCTTCACGCATCACTTTTTGCATGTTCATGGTTCATAGAAACCAAGGCCTTAGTCAAGTCCCCGTACTTATAACTTTCATTCAATGCACAATGAATAAAACAAATTTCAAGCACAAGCAAATTAATTCACGTGCAAAACACATTATTAATCTTACTATCTGAGCATGGTTCAGAGACAACACTAATTTCAACATTTAGGCCTGTCTCATAAACCTTTTTTTATTTATGAATTAAGTCTGTAACAAAACAGATATTACTAATATTACTAATGAAGAATGGCTTATGGTGTTCTAACAAAATATTTATTGTGATAGTGAAATGCATTTCTCTTTCAAAACATTCATTTATCAAGAATAAAAACATTAGGTTAGAGAAATAAAGAGTATAGTATAAAGTTTATTTAATATATATAATTTTAATGATAACATATCATTTATTCATATATTTAATTTAATACTAATAAGTATAAAGGTTAAAATTAATATAAAGTTAATTTTTTTATTATTACTTTGAAGTTTATACATATTTTGTAGTTAACACTACTTTTTTCAATAGCCAGAAAATCTTCAAATTTGCTCTGCTCAACAATGCATTGTTTTCTTGTAGTCTATTCAATGAGGCGTAAAAATCGGCAAAACTAGGGAATTGTAGAAAGTCTCCATGGATTTTTGTAATTTTTTTTTTATTGTCTTCCTACAAGCTTATACAGCAAAGTTAAAAAAAAAAGTTTGACCACTCTCACCCTTAAAGGGTTTAAAAACGCCCCTAAAAGGTTAAAAATGTAAAAAAAAAAGTTAGGACACCGTTTAAAGCCCTCGACATGGGTATATATAGGTTTTTTGGGTCGCTGATCATGATTCTGAGGTCAGACTGCACGTGTGGTGCAAAGGGGTGGCTTTTTTTGCCCTTAGGCGAAAATAGCCAAAATTTGGGGTTGATAATATAATATTTCGCTCGAAAGCTTTTGACATGGGTATACAGTAGAACCTCGTTATAACGGACCCGATTACTACGGACTTCTTTTACAACGGACACGTCTTTTACGTCGCACCCCCACCCCCTAGTAACTAAGTCAATGCACCGGAATGACTCACGTCCGCCCGCCAGTGCCGAATGACAGTTTTCAGAGACAAACACCCTTGTCAGGTATAAATCGTTGAAAGTTAAAACCCAACCCCAATCCACCATTGAATTAACTGGTTTGAGAATTAACTGTTGAGATAATAACAACAAATACAGGAAACTGTTTGTTTGAATGGTAAGGAAAAGGGAGTTGAAAACAAAGAAAGGTTAACGCCTTAGCCAGGTATATTTTCACTCCCACCACTACTGGTCAGTATTGTTCAGTTGTTTGTCGCGCACAGTCACACGTCCTGCCTATAACTTTTTTTAATTTATTCAAATCATGTCGTTAAGTAAGCCAAGTGTAGAACAGAAACGGAAGCGTAAGGCAGGATAAACTCTCCATTATAGTAAAATTAGAAAAAGGAGCGTCTGTTTCTAGCATTTGTCGTGAGTATGAAATCGCAAAACAAACCGTATTGGACATTAAAAAATCAAAAAATGGCATTCGTAACTTTGTTCTCAAGTTAAATGTAGAAAAGGAGAAGAGTGCAGCTAAGCGTATGCGGCTGCCTTCTATGGCAACACTGGATGATGCAGTCTACAAGTGGTTCTCTCAGCTTCGTTCATGTGGAATGGCTGTTAGAGGAATTGAAATTCAAGCGGCTGCCGAAAGACTCTCCAAACAGATGGGACTTGAACAGTTTAAAGCGAACTCTGGTTGGCTATTTAGGTTTCGTCGACGTCACAACATTTCAAACAAGAAGATTAGTGGGGAAATTCTTAGCGCAGACTTTGAAGCTGTTGAGCCTTTTATAAAAGAATTAGACGATTTGATTAAAAAAGAAGGTTATCAATTGAGCCAAATTTATAACTTTGATGAGACAGGTTTGTTTTGGAGAATTCTACCTGACAATACACAAGCTTCAAAAGCCGAAAAAACTATGCCTGGTAGAAAAGTCAGCAAGGAGCGTGTGTCAGTTTTGTTGTGTTCAAATGGAGACGGCACTCATATGCTTAAACCTGCTATTGTTGGTAAAAGCAAAAAACCAAGGGCACTTAAAAATGTGATGGACAATTTACCAGTTCACTATTATAGTTCCCGAAATGCGTGGTTTACAACTGAAATAACAAGTGATTGGTTTCATAAGAAAGCTGTGCCAGCAATTATAAACCACCAAATGGAAATTTTGAACATTCCAATAGAAAAAATAAAAGCTTTGGTTCTTTTGGATAACGCACCAACCCACCCTAATGTTGACAAACTCTGCAGTCGTGACAAGAAGGTAAAGTGTAAGTTCCTGCCTCCAAACACAACATCCGTGTTTCAGCCTATGGACCAAGGAGTAATGTATACTGCCAAGCGGCTTTATAGAAAAAAAATTTCTCAATGAAATCTTAGAAGTTGATGAGCCATCCACTGCTGAAGAAGACAGAAGGGGCCAAAAGACTCTTCAAAACTTGAAGGACTACAACATTCGATCTATGATTCACAACTTTGCTGATGCTGTAAAAGAAATTAAACCAACTACTCTGGTGAACTCATGGAAAAAACTGTTAAAGAATGAAGAAGCATGTTTAGAAATAGAAAATTGTGAGACAGAAGATTTCCGTAAAACTTTGCAAAGAGGAGGGGAGGAAGAAGTTTTATTGGAAGATGTGGAGACCTGGGTTGAAGAGAAGATGACCCTGAATTCCACTTGTTGACGGAAGAGGAAATTGTCGGCAGTGTCACTGAGAAAGACGACTCTTCGGAGGAAGACAATACTCAGGCAACAATAAAAGTGAGTGAAGTGAAAGATCATTTAAATTTTGTCATTGAATGTGTTGAACAATCAAAAAATGAAAATGTGTTTGTTTACTATGAACACTTGCGGCATCTTCGTCAGTTACTGACCAACGAAATAAATAACAAACAAACACAACAAAAAATCAATACTTTCTTCAAACCAGTTAATGTTAGTAGTAATAACCTAATGACAAATATTATCAAATAATGAACCAGGCCCTTCTTGTTCAAGAGAATAAAACAATAGAATGTATATAAAGTTTCAATTCTGGTCTATAATGTAAATATGAACAGTATGATCTCATTTGTCGTGTATGCTATGTAAAATGATGTCAAGTAAAAATAAACATGTTTTATACTAATTTACCAAGTTTTATTGATGTAAATACGACCTAATAAGACTTATTTGTTATATAACGGACTTTCATTACAACAGACAACCTTTAGCCCCAATTAGTCCGTTATAATGAGGTTCTACTGTATATAGATTTTTGGGTCGCTGATCACAATTCCAAGGTCAGACTGTGCATTTTTTTGGTGCAAAGGGGTGGTTCAAAGGGCGAAAATAACCAAAATTAGGGGTTGATAACATAATATTACGCTCGAACGCTCTCTACATGGGTATATACAGGTTTTTTGGGTCGCTGATCACGATTCCGAGGTCAGACTGCACTTGTGGTGCAAAGGGGTGGTTTTAAGGGCGAAAATAGCCAAAATTAATGGTTGATAACATAATATTTCGCTTGAAAGCTCTCGACATGGGTATATATAGGTTAAAATTCTAATTCCGCGAAAAAATAACAAATAATAAAAAAATATTTTTATCTTAAAAACTATAATATACAAAATACTTCATATTTATTATTTATTTTCGACTTCCACTTAGTAGCCGTTGACAAAATAAGAAGTTACCGAATTTTATCATCGTTGAGCGCTCACATTTTTTACCATAACTCGGTTAATTTTAAAGATAAAAAATAAAAGAAAATGTTCTTTGTAGACAATTAAGAGGGCTACAACTTTTTTGGGATGGACCATAGTCAAAAAACCTACTGTTTCTAAGATATTGAACTTAGAAACAAAACAGTTGTATCATAAAAACTTATAAACACACCTTGTAACAGTTGTAACTTGTCGCAAAATGCTTAAAAAAACATCAAATAAGAATGAAAATATTCACCTTTTTATGAGCTATATTTTTGGCAAATATCAATTTTTTCATAAAACACTTTGTTTTTAAGATATTTTTTGAAAACAACAAATTTTCTCTGAAATCAAAAAAATTAAAATTTATGAAAACGGTACGCATTTCTAATCTATAATACATAAACAAACAAAAAATTGAGGACATTCGTAATATAATAGACAATCTAAATCTACAATATCTCGCACCAATATGCAAAACTGACAAAATGGCGACCATTTTATTTTTGATTTAAAAAAAAAATTTTAAGAATTTTTATTATTTTGCTCTGTTACTTCGTTGTTTTTTCAAGATATGCAAAATATCGACTTACCA
Organism: Magicicada septendecula; assembly: GCA_034769895.1. Lineage (NCBI taxonomy): Eukaryota > Metazoa > Arthropoda > Insecta > Hemiptera > Cicadidae > Magicicada > Magicicada septendecula. Next base: position 323,011,109 of record CM068370.1, on the reverse strand, counting down.
TTTTATAGGAAATTTCAAGAGCTTTCATCTAGTAATAATATCATCGCAAGTTGCGTTATTTTTCATTGATAAATATCAAGTTTAAGTTCGCTTCTCCAGTTAAAAAATTAAGAGTTGACATTTTGTTTATAGCATATCTCGATAAAGATTCTATATATGGGGACGAAACAAAGTGCTAATCGTTCCTTATTGAATTAGCTTTTATTTTGAATCTTATAAGTTTTTTTGAAAAGTTGACAGTTTTTGAGTAAAGTGCGAAAAACGCTCCAAAAACATCGAATTTTTTGCAAAAAAAACGCAATTTCTAAGTCTGAAAAACTAAAAAACAACACATTTTTTTGAAAAATGTTACTCTGTATTATTTACTTAGACTTTGATTTTCTATCGATTCCTGGGGTCAGTTTAATTTTTTTCTTTTTACCCTCGAAAAAGGGGTGGAAGGGTGGAACCACCCTTAAATTTAAAAGCGGCAAAAAATTCTTTTTTAACCTTTTTCTATAAGCTTTAAGGAAGACAATAAAAAAAATTACGAAAATCCATGGAGACTTTCTACAATTCCCCAGAAAAATCCCTATTGAATAGACTATTGGACTGTATGATAGAAATACTTGTAAGCAGGACTATTAAATATTTAAGAGAGGAAAGGAAAATGCTTAAAGTATTGCAAAAGAAAGCATAATGCTTACTAACTAATAAAACTTTTAAAAATTTTGGTACAAATATATCATTTTTGTAATAACACTAAAATGGGTTTTAGTCAAAGCAAATTCAACTGTAGAATAATGAATCATTGTATTATTATGAAAGTCAATGAGAATGACAGCAGTGTAGAACATGAAAAAATGGCCTAAAAATATTAGTAGACATTTGTTACAGCCACAAAGATATTAAAAATTAACCTGGTATAGACATGTTCTTTCACAACTTTCAGAGTATGTCTATATGAAATTATATAAGAAAGACAATATAATATATATTGTCTTTAATATATCCTTATATTAATTATAAACTCATGGATATATTAATTATCCGCTTTTACATGTTCTTAACACTTTTTTAATCGCAGTATTTATGGTCTAACTTTTGAAAAAAAAAAATTAATATAAATTAACCAACATAATTTACAAACAGGTAATATAAGATACAAGATTTCCAGTATACAAGAATACAAAATTTACAAAATGTTGAGTTAGTTTTTCTTTGGCTATTTTATGTAGTTACTCAATAATTTCTATATGTAAACCATTTAAGTCAATATACATGTCACTGGCTTTACTGCACATGATGTAAATGTACTCAAAATTTACAGTCTATGTTACGATTGGCAAATTTTTTCCAGTTTTTAGGCGAACATGGCATCTCATAATTAATATAACTAACTCTGGCAATAGGTAATAGTTAAGTATTCAGCACCATATAGAAATTGTCCTAAATTATCTTTAAGTATGCAAAATAGCAAAACAATATTTGGTCTGTTAAAAATAATTTGCTTATAATTATGAAAAATATGTTTGCTATTTTTGGATACAATTGGCAGAGGACTCACTGCAGAATTCAAGACATAAGAACAAAGAACAATTAAAGGAACCTTAAAACAGGCAGACAAGATGGACCTTTATATACACGGTTAGATGGTTAATAATATTTAATGTATATATGCATTAAATAAGGGTTAGTAACTTACCAAAAATATTATGGTTTAATATTATTCTACTAACACCTTTAAAAACAACTTTGAAATCTTTAAACATAACACTGAAATTCACTACTAATGACCACAGTTGATATGAATTTATAAATACAAAACAATTTTATTGTAAAATATATTCTTCTATGTAATTTGCAACTTTTGTATGAAGTTACTTCTTCGTACTTATTAAAAGAAAGAATAAGGAATAACACATATAAATTTGTGAACCACTGAAGTTCATTATAAATATGTAATTAAACTGTATGATATAGCTACTAAAAACAATCTGAAATTAAAATTAAATACTTCAAATGTAAATGGTTCAATTATATACAAAAAAACTGCCTGCAGACTCACACTTATACAAACAGGTACAAAATTATAAAATTTTAATAATATTAAGTAAGTGAATAGTCATATTAATTACTGACAAAATAAAATTTAATAAATTTTTAGTTTAGCAATAATAATTTCATATTATCAAAGAAGGGCTGATGAAATAAAATTCATATAAGGATAACTAATTACTTAGCACCATGAAGTAGCATTACTTACACTATTATCTATTACCACATTTGTTTTCATTACAAAATTCCGTGCTTAATGTTCTGTACTATCGCTGAGTTTGTGCTTTTTTCACAAACCTAATGTTAAACGGATCTTCCGCTAATTCTGGATATTTATCAACATCCCGAATATATTCACCATCGTAACCACTGGCTGCACCTAATTTTAATATTTCATCCGCTTCTTGCTGCGTCCAGTCACGCACTGCAGGTACGTTGTTTCTTAAAGAGTCTCGCTCTCTGTGCCACGCTTTCCGTATCGCACCTGTACGGCAGTGGTGTAACAGTCGTTGCCGTTCACGTGCTAGATTTGTTCCATACCGTAAATTGATGACAGCATTTGGACGATGGATCCGCACATCAAGTACCTGCTCAGTGGAAAATATGAACAAAAATTTATCACCATTATTCAGTTATTTCCATTATAAAGTACATTTAAGCGATTTGTTTAAGTGTGTGTTTTATTTCATCTACTTAGGCTAATAACCGAAAAATGCACTTTTCAAACCACACAATACAGAACACAATCTTATACAGCATCTTTTGATTTTTGTATTCACAGCCTTATACAAGCTTCCAGTGATCATCTAAAATGTATTTAATTTTTTTATATAAAACATACATGTTTTATTTATTTTAATTAAACAAAATATTTTGAAAAATTATTTTTTCATCTGAAGACACTTTGATACTTTCATTTGTAATTATAAAAAAAAACTGTTACTTTTTTGAGGACTGCAAGTCAATGAAGACAACTGCACAGGATTATTTCAGCCATACAAAACCAAACTGAACTTATATGATGAAATGTATTTAGAAATTCTCTCAGCCCCAGTCTGTCTTGTGCTTTATTTTCAAAGTATAGGACCAATATTCATTATATCTTATATAATTACAAAATGATTTAAGTATAATATAAACATAACTATTATTTTTAATTGGAAAAGTATACATAAAATATTAAACTATGTGTCAAACATTACATATTAAAAAACTTGACTACCAAATTTATCGGTCATGTTTTTAATTAGAAAGTGGGATTTTGCTAGAAGTGTGCTACTGTCTACAAGTTACCTTAATAAATATTTAACCTTAATGTTAACCCTCCGTTAGTCGCAATATCCCACAGATACACCTTCTTTTTAAAATGAGTCACGACTGCTGTGCTGATTCATTTACGAACCCGCCCTCTTAGGTATCTTCCTACCTCTCTCCACTCCACAGCTCAGTAGTGTGTGAGCCTTCCTAGCGTTCAGACGTCTTGTGCCAGGGGGCATTTTATCTGTTAGATACATTGCGACTGAAGACGTAAGTATTCATTATTTTGTTTTTTATTTAAATTTATATATTTTTGTTGTTTAGTAATGTCAAATGAAGTTTTACATTTGCTTATTTCTGTCAAAGGTATTTTTATAAACTGTTTTTGCCTATAGTATCTGAGTGATACATTGCGACTAACCATGTTAAATTTATTTTGTTTTTTAGTTTGATGACAGTGCCAAACCAATGATAATTGCTTATAATTGCAAATAGTGCTGGAGTAGATTAAATAAGCTACAGTATTGTAATTTTACTTAGGAGGATCAAAAATCAATGCTAATTTTGTTCTATAATGTTAAATGATTTTGAAATGTCAGCTTGTGGAGTTGAAATTCACTTTGGTTATTATTGCTTTTCTTTGTTTCAGTTTTGAGGATGGCACTTCCAAACAGAACGTTTGATCTCAATAATCCAAAAGATGTAGATATTATACAACAATATTTATTAACTGCAAATGATTCAGAAGAAGAAAAGACAGACAGTGAAGAAGAAAATGAGACTGACAATGAATATGAAGACGAAGAGCTCACAGACAATTCTGAAACTGAACAAGATGGCACCTCATCTGAAGCAGAAGATGATGTAGATTGTGAAGAAGGTTATTTCACAGCCTACAAAAGAAATAATCAAAAAGTGGTGGAGTCTTGGAAATGGAAGAAAACCCCCTTCGGTAGCAAAAGAAAAAAGGCGCCTCATAATATTCTAGTGAAACTTCCAGGAGTAGTGGGTAATGCTAAAGGTCTCACAAATGTTCGGGAAAACTGGATGTGTCTAATTGATGATGCAATGATCAGAGATATAGTGGTATTCACTAACCAGTACATCACCAGTGTAAAAGACAAATTTATCAGACAAAGAGATGCTCGCACAACTGTTGAGGTCGAGATTAGAGGATTCCTTGGTCTGCTGTATCTCCTTGGTGTCTACCGAGCCAACAGATTGAATTTGGATGAATTGTGGAGCAGTGATGGTGATGGGATCGAAAAATTTCGTCTAACAATGAGCCAAAGAAGATTTCGATTCCTGATGCGATGTTTGCGGTTTGATGATAGAGACTCAAGACCTGAAAGGAGAGCTACTGATCGTCTTGCACCTATTCGAGAAATTTTTGAGAAGTTTATTGTCAACTGCCAAAACAATTACTCACTGGGATGCAATACAACAATTGACGAAATGTTAGTTGGATTCCGAGGTAGATGCGGCTTTAGGCAGTACATTCCCTCAAAACCAAGAAAGTACGGCATCAAGGTATTTAGTTTGGTGGATGCTAAGCTGTTCTACACTTACAATATGGAGATATATGCCGGCAAGCAGCAGCAGGATTTGAGTAACAAGCCAGTGGATGTGGTAAAACGATTAGCAACACCGATTTATGGAAGTGGTAGAAACATTACCATGGACAACTGGTTTACAGACTTTAATTTACTGAAGGACTTAGGAGAGCAGAAGTTATCCCTTGTCGGTACCCTAAAGAAGAATAAAATCCAAATTCCTTCTGACTTCACAACCATTCGGGATCGCCCTGTTTCCTCTACTCTTTTTGGCTTCCGCAAAGAAGGTATGGTCTTATCCTACATCCCCAAAAAAGGGAAAAATGTCATTTTGTTGTCCAGTTTGCACGATGATGATGGAATTGATCCGGAGAGTGGAGAAGCAAAGAAGTCTTCAGTTATTACATTCTACAATAGTACTAAGGCTGGTGTTGATGTGGCCGACCAAATGAGTGAAACTTACAATGTAGCCCGAAATACAAAACGATGGACAATGGCAGTGTTTTTTTCAATGCTAAATGTAGCTGGAATAAACTCTAGAATTCTTTACATTGGAAATGGTAATACAGTGCTATCTCGAAGACAATTTTTGAGAACATTGGCTAATGAACTTACTCATGATCTCATCGTGCGACGAAGTGATTCTTTTCGTGGGATACCTCTCAGTATCCAGGATAAAATAAAGAGGTACAAGGATGCTCGTCAGGAATCTTCTCAGGGTGCAACAGTTGCTGCTAATTGTGGAGGAACACCTGCTGCTGAAGCAACAACATCTGCTTACGGAGAAACGCAAAGGAAACGAAAACGCTGTGCAGAATGCCAAAGCCAAAAGAAAAACAGACTAACTCAGTACAGATGTGATTTATGTGATAAAGCACTTTGCTTACAACATATGAGAGGCCTTTGTGAAAACTGTAAAAGTGCCATTTTGTCCTAGGAGTCTGAATGTTTGTACGCTTTGTGAAAACTGTAAGTGTGGAATGTTGTCCTAGGAGTGTGAATGTTTGTACGTTTTGGTTAGATTTGTCATGGAATTATGAATGTCAAAGTTAACATTATTCTGCTTTACAGTTTGTAATATCTGTACTTTAGATGTTTGCCTTGTGTTATTAAAAAGGAAAAACAGATTAAACTTATTAAAAAATGACCATGTAGTTTATGACTTCCTTTAATGTCTCTCCCAAGTAAAATTTTGAATACTGTAGCTTATTGTAATCTACTCCAGCACTATTTGCATTTATAAGTAATTCTTATTAGTTTCAGGTAACTTAGTAATGGGTTCATGATCACCTACAATGGTAATGAAAAAAAAACAGACGAAAACATTAAAAAAAAAAAAAAATGTGTATCTGTGAGATACATAGCGACTATTCATGAGGAAAAAAGGTTGCGACTAACGCAGGGTTAAGTATGTACACTTATGTGAAAAATACACTGCCAGTCTTCCAACCAAACAAGAAAGTGAAATTGCATCATGAAAAAATAAAAGCCAAGACATAAGTTTGTAAGTTTAGATCTGTATAAGACAAACATAAAACATCACAATAATAACTTCTGCCAACAAAAGATGCAAGATATTAGCTGATGATAAAACAATAGAAGCTCCAACAGGCAACAACAAAATCTATGCATGCACAAGAAAATGGAACGTTAGGCAAAATAAAGCTAAAGCAGTAATATGCACATGAATTTTACAAATACAGGAAGTATCTCGTACAAAGATATGAAAGAGAGTCAAATGTAAATGGAAAGAATATATTACAAAAAGCTGTGAATAACTAGGTATAAAATGAAGAGACTTGTACAAGTTGATGGACAGAAGAATTCAAATATCAGAAGATACAAACTATTAAACTATAAAAAAGTACTGAAACATGTATGCCTTTTTGGTTTTCAATTTTAGTGTAGTGTACTATCCAGAACTAATACAGAAATTCATATACATGATGTGTACAATTTCGGTATCTGTAAACAATGTGGCTTTCATTTTACAGCTTACAAAATGCTGTTGAATCCAATCATGCACAATGTTTTATAAAAAGGTAAAAAATCTAACACTAAAGGTTGGTTGTAGCTTTGCACCAGTATCTTCATATGTGTATGATACTGATGAGATCATTTGTCAATTTTCAGAGATGAGAAACAATGCATGACTATAATTGTGGACAATTAGCAGTTTTCAGTAATTAGAAGACTTGAGACAACCATCTGAATTAGTGTACTTTTACTTACAAAACTGAATATACGAAGGTCATTCAAAAAGTAAACAGACAAACAACTGTGGAGCAAAAACTTTGTATTCAATCAATACAATTTTTTTTTTTACTTTTCAACGTATCTCCAGCAAGGTCTATGCACTTGTCCCATCTCCTTTACAAGTTTATTTATTCCCTCAGCAAAGAATTCTTTACCTTGATGTTGAAGCCAGTTTTGGACTTTTTCCTTCACTTCTTCATTGCTGTTGAACTTGACACCACGCAAAGTCTCCTTGAGTGGGCCAAACAAGAAAAAGTCAGATGGGGCAAGGTCAGTGCTATAATGGGGATGAGGCAACCAACTTACTTTTTTTATTGTTTCGAGCATCAGTTTAGCCGTTTGTGGGCGGGTATTATCGTGACGAAGAATCACACCTTTCCTCTGCCATCCCGGACATTTACTTTCCAATACAAGCTTACCTTTGTTCACAATCATGTCAGAATAGTACTGACTATTGATGGTAAGCTGGTCTTGTAGGTAATCACAGAAAATTGGGCCTTGGGAGCTCCAAAAGATGGTTAACATCACCTTACCAGCCGATGGCTGGGTTTTGAATTTCTTTTTGGCAGGTGAACTGGGATGCTTCCATGCCATGCTTTGTCATTTTGACTCAGGTTCAAAATAGTGAATCCAAGTTTCATCACACGTTAAAATTCTTTTCAAAAATTCGTCACCTTTAGCCATAAAGTGATTTTTATAAAGTACTGTCCTCAAGAGGACACGCCATCATAAATAAAACTGTATTGGTTATGTTTATGCAATATATTATTGAACAGCTGATCAAAACTCACAACGACGTTGCCAGGTAACATTCCTGAAAGTTTCAATCAGCTGCTACAATTAATTTCTTTTCTACAGCTGTTTGAATTGAATGACCCTCGTATATACTAGAATTTAGTTGTGCACTTCAGTAAAATTTATTGATGCAAAGAAACATTGCAATGTCACTGGATGAACTTAATTACGGTTAGTTTAAGTTTGTCATGACCCTGGACTGTTCCAAGAATCAATTCAGTCATTCCTATTTTTTACCCCTAATGCTAACTCTAATTTTCCAATTTCTAATTATAACGCTTCCCAAGTCCTTATAGACCTCATACTCCAGTCTACTTCTTGATATTCCTCTGCGTCCATTATTCATTATCTTATAGTACACTATTTGCTTTGATAGTTATGGTTCCTCCATGCTTTCTATGTGTCCAATTCACCTCAGTCTATTTATTTTAATAAATCTCACAATATTAGTGTGTCTTTAGAGACTGTAGAGCTCAGCAATATAACATCTGCACCAAACACCACTTTCAACAACTCCCTTATAGATGTGTCTTAATTAATCTTAACGCCCTTCTCTCACAAAGCCCCTGAGAGGTAGGTAGCCTTCTGTTCATGTTCCTGAGCCAGTGTTAACACCAACCTAATAAGTGTTTTGTAGATTGTACCTAGCTTAAGTTTCTGCACCAAGTAAGTATATTGTAAGGAGCAAACTGTTAGTTGTCTAAAAATAGCTAGGTGCAGTATAAAAGTATTAATTATATATTTAATGGTAAAATAAAACAATATACTCTTAACGTATGTTTCAGAATGGGCCCAGAATGTTTCAGTTAGCATGGACATTTCTAAAACATGCTTTTATTTCCCATGCTGTCTGCAGTATGCTGCAATCTGTTGGTAATAAACTGAACTGCCTGAAAAATAACTCACAGCTGTTTTGATTGTTTACATTAGGCATTAGTGACCACATGTTTACAGTCAGCCATCATCGATTATGTGTTTACATTCATATTCATTTCATAACATTTTCTGCTTTTCTTTTTTGTTTCAGTCTTGTTATAAGTGTTATTTTTGTGTAGTAAATTTATGTTTAGTGATACACTAAGTGTTAAAAAAGCCAATATTTATCTAAAGAAGAAATAAGGTAAATAATTGCTGGGGAGGACTGATTCTGTAGAGAGTGAAGACAATTATTTGTAGTGTGGAAAATCAAACCGATTTTTATTTATTTAACTTAACTATAGGTTATTTAATTAATTATATTTAAGTGCATACTATAAGTGAAATGAAATTGTTATTTATTTTATGAAAGAGGTAAAAATTCTACAATACTCATTAGGTGTATATTTAGACCTAACCGGTGTAACGGTACAGACTATTGAGGGGCTATAATATAAAGTTTTTCAGTTTTGATTTAACAAGAGTATATTTTTGGTCACGGACTGTAGCTCCATGTAAGGCACAGTGTGGTACGGAATGCAGATTATCAGCGAGGGTGCGTATTCACGCATATGCGCGCATGTGTCGGCCAACATTCACACGGAAATAGTCACGTCTGTATAAATTCCTTCTTGCCTAGTGCGCAGAGAACAAAGGCAGTCGGCAAATAACATCTCACGGTAACAGACGCGAGGAGTTTTGCGCGTCCGCCGGCTGAGAACAGTGTTCGTCTCGCCCGCACATAAAGAATGTGAATTTTATAGTAAAAGGCAGTCGGCATATAACTTTGGAACTGGCCGGTTCATCCAGCAGGCTTTCGAGCCAAGAATCGAGTAAAAGTGATAATAATGTAATTAAATTACTACTAAATGTGATTAAAAATGATATAAAGTAACATTCAATTATGAAACATCAAATCAGCTTCAGTGAACCAGTGAGAACATATTTTCGGGAATGATCAAAACTCTAACAGTGCGAACGTAATTTGAACGACCAAAGGAACAAAGAATGAACTAGCTTCAAAAACGTGACAGAGACAGTATCAGGAAAGTAAACAGACGATCTAAATTACAACCAAAATAAAATAAAAAAATAAAATTTATATAATGAATAAAAAGATATCTAAAGTTTAATAGGGGAGAATGCGTGAGAGTATGAATGAGCAAAGCTGGGTTGCCTTTTAAAATATAGTCAAACTAGTAACAATAAGTAAATATAAGGTAATAATTATTTTAAGCTGTATTTCAAAATGTGTTTAAATAATATCCAATAGCGGATCGTAGTAGGGTTGCAAAGTAAAGATACAGAATATGTAGAGAAGGGGAGAGGAGTATTTTATGTTAAGGGGAGCTTGACAAGAATGTTAGATTAAAATGTAATAAAGTAATATTTTATATGAATTTATAAATATGTACTTGTTTATTTGCATTGACCTATTATTCTCTGCCGAGTACACTAGACGACATCTTGGTTAATTTTCATACGAACGTCAAGATTTAAAACTATTTTAACGCTTCAATTGACGTCCGAATAAGGTACAGTAACACAAATTTAAATACTTTTAATTATTAATTACTGAGTAATACTGCAAATGGCGCCTGAACAGGGACGTTGTAAATTAAAATTAAAATAATTTACAACCTAGTCGAAAATGGCAGAGAAAAATACGAATGCAAATTTATGTGAGTGTGTAGAGGGGGGGGTCAATATTAGACGTTACACAAGACGATTTAGTATCTACGAACAAAAATGTTAATGAGAGCATAGGCGAAATATTGAAGGTAAATGAAACGGTTGAAGGGGGTAGTAGAAATAACGAGATAAATATATTTAACCAATTAGCGTTGATGATGGAAGTGATGAATAATAAGTTTGAACTACAAAATAAGAATAATGATAATTTGAACACGAGCTTAAATGAATTCAAAACTGAAATGAATAATAAACTTGACAAACAAGACGAGAAACTAGGAGACATAAATAACGAATTCGTGAATATAAGAAGCGAAATAGAAATGAGCAAATTAAGTATGAATAACCAATTTAAAAGTATAAATGAGAGTTTTAATGGAGCGAGTGAGAAGTTTGTTGAAATAAATAAAAAACTAGAGAAACGGAGTGAGATTATTGATGGAATGAAAGGTGAGATAATTATAAATATAAATAAAATACAAGACGAAGTAAACGAAAGTAGGAAGAAAAAGGAGGGGGTAGAAAATGGTCCAGTTACAGGTGAGTGTAACGAGAACAAAAATAATGAAGGTACAAATACTAAGGTAAGTGACGAATTTAAAACTAGTGGTAATTATGATGATATAATTCAAAATGTGGTGTTAGAAGCTAAAGCGAATAATAATAGTGGCAATGAAGTTTTAATGGAATTACAAAGTGATTATGAGAGAGAGAGAGAGAGAGAGAGTGATAGAGATATTTAAGCTGAATAGAGATTATAAAGGGTTAGTAGAGAGGTTAAATATTGCGAGAGGTAATAATATTGAGTACTTACCTTGTGAAATAGGTAGTGCAGCAAATGATGATAAGCTTGGTGATATTGATTACTTACCTTACGATGTAACTGAAGTAGTAGATGAATATAATGATATAACTTACCTGATGTTAACGGAAAATACTAAGATAGAAATTACCATACTAAATGTCGACAGAGATTTTGAAATAATAGTATGCAATAAAGTTTGTAATTACTATATTGATACAATGGATGAAATAAATGATGATGGTTATTATAATTATAATAGCTATATGTCTTTAATTATAAATGAATGGTGTAATATGAAAACCAGACTAATATACGATGATGGTGGTTAGAAACAGTGAATGAACATTTAATTATTTTAGTTTATGGTAACTACTTGGCTAAGTTATGTAATGAGGTGTGGTAAACAACAAAATATGATGACAAAAATTGTAGATAAATTTATAGTGAGGTTAATTGTGTTTGTATAATAGGTTATATTGTACTTTATAGTTTATGTAAACAATGTAGGTATGCAAAGAGAATTGATTTTATAATAATAATAATAATAATATTTTATTATACTAAACAAATAACGAGAGTAATTATGAAGTTTATAATACAAATGAATTGTAATTGTTTTGGAAAAGGGTGATAAAAGTAACTTTGTGTTTAAAAAAAAAAACTGATTGAATTAAATAAATTCAAGATGAATGAATGAATTAATTAATGTCGATTAAATGAATTGTGATAATAAATTTAAATGATTTTTATAAGATTTGAACTTGATGATAATAAATAGTAAATGAGTGAAGGTAAAATGTGTGTAGTTGTTGAGTCATATGGTTGTCATAATGTTTCAGAAGGTACATATGGTTTTGTACGTTATATTTGTGGTCAGAATTGTTTATAGTTTGAGTCTATGACAAGTGATGATGTGTTCATTTGATGGAGTGATTAACCATATGTAAGTATGAATTTGATAATGACATTGAAGTAAAGTAAAAGAGTCTTATGTAAAATGAATGTTGATAATCAATTTGAGTTTTTTGGAGAATTTAATGGTACAATAAATGATAAATAATCAAAGATTGAGGAATGAAAGGTTCAATTAAAATTAAAATTGAAAAGTTTGTAAATTTTATTCAGATGCAAAGGAGATGTTTATTTTAATGGAACGAGGTTTCTGTTCTGTATGAATATTTATGTTGTATTATGTTTATTATGTTAGTGTGTAGGAATCCTAAAACATGTATTATATATTATTTACATGTGATTCCCCACTTTCGGGCAGTCACGGCATCACCGAACCCTGACCGTGGATTTGGATTATTGATAGCAGGTGTGGTTAGGCAGATTGTATCCTAGATTTAATAAATATTATCCTAGATAATAATAAAAACTTATTATTTTCAAAATTGGTGACTTTAGAAATTAACCGAGGGATAAATATCAGGGTAATCACCACAACTATGGAACAGCGGCTATCATCGAAGGGGGTGGTAGTGCCGTGTTAAGGGCTTATAAGTAATTTTTAGTAGGATTACTGGTGTCCTCGGACATCAGTAATGCCGAATTTTTTATAACGCTGAAACAAGAACGGTGTAGGCAGCGTCTACACCCTAATTAAACTTCAGTTCTTGCGGATGCACATGGGCGCTACAGTCCACCATCTGTAGTGTGTGTGGAAATAATAGTTTTTTTTTTTTTTTTTTTTTTTTTTTTTTTTTTTTTTTATTGGAGATCTGTAAGCTGTTCGACTGAGCGAACATTTAACAAATTGGCTGACAACACACACAGGATTATGAAGAGCTGACCATTGACAGCTCTTCTGGTTTTGATAATAGATTAAAGAGGTAACAAAATACAAAACTAAATGATAAAAACATGTAAACAAATGAACAAAAGTCACTATCACTTCCTGCTGGCATGATACAATAAGTTCAAACATTAAACACTGGGCCCATAAGGCACATATACAGGTTGACATTAACACGTATGAATGACACGAATACAAAAACATACAGAACAGATATCACAGACAGTACAATACAGAAAATACAGAGAATACATTATGAGTTAAACCTGAATGGTAAGTCTAATAGTTTGTGTCTTTTTAGTCTATAAATATCTTCACTGTTGTCTAACAAGTTAATAGCCAGGTGGTTGGGATGCTGTTCTAGTTTGGAGATGTGAGTCCTGCAGAGGCGCATGATTTCTTCTTTCACGGTTGAAACTTTGAGGTCGCGGTGTATAGAGTTATTTGAGACAAACCAAGGAGCGTCGACTATTGATCTAAGTGTTTTGGACTGAAAGCGCTGGATAATCTCAATATTACTTGTACTTGCAGTACCCCAAAGTTGAATACCATAAGTCCATACCGGTTTAAGCACGACTTTATAGATCAAGAGTTTGTTGACGAGACTTAACCGTGATTGTCTGCCTATAAGCCAATAGATGTTTCTGACCTTGTGATTAAGTTGAAGCTTCTTAGATGTTATATGTTTTTTCCATGTTAATCTCCTGTCCAGATGCATCCCAAGGTACTTAGCACTTTCAGCTTGCGGTACTGGTTGACCGTTAATTGTGACTGGAGGGCAGTTTGCCTTACGTGTGGTGAAGGTAACGTGGACTGACTTCGATGAATTGATTTTTATGCGCCAATTATCAAGCCATAACTGAACGCTGTTTAATGATTCTTGTAGTATAAGAGATGCTATTGAGGGGTCGGAGTGTGTCGCTAGGATCGCTGTGTCATCGGCGTAGGTAGCAACAGTGGTTTCACTTGCTGACGGTAAGTCCGAGGTGAACAGGAGGTAGAGCAGAGGACCCAGGACACTACCCTGCGGAACACCCGACCCCACTGGTAATAGAGGAGAAGTAGCATCGGAGTACTTGACTTGAAACACTCTGCCCACTAAGTAGGAATGTAAGATACGGTAACAATTATGTGGCAGATTTTTCTTTATTTTATATAAGAGTCCAAGATGCCAGACTTTGTCAAATGCCTGGGAAACGTCGAGAAACACACCTGAGCAGAACATCTTCGATTCCAGCGATTTATTGATAACATTTGTTAGTCTGTGTATTTGATCTACCGTAGAGTGCTTTTCTCGAAAACCAAATTGGTGATCGGGAATTAGGTTGTTTTCTACAATTGTTGGCATAAGTCGTTTTACAAACAGCTTTTCAAAGATCTTACCAAGTATCGGTAGAAGGCTTATGGGTCGATAAGAAGAGGGCTCTTGAGGGTTTTTACCAGGTTTTAAGACCATGATAACTTGAGCCGATTTCCAGAGAAGAGGAAAGTATTCGAGTCTGAGTATGGCATTGAAAATGTATGTTATTAGTACAACGCCTTTGTGAGGCAGCTCCTTTAGAACTTTCCCCGATAGCAAATCAATGCCGGGAGCCTTTTTACTTTTCAAATTATACAAGATTATTTCCTTGATTTCCTTAACTTTAAAAGGCTTAATAGGTAGAGTCATTTGGAGCGGGGAGTGTAAGTATCTTTGTACCTCTTCATCGAAAGAGACGTTCTTGCTGGCTTCAGGTTGAAAAACGTTGACCAAATGTTCGGCAAAAACCTGGGATTTCTCTGTATTGCTGCGCGCCCAGCTACCATCTGGTTTATGTATTGGTGGTATTTGTAATAGTGGCCTTTTTAATCGTTTAGTAGCCTTCCACAGAGAATAATCAGTACTTTCATTTGGTGACAGATTTTCTAGATAATCCTGAATCCCTTCATTCTTTAGATTTTCCAACAATCGTTTAAGTTGTCTGGCCGCGGAATTCCACTTTCTTTTATCATCCGGATGATGAGTATGCTGCCAAATTCGTCGCAATTTACGCTTCTCAGCTAATTTCTTCCGGACAACCAGAGGAAGGTTCAAGTGCTTATTCTTCGCTGTATTGCAAGGTGTAGCTTCCCAGGCTGATTTTTGAAAAGTACTGGTGAGAGAATTTACAGCCGCATCCAATTCAGCAGGCGTGTGGAGTGGAAGTTCGAGCGAGATATTATAATTTACAAGCTCTCTAAAGTAATCCCAGTCAGTAAGACGATTTGTGAGTGTTGGTAGACTTTCAGACTCAATTATAGTATTGCTAATAGTGGCAATAATTGGAGTGTGGTCAGAGGACAAATCAAGGCAAGATTCAACTTTGTAGTATTTATGAGACAAGCCTCGTATTAAGAAGAAATCAATTAGGTCAGGTATTTTATTTGTGTCAGAAGGCCAATAGGTTGGTTGACCAGTGGACAGAAAGGACAGGGATTCTTGCCTAATGACGTTATATAAAATTCTACCTCTTGGATTAGCTAATCTCGAACCCCATTGCGGGTGTTTTGCGTTAAAGTCACCTCCCACCAAAAAACGTGCACCAAGAGTTCCAAGAAAAGAGCTGAAGTCAGTTTCATTGATTCTGTGTTTTGGGGGACAGTAGACTGCAGAAACAATTAGAGGGCCTCTTTGATCTTCAATTAAAACGTTGGTCGCCTGTAGGTGAGCAGTTTTGACGTTAGAGAAGAGATAATGTTTTATATTGTTTCGGATTAACAGAGCGGTTCCGCCACGAGCTGTCCCGTCCGGATGTTGGGTATCATAAACAGTAAAGCCTGGAATCCTAATATGGCTTCTGTCTGTGAAGTGTGTCTCAGATATAAGCATTACGTCTAATCTGTTTTCAAGAAGAAAAGCTTTGAGTTCTAGGGTGCGTTGAGAGAGTCCATTGGCGTTCCATAATCCAATCCTGTAATTGTTATTCATTATTAATTAGAAAGTTTATTGACAAGTGTTGTAAGGAGATTAAGCATGACGCTATTTTGCTGCATGAATTGACTGAACATAGTCTCAAATTTTGTCAGGAAGTGTGAAAGAGTGATGTCCTCATTTGCTGTCTGTTTGAGATTGTTGTCATAAGGGGGCGATGATTCTGAGTGTTTCGGTAGTCCTGCAATTTGAGCGTAAGTAGGAGAAGAGACGTTACGGGTATTCATGTTCTGTTCCGTGTTCATAGTCCTAAACATTGAAGGGGTTCTCCTAGGTGTGGAGTTTCGTACGGGGCTTTTTCTGGCCTGCAGGTTTTGATAAACTTCACAGCCCTTATAATTAGCTGTATGAGGACCATCACATAATGCACATGTGGCTGGTGTATCCTTAGATTTGGAACAAGTTGCGGAGTTGTGTTCACCTCCGCACTTGACACACTGGAAAGGTTTCCTACAATACGTCTTACTGTGACCGTATGACTGACAACGAGTGCACTGTATGATAAAGTTTTTTCTCCGAGGTGGTTCTACAGCAATCTGCATGTTACCTAAAGACCTTAGGCTATATATTTGTTTATTGTTTGCTGCAGGTTCAAGATCAACAAAGAAGAGAGGGAGGGGTGTTTTCTCGACTCTGTGTCGAACGTTGATTATGTTTCTGACCGAGTGTCCTTTTTCTTTTAGTGCTTCTTTAATAAAGTGTACACCGATGCTAGGATGAATGTTTCTTATGACAACCCGGTATGCTCGCTGGTCTTTAATTTGATAAGTATGGTAAATAATTTTTTCGTCCTCGAGGTGACGAATTAATTTTCTGTAAGAATCAGGTGCAAAAGTGTTGATTTTCACCGTATTGTCATCGAACGATTTAGTAGTGTACTGTTCTGATTCCAAAATTGCTGTAAGATTATTGATCATTTCACTGTAATTGACGATACCATGAAGGTATACAGGTATACAGGAAATAATAGTGTGTGTGGAAAAGGAGCTGGCCGTTACAAGCCAGGGGCACAGATAACGCATCTGTGCACAAGGTAAATATTGATCCCGTTTACCCGGCAGGTGATTTACCTAATTGTAACTAGGTAAAAGGGGGGGAAATAATAAAATGATGAAGTAGGAGAAGTAACTGAGAAATCAGTAAGAATTAATGACCATAACAGCGGTACGATCAAGCTTACTTACTCTAACTAGAGAGTTTGTTATTGATGACCTAATTACTGTTCTGTGAAGGTTACTATGTGCTTGTAATTCAATGATTAGTGATGAACATTCACTTATGAGAATTAATGATTTAAATACTAGACTCAACATTGTAATCATTTTATATGTAACAAGAACATTTTATTACGTAAATTGTATAATTTTGTGTATTTGTTTTACTTGTAGTCAGTATGCCTAGAGTAAGGTCGTTCACCTGGTAATAAGACATCAGCTGATGACTGATGTTAAAGGTATAGCATGTTTTAGGTAATCAATTCATAGGTTCTTTTTATTAATTAATTTAATTTATTAATTTTGTTTCTTTTTATAAATTGTCAGAATATATATTTCTGAAAAAAAAAGTATTTTTCTTTGAAGTAAAGATGGTATTGTGTTTTCATACTCACTATATGAAGTGATACTGTGGTGGTAATGTATCATCTGATTCATAGTTTTTATATTATATTTTGTAACCAAGTGTAGTTGTAGGTGGGTTGAGGGTAGAAATGAGTTGTTTATTTTACAATAATTGTCAGCAGATAATTATAAAGATTTATAATGAAAATTAAATTCATTTAAGAGGTATGAATTTTGAAAGTAAAGTTAAAAGCTTGATTTGAAGCTAATGGGAGAAATGATGAAGTATATTAATACCAAATGAAGTTAAAATTAACTAGTAACAATAAGTAAATATAAGGTAATAATTATTTTAAGCTGTATTTCAAAATGTGTTTAAATAATATCCAATAACGGATCGTAGTAGGGTTGCATAGTAAAGATACAGAATATGTAGAGAAGGGGAGAGGAGTATTTTATGTTAAGGGGAGCTTGACAAGAATGTTAGATTAAAATGTAATAAAGTAATGTTTTATATGAATTTATAAATATGTGCTTGTTTATTTGCATTGACCTATCTGCCGAGTACACTAGACGACATCTTGGTTAATTTTCATACGAATGTCAAGATTTAAAACTATTTTAACGCTTCAATTGACATCCAAATAAGGTACAGTAACACAAATTTAAATACTTTCAATTATTAATTACTGAGTAATACTGCACTGGGACACTTGTAAAATAATTTGTTATGCAATTTTGAAAATATCAAGTCTTAATTACTACATAACTTTAAGCTTTCTATGCCTCAATTACACAATTAGGCCAACTTGAGTACATATTACAGAATACTAAAAGTGCATCATGCGCTCACACTCACATAGAATTACAGTTACAAAATAGATACATATTTTACTATATGAGGAACAAAACTACCTTACATTCTTACTGGAAAAACCTAGTTATCAGCTGGTTGAAACCATTCATATTTGTTACTGGTGTGGACCGTTTTTAGAAACGTTTGTCATTCTTAATTTTGTCATAAAATTCACTACAGCTGAGTTCAATGTTTAATTTACAAATAATTAGACCTTTCACTGTGGATTCCGCCATTTTACCTCTTTCTTCAGACCATATATTGTTCATAATTGAAAATGCCCTTTCAACAGGAGCAGAAGAGCCTGGCAGGCAGAAAATGTACTCGACAATACAGCTGAGATTATCCACAGAAATATTTCGCTTCTTGAAATGCTGGAACAGTTGAACCCATTTATCTTGACAGTTCAAGTTATTGGTTTTCCAGTTGTCACAGTTTGAAGACCAAAATGCTTTGGCAACCACCACTTCATCAAACATTCATCCATTATTAATGCTGGTTTTCCAAGTGTTTTGTTGATTTTTTCACCAGCTATCTCAATTTCGGGCCATGTAATGGCATTGTTGTTTATCCACGTAAATGATTCTCCTCCACCAAAACTATTTTCCCACAGCTCAATATAGGAGAGACATTGGTCATAAAAATCTGTAAACTCTCTTATTATATTAACAGAATTGATACCACAATCCTCATCCTCAAGTTTCTTCAATAGTTTCTTAGCTTCTTGTGGTACAAATTTATTGTCGCACCTTTCTTGAAGATTGTGTTTCAGATTTTCCAGTTCAATCACAATATCGGTTGCACTAGCTGCAGTTTTCTCCATAGCCAAGATTGTTTTATTAAACAAGGTAAGCTGTCCACGAACAAACCACAAATACATTTCTCCACTATCACCCTCAAAGAACTCTTTTATCATTTGTGGGCACTGTTCTTGGGATAAAAAGTAAGACTTAAGTACTTCATACATGATAAGTAATCTCTCAATAGCTGGAAGCAGGGAAAGGAACTGGGTGGTACCATGTTGTAGAACGTTTTTGTACTCAATGTGTACAAAGTCGCAGAACTCTTTTAATTCAGTCACTCGCACAGTATAAATGTATAAATATTTGTATATTTTTACTACAAGAGCTTCTACTTCAATAGGTAGCACATCTACTGAAGTTTGCAGGCAGTTTTGGACTATATGAGCACCACAATCAATACCACAATATGTCTTCCCAATTCTTTCTTCAGTCGAACATAAACAATATTTACCTACTCCTTTGCGTTTTACGCCTCCAAAATTTGTGTTGCAATTATCACCACAAAATCCAACAATTTTCTGTACTAAGTCATTTTTCTTTATAACTGACACTAAATAGTTTGCCAATATCTCGGAAGTTTCACCAGGAACTGACTGAAATTCTAGAAGCTTAACTTTCACTCCTTGTTCTGGCACAAAGTACAACACAATACAGGGGACAACCTTAATTGCTTTTCTGTTAGAAGCATCGATTGTTAGTGTCACAAAATTTGATGTACTCAAATCGTCGTTGAGTTCTTTAACTGCCATTGGTGCAATCATGTTTATAATGATAGCCTCACATTTCGTTCAGGCGAGACCAAACTTAGGTTCAAAGAACTTAGATATTAATTTTGAAGAACAATCTGCAGTTTTGAAACTTAAATCGTGAGCAGCAGTGTGGAAAACAAAAGTAGCTTCCTTAGCAGCAATTAAAAGATCTTTGTCAACGGGATCAGCACTTTTAAAAAATGACGAAATTGTTGAGGAACCAGCAACTGCAGTTAAACTAGCTTTATGCTTTGTACTTTTCAAATGTTCTTTTATGTCTGAACGCCCGCTGTGAGAAACTGAAAATTCAGACAAACAATGTTCACACTTTACTCTGTCCTCATAACCACATACTTTTTTCAAAAATGGATAATCTTGCTTTAAAGCATCAGTAAATGTGCAGTTCCTTTTTGGCATCTTGATGTTCTTGAAATGACACACTCTTGGAACTATTTATATCAGACTTTAGACACAATCTAGCAGTGAGCGCTATCATGTTATGGTAATCACGGCATCAAGCTAACACTAAATACAACCAACAAAATGTTCGTTAGAATTCAAATGATGCCAGTCATGGTTGCCAACCGAATTTGCGGAAGAGTCTTTAACTGTTAAGTCATGGCCACAATGATGTTGCCACAAAAAAGTCAAATTGGCAACACTGAGGCCAGCAGACCGTTCCATTTATTATGCGGTAATTCAATTTTTTTTTATATGGAATAACTTTTCAAACCAGGACAACTGACAAACTGGCCGGGACCCCGGGATCAGGTTGTCAAACCGGGACAATCCCGGTCAAACCGGGACGTATGGTAAGCCTATCTATATTATACACTTGCCAAAAAACCTTGCCCCTGGGGATCAAACTACTAGTCCAAAACCATGCTCATCAAAGGTTACATACAAAAAACTGTATTCCAGAAATTGTATATAAAATATTATTACAGTGGAACCTCGATATAACACCCCTGTGATATAACACAACCCTTGATGTAAAGCTCATTTTTCACGGTCCTGGTAAATTAAATAGTTAAACTTGGGAACTTTATATAAAGCAACCCTTGATATAAAGCGCTTTTTGGCCAGTCCAAAATAAGAGCGTTATATCAAGGTTTCACTGTAATAATATTTTATTATTGCATTAAATACATTAAATACATCTATCATTAGAACATAATGACCTTCTTTTCTGTGTACATAGATATCACTTATATTATTTCATAATAATGCATGAAGGGGGGAGGAAGCAGCACTTTGTACATGTTTCTGCAGTCTGATGTCTGTTTCAAATTAGTGTAGTATGGAAGGTACTTTTTTGACCAAAAAAGTTAAATTACAGAGGCAGGATAAAAAGAGGGTAAACTTTACCTTTCCTGATCCAATTTCGCCTTCTTTCTCATGGAAAGATGTGTTGAACTGGGTTCCAAACCTCTTCAATTGTGCTCTGTCTTCTTGTGACCTCCATGCATCTTCTTTGACAAAGTAGAATGCATCTTGTAACACACCATGTGTGGCGAGTGTGAATGGTAACAAGAAAGTGTTATTAAACACAGATGTCAAAACATCTCTGTAGATTGCATTTGCTGTTGGCACACTATGGATTACAGCACGATTTCCATTTGACCGAGACACCAGGATGCCTCTTCCGAATGGAGGTTCAGAGGATGAACCAGGACGGAAAGACCAGTCTTGCCTATAGTCCATTGACATAGCTCTGTAACATTGTACAAATGAGTAATTTTTTATTCACAAACAGCAAACACAAACACATGAATCTCACAAATTTTACTACTTAGCATTTATTATGAACTGCAAACAGCATACATCACAGAGATGAGAAGAAGCACAAGTCTTAAAAATAATTGTCTAATATAATTTATTTTGTACTGAAAAATTCTAGTAACTCACAACTAAATTTCATATTTGAATGGAAATAGGTTGCATTAAAATATCCATTTACAAATGCTAAATAAAATATTTTGCTCCTTATACCTAGCTGAACTCACCTAACACCTAGCTTCATTTCAAAGGTACGAAACATGAGATGATAACTACAATGAAAAGTCAACTGTATGTAGAGATTAAACCTTACTTGTGTGATATGCTTTCTAAAATACAATAAAATGTACTACGCATACTTTACCTAATTGGGTCGAACTGCATCTGATGTGCTGCTGAAGGTGAATGAGTATTCATAGGGTCTAATCGCATTCTGGACATGGGGAGGCTAAGTGAAGACAGTCCATGAGTCATCATTCTTTGTGACAACTGACTAAGGAATCCTGACTCTACTCGGAACAAATCATTAGTATTTGTACCCAAATTGGGCATTAGTTGAGGTGCTAAACTGGACAAATCGTAACCAAGATGCTTCAACCATGCTGTTTCGTCTAAAACAAAATGTAGCAAATAAATTTTAGTTTTACCAGCAGATATGATGGCTGATTAATTTTTGCTAGACAATTGTAATTCAGTAGGCCAAAAAAAACCTTATTGCAAAGAATAAATAAAAAATTTTAAAAACTATTAGGATACAAAATTAGGATTTTTAAAATTATGATTATACCAAATACTACTGTAAGTTACAATAAACAGAGAACTTGTCATAAGGATCTGTACTTCGTGAAGGACATCCAAATCATTATCACCAATACTACTTATTACTCTTATAACAAAATTTTCAAAATAAATATGTAAATGGAGTGGTATGAAAAATAAACAACACAGGTTTGAACAGGTTATTCAGGTTGTAATGACAAAGCAGAGCTAATATGCATGAGCAGCTAATCAGTAGGCCAAACAGTAGTGATGAAAACAAACTATTAAAGGCAATGAAAAGAGAATAAAGTAAAAATTTTAAAAATAAAAAAGTAAATGAACAAATTTGTAAAATAAAAGAGTTTTATTTACCTGGTAAGCAGGGCCTGATTAAGGTATCTTGGCGCCCTAGGCTAATTATATTTTAGCGCCCCCCTCACCACCCATAGGCTACTCTTACGTTTATTTCCAAGGGGCTGAATGAAGCTTTAAACACCCTACAGTATATTTCTTAGTTAGGAATATTTCAAATACCTATCTTACTGTTTTTGGAAATAGTCTCAAGAATTGAAAACTGAGGCTATTTTTCAGAGATTGTTTTAGAGTTACACCTTCAACCATTTGTAGTTTGCATGGCTTTTATAAGGAAAAAATTAATTAAGTAGTTACAGATCTATAACAGTTTTATTAAGGGTACATTTAACATCATTTACACAAAGAAGACAATCAGTTAAATAACTTGTGGATTTGTTAAGACTCATGTAAAGTTCAAGCTTGATTCTTTTTTCTCGCTTTAGATTGAGAAAACGTTTTAATCACCTCACTGAAATCAAGTCCTTGCAAAGTCACTTTCAATGAACAAGAGGGCTACACTGGTCAGTTTATCCTGATGCAAATTTGAGCATAAATAATTCTTCACCCTCTTCAAAGGTGAAAAAGATCTTTCGCCACTGCAGTTAGTGACGGGCATAGTAAGGAAAATGCACAAAGCTATCTCAACTGGATGTAATAGATAACGTGGTCGGCAATTCCACGAAAGTCGGGCGACGGCATAGTTCTATGAGCACCGGCTGCCGATGACTCATAACTGGGGAAAACCGTTTGGAAAGCACATCTATTATTTATGTACAGTTTTACCATAATTTCTCACAAACAGCCGCCTGTGTTCAAAATGAACTCAAATTTTTATCCTTGTAATTTATTACCAATTTTACATTCAGCTGTAAAATTTAATTATTTTTTAGCTAAAAATTTGTGCCCCCCAAAGTGCCACACCCTAGGCTACAGCCTAGTCAGCCTAATGGTTAATCTGCCCCTCCTGGTAAGGTACACCAACAAAAAAGAAAACATAGAAGTAAACAAACATATAAATGCATATATTGTAAGAGTTTCAAAATAAATAAGTAACCCTTCACTGCTACATTTTTTACCACTATGGCCTTAGTTGGTTTTCTTTTTCATTTTCTAGCATTTTAACACATTATATATGGAGTAGGAATTATATAATGACTTGTATTCATGTACAAAGAACCAAAGGTGAACTAAAAGCCTAATTCTTTAACATACGAGGTAATAGAGGAAGTAGAAGAACGAAAAGGGAAAGAAGAAAATAATAACACATTTCATAGAAAATGAGATGAAACGGAACTAGAAAATTTCATGAAATGTAATTTGTAAAATTGCCTTTAGAGTACTCTAATAAAACTCTTAGAGTAATCATGCCAATACTGGAAAAGAAGGTACTTATGCCTTTTATCAAACAAGTGAACAAACTGTGTTTCATCAACATTCTGATAGAAATGAACACCAGAAAGCTGAGAAGGTGCTTGCTGAGAAGATTAATAGAATAAAACCAACTCTCAGTTACAGATTTTGTAGCTTTTGCAAGCATTTGGCTTGAGTGAACCTGACAGCATTTTGGAGGTTGCGAATGAAAGCCACATTTATTAAAAATACCAAATTATACAAAAGGGAATATCAAATTACATGGTAGCAACAACTGAATAAGAACTGGGACACACAAGGTTGTACCAGGATTTGAATTTTCCTGGCGAGATTTGAAAGGTCGACCCGCCAGCGCAACACTGGGCGAGGCAATGCTGATTTGATCAGCATGCCGTGACCTTGAACGATGACGTGATATGGTTAGTCAGCCATCTGAACAGCTGATTCCTCACTGGCCAAAGTTAGGTTAACAATCTGTAACAAGTCTTTTTCTGTATCTTGGTGGGCTAGCAACACAAGCAGTTCATCCTCATTTCATCTCCATCCTTTCGACTGGACGTTTCAAGGTCTGACGGTGTGGCAAACAATTGGTTCAACTACTATGAGTGCGTACATCTATAAAGTGCCTCACGGTCCTTGCACAGCCAAGAGAAGGGGAAATGCAGAGATGATGACAACAAGATCCGTCACCATCGGCAGAGCTGTACACTAGAATGTTCCCCATCACCGTCAGACTTAGAGATGCTCCACAACACCAAAAAGACAGCTGCCTAGAAGGAGACAAGCAGGAGTTCAGAACTCACCAGCACCATTACCACACTCCTCTTCACAGGCTCTAACGGGTATCACCAATTCTTCAAAAGTAGGCCTACAGGTGGGAGGATTCCATTTATTAAACGTCGACAACAACACTCCACCAGTTTTCAAATCATAGAAGAAAGCATACATATAAACAGTATTTTCATATTTAGAATAATTAAAATTTTGTTAGAACAAGTCCTGTGGATGTATGGATGTATATATGTTTGTGATTTATATTATTAACTGTGCTAAAAGGAGCCACTTGTTATACTTCTTGATTAATTTTTATTGTTACTAGTATTGGCAATTGTGATTAATACAGATTGGATATATATATATATATATATATATGTAGTAGCATAACAGAATTTTTACCTTAAAACTTAACTTAATACAACATTAAAAAAAGGAAAAAAGAAGAAACTATCAGTGAGTGATAACTAAATGGTTAAAAATGAATTAAATAAGCTGATCATTATAGTCAATAAAATATTAAAAAATAAACTCTATAACAAAGAAAACTCTTGGTCCAAATAAAAGAAACCATCTATATAAAACCCCAGTACATCATCAGTATACCCAGTAGGATAGAGAGCAGTAAATGAAAAAATAATAAGGGGCAACTCATCAAACTAATGACATCAGAAGATCCAAACACAAAAATGATAACATACTTCTAGATGGAGCAGTAAATGAAAAAATAATCAAGGACAACTCATTAAATTAATGACATCAGAGAACCTAAAATACAAATAATAATAAAATACTCGTAGAACAAGAAATAAGGGACAGACTATTTTAAGCTTCATACAAAGGATGCAGAATGAGGAAAGGCTATTCCCAAAATCCCATGAAGAACATGTACCAATTAAACAGATTTAAAACAATGACAAAACTTAAACCCAGTAACCCGAGTTACAGGATACATTACCAAAAAAGTTAAATTTGTAAAATAAATATAAAAATAATTTAAGAATAAAGAATAGCATGTTAGCTAGAAAGAGTGAAAGACTACTGTTAAGTGTAGAGAATAGAAAGTGACATACCCTAATAAATATAATCAGAATAAAGACTACCATTAGAGTAGGTAATAAAAATATTTAGATAGAAAGAGTGAAGGACTACCATTAGTGTAGATGATTAAAAGTAAAATACTATAATAAAACACAATAAGAGTGAAGGACTACTATTAAGTGTAGAGAATAAAAAGTGAAATACCCTAATAAAACATGATACAAATCAAATACTACTATTAAGAGTAGATTATAGAAAGTGTTACAGTATTAGAATATAAGAATAAAGGACAGCAAAGGACTGAAAATATTATTAATTATAAGAGTGTTTAAATAGGGTATATAAGGATTGTTGGGTAGTAATATAGATAGGAAACCATGAACTTACCATAGATGTAAGGGAATATGTTAAATATAGAATGTTGTGTTATGATTAGATAATATAGTTAAAAAGAATAGATATAAGATGGTTTTATTATAAATAAATAATGTAGTTAAAAAATTATAGATATAAGATGTTTTATTTTAATTAAACAATAAAAATGAAAATGATAGATTATAAGATGTTATGTTATAATTAAATGATGTTAAGTAATGTTAAAATTTTGTTAAGGCAGGGAAGGCAAGAGGATAATATTAATATATTTTGAATTGTAAACCATAGACATAATAAGGTAACAAAATAGTTAAAAAAACCAATAGCAAGGCAAAACCGTATTTTAGGCCAAAATCAACTTTTATCATATAATCAAATCCAAGAGGATATAATAGATAAAACTGTATAAATTTAGCAGAGATCAGTCAATTTAAAATAAAGATATTTAAATATAATCATCACAGAAATAAGTAGTAGTAAGTGCCAATAAATAAAAAACCAGAAGATAAAATTAACGTTATTGAAAATGTGTAATATAATGCCTAACAAGGGACTCATTATAATTAAAATGTGAATTAATCACTATTAGAATGTTATAACAACAAATTGTTAACAACAAGGAATACTGATGAAAGGAGTAAAATTATTTAAGGAAAATGTTAACTCAAAATGAAGTGTAAACCATTTAATTTATAATTATGTGAAAAATAATAAGGCCTATAAGAAATGTTAAAAATTGCCAATTTTACGCTTATTTGAAACCAAATTAGGTCAAGTTGTATATTGAATTATGTAAAATTAGAATAGGACTATTGTTAAGTATATAAATTTTCATAAAATTAACAAATAAATAAATTATAGCCATAAAATAGGAAAAAATGTCATATATTTTTATAAGATCAGATCTAAGCCAAGGCGACAGCTGATTCTAGACAATGGGGAAGGAGAATAAGATATTTTGGAAATTACTACATTAAACGACGATTTAAGTCATCAGTTGATTGTTAAACGTGAACCTGTACGGATGAAAACGTATGGAAGGAAGACCCAAGAAGTAAAAATTATTTGAAGAAAAAATGAAAGTGTGACATAAAAATTTTACTAGAGGTTATAAATCGAAATTAATATAAAAGGAACTTAAACAGTAACATAGTGAAAACGAATTCCAGATATAATACGATGTAACACAAATGCACTAAGAATCATCCGCCATATTGAAATTATTCCATTAACACCAATTTGAATGAATAACGAACTCAAACAGATTTTGGAACACTGGATACGACACAAATAATCCTGCACCGAACTACATCGTCGAATAGAAGAGAACACTACAACTAATTATCCAGAGGGACAACATCACTGCAGAAGAAGATATCCGCCAATATATTTGATGGAGAAGAAAGAACGGAGTTGGCGTGGGTAGCAGAAATACGAAGTCGACGGCAGCCATTTTTTCCTGTTCAAATAGCAAGACGGACACAGCCACTCGAAGTAGCAATGATGTGACGTCATACACTGCATGTCTGGTTCGCAAATTTCTTTACTAAATTACATTATTTTCTGAGATATGTTACTTTTAAATAATAGTATTTAAATTTTATTAATTGTACGTATTGTATTTTGTGACTTGCCCTTCTCTGACCATTTCGACAGTTCAAAGAACTCTAATAATTAATATTGTAATTTCATATATTTGTCTAGTTGAAACAATCGACCTGTGAGTCGAGTCTTAGCCGCAGCATAGTCGATGTGCGTAAAATTGTCACATCACTTTAAAAAAATAAACATCAGAATTATTATAAATACTCGATTTCTTGATTATTTGAATTAATTAAGTTCATATATTTCATTTCTACTATAATTTAGAAGTTTTAACGAAAGTAATCCAAAAGAAGAAGAAGAAAAAGAGCTGAGCTAGAAGAGAATATATTCAACCCAGTTTGACTTAATCAGTTAACAAAGTGAAACAATTATTTCATCACTAAGGCATACACGATAACCAATTCATAATTCAAGTAATTAAACAATAATAAAATATAAAACAATAAAATTAATTAATTAATTAAACAAATAAATAATTAAATAAATAAAGCATTATTAAAAAAAATTTATTAAATTAATAAACAATAAAACTTTTTTTTATTATCAACATAAATTAAATTATTATTTGTAGTAAAATCCAGTTTTATTACAATGTATATATATATATTGTAACGTGACAAATGGTATGACATAAAACCATGTAATTTGCAAGAGTAAACGAATGAGAAGCTGTACAATAAATAAACAAGTAATAAATAAAAGAATGATAGCATAACAACATAATTTTGACTATATTTGACAGACTCTAACTATGACTGACTATACCCAAATGTTTAGGTAAGGTGATGGAGAAAGATAAAAACAAAATAAAATAAACTATGAAGGAATATTCGAGACCAAATACCATATTCCCAGTAAATTATAATTTGTAATGACCATATAAAAGTACAAACTAATGAGTAGGGAATTATATAATAAGTAGTAAATAAAGATGTAATGAAATGATAGAAAGGGTAAATGAACCAATATAATAATAATAATAATAATAAAATAAGAAGTGATAAAGTGACAAATAAATAAAATAAAATGATTATTATCAGTAGGTCAAGGGGAGAATGCTGATAAATGTAAAATGTTATTGCATTATTAGGTGATGATTTTAAAATAATCATAGGTCATCTACAAGTACTATGTTCAATATTATTGTTTAAAACTGCTCAGTTATATTATAATATTTAATTATTTATGTTCATAAAGTTATTTGTAAAAGTTAAGACTAATAGAAGATACATAATCTGTTGTATTAAAGTTAGACCAAAGAAATTATGTATTTTGTCTATAAGTAAAAGATTATATTGTTTTATAAGGTTTAGAAACCAATATGTTATATTTTAAATAATTATGTTAATTTGTTTATGTAGAAGGTGTTAAAATAAAAACATAAAGATCATTTGTTAGAATAAGTGTAGGCATAGAATTTCAGACATGTTAGCCGCTAGGCCTATATATAAAAACTAGAAAATTGTAAATTTTAAAGTATAACAGCAAGGTTCATTGAAATAATGTAATATGAATAGGTTTAATGATATTAGTCTGCACAACAAAAATGTATTCGAAATAAATAGTATAACATTAATTATTAAGAAAATTAAGTGGTAAAAATGTAAAATCATTATTTATGAACTAAAAATAACCTTGTTTGGTTCCAAATTGATGTACAAGTTAAAAGCAAGACAATGATGTTATTAGATTTAGATTCACAGTTAGTATAAGGGAATTAGACCTATTTAAAGATATTTAACCAATTTTGTACAGAATGACAATGTATTTCAATGACAATATCTCATAATGTCCACCAATCAAATTTGGTATTTTAACCATAGCAACAACAAATTTAGGTAAATAATTTTGGAAGTTCTTTAGTAACCATTGATGAGGAAAAATTGAAGAGAGTATAGATCTTGAAATAATAAAATAATAAACATAATTTAAGAGTTTTTTGGTGACCAATGATGAGGAAAGATTGAAGAAAGGATAGAGCTTGAAATAATAAAATAATAAAAATAATTTAAGAGTTGTTTAGTGACCATTGATGAGTAAAGATTGAAGAAATTACAGAGTTTGAGATTATAAGAAAAAAGTAATAGTAACGATCTAACTAATAAACAATCTGAATATAGCATCAGAGATTATTAATAATAAGCCAAAAGCAATTCCAAGTGGATCACAGAAGTGGATTAATCAATAAAAGGAAAATCAACTATACCAAAGACATTTTAACTGGACCCGAGATTAGAAGAAGCAGTCGCTAAGTATAACCTATTTTTGAGTTGTCACGCAACGAAGACTGACAAAGTGAATTACACTAATAATACTGATTTCACACTCACTTATTAAAATTGTGGATTTATTTTGATAATGAACAATTAACACTAACACCAAAACCACTATTCTTGTTATTTCTTGTGTAAAAAACTGTAAATTAATTCAATACTATACTAAACAAATTAACCTATAAACACTAGTTTTTTCGAACATAGTTTGTGACCTTAGTTGTCCATATTTTTTCAAATATATAATATTTTTATATTTGTTGTAAAGCTCGTACTTTTATTTGTGTGTTTAAATATGTTTTTCTGTAGCTAAAAGAACATTTCCACGCCTTGAGATTTAACGAAATCGACCATTACTGGTTACTAAACAGAATAGCCAACCGGCAATAAATAAAGGAAAACTCAACTTTGAATTAAAATAATCGGGAACGTTATTGGGTAACTAAAGGGTTTAAAAAAAATGGATAGTTAAACTATTATTATTCGTAACACTGTATGTTTGGTTCCTGACAGTTCTTAAAACAGAGTTTGCTTTTGATATAATAAATATAACCTTCTTCGAGTTACGAAAAGAAGTTGGCAACGCAGAATTTTGAAACGAACGGCGGAAAAAAGGTGAGTTCCACAGTCGTAATTATTATCAGGCAGGGATTATTATTTATTGTTACAAAATTGATGCTAACAACGTGTGGCATAAATAACCCAAATTTTTGTTATATTGTAACTATATATATATATATATATATATATATATATATATATATATATATTGTTACGATACCAAAAGCAGCCCCAATACCAGAGAAGAAATATAAAATAAAAAGGCATGAAAATAAGAATTAACAATTTTAAATCAAGAAAAATAAAAAGACTAACTCATACTAGACAAATGACAATGACCCAACCCAAGTGATTGGCCCAATGACAGAAGAAATAATGAAATGAACACATTAAATGTACCCTTCCTTAATTAGGGAAAGTACAAATCCAAATAATATATTGTATTAACAATTAAGTAAATATTGAATGGAAAAAAATAAGATGAACAAACAATAAAACACACAAACCATAATACAGAGGACAAATGTAAAATTTTAATAAATAATATAATACTAACTAAACTAGAATGAACCAAGAGTGCATGATAGGAGTAGGAAGTGATTTACCAATTAACAATATAATAAGGGTGAGTACACCAAAGTGAATTGAGTTAAAGGAATAAAATAATATAGAATAACCACTATAAACACTAAATAGTACTGTGAAAACCTTACAAAGTGCCAGTGTAACACAACGATAGACAAGCATAGTTACTTTTAAGTAAGAACTCATCTAGAAGTGAGAGCGCCTAAAGAAAGTGGATAAGTAAAATTATCAACCACAAAAATATATGTAAAAACACTCAAGGAAGTGAATAATGAAATAAGTTTAGTGATAAAAAGGAACTAATATCAGTCAATTAAAAATTAGTCCAAATAATATTGTTTTTTAGTTAGAAATAAGGATTAAGAGAAATGAATGTTTAAATGTTAAATGTTTAAAGTTATTGTAATAATGTTATAAGGAGATACAGAGAAGATGATAGTGGTAGTAGAATTGTTCCAATGTTATAATTGTTGAATTAGTATTAAGAATAAGCTGTATTAATGATGATAAAAGCACAAGGAACAAATTATGTTAAAATTATAAAATTAGTTATAAAAAACAGTAAAATGTCAGAGAAGCTGTAATAACCATATACTAAAGAATGTAAATCACTGATTAATGTAAACTGTGCCGGAGTTTTGATGACCCGGCATTGTACAAAATAAAAATTTGATATTTAGCCGTAGTATTAATGTCAGACGCAAAAATGTGCGCGGAGCCATTCGGTATTATCATGTGCCCTCTGCTTGGTGGCGCTGCCTGTTGGGGGAACTCGTAATTAGCTTGGCCGGTCAGACATGCGGCCAGCATGCAGAGTTCAGTCCGTCGCTCGCTGTAGAACTGTAAGCAGTCTATCTGTCTTCAAGTTGGCAGAGCTCTTTAATTGTGGTTATTTCTCTTCTTTAATGGCCAAGTAACCGCCTTTAGACCTACCAGGTTCCCGTGGGAGTCGGAGACATGACCAACGCATGATGTACAGTCATCTTCATCATGCTCTGAACCTCCGAAACCTTAGTTCTGCCGCGGCGAAGGGAGACATCACTGCAACCCTGTGACTGCCTGGATCAAATGAGGTGACATTTACACATTTTCTTCATTCAAACCTGGCCTGCAGGAAACACTATGTGCCGTGAATGTAACATACTGTCAGATTAACTTTATACCGGGACACCGTTTAATCGGGTGTATGTGTCGGTGGGACAGTTTCGATGTAACATAATTTAATAATACAATTCATACAAGTACAATTGTAAACCGGCCCGGCCCGGTGGAGGGTTCCAGCGTGCTTTCATTTATGCTGTATTATGGGTGCAAAAGTTGTGGGAGAGACAGTTTTTCAACTAAGTATAGGGGGTGTTGTTTCCATGATGTACCGAACCGGCGGGTTTGGTTTATTTTTCATTTTTATCACGGGGTTTTTCGCACTTAATCACCTTTTCTGCATACAAGGGCTGGGAGTTTTTTTTTTAATTCGGCTTCAGGGCTTGTTACTTTTATAAATTTCATTAATCAGGAGGTAGGCACCTGTTGGTGCCATCTCATGCAGGTTTCGGACTGGTCATCCTATGTCAAGTCAAGCATGTTCTGGTACACTCCTGCGGCCGGGTCAATTCAGCATCTCTTTATATATATATATATATATATATATATATATATATATATATATATATATATATATATAGGTATCGCTACGAACGAAAGGGTGGACACTGTGTATAAAATTTGCTCGTTGTGGAGGACGCGTCACTATGAGGCGTCCAAGGCTACGCTTAGCCGTCCAGTCCGTCTAGGCACTAACGTTTTACGTAGTTATATTGTATTCTCCACACTGATCCGAGTGCTACCTATGTCTGGTTTTGGTTTTGCGCTGACGTCATTCAGTAACGTATGAGCGACAGACACATTGGGTCATCCGTTTTATTCAGTTGTTTCTTCTTGGCTTGAAGTGGTTTTGCCTTGTTTTTGTTTACATATTATTTTTCGTTTATTAAATAAAAGCGTATTTATTATTTAGTGATGTTCATAATTTCTGTGTAAATATGTATAAATGTATTCTGTATAAATATAGAGTTAAGTGTATTATCTAAAATTATCACTTAAACTCCGCTCCTTTATAATACTGAGTATTCGTTCCAATATAATAGGCCTACTAAGTACATGAAGGAACAAACGTAAAGTTACACACTGAAATTAATGAAGTAATTAACAACTAGTTGGAAAATTATGGAATATGACAAAAATTAATTAATTTTGTATATCTTAAATCGTATTCTTTAAGGCACTCGCTTGGCAAATACTGAAATACAGGTGTAGTGACGTTTCTGTTTAATCTCAGTAATTCTGTTTAATGTGGTTAATTTTATTTAAAAAAGAATATAATAATTAAACATTTGTTACATAAAACTATCCTGAATCCAAAATTTTTTATTTGTGTAGGCCTATACAAAATACATGTAAACATTATGCCTTGGAGATGCATCACAGAAGTCGATCATGATTAATCCGATCGTTATCATGCACATTTGTCATTAATATAACTTTTCACGACTGATTTTAAAATAACCACAACCCCAAAAAATTGGTCCGTCCAAATTTAGTGGCATAAGAAAAGTCATTCTTTTCTTTTTAAGCAGTTGATTATACTAGTATACTGGCAATGCTACGTTGAATAGTCTGTAGTAGGTTGTAAGCATGTAACTGAATTAAGGCAGTTAAATAAAAAAATAATACTAATTTACTAATTTTTTGCGTGCTTATTTAGGTACACATTTTTTACCAATGGTAAATTCCATGGTGAGGAAGAATATTTAACGTTACGAATTATAAATCGAAGGAGATATTGCAGCTGCAGTAAAGAGCATGCAACGAAATAGATCAAGTGCTCGAGAGAGAAGAAAGGCTGATTGGAATTCCTAAACTTAAATAGGAAGGAGGTATTGTATAATATTAATACTACCCATAACTCCTGCAGACCTTCCTTTGTCATAAACTGTCTCCTCACCATTGCCGATGGACCTCCTCCCAGAAACTCCCGCCGATGGAGAAATACAAATAATTAAATCTCTTCATCATAATTACTACACCTGGCTTCCTTCTTGATCACTTAACATCTTAAATTTTCCTATCTACCTATCAGGGGTCTATTTATCCTTCTCCTTTGTGTCCCCCCGCCTTACCTTGATGCCTCTCTGACGCCTCCTTCCAGCTTTGATGGCCTGCGTTACTTGACCCCGTCTTGGCTATCCTTTGACTTATACTTTTATTATGGTTCTTCCATCACCCATTTGGTTCTGCACACTACATAAACACATTAATACACATCCACACACTACACTCTCTCCTGAATGCCTCCACCTTCTCCATCACCGGTCCGCGCTGGCGTGCGGCTCCTCTAAATCTTCCATTCGGCTGAAGGGAGCTTGCCCCAGATCAACCTGAGTCTTATCCTCTGGGACAAGTCTCAAAGAACGCAAGAAAAGGTATAATATTTTAGCCTTCTGTCTACTGTGACTGGGAGACGTGAATACGACAGCAGATATGCAAGAATGTAGAAGGCTACAGAAGGATAAAGTAAAGGTCCAATTTCGGATATTAAGGCTTAATTAATCATATCAAAAAAGGATTATTACAATTTATTTTACATACCACACAATATATTTGTGATAATTTTAATTTTTTATTTTCTATAAATTTTGAAACGAATTAAGATCTAAATTAACACCAACCGTTGTGTATATAATTCTTTACCACAGACATTTCACAATGTTTACTGATGTGTAAAACCATGTGTAAGATACTCAATTTTTATGAAACATACCCATTAAATTGTTTAGACTAGACACATATATGATAGTACAGCCTTTTTTCCGGGATGAAAGGGAAATTATAATATTGTGCGCTTAAGAATGAAACTTTCTTTTTTTACTGGTCCAACGTTTACGAAAATCTATTTGGCTTCATTTTTAAGATTATAACAAAACTTGCAATCAATTATAGCCTATCTAAAATTAAACATTTTTGCCAAAATTATTTGTTACTAACCGAGTTTACTTTATTTTCTTATGCGATGGATTTTGGCATGTCAGATCCATTTATTAGACATGGATTTTTCAATATAAAATTGGTCTCCAGATTATTGATTTGCGTTAATGCATTCAAGATAAATGGTAGGTTTGATAAACCTTATTACTAAGGTTTAATGTTTGTTTACATACGAAGTTTTCAAGAAACTGTAACAGTGTTAGAATAAATACTCAAAATTTGATTACATACCTGTACCTAGTTTCGTATACAGAAGCAGTTAAAAAGTATTTTGTAAAGCTTTCTTTCCAAATTATAACATAACTGAAGGATAAATGATGTGTAAGATTCTCCGCGTTATGTCATATAAAGTTTACTTAAGAACCTGTTATGTTCAGACTTCCTGAGATACAATTAACTAGAAGAGCAAGAGTAAGAGAGAGAGAGTGAGTGAGAGAGAGAGAGAGAGAGAGAGAGAGAGAGAGAGAGAGAGAGAGAGAGAGAGAGAGAGAGAGAGAGAGAGAGAGAGAGAGAGAGAGAGAGAAGAGAGAGTGAGAGATGGTCAATATATAGGATGTTTACTGCAGGTGGCTACTTATAAGGCACTTGAAAATATAATTTTATTTATTGTAATGTAGACAGTTAATGGAACGTGAACCAAATGCGAGGATTATGTGTAACAGACACAAGAGTTCTATTAACAGGATCCAAACAGTCTTTGGTGAAACGATTGTTACGTTAAATAATTATCCGCAATTGAGAAGTGGTCCGTTTTGAGAAAGTTAGCAAACAGAGCATGAGGAACTTTATAAGTTGCTATTAAAATATGTAACTTTCCTTTTCGATACCTCATTATTTTATAATCAGGTTACCAAAACTATACAAAAATAAAATTAATTCTTATTATATAAGCCTTAACGTATTATTTCAAAAAAATAAGTTTACTGCTCACTGTGATATAAGAGAAGCAAAAATACAATTAATTTAACAATATAACACACTGTAACTGTTACTTTATTTTGTTATATCCGGAATCAGCATTATTAAAACTATTGTATTCTGGGCTGCTGGGCCATGGTTGATTGTTTATGTTCTCGTGTTCTCACGTCTAAACGTTTAGACACGAGAATATAAGCAATCGACTATGGCCGAACAGCTTGGAAAATAACAGTATCAAAAATGTTGTAGGCTATATATTTTTGGGTACTTTCTCAATATCCATAACAACACTACATTTTCGCTGTTTTGAATATGCGATAGTATCTATATACCACGACGTGAAGAAGAAATGCACTAACTATAAATTATTATATTTCTTGATTTACAGTGCAATTATATAAATTTTCATTCACAAGTTAGATAATAATATTATTTGGTTTTTTAGTTTACCACTTAAAGAAATAAAAGCCATAGTTAGGAAATATATAGCGTTTCATGTGTATACTCTATACAATGCGTAGCCTGTAACAGAATAACATTTAATATAAAGACTATAACGTTTATTAACAAAACAGCAACAGACAATGTACAGTGTAAAATACAGTTATTTCTGAATACTAAATTAAAACAAAGGAAAAAAGTATTAACAAATGAAAACAAGATTTGTTATTCGTTAGGCAGCCAATATTAGTTTATATTATACAGCAAATCTTGAAAACTTCACTGGACGGAAAACTTAAAAAAGGGATATATGTATAGCAGCCCGTCTTACTTCGAGTTGGCTTTCATAAAAAGCGAGTATTGTTTTAAGGTCATGTTGGATTCCATGTGTATTTTCAGTTTGCATATTAACCTAACAATATGGAATATATCGTGTAACCTTAAGTTTATTCGTTTATTGTTCTGTGGCTTAAAATACCTTTTGGTACTTTGCAAAAGCCGTCACAACAACAAGACGTAAATATATATGCCGCCTACATGATATTCCCTTTGTAAATTATTTATAACTTAATTAAATATTTGCCCATAATGTTTTGTTTAAGTACTGTTGTATGGAATTTATTGATACAAAATTTGCTCTCTTCTCTTCACCAGTTGTTTGATCTCATATTCATTGTTATTTTCTAGATTGTTATCTAGAATCTGGTAAGTAATTTTTCGTCGATTAGGTTTTCAATATATTATTCTTTTTCATTTGAGATACATATTCATCTATTCCAAACTCACTTATTCCATAGATATAAACTCTTCTGCTTCTGCAGGTTGTTATTTATATTACTGGTAATTGTAGAAATTTTTATGATTTTAATCAGAATGATGCACAAATTTCCAACGGGTGAAAGTAAACTTGAAACATGTTGCTTCAGTATTACTGTATTCCAATAACTGAATAACTATATACTTACAAATTATATTTGATATGAATGAGAATAATTAAAAATTTGTAATTCTCTCTCTCTCTCTCTCTCTCCCTCTCTCTCTCTCTCTCACTCACTCTTTCTCTGTCCTTTCTCTGTCAATTTTCTGTATCTTCCTCACTAATACATTTAATTTCCTTTTATTCTCATTAAGTGAACACGGCACGTCCTTCTGCGACTGCACTTGTCCCAATGCTTGCCTCAAAGTATTTGTTGTACTGTTACATTGTCATAAACAGATTACGTAAGTATGAATGTGTAGACTATACGAACACAAAGAATGATTAAACAAACACGTACACTACCTTGGACAGTCACATGTACAGGTGACTGTCATCTCACGTCTGTTATTTAATTTTTATTTTAACTTTTAATACTTTT
This sequence comes from Magicicada septendecula, assembly GCA_034769895.1. NCBI lineage: Eukaryota > Metazoa > Arthropoda > Insecta > Hemiptera > Cicadidae > Magicicada > Magicicada septendecula. The sequence goes on along the minus strand of CM068370.1, from coordinate 322,972,852 downwards.
ATATGTTTAATTATTTTGTAATCATTAAGGATAAATAGGAGCACTGGCGTAGCTAGGCTTTTTGGCGCCCTGGGCCAGGAGATCGTCGGCCGCCCCCAACTTCACAATTAAAGGGGGACAAAAGAGCAAAACTGAAGGCTCATCCAGTGAACAAAGTACTTAATAAAAACAAATTTTTTGTAGATTTTTATGTGAAAGCACGTCCAGCAAACGTCTTAACAATATTTGTTAAGTCAAAATTAAGAAATTACATATTATAATATTACTGGTATTCAGTTTGCATACATTTATTTTTAACAAATGTAGACTATAAAAAAATGTAATAATATAAAACATTTATAGTGTAAAAATGTTATAATATACATGCAAATTCCTTGTAGGTCTAGAGCGCATCGTCAAAACAATATCCTAAAGCAACATAAAGTTAAACAAAGAATTACATTTAAAGTAATAAAATAAATCACTTACCATTACAGGTAAATGATTCCGTCTTCTATTAATAAACACTTAATATTTATTTATAATATTTAATACGTATTTAAAACGAGACATTTTAAAATGTAACTTTCCTGGTCTTAATTACTGCAAAGTGGGTTATGCATAAAGTATAATCTAACTACTTATAATTACTTATAATTATCCATTTAAGTTATTATCAACACGGTATGCATAAAGTATATTTTTATACGTTAAAAATTTATCGTTCAAGAGTTTGTACTGTGGCAACGACTCGTTCGAGGATTTCTTTCCATATCGTAACTGCTTTACTTATTTGTTCTTCAAGTAGATCATCAATAAGCCCCCCTTTGTTTAAAGAATGTTCCAATTCCTTCCACTTAAAAAACGCAGAGCGATGAGCACGACTATTTTCATGATCCTGAATACGGGGATTTAACTTTCGCCACAAGGAAAAACCCATTTTTACTAGTTTGTTAGTAGTTTACTAGTCTGTGTCATGGCTTCTTTGATAGTTTTTTGTAGAAATAAAGTGTAGCAAAAGCAAAATAGAGATTTTTTGCAAACAGAATTGAGACTGTTGCACACTACTATAGAAAAATTATTCCGATTAGCGCTTTCAAGCTTCACAGCTTATCATCAGATCGTCATTTTCTGATCCGACGAAGAGCTGTGAAGCTTGAAGCGCTAATCCGAATAATTTTTCTATAGTGGTGTGCAACAGTATTTCTTCTGTTTGTGATTATAACCACTAACACAACTTTCTTAATTAAATGAGATTTTTTAGTTGGAGAAAAACACATCCAAGCGCGATTTACCTTTTTCCCATTTTGCAAGGTTTTCTCAAACCAATACTTGTTTAAGGATCGTCGAGCTTCATCGTCAGGAAAATGGACGAGCTTCATCGTCCTTGTTCTGCAACCGACTTGTTCCTCTATTCACCATTATATTTCAGAAGGATTGAGATATCTCGCTTGGCCTAGCTCCCATATCTTGTAGAGCACTGGGAACACGCTCAGCATTGTTGCTAGTAATGTTCTGTCCTTCATCGCCTGTAATTTCAATACTGCACGATGCAGCATCATCCACGGTACTAGAACCAACTGAATCTTGTAACTGTACTTTGGCACTTTAACAGTTTGAAGTATTCAAGCCGTTAACGTTAATGTATTTATCAACAGCCTCGTCGCTAGTAACATCCATTTTATGATCGCAAGTTGATTCCTTGTCAATTGTAATATTTTGACACTCAGGGTTCGATTTTCCTTGAATAAAAAACTTTACAAACTTTTTGGAAATTGTTGTAGTTTTTAACCTTAAAGTAAGAAAATCTTATATTCCTGTAGTTCTTAAGTCTTAAGTCAAAACTGAAAACAATTTTATCAAGTCTACGCTCGCTTTGCTGCCCTCCTGGCTATGCCGCCCTCCTAGCTATGCCGCCCTCCTGGCTATGCCGGCCTCCTGGCTATGCCGCCCGGGGCGGCTGCCCCTTGCCCCCCCTAGCTACGCCTCTGAATAGAAGAGATACCACTTTTTAACTGGCTTCATTATATCAAAAAATAATTCCTTGCTGGATTCATGAAATTTTTACAACTCACCTTTATTTACGTAGGTCTCGAATGTTGTGACACCGATCCTTTGAAGTATTCTCCCATCGCTATAGGTATTTTTTCCACATATCTCTCTTTGACTACGATCACAGGCATTCAAAGTTTTGTGTTTGGACTCCTATGATTTTTTGGTCTACCATTATTATACATTTGATGTGCAAGAAAGTGGCTGAAGTTTGCATATTTAAACTTTATGATCCCTCTCGAACGGTCAGTGATTACTGTAGACCGGGGTGATACGAGTTCTGTAAAGACAATCTAGAGAGTATTGCTGTATCTCTTCTGTACCGTTTTCCTTCTTCCATTCACTTTATGCCCACTCCATTTTTGTTAGTCAACATTTCCAACGACCAAGGACACTTCCAAAGAATTTGAACTTTTTGCTTGTCCTTTCAAACGGAGTACTGTTTCTTTTTTAACCGTACAGTTTAACACAATACCGTACAGTTTAAGGATATATAGACGTAGAAGTGTATGCAGTTGCAGTGAGCTGAACGGACCCGACAGTAGCATAGCGAGGTTATGTAAACCTTATTATCACCCCTGCACTCTCCAGGATTACCTGTACTATCGCTACGCTACGTAACTCCATTAACTCCCTGGATACCAGCCCGTCTACGAGAAGAACACAATCGAGACAAGTCTAGAGTACATAAGCTTTCGCGTAATAGGTTTCCATCTTCGTGAAACAGACTTCATGAAACTGGCGTGAAAGACACACATAGCTACTTACCACGGACACGCCAACTCTGCCTCACTTTCACCCGAGTTATATTAGGATCTCAGATCACCCCGTGTCATCTTCTGCGCAGTAGAATATATTTTTCCCCACATTCAGCGATGATGTCCCCTCACGCTCGAAAGCAGTACAGGCTAGGATGGTTCCATCGGTTCATGAAAGAATATCCACTACTACACTTATGTACATACATTGGAAGTAGTCGGCAACCATATAAGCCCAGGGGCCCCTCCCTCCCGGCGATCAAGCAGGATCTCACAATAACTTACAAGTAAATTGTCACTCATTACTTTTGTAATGTAAATCCCACGCCAAAACAGTTATGAGAAGCAGCAGATGTATCAAACATATGTGGCAAACCCAAAACTGCTGCAAATAAAATTGTTAGTCAGGAACACAATTAGGCAAAGAAGAGGTGTTTTGTAACTTCGAAAATGACATTCATGTTGTCATGAAGTAGAGTAGCAATTAAGTACATGTATATGTAAAACAATGAATGGGAAAAGACTTAGACTCACGGTCATAAAGGTAGGATTAACAAAGTAAAAATGTACCTACCGTGTTTACATGGCGAAAAAGTTGGAAGATTTGTTAAATGCTCTAGACACAAAAAATTGTAGTGCTTCTTGTTTAAGAGTGGTGTAATTTTATCGAAAATTTTAAAGCATGTGTAGAATAATACATAAAACGTTTAAGCAGAAAATGCATTTAAAACTCTACAAAGTGACAAATATTCCGAAAGTAACGTATGTTCTAGTGATGTTGGTTGTATCATGGCAACACTAGCAGAAGGCATTCATCACGGATTAGATGCTTTAAAAGTACGAGTATACTGGGATGTAGGCCTACATTTCAAAATAAGAAGACATAATGGCATACGAAAATGGCTAAATCTCCGTATGATGACATACGTCTTTGAACGTCGAAATAATAGAAAAGGAATTGTGTTGTTCTCAGTTTCAAATTATACTGGTAAATGATAAAATTGGCCCTCGCTTCGTATTACGTCATCGTTCACATAGTATTTCAATACATGTACACATAGGCCTGCACCAAGTAAATTAAAGAATATAGATAACTAAATTTAATTGTTACAAAAACATTTAAATTTATTACAAAGATTGTCACAGATTAAATTGCTTTGGTGTTTAAAAATATTTAAAAACCAATTGGTATCTCCCGACTATTTCTCCTTTCTCAGATCTTTTACACTCCAAAACATTACTGCATCTACTCAAAATGGAATACAATATTGTGTACAGAAACGTTTATATTACTGTTATAAAAAATAAGCATTTTTTTTAATTATAAAATTATGAACTAAAGTACACCTCAAATAATATTTACAGTAAAGTTAAATATACAACTGTAATAGAAAGGTAGTAAACCAGCAGTTATACGTTGATAAATTTAATTCGTTGATTAAATTGTAATGATTTTAAGATTTTACATATTAAAAAATTTTAAAAAACGCGCAACACTTCTTTCCAATTTGCAAACAAAAGAGGCGTATTATCAGAGACGTACAATCTATCAGTACCATCTATCTATCAGAGACGTGACTGAACTTTTTTTATAAGACATAACGCTGTTGAGGTCCATGATGCATTTATATTTTTGATTGTTTACTATGTTTAAATCACATTGTTCAAAAACAAATTCTCTATCTTTGATTATACTGCAAAATAAAATTGATGTAACATAATTTTCTTAAGAAGTTAACAGGTATTACAAGTAGTTTAATAGTATAAGCAAAAACGTAAATACAGACACGTTACGTGAGCAAAAATAAAAGTTGCCTGATTTCTGACGGAATGTGTGTGAACTAAAACTGCAATAAGTATCATAAACATACGCGGTGTTTGTAAAACACATAGCCTAAATGCGCGCGCGCGTGCACAGACACACACACATGCAGTCACTCTGTCCCTGACAAATTATTGTTCTCTTTTCTCTTTCTCCGAGTTAACCATTCTGCCAGCTGATATTATACGTATTTAAATTATTGAAATTAGGCATAGAAACCGCACAGGTTTTTACATGTTTTTATACAAATGCTTATATGTAAATATATTCTTTATAACCTTAATTTCAACATTCTTTGGGGCTTGTTTTTGTTAATTATTATACTTTTTCGACTACGAAAATTTGAATATCAATAACAAATTGGAAACAAGTAGGCTACTGAGTGTTTTTTAATTATGTTTGTTTTAATATTTCACAGCTTGACGTTATTAAATTTCATAATCCAATTAAATTTATCAATGTAGTATAATGCTGTTACAACAACGTTTTTTTCTAATATTTAATGTTACACACTTAGTTTATAAGTGTACTTTTACACGTAAGTTACTGAACACAGCGTTAAATATTTTCCTATATTCAAATACACAATTGTATATCGTCTACCAAAGATTCACGTTTTTGTTGGCAACGTAAGAAATCTCCAAGACCGTGTGAATTTAGTACAGTGTGCCCTAGCGCAAAGCAGACAGTACATTGGAATGACTGTTACGCAGCGCTGACGTTAAGTGTGGCGTTGGTTAGTTAGTAGTGACCGCTGTACCGCTTAATTTATATATCTTAATATAACTTTATATAAAATTTATTTGAGTATATATAGATTCAAGACAGTTGAAATTATAGTGCGCAATAAAAAAAAGCTAAGAAAATGTTATATAGTACATAAAAATATGGGGGTGCCCTTGGCCGCTATGTCATGCAAAATTTCTGTGTCCTCACAGGCGCTCATAGCGTGGTATATATATATTGTGACGGCAGCGGTATGCGAACATCTGCTCTCCAGTACCAGCGGTGGACACAGCGAGCCAATCAAACAACGTGCTCGGAGCGAGCCAACCAGCGATCCCGGTTAGTCAATAAAACCCGGGCCGGCAGAAAATTTTGTGCACTCTTCATCGCTACGCCATCGAACGCACTTCATCTCCTCTCCTCTCTCGGACGACATCGGGGCGGAGTCAGCCGGAAGGAACAGCCGAAGAATAGAACCGCCGCCGTTCTTGCGTCTTCGCACTCCCGTTCCGCGCCAGCGATGGATTTCGCTGGGCCGGCAGCCGACTCTACAACCGGTGCCGAAAGAAGAGGAGGACTGCAGTACGCCACGATCAGCGGGCGCAGCCGCCGAACATCTCAGCGCGGCACGACCAACATCACCGTTCTCGCCACTCGGTCCTTTTTAGGGCCACCAAAAACGATAGTGTGTACGATTGGCGCCAGTTGTCATGCGGCAAGCCTTTTGTCCGGTGACAAGTGGCGCCCAATGTGGGGCGACGATCATCTTGCGGATGCAAGATCCAGCCACGCCAGCGAGCTACCAGCCGGCACACCAATCAACATGGCGCCCAACAGACACCTCCACAATATCTGGAGAAGAGCAATAGGCTGGCTACCGGAGAGCATTCAAGACCCGGTGGAGTTGTGACGGCAGCGGTATGCGAACATCTGCTCTCCGGTACCAGCGGTGGACACAGCGAGCCAATCCAACAACGTGCTCGGAGCGAGCCAATCAGCGATCCCGGTTAGTCAATAAAACCCGGGCCGGCAGAAAATTTTGCGCACTCTTCATCGCCACGCCATCGAACGCACTTCATCTCCTCTCCTCTCTCGTACGACATCGGGGCGGAGTCAGCCGGAAGGAACAGCCGAAGAATAGAACCGCCGCCGTTCTTGCGTCTTCGCACTCCCGTTCCGCGCCAGCGATGGATTTCGCTGGGCCGGCAGCCGACTCTACAACCGGTGCCGAAAGAAGAGGAGGACTGCAGTACGACGATCAGCGGGCGCAGCCGCCGAACATCTCAGCGCGGCACGACCAACATCAGCTTTCTCGCCACTCGGTCCTTTTTAGGGCCACCAAAATAACTAGAGTGTACGATTGGCGCCATTTGTCATGCGGCAAGCCTTTTGTCCGGTGACAAGTGGCGCCCAACGTGGGGCGACGATCATCTTGCGGATGCAAGATCCAGCCACGCCAGCGAGCTACCAGCCGGCACACCAATCAACATGGCGCCCAACAGACACCTCCACAACATCTGGAGAAGAGCAGTAGGCTGGCTACCGGAGAGCATTCAAGACCCGGTGGAGTTGTGACGGCAGCGGTATGCGAACATCTGCTCTCCAGTACCAGCGGTGGACACAGCGAGCCAATCAAACAACGTGCTCGGAGCGAGCCAACCAGCGATCCCGGTTAGTCAATAAAACCCGGGCCGGCAGAAAATTTTGCGCACTCTTCATCGCCACGCCATCGAACGCACTTCATCTCCTCTCCTCTCTCGTACGACATCGGGGCGGAGTCAGCCGGAAGGAACAGCCGAAGAATAGAACCGCCGCCGTTCTTGCGTCTTCGCACTCCCGTTCCGCGCCAGCGATGGATTTCGCTGGGCCGGCAGCCGACTCTACAACCGGTGCCGAAAGAAGAGGAGGACTGCAGTACGCCACGATCAGCGGGCGCAGCCGCCGAACATCTCAGCGCGGCACGACCAACATCAGCTTTCTCGCCACTCGGTCCTTTTTAGGGCCACCAAAATAACTATAGTGTACGATTGGCGCCATTTGTCATGCGGCAAGCCTTTTGTCCGGTGACAATATATATATATATGTTGATAAAAATTAAAATTTTTACCTTTTTAATAAAATTGTACAGGCAATTTATGGTTGCATATTTTGCTGTTATGTTCAAATCGATTGTTTTAAAATTTATATCTTAATAAAATTAAATCTCCTATTTTTTTTATGAAACTTATACAGGCTGTTCACTGGTACTTATATTTTGTAACTTGTATTTTCTGGTCATTATGGTCAAACCAGACTTTCTTAGAATTATCAATTTTCCATTTGTTTTGTAAAATTAGGCAGGCTGTGCTGAGATTTAATTTGCTATTATATTTTCTTTTATTATGGTCAAGTCATTATAATTAAACCCTTTGAGTATTATTGAACTCTTACGGCGAATTCTGTTTTTTTTCTTAATGATCTATACTTTATAAAAATCAAGAGGTTTTACAATTTTGCAGAATTATACAAATTTATAAATGTACCGTACATTTGAGATTAATATAGAATTGTTACAGTTTATGGTAATTATGTTGGTGATATTCTGAGTAAGCTATATGCTGGCTGTAGACATTATAAAAAGGTATAATGGATTTTCTTAATAGATGATATCAGTTCTCAATTAATAAATACTAGCGGGTTACAGGCATTTGATATTCCTATATGATGGGGCGATAAAAATATAATATACAAGCAGGGCTTTTATGGGTATGATGTGGTAGTGAATTATAATTGTGATCTTGTTAAATTATATGTGATTTTATGTTCAGTTATGTGTTAGGTGGATGAGTAAGATATATATATATATTTTTTGTAATGTCGTAATTTACTATTAAAAGGGATTTGTTGAATTATTATGATTAATTTAAACTGAAGTTAATATATATATATATATATATATATATATATATGTGTGTGTATTTATGTTCAAGTATGTGTTCTCTATGCCAAGCGTTATAAAAAGGGGATTTAAACAATTTATAGGATTATTGATATTTTGGTATTATGTGATATTTTATTATAGGTATATATGCAAAGATGATGTCAGCAAGAATAAAAGTTGTTATTGTTGGTTAACAGAGTTTTAATTGCAAGTCCTGTCTCACTGGACCCAGCGCATTTTATGCCTTCTGCCTAGTTCTAAATATCTTGTGGCCTCTCCTTAAAAAAAAAAAAAAAACTTATATAAAAAACTAAATATAAAAAAAATAAGGAGGGGTTACAAATGGTAGCAGAGCGTGGTTCTATCTATGGTTGAACCTTGGGTCCTTTGGTGTGATGGGGCTTGCAAACTCGGAAACAGTTTGAGATAATTCAGACTTAGAAAAATTTGAAAAAGATTAACATATATGCAGATATGGTTCATGTTCAACGTTTTATATATTATTTTAATGTATAATTGTGAGCCTGTTTTGTATTTGTAAATCTGGTGCCGCCATGAGGCATGTATTTTTAGCTGGAATATTTTGAGACATTGAATTACCGGAGGTCTGGGGCTTTGCATGGGGAGTAGACTGTATTAGTGATTGAATGTTGAATTATAGCGCATTGGGTTAGCGGGATGCGGTATGGCCCGATTGGAAGTCAGTACCGTGAGGCGTGCTGACTGAGTGTATTGTTTAAAAAAAAATTTTTTGGGAAATTTAATGTTGATTTTGATGATGGTTGTTAAGTATGTGACCGTGAAATGTCAGATGACGTGATAGGTGTTGTGTATTACATGTATATGTTCGTGGTTGGTTGTTCTCATTTGTGATGAGAACGAGAGTTGGTTCAGGAGTGGGTCAGGTCTCCGCAGTGCTAGGGAACCCGGAGGTCGACTTGAAGGAAGGGTATAGTACTCAAGTTTTTTCTGTTTTTGTAAGTTATGTTTGTGTTAGGTATTGCGTTGGGATTTATGTTTCATTGTTGTGTATTGTGAATTGTGTAACTCTAGCAGGGGTATGTTATCAGAGATTGCCCAACCCCATTTCCGGCGTTCTCCAGAAACTTCCGGTGGTGGATGGAATAGGTGAGGACAAGTTGTTGGTTTTCTTGGAGCTTGTCCTGCAGTTCGCGGACTTCCCAGGGGTGTCCAATGGGGACCTCTTGTCCCTTATATACCCGTATTGCCGGGGTTCATTGGCTGGGCTGGTCACCAACACTCTGCGTTGGGGCGGCAGTATCGACGCTCTCCATGGGGAAGTGTTGGACTTCTTCATACCACATTGACAACGTGACCAATTGAAATTCAATTTATTCTATCATCTACAGGCCAACGGAGAGGCGTTGGCGGACTTTGTACAGGATATATGGAAGGCCGCCCGGGTATTAAGGTTGGGGTTGCCTGAGAGGGGGATAATACAGGCAATACTAGTAGGGCTGAATCCCCAAGAGAGATTTTATTTATAAATTTTATTTCATTTATTTATTTAATTATTTGTATGTTTAATTATTTATTTATTTATAAATTATTAATTATTTAATTATTAATTTAATCAGTTTAATATCTTAGAATAACTAGAATTGTTTTTCCGCGCTAATTAGATTATATCATGTAATAATCGATTAACAGTCTTCCGTTATTTACTGAGTGTACTCCTTTAATGATGTTAATTTCTTCTTTTCTTGGAGTTTTAGAATTTAGTAATATAATAATCATTTTTCTTCACAATTCGTTTCCATAATAGTTTATTCAAATAATTCCTGTAAGTTGTCCTTATGGTTTTTTAGAATTTAGTAGTTATATTTCCATTCAAAATTAATTTCTGTAAATAATTGTTGTAAGTTGATCTTACATTCTTTTGAATTTTTATGTATTTTAACTTTTATTCTTCAATTCAAAAATAAGTCCCATAAATAATTGGTGTAAGTTGACCTTACGTTCTTTTTGAATTTATTTATATAAATTCTAATCCCCTTATTACAGTTCTTAATTGTTAGATGTTCTTATAAACCCAGTATTGATGAGCTTTTGGTGATTTTCATAATGTCGCTCAGTTCCTCATATCTTCATTTGTATGGTTCAGTTTCTTAAGTAATATTCTTCCTTAAATCTCGGTTTTGTTCCTTTGTTCTTTATTCAGATTATTTTTTTCTCAATGATACTTATTTTCCTTCTCTTTTAAATGGTTTTTTGCCGTAGTCGGTTATCATAACATCCGTCCCTTTTCTTGATGGTATGTGGTATTTGATTTAGCCGTGGTCCATAAACGCAGTTGACCTTATTGTCCGGACTACCATTGTCTTCATAATTATTTCTTTTCTTGTGACATTTCTCGCTTCTTCCTTGTATTTCATTTTTTCTTCTGTTATCCTTTCGCTTGTTTCAAGTCTTATTTGAATCATTCTATCATATGGTTTATTAAACCAGGATGTTACTGGTACATCAATTATTAATGATAACACTGATGTTTTACCATATATTTCTATTTCTGTCGTATTCCATTTATCTATATTCCTTTTAAAGTGGTAACATACTGTTTTATTGTAAGTTATTTCTGAAATTTGTTTCGACCTGCTTCTATAATCTATGGAATTCATGATGTCTTCTTCACTGGTCATTGGGATATTAAGGACATCAATTAAACCATTGTTCATCATCTCTAACTCCTCCCGTATTTTTATTAATTTCCTTGGATGCGTTCTTCTCATTTTTCTTTGATTTCATTTCCCTGTTCTTAATATTCTCTTGGTTCCTATTAGGTTTAACTTCAGATAATAATGCTACTTGTTCCCTGGTTTTATCGTTTGGTATTTCTTCTGTCTATGCATACATCTATGTATGCGTCTTCACTGCATAACTCCTTCAAATAAATGTTGGTTATTGGTGTGTTCCTCTTCCAAGCAGTAGTGATTAATTCCTCTTCATCACAGTATAATTATTCGAGATTAGTGGTCAGTTGTTCGGCACGGCAATCAGTGTTCAAATGTGTTCTTGTTCCAATGGTTGTGAGGATTTACAATGTCCAATTTTGTGTTGATAAAATTTTGAATTCACGTTTATATAGTTCTATTATCTGGATGACGACTTCAAATCTTCATAAGTAGCTTAATTTGGTTTATTCAACGTTAACTCGGTGTTGACTACTCATTTTTTTAAGTTATTCTTTTATATTTTTAGAGGTTTAGCTGTTCAAAATTATATCTTCTATCTTTTAGAATGAATTCATTTGTCTGAGATCGTTTCGAAGTGTACGTCTCAACGTGTAACAATCAACTAACTCCCTTTCTTCTCCATAAAATAGGTCCTGGCCGATTTAATATTAAATCTACATCATTTTAACCAGATGGCATTTCCGCCTAAATAATTGACTTTTACATTATATGATTAATTACATTGTTACTATTATTTATTTTTATTAAATACTAATTACATATCCAATTTCCTTATTTAATTCTGCGTTAATTAATATCAAACATGATATACTTTATAGTATTTACTACCTCAAAAAGTCATATTTACTGTATATTTGGATGTAGGCTTTAACTGTACTTCCTGTCACATTAAATGGTTTACAATTTCTGTTAGATTCTAATTAACATTGAACAAGTTCATTGATTGTCTTATTATAGGTTGATTTCTTTAATTCTCAATAATTTTATGATTTGGTTAACTAATGTAAATATTATCCTTAATTTAGGCTTTTCCTTTAGATTCCAGTGTTATTACACTTGCATTTTTTCTAATAATATTTTATACATTCCTTCAATACCTTTACAAAGTATTGTTACAGTTACAATACACATGATTGATTTACATTATATAATTTTCATCAATTTAATTAATTTCCTTTACCAATTTACTAATTACAAGGTTGGTGAGAGTTACCATTTGGCCTAGATTTTATGTTAGTTCATTTACAATGTTTATTATTATTCCAGCTTGCTAATACCCTCTCTGACCTACAATTCTTATAACATCTTAACTAAATTACCCTTATTTAATTACAGTAAGGTTTATTATTAATTAATATCATTAAAACATAATAAATATTCTATAACACAAAAAAAATCATACTCAATCTCAAATATTCGAGCCTTGAGTTCAATGAACTGTTAATATAAACAAAACACATCTGTTCTTTCTTCATTTAAATTATTCATTAAAATTAATTTTTAAGCAGTCTTTTGCTGTTTTTGGTTTCAGTTTAGGGATTTCCCCTTGTTCACTTCACTATTTATTGCATACGCTTATATTATTTTTTGTCATTTTGTCTGGTATTGTATGATAAAGAATATCACTTATATGAGATCATCAGGATTTGCTTTACATTATAAAATTAAATTGCACTGGTACATTTTTAAATTTATATCTAGAACCTTTACTTACACATATTTTACATTTACTCTTATTTTATTGCATTGTACTTTTCTTATTTATTTTCATCTTTTTGGGGGGTTTCTAATTTTATTACATGTGGTTGTTTTTCCAATAGTCATTCTTTTTATTATAGAGGTTTGTTTATCCTGGGCATTTCCTGACCTGTTCCTATACTACCTGGGTATAATTACTTTATACATTGGCCTATCATTATTTTTCTATAATTTCTTATATATTGCATGGTTGGTTTTAATTTATTTTATCTCTTCGAACTATTATTTCACTTCACTGTGGTCCTTGATTAATTTTTATAGTAGTTTTCCTTGATGTCATTTTATTTTTATTTTATACATGATTATTTTTTAAATTAGAACAATGTGGATTATCTGTCATGCTCCAATATATATATATATATATATATATATATATATTGTAGCGTGACAGATAAACACATAAAAATGAATGGCATTGATCATTAAAATAATATAATATAATAACATCAAATCCGAAGAAAGCATTATAATATACAGAATTAATTCAGAACAACCGTGCAGAACAATCATTGATATTAAAAGTATAAGTTCGTATAAAAGCAATGTTACTAGTGATGAATCATCAAAACCAGTTTAATAACTCAAAGAAAAAAAATATAACCCAGGAAGGTAAGGAGTAAATAAGGAAGCAACCCAGAACATTACTAAACCCACAACGAAGATAAAGAATAAATAAAAAAAGAAACCCAGAACAAGGCAAGATCCACCATAAAAGGTGATGCATTTCAAGAAACCAGAAGAGTAGATGAAGAAGTAAACCCAAAAAACCCGATGACATCCAGAAGAAGATGAAGAACATACAATTCAAAGAAGCCAGAAGAAGAGAAGACATCATTGAAGAAAGAAGAAGAAGACAGCATCCAGAAGAAGAAGGAATGCTCTTATAAAAAACATCCATATCCCCATATCCCAAAATAAATAAAAACCATAATAATAAAAGTATAACGAAGTATTCATGAACAGAAACCATATGTACAATAGAAATAAGAATGAAAGTGTATAGAGTAAGAGTTGCCAGTGGACCAAGGTGAAACAATAATATAATACCCAAAGAACAAATCTTCATTGTAACCCACAAACCAATTTCTTGATGTTAATAAGACTAAACAACCATTTAGAAATAGCATCAAAGAGTGTAAAGTGAACCAGTGCTAGTTTGTGTATTATAAAAAATAACCTTATGTTTCATCCTTGGCATCCACAAACTGTGTAGATAATGAAAAATACAACTTTGAGTGACTTATGATTTGTACAGAGTGAATAGAATACATATGTTAATATAGAGCTATAAATCTGTTTGAAATGACATTTTATGTAAATGATGAGTGAAAACAGAAGCAGACACAGGATTAAAACACAAAGTGACAGGGTACAATTACCCTAAACCATATTAAAAACAGTTTAAAAACTGAGTAATTAAATTTAATATGAGAAATAGTAAATAAGCATGTAGAAAATAAGGTTTTGTGTATATAGAATAAGGATTTTAAAAATGTATTAGTTATAAGAACATTTAATAAGTTTAGAACCACTAACATCCTAATTGTAAAAATATTTATTACTTGTATAAATGGTAATAATTAAATAAGATGTTAGCAGGGAGAAAAAACATTCTTTGTAAATAATATTTCTGTTTAGTGTTAAGCTTTGATTATAAAAAAATGTCTAATTAGTTTGAGACAACCATTATTTAAAATTATTTCTTATCTGTTAATAGTGTTGAAACAGATACTAATTGTTATTATGTTTAATAGAAAAAATGTTTAATTTATATTACAATGTTAAAAAGTCAGAGAGGGTATAATTCAATATATATTGTTTATATAAAAATTTGTATGAAAAAATTGTTAAGAATCTAGGCAAAATGATGAAAACTAAACCTCATCGAAACTGAGAAACTAAGTACTTAAATACATTTAAACTGAAGGGATTTAGATAACATAAACCAGAAACAAAGCCATATAATTAGAAATATAACTTAGAAAGATTTTATAAAATTATAGCCAGGATTAGTAATAAAAATGGAAATGACAGAACTCAAAAATTTGGAGAGGGGAGTCATATATTCCAACATAATATTCTAAAACTTAACCAATTCATATAATTGCAAGAAATTAAGGGAATATAAACCTTTTATTACAATATGAGATTTAATAATCATAAATATAACTCGAAAATGGCAGAATTTGGATAATGACAGGAAGCTGATTTTGAAAATTTACAAGATACAAAATGAAGGTAAAATTACCAATTTTAGATAAAAAACTTAATAAAACAGCATTATTTGACATCAAAATACGCCTAATGAACTGAAGGATAAAATTAAGTAACAACTAGCTAATAAATTTGAATAATAACCAAAGTTGAAGCAGTTATATAATGTAACTTTAATACATGCACAGGAAACAATTTAAAATTCGAACAATGTAAGGAATAATATTGCTTTGGCTAAGGTTTTAGTCGAAAGTGAAGGAAGTAAAGAGTTAATTATTGAACGTTGTACGGTACACTTGACGAGCATATTAAAACGTGTTAACCTAGTTTCGAGTACCGTAATGGCGAGCAATTGTATGATACAAATTTGAAAATCGTGAGTTGCGACAAAAAACATTTCACAACTTCGACACAGTGACCTAAACACTTACAAAAGACTAACTAACATTGTATAGCACCAAAACGACAGTGAAATAACATTTAAAACACAATAAAACAGTATATAACATAACCGTCAAAAGTGCCTGATCGACAAAAGTGAACTGACTTATAAATACACCACTTTTCAAAATACAACACCGAAACTTAACCAGAGACACTACACCAACATCAGAAAGAAGATTTGCAGACACCAGGACGTGAATTCAACAAGAAAACATCTTTATTGGGACGCCCAAACTACAAAGGGACGATTGACAACCTCGACGGTGGCCATTACTTTTCATCAACGATCAACGGAACACGGCCATCTAGTTTGTCGGTGACACGGTTCGCAACATATTTCTTTATTTTAATCTTTTCAATTGAATATATGTACTTTAGTATTAAGAATTATTCTTGTAACGTTATACTTTTTTAATCTTTGCCCGATTTCTCTGACTTTTCCAATAAATAGCTGTTAAAAGAACCTTTTGTAATTTATATAATAATTTGTAATAACATTCGATACCCTGAGAGTCGATTTTAAAATCGACAAGAGTCTTTATACACAATTGTCAAATAAATAATTTATACTTTTCATCTTAAAACAGTTCTTTCTTTTCTAAACATAGCAATTTACACTTACTATAATTTAAACAACATCTACTACGAGAATTTCACACCATTGAAGGAATATAACCTCCAAAACTGAAAGTAAACAAAGATCGATTGTAACTGGAGACAATCCTATAAGTTGTTGGAGTTTCTAGAGAAATACAGAAAAGCTAATAAAATTTTTTAAACAAGTGAGAAACATTTCGGAACTTCACGAACATCAATTAATTAATTGTTTCTAATTAATTAATCAATAAAAAAATATATATATAAAAAATTTTTTAATTCTAAAAAAAAATTTTTTAAACAAACAATTTTCTTACACGAACACATATTTAATATAATTTGTAACACTACACCTATACAACTTTAACACTAATGACAGGTTTAGTTACAAATTGGCGCACAACTGAGGGGCCTTAATTAGCGATTGAAAGGCCACTACAATCTGCCCAATCACTAATTGGAGTTTGGCAGCAGCTATAAAGCCAGAGAAAGGGAAAAATGCAATGACGTGCAACATCAAAGAAACGGGCAGCGGAGGCCGAAAAGGAAATCGAAATGGACATGGAAAATAAAAAGGCGACGCCAGTAGAAGTTGGGGAAAAACTATTGCCACCAGTATTGTCGAAACAACCTGCACAACCAGAGGAACAACCTGAGATGCCCACACAAACAGGGGAAATCAATGTTCCGGAGAAGGAAACAGAGAACATGACAGTAGAAGAAATGTTAAGAGCGATGATGGAAAACAATAAATCTTTGAATAAAGAAAGGAAGGAAGACAAACTAGCATTAAATAATAAATTGGAAGATTTGAAGGAAGACTTGAGTAAGAAAATGGGAAGTGATAACCAGTCTTTGGAGGAACGGATAGGGGGAAAAATAGAAGAAAACAGTAAGAAGATGGAAGAGAGGATGGGAGAGAAATTAGAAGAATTAAAGAAGGATAACCAATCCACAAAAGAAGACTTGAATGAAATAAATCAGAACATAGAATCCACAAAAGAAGGATTAAGAAAGGACATTGAAGAAAACAGTAAGAAGATGGAAGAAGAAATGGGGAAGAAGTTAGAAGGATTGAAGGAAGACAACCAATCTTTTAAGGAAGAATTCAAGTCGACTAAAGAAGAATTGATTAATAAAATTGAAAACACCAATCAGAAAATCGATGAAACTAGGAAGAAGATAGAAAAGAACAACCAACAATTGAAGGAAGAGTTGAGGGAGAATAGCAAGAAGATGGAAGACAAATTGGAAGAGAATAACAAGAAAATGGAAGAGAAGATGGGGGAGAAATTGGAAGAATTGAGAGAGGACAACCAAATGTTAAGAGAAGAATTAAGGGAGGTCAATCAGGAGAATCTGGATAAACTGAACGAGAGAATGGAATTATTAAGAGAAGAACTGAACAAGGAAATCAACGTTAACAAGAAAGCCATGAATAAAAAATTAGAAGAAGAAAACATAATGGTGAATCGACAGATCTGAGAAATTGACGGAAAATGCAACCAGACCGAAAAGGAAGTGCAAGAATTTAAGGAAGTAGTAAACATCAAGTTTACGAATATAGAAGAACATAGCCGTAGGAAAGTAGAAGAACAACGGAAGGAGACTCAGGAAGAATTTGGGAGAGTACGGAGCCAAGTCGCGGAACGGTGTGATGGGATGCAAGAGGCTATGACCAATATCACAGGTCAGGTACGGCAAAGCCAAGAAGAGATGGAAGTTTTGAGAAATAGACCCACTCATTCCAATGGATTACCCATCAACGAATGCCGAGAATGGCTCAACTTCCGGCAGTACAAGCGGAAGCCAATGGAGTTCTTGGCGAGGTTAGAGGAGTACTTCGCCAAACATAGAGGAACTCAATGGAGCAATAACCGAGAAATACTGGACGAGTCATTCAGGGAGATGACTGATAATTGGTGGATGGCTAACCGTAGCAAGATTGCCGACTACCAGCAGTTCCGGAGAATGTTCAAATCAAAATACTGGTCTGAAACAACCCAGAACCTGATCTGAGATAACATTTGCAACGGACGATAAAGGGCACAAATAGGCAATAGCATGACAGCCTATTTCTTAGGGAAGGTGTGCATGGCGAAACACCTCGATCCGGCTATACCCGAAGAGTGCCTGGTAAATAAACTCTCCTATCATTACGACGAAGATATTGTCAGGGCAAGGAGAGGTAGCCAGATCAAGACGGTACAGGCCATGACGGAATTACTGGAAGGGTACGAAAATGAAGAGTACTACCGCCAGAGCAGGAGGAGGAATGAACGACCAGAGACGAGAACGAATCAGTACCCTAGTAACGGCAATAAGCATCCCGGGAACCGAAACCAGCCCAGTAATTACGACGGCAATAATAACCCGCCGCGTAATAACCACAATTTTAATGGCAACGCAAACGGTATTAGGAACAACAACACCTATCCTAATAACCGGAACAATTATAATCAGCCCCCTAACAGCCCGTATAGTCAGAGAAATCCCTACCCCAGTAATAATGATAGACATTACCAACCAAATAGAAATTATAATAATAATAATAATAATAATAGAGTGTCACGCCCGAGGGTTAATTTTATAAGAGCGGAAGATCGCGCTCCGAGAAGGTACTACCAACCCGGAGGAACAGTTTCCACGGTGGAGACAGAAGATGGAGAAGTGCGGAACGGGATGGTCCATGCCACGAACAAGGAAGAAGAAGTACCAGCCTGGAGGATCTTGGCCGGCAACAGAACAGGGAAATAACCCTCGAACTGGGTACAGAGCGGCAGGAAACAACACAGAGTTTCCAGAACGATGCCTCGGTTAATCCGAATCCAAACGATGACCACAATACTGTAAACGGGAGGAGGCAGTAATTAACGATTACGACCCGTTGCTGCTTCTACTTCCTGGGTTAAATAAAGATGAGTTGCAACAGGCAACCAATGCAAAGAACATCACGATAATTAGTAACCATTATCTAAAAGATATAAGAACCGAACTTTTAGAGGAGAACGAAAAGAGCCTCAATAATAATAATAACGAAATATTATATATAACAGCGGAGGTAGAAGGAATTCCCGCAAAAATCATGATTGACACCGGTGCAAATATTTCCATTATAAATGCCAATGAACTGGAAAGAATCCAGAGAGAATGTGGGAAAACTTTGCCAATGTTACCAGTGAATAACATTGTTTTAATAGGTGCAACTGGCCACCAGAACAAAACCATTAGGAGGCAAGTTTCCTTAAGTGTCGTTAACCGTGATATAGCTTTGGACATGGAATTTTTGATCGCCACCGGATTACCATTTGATATACTGGTAGGTTGCGATATTCTAAGAAGGTACTCCGCCATTATCGACCTTAACTTAGAGAGAGTATCACTTTTCCCAGACGGAATAACATGGACCGCAAATTTGGTAGGAGGCGCAACTATACTTCCCAGGCCAATACACCAACAACTTCGTAAAATAAATCTCATAAGGAACAGCCCCCTTCATAAACCAATTGTATACAACAATGGAGGAGAGGGAGCCTCCAGGTGGTCTAGTGGCTAACGCGGGCGATTGATGCGCTCGTGGTCCCGGGTTCAATTCCCAGCGGAGGTTCCGTACAGCGTGCACTCAGCGTCGTGAGGCAAACTGAGTAGGCGCTGAGATAACAGCGCCGCCTCCTGGCTGTGAATACCGCAACTAGCGGCTGGTGGCGCGTAGTACTAGCCATACACCGTCACACTAACACAAAAGCCGCGCGGTACGCCTTGGTCCTTAACGGACTGTTGAGCGGAGGTTTATTTATTTTATTTAATGGAGGAGAGGATTTATGGTCAGTAAAGATACAAGAGATACGGGATTTCCAGTGCGGAACCAATAACGAAAAAATACCTGTACATTTAGCAGATCGTTTAGTCAGTGTATATGAGAAATACAAAGCAGTGTTTTCAGACGAAGCAGGTAAGGTTAAAAACTATCAGTGCAAACTTGAATTCAAAGAAAACGTGGAGTTCAACCGGAGGTCATATCCAATCGCGCATTCGCTTAAAGAGGCCGTGAGAACAGAAATTAATAAAATGATCGAGAATGACATAATTGAGATTAGTCAATCTCCTTACACTAGTCCAATTATTGCTGTTCCCAAGAAAGACGGACAAGTCTGGCTCTGTTTCGATGCGCGTGAGCTGAATAAAACCATTGTGAATGACCGAACCTCACCCGGTGAAATAGAGGAGATACTAAAACGTTTTCATGGCACTAAGTTTATCAGTACCTGGGACACTGTATGTGGTTATTGGCAAGTGGAGTTGCTTCCACAAAGCCGTCAGTTCATTTTCGAAGTGCGCAATTACCAGTTCAAGAGACTGCCCTTCGGACTTGTAAATTCTGTCTCCATCTTTGTGGCATGTATGGACCAAATACTTGGACAAGAAGCACTCCAATTTACCACCGTCTATGTAGATGATTTACTCATTACGTCAGAAACCTGGGAGGAACACTGTTATAGAGTAGAATATGTACTCAGAAAGTTAGCGCAAAACAACATAACTTTGAAGTTGGAGAAATCCAAGTTCATTGCGCGCGAAGTACAATTCTTAGGTTTCAATCTAGACGATAGAGGTATTACCGTCAGCAGAGAAAGTGGAGGCAATTCAGAGGTTCCCACAACCAAGAAACAGGAAGCAGTTACAATCTTTCCTCGGACTCTGTAACTAATACAGAAAGTTTCAGAACAAATATTCCGAGTTGACAGCCAAGTTTCAACCACAATTGTCTGCGAAAAACAAATGGACCTGGGGTGAGGAACAAGATATTACCTTCCGCTCGATAAAAGAAAAGTTTCTGGAGAGCGTTATACTTTGTCACCCGGATTTTAAGAAACCATTCTTTTTAAATTGCGATGCTAGCGACATAAGCTTAGGAACAACATTATACCAGGAAGATGAGGAGGGTCAACATCTGATAATAAGCTTCGCTAGTCGCACGCTGAATCAATGCGAAAAGAATTATAATGTAACCGAAAAGGAATTGCTTAGCGTGGTGTTCGCATGCAGCAAGTTCCGAACATACATTCTCGGGTATCAAGTAACTGTTCGTACTGATCATAAATCGATCTCGTTTCTACGTAGGTGCAAATTGAGTCACGGCCGATTGGCTAGATGGGTACTCGCCCTACAAGAATATGATTTAAAATGGGAATATATTCTGGGAAAAAAGAATGTGGTAGCCGATGTATTATCACGGATAAATTTGGAAGACCAGACCTTCGAGGGAGAGAAGGAGAGCTTGGTTAAAATTTACAACCTATTTAAAACCAGATCCGATCTACAAGCTCTATTAATAAACATCCGTATCCACCAACAGTCTGACCCTAAACTGAAAAACATCATAAGTCGATTGGAAGCCGACGATGACACCGTTTCCAAATACTACCATCTAAACAAAGGAATATTATTCGTAAAAACGGCATTGGATGAAGAAACATGGAAGGTGATAATTCCACACCAAATCGAAAAGGAAGTCATAATAGATTATCATATCAGGTATGGCCATATGGGAGCGCTAAAAGTGATACAGGCTTTAGAAGAAAACTGCAAAATAAAGAATATTAACCGAAAGGTGAGAAATTACCTAAAGTCTTGCAATATTTGTCAGTGTGTCAAGGTAAACAATGAGAAGAAAGAGGGTATAATGATACCTATCACCTCAAATACTAGAAAAAGTATTCTTAGATATCTGCGGGCCATTTCCCCGTAGCGGCGGTCGACACAGGTATAAGTACCTAATAATAATCATGGACCATTATACGAAGTACATAAAGCTATATCCGGTTAATCGGGCAACCACAGCGAAAGTTCTTGCGGTAATAATCGACTTGTATGTGCCAGAGATCGGTAGACCATATTCAATTATTACCGACCATGGTACTCAATTTAAGGGGAGGAGATGGCGAGACACATTATTATCACTTGGGATCAAAACCTATAAGACGTCAGTCTACCACCCAAGTAGTAATCCGGCTGAGAGGGTACTGAGAGAAGTGGGTAGGATTCTGCGAACGTACTGTCACAACCAACAGAGAAAGTGGCAAGAGTACTTAGCAGCAACAGAGAAATTCCTAAATTTCGCCCACCATCCAGCTATAGGAATTACCCCTTACTCCGCCATGTATGAGAAGCCAACTCCCCGAGAAATTGAAGAAATAATCGAATTTCCACCAAACAAAGATCGTAAGTTTGACCAGTTGAGATTCTATAACAAGGTGGACGAAGACCAAGAGAAACGGCAAGCCAAATATCAACAGGCAATAGGGCGTATAATAACATACAAAGAGGGTGAGAAAGTTCTATTAAAGAATCAAGAACTGCCCAGCACCCTAGAAGGGATAACCAAAAAGTTATTATTACTCTATACAGGCCCATATGTTGTTGTAAAGGATAATCATAATAATACGTATGAACTGAGAGAAATAGTTTCCGGAAGAGTTAAAGGTGTGTACAATCAAGCATCTATGAAAAAGTACTATGAAGAATGAGTTTAGAATTTTGAATAATAAACATAAAAATTCTAAAATAATTGTAAGAATATCTTACTACCAAATATTTTTGAGAAAAAACTTTGTGGCGAAATAAAAGAAAGATTTTGGAATTTAATATACAAAAAATTTAAAAATGAAGTAAGACCAACTTACTATAACAATTTTGTGAAAATACTTTATGGTAAATAATTAAGAAAAATTTGAATTTAGAGAAATACATAAAAATTCTAAAATAATTGTAAGAACATCTTACTACCAAATATTTTTGAGAAAAAACTTTATGGCGAAATAAAAGAAAGATTTTGGAATTTAATATACAAAAAATTTAAAAATGAAGTAAGACCAACTTACTATAACTAATTTTGTGAAAAAACTTTATGGTAAATAATTAAGAAGAATTTGAATTTAGAGAAATACATAAAAATTCTAAAATAATTGTAAGAACATCTTACTACCAAATATTTTTGAGAAAAAACTTTATGGCGAAATAAAAGAAAGATTTTGGAATTTAATATACAAAAAATTTAAAAATGAAGTAAGACCAACTTACTATAACTAATTTTGTGAAAAAACTTTATGGTAAATAATTAAGAAGAATTTGAATTTAGAGAAATACCAAAAAATTCAGAAATAATTGTAAGATCACCTTACGACACACAATTTTGAAGAGATACCATTTGGAATAATTAAAAAGAAAGAATTAGAATTTAGAATTATATATAACAAAAAATTAAAAATTAAGTAAGCACATCTTACTATAAACAATTTTGAAGGAAACAATTTTGGGAATAAATGAATTAAACAGAATTTGAATTTTGATAAAACGTCAAAACTTTGAAACAAAATAAGATCAACTTATTACAATGATTTATGAGAAATGTTATGGAATTAAATAAAAAGAAGAGTTTGAATTTTGCATAAAACTAACAAAGTTCTAAAAATAAATATGTGCCATTTATAATTAAATTTAGAAGAAAAAAATGATTAATTCAGAAAAAAGAATTAAATTTAATCCAGAATAAATGTGAATATCTAGCATTTGAAGGAGTAGAGAAGAAAAACAAAAAAGAGTGTGATATACAAGAGAAGGCAAAAATTTGGAAACAAAGAGAAGAATCTGTTATTATAATAAAATTATAAAAAAATCCAAGAAAGAAAAACAATAAAATAATAATGAGAACAACCTATGACTAATTACTTATGAAACGATAATGGAAACAGTTAATCAAGAAAAAGGAATACGATATTACTCAGTTCTGAAGAAGCAAAGAAGAACAACTAATACCAAACATATGGAGAAGATGATTTTGAACAAATGATAATAATAAAACCTATATGAAATGCAAAGAGAAGAAATACCACATGAAATATAATATAAATGAATTAATGTTAATGAATGCAAAGGCGGATTAATAACTTTCTAAGAGAAAGGAAAGAACAAAATGTTTAAATAATATGATCAAAATAACAACCTGAATATCTAATATAAAGATACAAATTAAAAAAAATTAAATATAATAAAATAAGACCATTCAAATAATGAATAAGAAAATACAATATATAAAGACCATGCTAACACTGTAATTAACCAGAAGAAAGTATAAAGAGAATTCAGATGGAGAAGGAAAAGAGTTACACTATAACTAGTAACAAGAATTATTAAGAGAAGTTTTCAACCATAATTAAAATAAATGTATCAGACAAGTTAAGAGTTCAGAAAAATATATATATACTGAGTATAATAAGAATTAAGAAGATTTATTAAGATAGAAAATGTGAGATAATCTGAGAAACTACGAAGTGAAGAATCCAAAATATTTTTATTAGTCGAAAATGAGACTACTTTTTATTTTATTTTATTCGATGACTGACTGAAGATAATTCCAGCAGTATTATGTTTTTTGAGCAGAGATGAATGTGCCTCTGGACTCAAACTGTAGAAGTGGTGTATGGCCAGCAGAGTTGTGTAGCCTACAGTGCTCTGTCACAAAGTGACTGGGTACAATTACCCTAAACCATATTAAAAACAGTTTAAAAACTGAGTAATTAAATTTAATATGAGAAATAGTAAATAAGAATGTAGAAAATAAGGTTTTGTGTATATAGAATAAGGATTTTAAAAATGTATTAGTCATAAGAACATTTAATAAGTTTAGAACCACTAACATCCTAATTGTAAAAATATTTATTACTTGTATAAATGGTAATAATTAAATAAGATGTTAGCAGGGAGAAAAAACATTCTTTGTAAATAATATTTCTGTTTAGTATTAAGCTTTGATTATAAAAAAATTTTTAATTAGTTTGAAGACAACCATTATTTAAAATTATTTCTTATCTGTTAATAGTGTTGAAACAGATACTTATTGTTATTATGTTTAATAGAAAAAATGTTTAATTTATATTACAATGTTAAAAAGTCAGAGAGGGTATAATTCAATATATATTGTTTATATAAAAATTTGTATGAAAAAATTGTTAAGAATCTAGGCAAAATGATGAAAACTAAACCTCATCGAAACTGAGAAACTAAGTACTTAAATACATTTAAACTGAAGGGATTTAGATAACATAAACCAGAAACAAAGCCATATAATTAGAAATATAACTTAGAAAGATTTTATAAAATTATAGCCAGGATTAGTAATAAAAATGGAAATGACAGAACTCAAAAATTTGGAGAGGGGAGTCATATATTCCAACATAATGTTCTAAAACTTAACCAATTCATATAATTGCAAGAAATTAAGGGAATATAAACCTTTTATTACAATATGAGATTTAATAATCATAAATATAACTTGAAAATGGCAGAATTTGCATAATGACAGGAAGCTGATTTTGAAAATTTACAAGATACAAAATGAAGGTAAAATTACCAATTTTAAATAAAAAACTTATGCCGAATGAACTGAAGGATAAAATTAAGTAACAACTAGCTAATAAATTTGAATAATAACCAAAGTTGGAGCAGTTATATAATGTAACTTTAATACATGCACAGGAAACAATTTAAAATTCGAACAATGTAAGGAATAATATTGCTTTGGCTAAGGTTTTAGTCGAAAGTGAAGGAAGTAAAGAGTTAATTATTGAACGTTGTACGGTACACTTGACGAGCATATTAAAACGTGTTAACCTAGTTTCGAGTACCGTAATGGCGAGCAATTGTATGATACGAATTTGAAAATCGCGAGTGGCGACAAAAAACATTTCACAACTTCGACACAGTGACCTAAACACTTACAAAAGACTAACTAATAGTGTATAGCACCAAAACGACAGTGAAATAACATTTAAAACACAATAAAACAGTATATTATATAACATAACCGTCAAAAGTGCCTGATCGACAAAAGTGAACTGACTTATAAATACACCACTTTTCAAAATACAACACCGAAACTTAACCAGAGACACTACACCAACATCAGAAGGAAGATTTGCAGACACCAGGACGTGAATTCGACAAGAAAACATCTTTATTGGGACGCCCAAACTACGAAGGGACGATTGACAACCTCAACGGCGGCCATTACTTTTCATCAACGATCAACGGAACACGGCCATCTAGTTTGTCAGCGAACGGTTCACAACATATTTCTTTATTTTAATCTTTTCAGTTGAATATATGTACTTTAGTATTAAGAATTATTCTTGTAACGTTATACTTTTTTAATCTTTGCCCGATTTCTCTGACTTTTCCAATAAATAGCTGTTAAAAGAACCTTTTGTAATTTATATAATAATCTGTAATAACATTCGATACCCTGAGAGTCGATTTTAAAATCGACAAGAGTCTTTATAAACAATTGTCAAATAAATAATTTATACTTTTCATCTTAAAACAGTTCTTTCTTTTCTAAACATAGCAATTTACACTTACTATAATTTAAACAACATCTACTATGAGAATTTCACACCATTGAAGGAATATAACCTCCAAAACTGAAAGTAAACAAAGATCGATTGTAACTGGAGACAATCGAGTTGTTGGAGTTTCTAGAGAAATACAGAAAAGCTAATAAAATTTTTTAAACAAGTGAGAAACATTTCGGAACTTCACGAACATCAATTAATTAATTGTTTCTAATTAATTAATCAATAAAAAAATATATATATAAAAAATTTTTTAATTCTAAAAACAAATTTTTTAAACAAACAATTTTCTTACATGAACACATATTTAATACATTTTGTAACACTACACCTATACAACTTTAACACTAATGACAGGTTTAGTTACAATATATATATTATTATATACCGACGTTCTGTGTAGCTCTAGTGTTATTCTGCCACACGTTGGATACGTCAATTTATTATATAACTCGTGTATCGTCTTGGTCGTTCGTATACCTCTGTAAAATATAACAGTGTGTCTGAGTGTAAATTGTGTCTGTGTTTCTTACCACTTCGTCCTCGCACGGCGATGTAACACACGATGTTTGGGTCCGTAACGAACGTACTGGTGACCAGGTATCGTGGTTCCCGATCTGAGGTTCAAACGTAGTGGATAATCCCCGGGTGGCACAAAATTGTTTGTATAAAACAATTAAAATTGTCTCCTTATCAATGTTCTATTCGAATGAGGTGACGAATTCAGTCCGTCCCGCCTTTTCTCAATTTTTGACAATCGAGTTAGCAGTTATAGTATTCGCTACTTGCGCGCTAGACGTCGCATCAGAAACATTCATTATACATGATAATTTACACATACACTTTGCTAATGTAAATAAAACACAATTTAACACACACAGTATAGATTTATTATTAATTTGAAGTTAATATTTTATCAACACAAGTTGTAATTAGTTTTTTATATACAATTCTGCACCGGATAATTCTTTATAAGACTCTTACTCAAGGGTAAACCAATCGATTATGAATACAAATAAACACAGTATGGCTTCCTCTGACGCCAATCAACAAATAATTCGATCGATGGTTGTGAGATCTTTTGGCCACATTAAAATGTTCAGATGCAATTACAATATTAAAAATACACAACCTTACAATGTTTTTTCGTTAAGTACAGTAATGTGTTATGGTAATTGGTTTGTTTGAGTGTCGTACAAGTGGTTTAACAGTCGTACATAAATATGAGGTTAGTTCTATAGTTTAACAAATTTTCCGTGTCATATTATTACGATTTAATCCTTGCAAGAGAATAAAAGTGATTCAGTGGTATTCAACATATATTGAGAAATATTCAAAGTGCGTTTATTTTTGGAAGTTGAAATAATTTAACTGATACTTAACAGCGTTGTAGTACGGAATTGCTCTGTAGATCGGGAAGGAAGGATTGTGACATCAATATAATTCATTTGCTCTTTATTCAAGCTTCCGCATCTTTTTCAAAGTTGTTTTTATTTATTTAGATATTTCGTCTTCAATTAAACGTCTTCTCCATCTGGTATAGGTGTTCAGTATTCATCAGACTTCTTTACGATCAATTTCTGTACATTATTTTACTTTTGAGATGTTTTAAATACGAAAATATGTTGTACTCAATTTTCGCTTCTGTCTTGCGTGAGCGTCATTTTTTCAGTAAAGTATTCAACAGTAATTACCTCGTCAAAACGGTAGTTTCCATGGTTACATCATTAATTTCATTGGGCGAGCTGAACATGAATACATTGTTATCAATATTTGAATTCCTTTCAAATCTTCCCATATCTTCGGACTTCCTTCCTCCTCTTATCTTCCTTCTTAGTTATTATCTATTTGCACTGGCATTTATATTTTCTCACAAAGATTATTTTGGTACCCCAACAATATTGGGTTTTATCAAGTTTTCTAAGTTTACAATTAATTTCATACTTACTAATTACATTTCTCTGTTTATATAATTCCTTAATTTAATATTTGGTTTTTAATAATAACTACCATTCATCCTTGGTGAATTAGTCACCTTGGATTTGTCCATTATATGGTGATTTTTATACAATCAGTAATTGTTTATGTTTGACCGTTATGCCTGTTTCACATTTAAGTAGCCATTACTGGATTTTTATGGCTTCATACACAATATATTTCATTTATTCCTAAATTGTTATTTTACATTTATAATTAGGTTTAATGTCTCTGGATGTGTTTTAATTTAGTCTTTTTGTGATCTTTGTTTATAACAACTATGTTATTCAATCTTACTTGCTAATTATTTGCTATTCATTTCCAATATAACATATAACATCTAGGTCTATGGTCTGTATGACTCTTACAGCCATATCCAATTCATAAACAATAGTTTATATAATTACTTAATTCTTATTTGATGTTCTGGTGCTAAACAATCTCACCTCTATTGAACTTTTTTCATCAAATTCCCCTTATAACATGGGTATTTACTTAATGTTAATACAGACTTATTTTCTAATGCTTTTTGCTCTCCCTTCCATGTTAACACCATCTTATTACTTTTCCTTGTGAATCACACCTTTAAACTTTTACAATACATTCTTAAGTTATAACAATACTATTTCCTAGTCATCACAGTGAATATCACTACTTAGTGTTCATTATTTACTGAATCAATGTTCTATTCTAAATATTATTCATTGTAACTTTGTTAAATGTTATTGTTCACTCTTATAACTTAAACATAGGTTATTTTACTAAGTCTTTACCTTAGCCTACTCTCCTCTTACTATTTTTATGATAGACAATATTTGTATTTATTTTTCACTTGCACTTTCTTAAATTATTTAGTGTTCATTATAATTTACTTAGTGTTTCTTTTGTATTCCACATCTTCTTCCTCATTACACTATCAAACGCCTTTTCAAAGTCTACAAATAGTATATACAGTGACGACTGCAGCTCTGTGGATTGTTCTATAATTATACGCACTGTATTGATCTGGTCCGTACAGGAATAGCCTTCTCTAAATCCTGCTTGTACTTTCCTCAACCTTGAGTTAACTCGCTGTTTTATCCTTTCAAGAATTACTCGTGAGAGTACCTTACTTGGTATCGAAAGGAGGGTAATCCCTCTCCAGTTATCACATTCTAATAAATCTCCTTTCTTCGGAAGCTTAATCAACAGTCCTTTCTTCCAATCTGAGGGGATCTTCTCTTCTTCCCAAATCTTCTTGAAAAGTGGGAATAGAATCTCAACCGAAGTACCCATATCCACTTTCAAGGCCTCCGGTGCGATATTGTCCATGCCTGCCGCTTTGCCATTCTTAAGGTGTTTAATGGCCCTTTGAATCTCTGTTCTTGATGGTGGCTCTGTACTAATAGCAACATCTTCCTGCTCTTCTTCCATCATCACCTCTGTCTCCCCTTCTTCGATTGTTTCACGATTCAAAATCTCCAGAAATCTCCAATGAAGAGCTGTGGAGAAGAACCCATCAAACACCCATTGACATTGAGATGCGTCGTAGGAAATGGAAGTGGATTGGGCATACATTACGACGAGATGGAGACAACATAGCAAGACAAGCCCTGGAATGGAACCCACAAGGTAGCAGGAGAAGAGGCAGACCAAGGAACACATGGAGGAGGAGTGTAATAGCGGAAGGGATGGAGAAAGGAGGGAAGACCTGGCCCGAGATCAAGACGATGGTGCGGAACAGAGTCCGGTGGCGGAAGTTCATTGATGCCCTATGCTCCACTTAGGAGATGCAGGAATAATGATGATAATGATGATTCTTTTGTATTATATCACTCTAGGATAAATCACTTTCACTAGTTCAACTTCCATTTATTTCTCATCATTTTATTCTCTTTCTCTACACACTATCTATATAAAATTATTAATATTATGTTTTTCTTTGTTAACAAATTACATATATCCCTAACTCTTTGGTTAGTGTACTTTTATCTATTGTTTTCTATTACTGACTATTTATAATTGTCATTCAATCAATACTAACATTCATTAATAGTTTTGGTTCTTAACCGATTTCATTTTCTTTATTATTTTGGATTACAGTACTTCTCCCTTCTCTATTTTTTATTACTTGTTTGGTTTTCTTGTTTACGTGTTTCATTTTGTTTTCTTCCTCGTGGGCTTGTTCTCTCTTGGTTTTCATTCTTCTTCTCCTTCATTCATCTTGTTTTCTTTATTTTGGTTTCTTAACTGGCCAATCTCTGGGGTTGGGACAATGTCGTTTGTCTGTCAGTCTATTTTTTGAGTTTCTTTATTAAGCACTTTTGGTTTATTACTCCTTCTCCTTCCATGTTAATTACCTTTTATATATCTTTTACTCTCCACATTATTTATTTATTCAAATATAGTATTATTTATCATTTTTTATACATACTTATTGTTATCAAAATTTATCTGAATTTGGCAATGTTATAATATATAATTTTATTTATTGATATAAAAAGCCTACACATAAACCATATTTTCATATTTGTAATGATTAAAATTTTGTTAGAACTGTGTATTAAAATTATATTCTTAACTGTGTTAAAAAGCATCCACTTGTTATACTGTAACGTGTCCAAAATTGGGTTATTTTATTTATTACAGTATGGGGTATTTGCATTTTTATTTGTTTCATTTTTTGCGGGATTTTATAAATTTATTGTGAAAGTTTTATTTCCCGGCGAACGTTATTTCCATTACAACAGAACACGTGGTAAGAAACAGTGGCGAAACAAAGCCGTAAGACGCAGTTGCTATTGTGTAAATCGTCAAGGAATTCGTACCACCCTCGAAATTCTCAGAACTCTGTATATGTGTGGCGATGCACGCACGCCACTACTCAAGTACGCGCTCTGCCAGGACACCGAGTTGGTTTAAAGCAAGATGGCTTGAGCAAATTTAATTCAGCAATGTGCGTTTGAGCGGCAGGAAATCATGGCTAAGTCCTGCCCTTTTGTGACGTCAGCCAGTGCCTAGCTGAAATCGTCTGCTATCGTCACTCCAAAAAACTACATGCATAGAATGGGACGAAGCTTCTGCGACGAAGCCCAAGGCAGTGCTTTCCGTTAAAAGTATGAGATCACATCAGCAACACCTGCTACGTTATCGTCCCCAGTCTGCTAACTGAACTCTCCGGCGCCGGAACAAGCCAAGTAGGCTTGTCACAAAACTTGATATTTAAATAGTCAAAAGTCACAGGAGAAAATTTTATGTGACCGCGGTCGAGTTAAAAAAAAAAAGGATTAAAGAATGTAACTGTATGATTTTCGGAAAATAAACCACAAGAAAGTAAAAGACGATGAGTGCGCGCGCGAACCACGTGCCGGCGGTTTAAGTGTAAGGGCTGGGGGGGCTTATTATAAAATGTTAAGGGCCAACAAAAACAATAACTGAAAAAACAATATAAAAAATAATAATAATAATTGTGAATTATTTTAGTACACTATTATAAAAGAGTAGTTAATCATAAGAGTTTTTTGTTATAGTTTCTAGTTATTTAAAAGAACCCACAACCATACAACAGACATACACAACACCATATTACCAAGTCTCATGTATTAATAGCATATTGTCTGTTCTATGTGTAAACTGTACCAGACTTTAACGATACTTGTATGTTAACCCTGAGATTCAGATAAATAATCCTCTATTTAAAAATAAAACAGGTTATACTATTTTAGTCAGAGATACTAATTATTTTAATATTACATATTATTGACACCAACACAGAGTGAACAAGATCAAAGACGAAGAGGTAGAGGTAAAATTTACTGAATATTATATATTGACGCTCAAACGTGGGGCCTTCCACATTCGCAGAATAGATTTGGTACTATTTTTACTGAATATTACAATATAAAGGTTTTAATGGATACAGAAATAGAAATAATGTAAATGTATAAATGTCATAGACATAGAATTACCGGTAACTCAATGGATGAATGGTCACAATGGATATAACAAAAATTGGAAACTTGGGAACAACAGATAATAACACAGAAGTATAAGTGATGTAAGATAAAGAACTTTAAAATAAGAATAAGATGAAAAAGGAGCTACACACAGAATCATTCAAAATCATTTAAATTATAATACAAGAATGAAAAAAATCCGTTGATAGGAGGTAAAGAACAAGATGGTAACTTGGTAAGTAGAGAAAGATGATAAATGGTAAATAATTGATAATGGCAATGGTAATGGCAAAGTGAGAATAATTGATAAAACATGAGAAAGAGAATAACCGAGGGCTTCACTAAACACTGACATGTCTAATATTGACATGATGTTGTTTATAAGACTATGGATGTAAATACTTCTATACATGCCTGCAAGATGCTGGTGTTGAAAGTTTTGTCCAACATTTATTGGATCATTTCCATTAAAGCGATAAAGATGTAACTGCCGTGGATTCGAAACTCGATCGAGAATGTTCTCCCATAATGGCGACATCCACTGACCAATCAGAGGATCGTAGACTTTTCCACCAGACATATGAACTAATGATGTAACCTGCAATTCAAAAGTAACTGTTAGTTATAAAATGTTCTAGACTAAAATAGTTATTATTTAATATAGATGCTATAAGAATACTCAAAAAGATCATGGAACAATTCTCTTTATAACATGGAATACAAAAATTCATCAACTGGATATTGTTTTACTGTACTTATGATGAAGAAAATTTGTAACAATCAAAATTTTTTAAATTTGTGCGCAGTAAATAAATAAATTGGTGACTGCCATACTATCGCAGTTTTTGCGTAGTATGGCTTTTACTAAAAATATCATTCAAGCTCTTTCCTGTAAGAAAATAAAACAAGTTTTTTTAGTACTACAGACCATAATGTCAATTAAAAAAATAAAGTTAAACTTTCTTTAACTTTGCTGGGCTTTCCAAAATTATTTAATCTCTACTTGCTACACTTTCTACACATTTCTACTTTTGTGCTTCAGTATTGCCACTTTATTATGGTTCTAACAATATTATTTATGTGTCCTATTAGATTGTACTTTTTTTTTAGTTAGCAATAACTTTTCGTCAGATTAACAAAAACGTGTGTGGTTTTGGTAGTGAAATCCATTCTCTGTCATATGCAGTTCTACATTTAAGCATGGGCCTCATGTCTGGAGGACCTGGGTGACGAAAAGTGAGCACCATCTACCAAAAATGGGGAAGATTTGAAAATCTCATAACGTGAATGTGGGAAATTGCATCTTAAGTTCTGGCAGCAGGTGGCCACATTTTACTAGAATAAACAACATTCTACATCTCTACCTGTTAGGAAAAAACAGGTATTTATACCCATTCTGTTATTTTAGTTGTTTTGAGAAGAAGACATTTGGCATTGTTTGAACTGGGTTATGAAGACGCTGTACACACATTTAGTAATGAAAAGATTAGCTCTAAACCACTAACCAGCTAGTTTAATTGTTAATGTTTTTATTGCAGAATAAGTGAATTATTTTGTCATATGTAAATTTGCTTTAAGATTGTAAATATTTATGTTCATCACAAACTTAGTAAGTCCATCTTGTTTATGCGGCACTGAAAATGATTTATCTGTTAACTAGAACATGTAGTTTTTTTGTAGTATCTGACATTGTTTATTTATTGTTCTCTTATATGCTGGTTTCTATACTATGGTACTGACTTGTGTTCCCAGTAGACCTATGTGAGATGATATCCATTTACAGGATAACTGCTTTATTTTGTGCTGTTAGTGATATGTGTGTGTCTAATTTCATACATATTTTCTGATTTTATTGAACAATTACTTACTGCTTCAACAGCTGATTCTGAATCAACTCGTCTTACTATTTTCTTGTTTATTGCATCCTTGTGGAGTACTTATTTTAGGGCTATTGCTATTGGTATGATTTCAGAATTTAAAAACTTTTCTAGTCTTACACTGAGGTAGACTACATGATGTCCCCTGGACTAGATCTACATAAACAACCAGATAAATTATAGGAAAATAAAAGCAGCTTTTCGAAAAGCTAAACATAATACATCTAGTCAAAATGGAATTCAACATTTGGAATAACTCTCAACTGAAGGTTAATATACAATATTGTTACAATATTGGGCCAAGGGCAGCAGTATTAAATACACCAATAGTTCTATATATGTAGCATACATAGTACTTTATTTACAGCTTATTTTACCATGCTTTATATAAGTTTAAAGGTGTGAACAATGTTTTTTGTAGATAATTAATATTATTTGTTATTTTTAAATTACGTAGTGTGCAAAATTTGGACATAATGTATTAAGTGATGCTGAGTATGTTAAAATCATAAGTGTTGAGAAAAAAACAAAAATACATTAAAAACTTTGAATCAGGTAATAAAGCCAATGTTTTTTGATGAACTGCATAGGAGACAATCCATCAGATGATTGCCAAGTAGGCATATAGTTATGTAATTTGACAACTTGAAGATTGTAATTTCTAAATATAATTATTTCACTACCGACTCGGGACACAAAGTTTTTTATGGGTAAAAACGTAAAAGTTTTACCTTATAGCCTGAACCCGTTTTCGTTTTTAAAAAGCTTCTTCATAGGCTGCCGCTGGGAGCACTGTCCGTCTTGTTGTTGGCGATGGTATCAACTTTTGAAAGATCGATATTGTGTGTGTGTGGGGTGTGATATGTTCAAATAATGCGTGTGATTTGTGTCTGTTCTTTTAGGATGTCGTTCGTGTGTTTGTATATTTCCAATTGTTCTAGAGTGTCTAGTTTTTGGCCTTTTGTGTGTACATGTAGAATGTCCATGTTATTTTGATGTTTTGTGGTTTGCTTCAATGAGGTGGTTTGCAAAGGTGGATTCTGTAGTGGAGTATAGTGCCTTTGTGTGTTCAACCTATCTTTGTTTGAAGCTACGTCCTGTCTGGCCTATGTAGGACTTTTTTTAATAGAACTTTTACGTTTTTACCCATAAAAAACTTTGTGTCCCGAGTCGGTAGTGAAATAATTATATTTAATATACTGAAATGTTTTTAAATTTTTTAATAATAAATTGAAAATTTTAAATTACTCATAACATAATTGTTTCTAAGTAATTTGCTCATAATTAAAACCAAAAAATTTTTAATTAAATTATGTTTTACAGTTTTTGAAAAGAAAACAACAAACAACAAACTATAAGGGACACACTGTTGCCTCCCCCCAAAGGGTTAAATAAGTAATAATAAACAAACTCACCTGATCCAGGAGTCCTCCACAGAAGTCAACAGGCAGATAAAGGTATGGATTTGAGTCATACACAATATGACCATAAGGTGATCTCATAATTTCTCTGATACCTTCTCCATACTGGTTGAACACCATAACAGGTGTGCCACATTGGTCAGTTGCGACATAATATTTATGCCTGTATACCTGGGCAAATATTAGATGGCCTCTGTCATCATATACCAGTGACATTAATTTTCCATCACGAGGGCTGTATATCTGAGACACCTATTAGAAAAAAAATTAAGACTTAATGCTCTAACTGTGGCAAACACTGGAAGACATAAATTTGATGCAGTTACTCAACTTCAAACAAATTTTACACACACCCACACACACACACACACACACACACACACACACACACACACACACACACACACACACACACACACACACACACACACATTCTTTAAAAGATTTATTATTCAAGTACATTTGTAACATCAATTAGAATAATGTTGAACATTAATTTAACTACAATTGCAGATTACTTGAATGTTAACAACTACAATATTCTCACGTAGCCAGTGTCCATTATGTTTTTGAAGTCTTCTTCTGATATGGACAATGTCAAAAATGACTTGTATGACAACATTTCACATTGTAATATGAGTGAAACGTTGTCATACAAGATGCATTTTTGACACTGTCAATACCAGAAGAAGACTTCAAAAACAACAACTACAATGTTGAATTAACAAATTAGTTCTACATCACAAAGGCAAAAATGTAAATCATAAATATTACATGTTGACTTAAACGGCTAATTTAGATAATTTAATTTTAAATTGTATCCTACAAAACAATTTATAAATATGATGGTGTGGTTACTTTTTATGGTCTTCAATACCTTAAGTTAATATGACCTAAATTACATGACTGATTGTCTGAATAAAGAGAAACACTTCTTAGGATTTCAAAAATGGTGGATGATACAAACTGTTATCTGCTGATATATACTTGTGATTGTTGAGTGAAAATAATAATAAGATTTTCAATTAGTCAATACAGATACAGTTTACATTGCCTAAATGTAGACACATTTCATTATAACATTTTAAAACTAACAGGATGGGCAGCTTATAATTTATCACATTAACTTTCTTGTAGTGACAGTATTAATATTTTCATAACAATTATAGTAATTGATAATTGTAACAATTATATGGTAGAAATTTTTAAAAATGTTTAAAATGATTTGAACCATACATTTCATTCTCAACTAACAAACCAACCAGAAGTGTCAACTCCCCTTTCCACCTATCAGTGTAAGAAAGTATTCTAAATTTAATTGTAATACATTCATTTGGTGTTACATAATATTTTATGGCACAACAAGAGGTAACTTTATTTTATTATTTTGTAAAATAATAATGATGTTAGCATGTATAGTTCTGAAGAGATTTTTCTGTAATTAAATGGAGTATATAAACAATGAACAGAGCTGATGATGATACATCAGCTGCAACATTTGTTTCTTATAATTTTATTTCTTGACTTCTCATTATTTGCCATTGCAATGTTTGTCTACCCATTGTTTTGAGAACTAACATAATAAATGAATACTATGAGGTCAGATCAATTATGATATTCATAGGACACATAAAAGAAGGTTTCAATTGAATGATATGGTTGGTGATAAAAGTGGTAAACATATTCGCAAATAGATCAAATCACAAAACCTGTGTATACATTTAAAAATAAAAAGAATTCAACAATGATGTCTACCTCATTTGGCCGTTGGTGATTAGTATAGAAGAACTGAGTGACGTTACCGTAATTATCTTTTCTTGTAGCCAGACGGTCAAGGTGGTCATAATAATAACGGACATCAAACCTACCTCGTTTGGTTGCTCGTACCTAAAATGAACACAGATTTTTCAATAAATAGCAAAGGATTTTTAAGCAATTTAAATAAACACTGCATATCATATGCTCAGCATGTAAAAATGTGTGTTTAAAATATTAGTATTTTTGAACCACAAATTTAAAGATAATAGATTTATATAAATACACCTAGTTATCTATCTACTTTCTGTTCTTGTAGGTTCATTTAAAAAATCTATTTGCAATAACACAATTAATTTTCTCTGACTCATGAAGTTCAGCATATATTGGTGAGCTAGTTTTAATATCCTGTTGAAGTTCAACAACAAACAGGCTGCCAAACTTTCCATATGATTCTGTGGTTTATAGTTATTAAACAAAATATTAATCCATTGCTTTCTTAAGAAGTATACACAGGAGAGTAACATAACAATAATATAATACAATAATAAAAATAGAAGAAGGATATGGAATGAACACATATCAAGAATGGATGACACAAGGCTATTGAAAAAGGCAAGAGGTAGCCAACCACCAAGAGGGGCACTGGTCGCCCAAGGAAGAGGTGGAGTGACAGCATGTAGGACAGTTGTTATAGAACAGGACAGAGTCCTAACAAGGAAGTTAAAGAAGAACAAGAAAAAACAATGAAAATAAACAACAATATAATACAATAATTTAGAAAATATAATAAAATATAGTATTTTATGTGCATAACAAGTATATGTGTGAATAAATCTTGAGTACCACATCATTAAATAGCATTAACAATATGTACATTGAAGGCCCCATACCAAGTTAAAAAACTTATATTCACTGTATGTACAGAACAACATGGCATGATATGATAAAGTGTAATTTATAGAAATTATTTTGAAATGTCAGATTGTTTATTCAACATCCTCGAAAGGTTTTCTTTGTTTGTTACAACTGTGTAAAGTTAGTAATTATATTTAGAAATATTAATTGTATATTATTAACTAACAGTATATGTATATATATATTGCAACGTGACAAGCTGTCTCACTATAGGTAAATGTGAAGCATAATTATTATCAGCTTGTATGGGTGTCCAGAACAACAGAAGAATGCTTGGAAGTAAAATAATATTATTAAAAATTAAAATGAATAGGATAAATTAGTAATAAGACAATGTAAAAACTATGAAGATATAATTTAATATGTGAGTGAAGTGTTGTGTAGTGTGGGTAGCAAATAGAAGGTTATGAAAGTTTATTCATATGTAATAAAGTATTGTTCTAGAAAATTCAAGAATAAGGGAGTCAGTGAACATGTGGCCGGTCCAGACTATCATAGAATATATGGAAAATACGCCTACTCGCATATCGGCGGTAACGTCATTCTGCAGCACTGCGGCATACATTGAGCAGTATTATAAAAGCAGTAGCCAGTTTTCATATATCTTCCTCTCTGAGAGTCTTCATACAGCACTCAGCGAAAGCAGTCGCGGTGGGCACCGTCCAGTCAACATCAATCCCAGGCAGTCCTTGGGCCCGTGGAGTCGTGATAGCAGCGAGTATTGGCAGGGAACAAATACGGAGTACGAGATAGTCGGCTACCATTCCTGAGCTTCGTTTTGCTGATTGTGGCGGCTGGAAATGGACACCTAGAGCAAGGCAGTTCCTGGAGGTGGTTGCTGGAACATGGAACCAAGACGACGGATTCGTGGAGGCCGGATCGAGATCGTCGACCGGGAGGACAATGAAGACAACAGAACAGGGAAGCCAAATTTAAATAAATTTGTAATCCAAGTATAAAGCTTTAAAGTGAAAAAGAAAGAACTTTTGAACCTATAAAAAATTTTATTTCATTGTGTAAAGTAAAAGAACATTTATTTTAAATATAATTTTGTTTAAAGGAGACTTTGAACAGTTAAAATTTACAGCACTATTTGAATAAAGCGAACATTTATTCAAAATATATTTTCAAAGAAGATTTTGAACTTCAATAAATCAATTTTGTTTAAAATAACGAAAGAACATTTTGATATAATTGTGTGTAAAAGAAAATGACAATAAATGTATGTATTTTCACTAATTGAGCATTCTTTTCTGCAAGTCTGGTCTGGGCTATAACCTGTTACCTTGCAACATACATTGTAACGATTAGACTCTGTCGTCTCTGTAAAAATATGTTTTATCGTGTGTTAGCCCCACACGTTGTAGTCGTTACTTTATGTTTACTTACTTACTTTTTCTTTTTCGTTATGCCGATGATGTCCGTCGCGATCTCACGAATTACCAGTACCAATATCTCGCGAGTGTAAACCTTACCTGTCCTTTAATGAGTAATTTTAATTCCCGGGTGGCACCAAATTCTTTATGAAAACAATTAAAAAATGTAAAATCGAGCGGTCGTTCTAGACGGTGTTGACTAATTCAAATTACCCTCATAACTGGCGGGCATATGAATCTCGATAGTAGTTCGCCATATTGCCGACGTCTAACGCTGGCAGACAATTTCGCTCGTCGCTAAAGTACCCAAACTTTATAATGCAATTTATAATGAAATAAAGGAGGGTTATTACAACTCAGTACTAGTTTATTAACATGAAATAGTTAATAGTTATTCGTTTAAATACAAAATTATATACTGTTATTAAATAAAGTGAGCAACTTTATATAATAAATATAAAGTTAATATAAAGTTAAAATTAATGTAAATTATTTATCCGGCATTTAATAGACAATTTTCTCAGGTTGGCTAAAGTTGATTAAACATTTCTAAATCGACACGGCTGTCGTTTTGTGTTTATTTTCTTACTGTTCGTTTAATCTGAGTTCTTTTGGTTACGAAAAAATATTA
This sequence comes from Magicicada septendecula, assembly GCA_034769895.1. Lineage (NCBI taxonomy): Eukaryota > Metazoa > Arthropoda > Insecta > Hemiptera > Cicadidae > Magicicada > Magicicada septendecula. The sequence continues at coordinate 322,932,569 of CM068370.1, read as the reverse complement.
ATAAGATGATAATAAACTACACTACCTTACATCCATGGTACTTATATACTATTAGAGTTGATTACACTTCATTTTTTGAGTGTTAAAAAGTGTGTGTTAAGAATTCGTAATTTGTACACAGGTTATTTTCTGGTTACATACAAGTTTAGTTTTTATTTTCAATTAATCCTTGAAAGAAATTTAGTTATCAGTTTATAGTGAGAGTTATTTGTGTTGTGAGAAAAGTTAATCAGAATTTATTCCATAAATTCGGGTATTTCAGATATACTTAACAAATCTGTTGAGTTCGGGTGAAGAGTCATTCAGTTTTTAGTTAGGTTGGTCCATATGATCTACAATCTTCCATCATTTATAATTTGGAGTACGTCTGGCTTCTTTTTCGGATAATGTGGATTAAATAATTAATTTAGAATATGAGAATCTGGTCTGTTGTCTCTTTTGATTTGACTAGTTCTTCATCAGACTTCTTGCATCCTCATTTTATAAAATTTTGACTTATTTTTTCTTATTTTAATTTAAAATTGAGTCGAATATGGTTTGGCTTCTGTATGTCTTGAGCGTCAATAATGAACTAACTGTTTTATAACGGAATTATAATAAATAACGTGCCGTTTTTATGGCAACTGTCTGTACTCTCATTGGCTGATCAGATTTATGTCTATTGTTATAATATTTGAATTTTAATTCAAAATGAATAAATATCTTCTGATGGCTATTATTCTTCTGTCTTCTTATTTATGTATTAGACATTATCACAACTGTTTATATTTTCTTTCAAAGATCATTTTGACATCCCACAAAGCTGGGTTTGTTTATGTATTAAAGTTTTGACAATAATGTTAATATTATGTTATTACATTTCTTTCTTATTTTATGTTTTCAATCTAACTCTGACATCTTAATATGGTTCACTAATTGTACTTAATTAGTTACTTGCCCTGGATTTTCTAATACAATAGTTAATTTCTTACAATTTGTTTATTTTGGATTTACACAGTTAGGCATTTTATAGGCCTAAGTAGTAATTGGCTATATCTTCTTATTTTATACTAATTAAAGATTATTTTTTATTTACATATGTTTTGTTTGGTGTCCCTTATGACTTGTTTACATTTTGAATTAATTTGGGCTGTTTTATAATAATTTTATGTTCTTATTACTTTATAAAATCATTGCCTGTCTGTTATTCTCTAATTTCTTTTCCTGTCTTTACTCTAAAGATTATCATTATATTTGTAAAATTTTATCTCCTTACTTATCTATATTGCCATTTTTTATAACTTGTCTATCATTTAATATTACTTATAAAACATAACACAAAAATTAGGTTTATGGTCTGTTTACTTTTTTCAGCCATATTCCTTCTTATAAACTTAATTGAACAAATATCTATCTTGGTGAATAACATTATAACACCATTTATTTTATCTTGCTAATCATCCCTTGGAACATTTTTATTAACATAGGATGTTTTATTTATTTTGCACTCATATTATTTAAGTTATTCTTCTTTTAACATTTACTATATATTTTTTACTACTTAACCATTGTAACAATAACATTCTTAATCATTATGGGATTTTTATCCTGAATACCACTGTATTCCTAATCTACTATCACTACTAATTATAATAACAATATTCTGGTTATTATTATTTTTTGGTATTTTTCTCCTTTACACTATAGTGTTAATCACTGGTTTTGGTGTTTGATCAAATAAACAATTAATTAGATAAAGGAAGAGTTATAGCAACTAACTCAATGAACAATGAATAAAGAATGAATAATTTGTTATAGATACATGAATAGATTGAAAACCTAAAGTCGCATTGAAAGCCAATATCATAAATAACTTGACAAACTGACATCTAAAAATGACTAGACCAGACAACATCTTAGACCTAACAAATTACCCAGTAGATTAGGAAATGAGTGAAATATATCTTAATATAAATATTGAAAAAATGTAATGTATAGCATATAAGAAAAAATGTAATTAAGGTTAAGAAACTCAGTTTTGTAACAAGTTTAACAGTCCAGCTACACATTAGACCTAAGACTGCACTGGTAATAATTAGAAGTATAACGTTATATTAAAAAATGGATAATTATGAACATAATTATATGTATTATATAGGACAAGAATGAGAAACAGTGATAATGAAACTGTGAAATAACACAGTATAAACAATAAATAAAATGTAAAGTATTATTAACAGTGTATAACCAGTAACTGGCAACATAACCTTAAGAAAATGTATGACAAAATCTATAAATATATATTCTGTATATACAACTATTTCACTAACGACTCGGAACACAAAGTTTTTTATGGGTAAAAACATAAAATTTTACCTTACATCCTGAACCGGTTTTCACTTTTAAAAGGCTTCTTCTTCAGACACGTTAATGTAATAGTGCTATTTAGTAAAATAGTAGTATAAAGTGGGACAAATAAACTGACTACTAACCACTAATGTTATAGAAACCAACATTGTTATTGTAGCATAACAGAATTATCACCTTAAAATTTAACTTAATACAACATGAATAAAGAAGGAAAGGTCAATAGTGAGTGAGAAAAAGTAAATGGTTAAAAAATAAACTAAAGAAACTGTTCATTAAGTCAATAAAAGGTTAATAAAATTAAACTGAATAACAAAGAAAACTCTTGGTCCATATATAAATAACCAACTATATAAAACCACAATAAAACAGCAGTATACCCAGTAGGTTGGGGAGCAGTAAAAGAAAAGACAAAGGTAAAAAGTAAACAAAATATTAATAAGGGGAAAGTTATTAAATTAAGAAGCAGAAAAACCAAGACACAGAACCAATAACAAATTAATAAGGAGCTGTAAATGAGAGAAGGACATGAAACCTCAAGATAAGAAAATACTAATATAATAAGAAGGAAGAGACAAAAATGTCAAGGTTCAAAAAAAGGAATATATCAACAAGAAAGGATATCCACTAAAACATTATGATGAATGAATATACCCAGTTGTTACACAATTGAAACCAATGATAAATGTCAGACCAAATAACAAGTTACAGGATACAATACAGTTAAAATAAAATTGTAAATTAAATTGTAAGCCTAGTTTAAGAATAGAGTGAAAACAATTAAAAAGACTACCAATAGTGTAGAAACCAACCAAAACTTACCCTAGTGTGAGAAGTCATTTAAAAAGACTACCAATAGTGTAGAAACCAACCGAAACTTATCATAGTGTAAAAAATTGTTTAAAAGACTACCATTAGTGTAGACAATAATAAGTAACACACTATAATAAAGAATAGTGTAAGAAATATAAATCAATTAAAAAGACTACCATCAGTGTAGAGAAATACCATAAAAAAAAACCTAAAAATAAAAGACAGTCTAATGACTAAGAATAGTTTTAATAATAAAAGTGTTTTAAAAAATTAAGTAATATAAGAATATAATAGGTATAAGATGTTTTTTTTATTGTATTAGCAAATTAGGTATAGTGGATACAAGAGACAGTTAATAACTGAAAGTGTCATTAGTTATAAGATGTTTTTATTTTAATGTGTTATCAAAATAGTTATAGTAATTAAAAGAGACAGTTAATAACTGAAGGTGTTAGTAGGAATAAGATGTTTTAATAGGATAAGGTTTGTTATAAAAGGAAACATAAAAACAAAGGACAGCCAATGACTGATAATATTGCTGATAATAAGATGTTTCCATTATAATTCTGTATATATATAAAAAATAATAGGCTTAAGATGTTTTTGTTATGTTTAAGTGATATAAAAAAATTAGTAGATATAAGATATTCAGTTGTATTTGAAATAATGATCAATAATTTCCAAGTTTGTTAAGGCAGAGAAGGCAAGTAGGTAATAGGAATATTGTATTTTTATTAAACAGTAAACCATATAAAAAGTAATAAAGCAAATTAACTAACACACCACAATAGAAAAACAAAACATCATTGTAAACCAAAATCATCTATCATAGAGTCAAACCTAAATAAATAAATTCAATCAAACAGTATGTAATGAATAGAAACTAGTCCATACAAAACAAAGATATGAAAATGTAATCAGTACAGAAACAAATATTAGCAAATGTAATGACAAAAGAATAAAATTAACTTTATTTGGAAATAAGTAATACTAGGCCTAAGGGGTACTCAACTCAGATAAAAAGTAAATTAATCAATATTGGAGTATTATAACAACAAATTATTAACAACAAGCAATAATCATGGAGTGAATAAGATTATTTAAGGGAAATATTGACATAAAATCACTTGTAAAACATTTAAATACTAAAATTGTAAAAAATACAAGGCCTACAATAAATAGCAAAAATTGTAAATTTTAGGCTTATCTGAACTTAAAACAGACCCAATTATATATCAAATTATGTAAAATTAGCTTAAGAATATTGCTGAATAGTTAGATTTTCGTAAAATTAATAAATAATTAAGTTACAGCAATAAATAGGAAACTTGTCATGTATGTTTATGAGTTGAAATCAAATCCAACACATGTAAATTTGTAAAAAAACAATGGGAAGAGGAAAAAGACATTTTATAAATTACCACAAAACGACAACTTTAAGTCATCAGTCTATTGTTAATCGTGAAAGTGTACAGATCAGAATTTACTGACGGAAGATCTAAAAAATAGAAATAGTGTAAAAACAATGACGTACAACCTCAAAAAGTGTTACTGAGGTTACCAAATGGAAAACAACACCACTACTTAATAACTAATACCAAACTGAACCAGAACAACTACAATAGTAATATCCATTACTAGAACGAGAAATCAACCACCATTTTGAGAAAAATTCAACAAACATTATCTGGACACGAACTCGACATATCGATCACAGAACACTGCACCAATAAACTACCACAGAACGACATCGCCGAGGAGGGAAGAACACTTTACACAATTTTCCAGGGATACTACAACCTCGCAGAGGAAGGAATTCGCATTTATTTCTGAGGGAGAAGAACATAGCGTCAGCGTTGTGTAGCAGAAATCAACGAGGTGAACGGCGGCCATTTTCATTGCAGAGCGACCAGCACATCGACACTGCCTCCACGAGTCAGTGACGTCATTCTACGAAATGGTTCGATCTTTACTTAATAATTGACAATTTTCATAATCCTGTTATTTTTCAGCAAATAATAATTTATTTTAAGATAATTGTAAGTATTGTATCTTGTTCCTTGCCCTCTCTGACCATTTCAACAGTTAAAAGAACCCAAAATAATTAATTTGGTAACATTATATTTTGTCATTTTTGTTCACAATCGACCTGAGCGAATCTCAATCAATGCCTGGTCCATGCGCGTAAGATTGGCTCACAATTTCAAATTTTAAGAAATAAACATCACAATTATTCAATTACATGTGTTTATAATTATTTGTACAATAAATATTAGTTTCTTCTTTCTTCTAAAAATAATTTAGAGTTATTAGAGAAATATACCAAGAAGCAGAAGAAGAGGAGCGAAGTTAGAAAAGAGAATACTAGATCCGACTGCATAACTAGATTATCTATAGAGAACAAATATTTAAAAAAACACAATATCTCATTTCTTCAATTGAAAGTAATTAAAAAATGTACAATTAATTAATTATTCAATTAATTAATTAAACAAACAAAATTTATTAGATTTATAACTAACAATAAAATTTTTTCTTATCATCATAATATATTATTTATTATCTAATTTATTTGTTTTATAACAAATTGGTGTCCAACTAAGGGGCTGAAAATAGGAATCAATAGATCTATAAAATAAGGACAATTCATCCAGTTTCCTATTTTAGCTCGGCAGCTGTCAACAGGTCAGAAGAAGAAACAAGATGCCCAGAAGGGGACATCAAAGAAAAGGGCGGTGGGGGCCGAACAGGAAATAGATATGGAGGATAAGGAAGCAACACCCGTGGAAGATGTGGAGAAGAGATTACCTCCAGCAGAACCAACCGAACCAGAATCCCGAGGGAAACAACCTGACAAGCCGACACAAACCGGAGAGGTAAATTATCAAGAAATATTAATGACCACATTGGCACAATTAGGCCAGAAGATGGAGGAAATAAAACCGACAGTAAGCAGTTAAAGGAAGAATTAGGCCAGAAAATTGAAGAAAATAATAAGGAAATAAAAAATGATAACCAACAATTGAAGGAAGAGTTAAGGGAAAACAGTAAGAAGATGGAGGAGAAAATGGAAGAAAATAGTAAGAAAATAGAGGAGAAAATGGAGGAAAAAGACTGACAATAAACAGTCGAAGGAGGAATTAACCCAGATAAGCCAAAAACTGGAAGAGACCAATAAGAGGATGGAAGAAACAAGTAAGAAAATGGAAAGCAATAATCAACAATTAAGAGAAGAATTGAGGGAGACGAACCAAGAGAATATGAACCGGTTAGATGGGAAGATGAAAGCCTTGAAGGAAGAATTGAGTCAGAAGATAGCTGAAAACAATGAGACAATCAGCAAGAAAGTAGAAGAGGAAATAACGGTGATCGAACAAAAGATTACAAGGGCTGACGAAAGATGGAGTCAGACGGAACGAGAAGTACAGGGTATCAAGACTGAAATAAATACTAAGGTTACCAACATCGAAGAAACGAATAAGAGGAATTTAGAAGAGAAAATAAAGGAAACACGTGAAGAATGGGAAAGAGTGCAGGACCATTTCACTGAAAAATGTGACGGCATTGAAGTGGCTGTGACCAGTATCAACAGTCAGGTGCGACAGTATCAAACAGATATAGATCTAATAATATATATATACTTTCACTTATGAACTTACTATTGTCACTTCCCAAACGTTTCAAGATGTTGTTTCTCTTCTTCAGTGGGTTGAGTACTAATTGTCGATTACAGAATAACCGTTACGGAATGGAGTGTGTGATGGGGGTTGATGGTGGGAAGGGGTTGGCGCTGAGGTTCGAATTATGTGTGTGGATCAGTGTGTCAAATAGCGTATGTGATTTGTAATGTATCTGTTCATTTAATATGTTGTTTGGTTGTAGTGTGTGATATCTGTATATTTCAAATTGTTCAGCTGTGTTTAGTTTTCTACTTTTTGGTAAGTAGTGTAATATTTCCATGTTGTGTTCTATGTTTGTGTAGCTGTGGTTTTCGTTATGTAAATGTGTGGCAAATGTGGAATGTATGTAGTTTGTGGTGAGGGCTTTTAAATGTTCAGAAAACCTGGAAGAAAAATATCTTCCCGTCTGGCCGATGTAGAATTGTTGACAATCATTGCAATTTAATTTGTAAACCCCTGTTTTGCTGTATGTGTCAATGTCTTTGTTAGTATTGTTTATGTGTTTTCTAATGGTGTTGTTGGTTCTGTAAGCTACTTTATAATTTTGTTTCCTAAATGTGTTTGCAATTTTATGTGTATTGGAATTGTAGTATGTAAGTGTTATGTATTTACTGGGTTGTGTGCTGTTGGTCAGATGTGTTTTACTTTTTGTGTTGAGGATTCGTTTATGTAGTTTATTTATTAATTCAGGGTTGTATCCGTTTTTGACTGCTATGTATTTAATAGTGAACGTTCATAAGTGAAAGTATATATATATTATTAAATTAATAAGTGAACGAAGAGGATGCAACAACAAGATAATAGATATAGATCTGTTCCATAGTCGAGCAACCAGCATCACCAGTTGTCCAAATAACGAAAATCGTGAAAGGATTAACTTCAGGTTTTACAAAAATAAACCTATGGAGTTCCTAGCCAGAATCGAAGAGTACTTCACTAAACACAGAGGCAACCGCTGGAGAGACAATAAAGAAGTACTGGACGAATCCTTTAAGGAGATAGCTAATAATTGGTGGATGGCGATCAGAGATGAAGTGACAGACTACCAACAATTCAAAAGGCTATTCAAGGCCAAATATTGGTCTGAATCGACACAAAATATCGCCAGAGATGGGATCTGTCAAGGAAAATATAACCCATATGGAAACCAGACCCTAACAGTGTATTTCTTGGGAAAGGTGTGTGTGGCCAAACATTTAGAGCCCAGAATACCAGAAGAATGCTTGGTCAGCAAGCTCTCCTACCACTATGAGGAAGATATCATCAGAGCTAGGAGAAACAGTCAAATAAAAACTGTACAAGCAATGACCGAACTTTTAGAAATGTATGAGCACGAGGATTACTACCGCCAAAGTCGCAGGCGATACGAAAGGCCGGAGACAAGAAATAACACGAGTAGTACAAATAATAATAATCGGCAGAACAGCAACAACAACAATAATTATAGTTCCGCAAACCGGAATAATGCCGAATACAATAATAACCCTCGTAATAATAATAACGTTCCTAGATATAATAACAATTATAATAATAATAATAATAATATTCCCAGAAATAATAATAGTGAGGGTAACAATAATAATAATAATAATAATAATAACCGTCCGCCTAACAACAACGGTTATTATAATAACCGTAATTATGTTCCGATTGGTCAGAGAAACCCCAACCCACCTAATAACAATTATTATGGTAACTATAACAGAAATTGCCCGAATGGAGGTAATAGTAATAATTACAGGACATATCGACCCCATATCAATTACATCAGAGTGGAAGGCAGTGGAGAGAGGAGATACCAGCCTCAACGAAGGAGCCGATACTACGAGTATGAAACCTTTCAAGGGAATCAGGGAGGTAATCGTTACAGAGAGTATGAACCCATACGCAGTTCAAGCCTGGACAATCAGAGAAGACTGCCTGTAACGGAGGCCCAACAAGACGATCGTGCTGAACCAAAAAAAGCAGTTTCAGGACTCCAAGTTGATGCTGCTAACAGCGTAATCCGTAATGATGCGGAGCATTTAAACGAACGGAGGCAGTAATAAACCAATATAACCCTTTACTGCTCCAATCTGCTGGGTATGGACAAGAGGTAAAATCGCGTGAAGAAAAGAAGAATTTTACGATAATATATAATAATTACTTAAAAGATATCTGAAAGGACTTGTTAGAAGAGAACGAGGTAAACATTAATAATAATGACAACGAGATCATTTACATAATTGCAGAAATCGAGAGTATTTCTGTTCCCATAATGACAGACACTGGAGCAAATGTCTCTATAATTAACCATAATTAATTGGACCGGATACAGCAGGAATGCCACAAAAACTTACCAGTACTACCTATTAATAATATTGTGCTTGTAGGAGCTACCGGCCGACAGAACAAAACAATAAGGAAACAGGTATCCCCTAAGTGTCAACAGTCAGGGCGTAAGTTTGGATATGATATTTCTTGTTGGAGCCGGATTACCCTTCAACATCATGATAGGGTGTGACATATTACGTAGGAACTCAGCAGTTATCGACTTGTGCCGAGGGAAGGTATCACTCTTTTCGGAAGGTTCGACCTGGGTAGCCAATTTAACTAACAACAAGATGTTAGACTCCAGACAATGTCTCGACCACAAAAATAAAGTGAATTACTTTGTCAAACTACTCGTCAGACAACAAGCCAGTAAATCAGAATACGGAGGATGACCTATGGCCACAAAAGATTCAGGAGATACGTGACTTCCAGTGCCACAATACCACCGAGCTGAATCAATTAGTCAGCATATACAAAAAATATCGAGCTGTATTTTCAGACGAACCTGGAAAGATCAGGAACTACCAATGTTCAATACAATTCAGAGAACTGGTAGAATTCAATCGAAAATCATATCCCATAGCACAATCTTTGAAGGAAGCCGTACGCACAGAGATCCAGAATATGATTAGTAAGGATATTATCGAAAGCAGTCAGTCGCCATACACTAGTCCGATTGTGGCTATACAAAAGAAGAATGGGAAGGTAAGACTTTGCCTTGACGCACGTGAGATAAATAAAATGATTATTAACGATCGTAACTCACCTGGTGAAATTGATGAAATATTGAAGAGATTCCATGGAACCAAGTTTATTACTACGTGGGATACCGTGTGCGGGTATTGGCAGGTGGAGTTGCACCCAGCAAGGTGGCAATACATGACGTTCATCTTCGAAGGACGCAACTATCAGTTTAAGAGGTTGCCCTTTGGGTTAGTGAACTCAGTAGCTGTTTTTGTTGCCTGTATGGACCAAATACTCGGACCAGAAGCGCTCCAATTCACGACTGTCTATGTTGATGATCTCTTAATAACATCAGCCAATTGGGAAGAATATTGTAACCGTGTGGAGCATGTCTTGAAGAAGCTGGCTTAGAATAACGTTACTCTTAAGCTGGACAAGTCCAAACTAATAGCTAAAGAAGTCCAATTTTTGGGTTTCCAGTTGAACAGTCAAGGAATAACACCATCAACAGAAAAGGTATATGCCATTCGCTTTCGCGTGGCACCTAAGGGATTAGGAGACCCTTACACACACACGCACACAAATGCAGCTTCTTGCGTCCGCTCCAGCCGGCATGTAGATGACTCATAACTGGGGCCCTAATTGAGTAATTGCTACTTCTTTAAAATATAAAATTTAACTACTGACATCAGTTTATTTGTAAACTTCGTGCAATTCCAAGAAAAATGACACCAAACACGGTATGATTATGATAATATATGATGTTCAACATGCATAGTAGTATTTTATATTTAATATACCGGGTACCATTAATTTTTTTTTTGTTACATTTCGACATCAAAGTGTGTTATATATTGTTGATTTATTTTTACATTTATTTTTAGTGTGTTTATACACAGCATGTATCAATTAAAATGTAAACTTGTAAGTGCAGAATTAAAATAAGCTTACTTTTTAACCTCACAGTTTCTTCATGTAAGTGCGGATAACTGGTTGAATTATTTTTTATCTTAATTATTATTAATTCTACCAACTACCTTGAAGCTACAATGAACCGCTGTTCAGCGACATTTTGAAGTGTGTCCGGAGTTTACTTTTGACTAAGCGTCGTTATGAAAGATATTATATAGCCGAAACAACCCTATGACTCACTTCCTATGTATAGGGCATTCGCTTTCGACGGCAATGAATATGACTCACTTCCTGTGTAGTAAGTAAGCGCCACTGTCGGGGGTGTCGAAAGCATCATTATTGTCGGTGGTTTTCCTTAGTAATGTGGTCGGTGTTGTGCAGTGCGTGGAGGTTTAAGTGTTACAGTTATGTCCTCTAAGTCTAAGCAAGTGTTACATTCACAAGCAAGAACGATAGTTGCTTCGGTGATACAGTATTTTTATATGGAAAAAAAAATAATATGGGGGCTCTATAGGATGTAAGAAAAGTTTTGGAAAGAGTTTCATCAGCGTGTAATGTTCCCAAACGAACCGTTGCCCGGATAAATGCTCAATTGAAATCAGCGCTACAGGAGGAAACTGAGACCGTGGAAGATGATGCGAGCGACAGAGAAGACAACGTAGTTAATGAAGTTTCAGCCTGTAAGAAGATAAAAATAACAACGCCTAGGAAAACACCAGGAGGGCCACAACGAAATAGAAAAGTGACGGGCCTCGACGAGTTTGCGAAATTGGCCATAAGGCGGCACATCCTGCAGTACTACGAGCGGCGAGAGATACCATCCCTCGAGAAACTTGTAAGTTCGTTGAAGAATGCGAGTCTGTTCGATGGCGGGAAGATGCCATTGCATCGTATTGTACAAGATTTGGGGTTCGTTTACAAGAAGTATAATAACCGAAGGGTTTTGATGGAAAAGCCTACAATCGCTTTATTCAGATGCCAGTTTTTACGTAAAGTCCGAAATGTAAATATTGAAAATGTTGTGTTCCTAGATGAAACATGGTTAAATGAAAATGTACATAATGACAAAGGATGGACCGACGATACAGTTAAGGGGACATTGAATGCTCCCTTAGGCAAGGGAAAAAGATTGATAATTTGCCATGCTGGAAGCCAGAAAGGATGGATCGAAGCTCCCCCACTCGTGTTTGAGTCAAAGAAGACGTGAGATTATCACGAAGAAATGGACCATAAAGTTTTTTAAACCTGGTTTTTTAATACACTAATCCCCGCAATACCCCCTGTGAGTACGATAATCATGGACAACGATCCGTACCATTCCAGAAAAATAGACAAAGCACCAACTTCAAGCTCAACAAAAGCCGCAGTGATCCACTGGCTGAAAGAGAAGAAAATTCTATTTCCCCCTGACTTCCGGAAGCCAGAAATCTACGAATTGGTAAAATTACACAAGCCTCCAATTCCAAAATATGCCATTGACACTAAAGCCACCGAATTAGGGTTCAAAGTTATCAGGCTTCCACCTTACCATTGCCATTATAATGCTATAGAAATGATCTGGTCTTACTTGAAGGCGTACGTGAAGGAAAGAAATAAAACTTTCAAGCTGAAGGATGTGAAGGAACTTTTTATGGAGGCAGTCGCCCAAGTCACACCGGAATTGTGGTCAAGGTATGTTCAACATGTCAAGGAAGCCATGGACGCAGACTGGGAGAGTGAAGGATTGCACAACCAAAGTGTTCAGGAGTTAATAATCAATTTGTGCCCAGGCGATGATGATAGCAGTGAATGTGATTCCGACGAACACTCAGACGACGACATCGGGTGCTACCCACTGATGTAAGATTTTCCAGGTACGATTTGAGGACTTATTAATATATTTAAAGTTATGTGTTCACAGGATAGGGCTACTGTTATATAACATATAATTAAGAAAATAATGTATGTATTTTTTGTTATAATTGTTTTTTATCTATTACTAAAGGTTTTTTTTTTTGTTTATCCATAAATATGGGCTATCTGTAAATAAAACCACGAAAAATATTTTGTTTATGAACCACTTTTGTTAAGATGGGGTTTTTAATTTTGTAAAAATTTTACTTATAAGTTTGTACATAAGAAAAACAACATTGTATTGTATATAGTATTTCTTTAAAGTTATTTAAAAGAAGCATTTCTTAAGTATGTATTTTTGTTATACATTTCTTAAGTATGTATGTTTTGTTTGTTTTTATCTATTAATAAAGGTGTTTTTCGTTTATATATTAATATATTTTCGAAACGATCAAAGTTAAAGAAAATATTGCGTTTATATTCATGTCGTTTTTCGTGTGTTAATGTAAAATTTTAAGAGAAAAATGCCCATCACATCCAGGAGTAAAATATTTTTAGTACTGTATTACAAATAGGCTTTTCCATTTTATAAAAATTAAAAACATAATAATGTGGAATTTAAACTAAAAGGCTAATATATTTCATCTTGTACTTATTTAACATTAATTGTAATGTTATCATTAGTAAGTTTTTATCATTGGTAACCGATTTTATATAATATTAAAATGCCATTCTCAATTTTAAATAAAACTCGTCTTTTTAGTACTGCAATATGTTTTTTTTCTAAAATCCAAATATACTCCCTTGACCCTACATGGTTAACAGTAATTATATGTTGAGAGGACTCATTTTTCTCGCAATTTAACGAAGATTACGAAAATCATATTTTAATTTGGATTATCATTCAATTTAAATGTGTCATAATTTGTAACTGTTTCATGAAGCTGTATACCTGCGCGTTCGGGCAAGGGTGTGTGGCCCGGGCGCTCGTGAGTGCGCGTGCAAGAGCAAGGGTCTGCTAATCCCTTAGGTGCCATGCAAAAGCGAATGGTGTATAGATGCCATACAGCGATTCCCTATACCGAAAAACAGAAGGCAACTACAATCATTTTTAGGCCTGTGTAACTACTACAGGAAGTTCCAAAATAATTATTCCGAGCTGACGACCCGATTTCAGTATCAGTTATCATCCAAGAATAAATGGCGATGGGTCAAGAACAAGACGAAACATTCAAATCGATTAAGGAGAAGTTCTTAGAAGCAGTAATGCTTAACCATCCAGATTTTAACCGACCCTTCTTCCTAAACTGTGACGCTAGTAATATTAGCTTGGGATCAACATTGTACCAAGAAGACGAAAGTGGAAACCATCTAGTAGTGAGCTTTGCTAGCAGAACCCTTAACCAGTGTGAAAAGAACTACAATGTGACGGAAAAGGAACTGCTAAGTGTAGTCTTTGCCTGTGGGAAGTTTCGAATGTATATTCTAGGATATCCAGTGACCGTTTGCACAGATCACAAATCAATATCATTCCTTAGAAGATGCAAGTTAAGCCACGATAGATTGACCAGGTGGGTACTTGCCCTGCAGGAATACAATATACAGTGGGAGTATGTTCCTGGGAGTAAGAATGTAGTAACCGACGTATTGTCAAGAGTAAATTTGGAAGAACAGACGTTCGAAGGCGAAAAGGAGAGCATCCTGAAGATCTATAATATTATTAAGGACAGATCCGACTTAGAAAAAATAGTGCAGGACATCAGCAAACACCAGCAATCCGACCCGAAGCTAAACCATATTAAACTTCGTCTCTCCAACCAAGATGACAAAATAACTAAGTTTTATTGCACTCATAATGATATTATTCATCAGAACATCCCTTGATGAAGAGATATGGAAGATCGTAATCCCTACTACAGTCGAGAAGGATATCATCCTGGATTATCATCTCCGATACGGTCACATGGGGGCCATGAAGGTGATCAAGGCAATAGAAAAGAATTGCCATATAAAAAATATAAATTGAAAGACGAGAAACTATCTCAAAACCTGTCTTATATGTCATTTGGTGAAAACCAACAATGAGAGAAAAAAGGGTATGATGATACCAATTACATCACAAGCAAAACTGGAAAAGGTCTTTCTTGACATCTGTGGTCTGTTTCCCCGCAGTGGCGGACGCCATCGTTACAAATACATTATTATAATGATGGATCACTTCACAAAATTTATAAAACTGTACCCGGTGAACAAAGCCACCACTTTGAAGACTTTAGGAGTGATAACAAATCATTACATTCCAGAGATAGGGAGCCCAGCATCCATAATCACAGACCATGGAATGCAATTTAAGTATAGGAGGTGGAAAAACACTCTAAATACATTGGGCATCAAGACGTACAAGACATCAGTCTACCACCCCAGCAGTAATCCAGCGGAGAGGGTGCTACGAGAAGTCGGAAGAATATTACGGACTTATTGCCATAATCAACAAAGGAAGTGGCAAGAATATTTATCAGGTACCGAGGAATTCCTTAATTTGGCATATCACCCCGCTATAGGTACCACGCCATATACGGCAATGTATGAAAAACCGCCTCCAAGAGAAATACAAGACATCATAGAATTTCCCATGAGTCAAGAATACAAATTTAATCGACTGATATTCTACAATAAATTGGCAGAAGACCAGGAAAGGCGCCAGAACAAGTATCAAAAGGCGATTAAGAAGGTAATAAACTACGAAGTTGGAGAAAAGGTACTATTGAAAAACAGGGAACCAAAATGGAAAGGCATTACCAAAATGTTGTTACTGCTGTGTACCTGATTATTAAAGATAATAACAACAATACTTATGTATTAAAAGATATCCATTCAAATAAAGTAAAAGGAACCTATAATCAATTATCAATCAAAAAATATATAGAGGAGAGATCAATAACAAAATTCAAAAATTTGTAAGACCAACTTACAGGAATTATTTGAAAAAACTATGATGAATTAAAAAGAAGTTGGATGAATAAAAATAACAAAATTCAAAAATTTGTAAGACCAACTTACAGGAATCATTTGAAAAAACTATTATGAATTAAAAAGAAGTTGTATGAATAAAAATAACAAAATTCAAAAAAAAAAAATTAGTAAGGACAACTTACAAGAACTATTCGAATTAATTATTATGAATAAAAACTAATTTAGATGAAGAAAATATCTAAATTCAAAAGGGTTGTAAGACCAACTTAAAAGAATTATTTGGAAGAAACTATTAAAATAACAAAAATTCAAATAGTTGTAAGACCAACTTACTTGAACTGTTTGAGAGAAACTATTAAAAACTTATATATAAAAAGAATTTTGGAGAAAATATCTAAAGTTAAAAAATAGGAAGTACAACTCACACGAATGATGAGATATAACTATTAAATATAATAAAAAAAATAATTAAAAAAATTAAAAAACACGACTGCCAAAAAATAAATGAATAAATAAAAAATAAATTGATAAAAACACTAAATAAAAAAAAAATAAATAAAAATAATATTTAGTAAAAATCACAAAATCTAAATAAAGTCGATTTAAAAAGCCAAAAACGAGGTATTGAAATTCAGCTCTGATCAGATTTAATGAAAATGTTATGAATGATTAAACGCATAGTAATTTTATTAGATTTAAATTACTTTTCGATGTTGAATATATATATCAATGCATCATATGAAGACTACAATTATAAAAAATATTGCTGATAAAATTTTGCTCTTCAATTTTAATTTTCAATGCAGTCGGGGGCTGTTTAATGAAAAGAACAAATCTATTTAGAAACAGCCCCCGACTGCATTGAAAATTAAAATTGAAGAGCAAAATTTTATCAGCAATATTTTTTATAATTGTAGTCTTCATATGATGCATTGATATATATTCAACATCGAAAAGTAATTTAAATCTAATAAAATTACTATGCGTTTAATCATTCATAACATTTTCGTTAAATCTGATCAGAGCTGAATTTCAGTACCTTGTTTTTGGCTTTTTAAATTGACTTTATTTAGATTTTGTGATTTTTACTAAATATTATTTTTATTTAGTTTTTTTTTTATTTAGTGTTTTTATCAATTTATTTTTTATTTATTCATTTATTTTTTGGCAGTCGTGTTTTTTAATTTTTTTAATTATTTTTTTTATTTTATTCCTTTTTGTGTTTAAAATGAGTATAATGGGAACGTGCAGTGTGTGCGTGCGTGTGTGCGTGTGTATGTGTGAAGTGCAAAAAAAATTTCAATTTTTACATAGTTTTATTTAGAAACTTTATTATGTACATAGTATAATTGGCGTATGAACTTATAAACTTATAAATATAGTATAACTTTATTTTATATACTATTATATATTATATAACTAGTATAATACAAGCATTTCGATAAATTGTTTTATAAATTATATAATTAACTAAATAATTTCATTTATTAGAAATGATAAAGAAAAAGCTTTGGTCTACAGATTTCTGAGTCGATTTAATTCCTCAAGTGAGTTTTTATCGTGCGGTTCATACAACAATTTTCGTGGATCCAGACAACTTATTGCTAATCCCTCTAATGTTTTCACACGACTTAGTGCGAATTAGGCCTGACCCTTGGCAAAAATATTACTACTCAAATCAATGAGTGCTTTGTCTAAACTAGTGTCTTGGAGTTTATGTACTGTTACAGCCCAACACAATATTAATGGGAGCATACGTCGTTCTACTTTGCCCTGGCCTCGCAAAGCATCATATTCAACAGTGGTGGGCTCTATCTTTACTCCAATACCAGCAGTATTTTCCCTAATTGATCTGTCATCAAATTCTACAAATACGGCTTGTGGAAGCTCACCAGGTTGAAGCTGATCTCGACGTAGTGCAGGCCACTCAATTTTTCTAATGATGCCGATTGCTCCGTTGACCAGACCATGATTAACATTAATGTTTTTCGCAACATTACCCTAGATCCGACTCCGATTACTAAAGAGTTTGGAATACCTCCAGTTTTGTTTGGATCCGTTGGTATGAAGTCTTTCTTTAACTTTTGTCCGTAATTTTTAGCTTCGACAGACACATCCACCGCTGCAATATTGTAAACTGTAGATGATGTTTTCAACTTTTCAGTCATCATAGCATTATATTCTTCTACCTGTTTAGTGGTTGGGAAAATACGCAGACACTCGCCATCAGCAAATTCATCTGTCAAAGGAACTCTTCGACGATCTAAAATTTCTAGCTGCTGCATGGTGAGTTGGCCGACTCGTAAATTATTTAGAATGTCTATAAAAGTAGTGTCGTTAGCTTGCCGCATATTTTGAGGTAATTCACAGAAACTAAACAGTGTCCACAAATTAATTTCAGCTGATAAGTAATGAGGCTGCTTGAAGCAGTAGGTACCACCAACTGCTTTGGATACAAGTGGCAACTGCATTAGATCGCCAAATAAAATAATATTGATACCCCTGAAGAGAGCATCATTCATTTTAAGCTGTTGCAACCTTAAGTGAATATTTCTTAGGGTAGTATAGGGTACCATTGAGATTTCGTCAATGATTAGCCAATTAATATGCTTCCACCTTAGCCGTTCCCTTTGAAGGCGCTCATCAGTAAGAGGGCGAAGAACTGTCACCTTGCCTTTTTCGATAGGAAGGGCAAAAGTAGAGTGCAAAGTGCTACCTCCAATCAATCTTGCAGCGACAACTGTGGATGCTGCTACCGTAACAGCTCTGCTTGCATGTAAATAGAAAGACGACGAATCTGTTCTACAATAATTTTCAGAGTAAAGGTTTTGCCGGTGCCTGCTCCTCCAGTAACGAACACACGTAATGGCTCAGTATTATTTTCACTTGGAAGCAATCTGTCTGAAATCATTTTGAACAATTGGCGCTGCTGAAAATTCATTAAGTTTACTGCTGTGGCATATTGTTGATCCGTCATTTCAGGTTCACCATATTTCGCAGTGAGAAATATATATAGCAAACCAATATATATATATATATATATATATATATATATATATATATATATAGATATACTTTCAGATCAGCTGTTCTCTGTTTCTCACGGATTGCACATCTATAGTCTCACACAATAGCGCGCTAACATAGTATTAGTGAGTGTGGTCTTAAATCGCGAGCACTATCTGGAGTGAACTTTACAGAATACCTTCCACTAGCGCCACCTGATGGACCAATAAATGAACAAAAAAAAATCCTTAGAACCGATCACTTGTATTCACTTCCGGTCAAAACCGGAAGTCAACTCATGGTGATATATAGCCTATGACACTTCTGGTGAAGTAAGAATCCATCGAGCCATCGAACATCAAAATCGGTAAAGCCGTTAATTAGTTATAGTGGAACAAACATACATACATACATACATACCCTACCACTGAAAACGTAACACTCCTTTTTAGCAGTCGTGTAAAAAGAATTTTTTTTAGTAAGAAAAAGCTACAAAATTCTAAAAGAGTAAGAACAAATTGCACTCATAATTTGAGTGAACTCTTACATAAAAGAATTTGAAAGTAAATGGAGTACAAATGTGTAAACTTTCTCAAACTCTCCAGAGACAAAGCAAAAAGAACATGTTCCAGTAAATAAAGAGAACAACCAATATTAAACAATTGAATAATTTAATGTTACCAGAACAATATATTAATAAATGTTAAAAGTGTCATAAGAAGGAACGTAGCAAATCTTCATAAAAACCTGTGTTAATAAAGAGAAAAAACCCTCAATAAACTATCACAGCTATAAAAACTATACTATAGTTTGTATTGTAATAGTGACTATGCTAACTATAACCACTATTATCAACAATGTAAATGAGACAATTTAAGACAAAAATGATACAGAATTTTAAATGAAAAAAAAGAGAAGAAACCAGAATATTTTATAATTTAATCAAAATAACTTAACCAAACTCACGAAGAAGATAATTTGATAAAGATGAAACAATGGAGAAGGACCAACTAAGTAAAAACCAAGTATTAAGACCAGAACTAAAAACCCTGATACCATGATGATAATATTGTTGTAATAACCACTATTATAGTGATAATTGATAAAGAAGGAATTAATGTTATGCCATGAGCAATAAAACGACTCATTGGATACCAAATGAAAAAAAAAGTCTATATAAATGCTAATTACTATGTAAACAAGATAAAAAGATGAAATGATGAAATGTATATTATACCACATACCTAAACCACATAATATGGAATGAGCTTTGATAGAGAAGAAGAGTCAAGTGTATAAAAGTATTAATTGATATAAAATATTATGAAGTGAAGAATCCAAGGATGTTTATTATTAGTCAAAAGAGACTACTTTTACTGATTATTTATTTTTATGACTGGATGTAGAAAAATTCCATCAGTCTTATATTTTGAGCGGAGATGATAATTCCTCTGGGCTCAGTTAAGTGAAGTATTGACCAGCAGAGATTGAAGCCAAATGTGCCACTCTGGACTGTTCCAACTCACATGTTAGGGAATGTTAGGGAGTAAACATACAGGTGAGGAAGCACCAAATAAGAAAGGATATAAAATGATAATGTTATACACAAGATTGATGATTACTTATTAATGAAAAAAGAAGCTAATGAAGGAGATACATATCATCTGAGACAAAGCAAAGTTGGAAAAAGAAGGTATATAGAGTGAAATCACGAATAAAATATGGTAATTAAAAGGAATTAGTAGTAATTATTTCATCCATACTAAGAGTATGATCTGAACTAATCACTTTTACAGGAGAGCATATGTAGCATAACAGAATTATCACCTTAAAATTTAACTTAATACAACATGAATAAAGAAGAAAAGGTCAATAGTGAGTGAGAAAAAGTAAATGGTTAAAAAATAAACTAAAGAAACTGTTCATTAAGTCAATAAAAGGTTAATAAAATTAAACTGAATAACAAAGAATACTCTTGGTCCATATATAAATAACCAACTATATAAAATCACAATAAAACAGCAGTATACCCAGTAGGTTGGGGAGCAGTAAAAGAAAAGACAAAGGTAAAAAGTAAACAAAATATTAATAAGGGGAAAGTTATTAAATTAAGAAGCAGAAAAACCAAGACACAGAACCAATAACAAATTAATAAGGAGCTGTAAATGAGAGAAGGACATGAAACCACAAGATAAGAAAATACTAATATAATAAGAAGGAAGAGACAAAATATGTCAAGGTTCATAAAAGGAATATATCAACAAGAAAGGATATCCACTAAAACATTATGATGAATGAATATACCCAATTGTTACACAATTGAAACCAATGATAAATGTCAGACCAAATAACAAGTTACAGGATACAATACAGTTAAAATAAAATTGTAAACTAAATTGTAAGCCTAGTTTAAGAATAGAGTGAAAACAATTAAAAAGACTACCAATAGTGTAGAAACCAACCAAAACTTACCCTAGTGTGAGAAGTCATTTAAAAAGACTACCAATAGTGTAGAAACCAACCGAAACTTACCATAGTGTAAAAAATTGTTTAAAAGACTACCATTAGTGTAGACAATAATAAGTAACACACTATAATAAAGAATAGTGTAAGAAATATAAATCAATTAAAAAGACTACCATCAGTGTAGAGAAATACCATAAAAAAAAACCTAAAAATAAAAGACAGTCTAATGACTAAGAATAGTTTTAATAATAAAAGTGTTTTAAAAAATTAAGTAATATAAGAATATAATAGGTATAAGATGTTTTTTTTATTGTATTAGCAAATTAGGTATAGTGGATACAAGAGACAGTTAATAACTGAAAGTGTCATTAGTTATAAGATGTTTTTATTTTAATGTGTTATCAAAATAGTTATAGTAATTAAAAGAGACAGTTAATAACTGAAGGTGTTAGTAGGAATAAGATGTTTTAATAGGATAAGGTTTGTTATAAAAGGAAACATAAAAACAAAGGACAGCCAATGACTGATAATATTGCTGATAATAAGATGTTTCCATTATAATTCTGTATATATATAAAAAATAATAGGCATAAGATGTTTTTGTTATGTTTAAGTGATATAAAAAAATTAGTAGATATAAGATATTCAGTTGTATTTGAAATAATGTTCAATAATTTCCAAGTTTGTTAAGGAAGAGAAGACAAGTAGGTAATAGGAATATTGTATTTTTATTAAACAGTAAACCATATAAAGAGTAATAAGGCAAATTAACTAACACACCACAATAGAAAAACAAAACATCATTGTAAACCAAAATCATCTATCATAGAGTCAAATCCAAATAAATAAATTCAATCAAACAGTATGTAATGAATAGAAACTAGTCCATACAAAACAAAGATATGAAAATGTAATCAGTACAGAAACAAATATTAGCAAATGTAATGACAAAAGAATAAAATTAACTTTATTTGGAAATAAGTAATACTAGGCCTAAGGGGTACTCAACTCAGATAAAAAGTAAATTAATCAATATTGGAGTATTATAACAACAAATTATTAACAACAAGCAATAATCATGGAGTGAATAAGATTATTTAAGGGAAATATTGACATAAAATCACTTGTACAACATTTAAATACTAAAATTGTAAAAAAATACAAGGCCTACAATAAATAGCAAAAATTGTAAATTTTAGGCTTATCTGAACTTAAAACAGACCCAATTATATATCAAATTATGTAAAATTAGCTTAAGAATATTGCTGAATAGTTAGATTTTCGTAAAATTAATAAATAATTAAGTTACAGCAATAAATAGGAAACTTGTCATGTATGTTTATGAGTTGAAATCAAATCCAACACATGTAAATTTGTAAAAAAACAATGGGAAGAGGAAAAAGACATTTTATAAATTACCATAAAACGACAACTTTAAGTCATCAGTCTATTGTTAATCGTGAAAGTGTACAGATCAGAATTTACTGACGGAAGATCTAAAAAATAGAAATAGTGTAAAAACAATGACGTACAACCTCAAAAAGTGTTACTGAGGTTACCAAATGGAAAACAACACCACTACTTAATAACTAACACCAAACTGAACCAGAACAACTACAATAGTAATATCCATTACTAGAACGAGAAATCAACCGCCATTTTGAGAAAAATTCAACAAATATTATCTGGACACGAACTCGACATATTGAACACAGAACACTGCACCAATAAACTATCACAGAACGACATCGCCGAGGAGGGAAGAACACTTCACACAATTTTCCAGGGATACTACAACCTCGCAGAGGAAGGAATTCGCATTTATTTCTGAGGGAGAAGAACATAGCGTCAGCGTTGTGTAGCAGAAATCAACGAGGTGAACGGCGGCCATTTTCATTGCAGAGCAACCAGCACTTCGACACTGCCTCCACGAGTCAGTGACGTCATTCTACGAAATGGTTCGATGTTTACTTAATTGACAATTTTCATAATCCTCTTATTTTTCAGCAAATAATAATTTATTTTAAGATAATTGTAAGTATTGTATCTTGTTCCTTGCCCTCTCTGACCATTTCGACAGTTAAAAGAACCCAAAATAATTAATTTGGTAACATTATATTTTGTCATTTTTGTTCACAATCGACCTGAGCGAATCTCAATCAATGCCTGGTCCATGCGCGTAAGATTGGTGCACAATTTCAAATTTTAAGAAATAAACATCACAATTATTCAATTACATGTGTTCATAATTATTTGTACAATAAATATTAGTTTCTTCTTTCTTCTAAAAATAATTTAGAGTTATTAGAAAAATATACCAAGAAGAAGAAGAAGTGGAGCGAAGTTAGAAAAGAGAATACTAGATCCGACTACATAACTAGATTATCTATAGAGAACAAATATTTTAAAAAACACAATATCTCATTTCTTCAATTGAAAGTAATTAAAAAATTTACAATTAATTAATTATTAAATTAATTAATTAAACAAAAAAAATTTTATTAGATTTATAACTAACAACAAAATTTTTTATTATCAACATAATACACATTGTACATTATTATCTATCTATTTTATTTGTTTTATAACATTATTTATGAACAAATAATAACATAGTAAGAATTTAATGTAAACCAAAAAACCCTGCAGATTCTGTAAAAGATAGATCTGACATTATCAGATAAAAGGCATGTTTTTAAATAACAAAATGTATAATAAAAGATCATACTGTATATTAGAATTAAGAACCAATTGTTACATGTTATAATAATTAAATCATTTTATTGTTAGAAGTAAAAAATAATCACAGGTACCCAAACCAATGTTAGGCCTATTATATCATTTAAGAGTTTTGTAGGAAATTAAGGTTTGTAATTATGATTGATATTATTAAAACGTTTATTAACCGCATAAAAACATATTTACGAAGGAGAAAACAAAAGATTGTAATAAAATTATAACGTAAAAATAATGTATTAGCCTAAGCCAAACATTAAAATTGTTCATTTTATTATTAATGTATGGAAATATATCATGTGAGGTCTTGAAATGATCCAACTAAAGCAAGCAATGCAATGCTAATAATATAATAACAATTGTAATTATCATACGAAACTTATGTTAGTTTTAAGAATTTTGTGAATTATGATATAGAAACAACATAATCTCAACACCAAAAACAGACGCCGTCGTTGATAATGATGTAATTATCGTTGACCATGACATAATTATCAACCAATTGGAATTTTATGTTTGGAGTGTGTGGACTCCGAAGGAATGGTTCTCGACACCAAAAACAGACGCCGACAATAAAATAATTGAAAGCATCGCTCGCATTCTTGTATCATCATCCAGAGTATTAACAACAGCTCTCCGCGTCACTTTTAACCTCAAAATAATAGTACGAATCAACTTCAAGGAGGTTAGGTGCCCCATGTAAACAAGAACATAACCCAGAAAAAATATAAAGTGTTGTGAGTTAGTGGTGACATAATAAGGGCAATAAAGTGAATTATTAAGTGAAATGTGAATAAGAACCAGTGAATAACAAAAGGGAAGTATAGTGTAA
Organism: Magicicada septendecula; assembly: GCA_034769895.1. Classification (NCBI taxonomy): domain Eukaryota; kingdom Metazoa; phylum Arthropoda; class Insecta; order Hemiptera; family Cicadidae; genus Magicicada; species Magicicada septendecula. The sequence continues at coordinate 322,907,975 of CM068370.1, read as the reverse complement.
ATACTTCGAAAATATTTAACCAAACTATAAATCATAATATTGATATAACCTCATTACTTTATATACACTTATGTACGATATATCACTACACAAGAACACTAACACATTAGTAATTTTTAACCATTTTAATTATTAATCCGTTGAGTTTCATGTTGGAAACTGTTTAATGCATTCACATGAGGGTAACCTCAAATTAACCACTGTTCGGCCTATACGAACTTTTTATTATTGTTAGATGTAAGATAGTATTTGTGTTTACCCTAAACAAATCATTATTGTAAAGCTTAGTAATTCGTGACAGTTAATTTCGTTAAATATTATTGTAGATCAAAAGATTTCATGACTGAGAGTAATATAAAATAATTTCTAGTAAGTTATTATATCGCTGAGCGAAAATTATAATAAGCCAGGTCAATTTATTATCGAATCAAATGTTATTTAATTGAAGTTAGAAGCGATAAAACACAGTCGAAGGAAGAATAAATGAATTATAAATCAGATTAATTTAGTACGACTTATTATTTTCATAATTGATAATTTTTTTATTTATGAAGGTTGGAATTTTCAATCAACCTTAATGATTACATTGGCAGTACCTAATCTTGAGGCACCACGTATTATTTAAATTCTTAAACACAATAAATGAATTAACATAAAAGTGAACCAGAATAATAATATTCAAATGAATAATTTCAAGTAACTAAATAAGATATTGATTTCACTAACAACAATAACTTTATGGAATGTTAATCTAAGGTTCCATATGGCGCCCAATTTAATTCAAATCCACCAATAAAGAAATTTTGGTAGTGTTAATAAATCTAAATCCCATTTAATTAATTGAATGGACCAAATAGGATAGAACTTTTACTGACTTAACTACAACAAAGTGAGACGTTCTACCAGATTATATCGACCCCGATATTATTTATTACATTATCAACGTGAGAGTAAACAACAACACATCAGTATAAACGACAAGGTACGTTATCACAAGGTAAGTAAAACTCTTGCATTACAATATTGACAATATGTAACAATATATTAACAATATGTATATATAAATGCACAAACACTTGTATCAAACAACGAACTGTAACATATGAACACAGTGGAAAATGTAACAATCTTTAATAATTTGTTTACTCATTGTCTGCATTGGCATTTTGATAAATGTTTAATATATAATGTACGCTGGAGCATATTTACAATTTAGGTTACAGAATTTCATGAGACTGCTTCAATTTAATTTACTTTAAACAGCTTAAAATTAATGGGGAATAGTATTTTAAAAAAATGGTATTATTGAATAAAACATCTTTTCTTAACTTTATAGACAAAGTTAATTACCAGAAGTCCCTTAGCGTTATAATGGAATTTCTCTTCCCTTGCATTCTGCACAACAAGCCCCCTGCTATCATACCTGTACAGTCCTTCGCCAAACTTGACAATACGATCCATTGTGTTATATTCCATAGGTATTATGTTTCCTCTGAAAAAGGTCCATACATGTTTCAGTGATCAAAAACATAAACACATTCCATACGCACAGTGAAATTAAAATTATTGCACACACAATATAAGTAGACCATCTACGGTATAAAAGATATGGCTGTGTGTGAGATAAAATACTGTATATGGCTAACTATATTAAAAGAAGAAAACTATTTATTAACTATAACCAAATAAATTGATTGAAGATTAGCATGCAAATTAAGACAAATAGAAATACGATTTTTATAACATAAAATTAATTATATATAATATTATAACAAAAATATTTAATTATTTCTTATACAAGATAAATTAGGAATAAATAAGAGATTCATTATTAAATATAAAAGGCATAATATAAATATTGTAAGTCAGAAAAAAATTATACAATTTATAAACATATCAGTGAACAGAATTATTGCATCACAAACACGTATAAGGTATCACAAAACCACATTAAAAATTAAACTACAAAACCAATTGTGAGACATGGCCGAATATTCAAGATTATGAAATTCTGAAAAAATTCTATCTTTATATGTAATTTGTTAACATGTGTTTCTTAGGAGAATATAGGTAAATCTACCCCTGAAGAAATAGAAAATTAAGTAAAATTGTCTATGAGGATTAAACAGATTTTTACTAGTTATCATGCATTTTACTACTAATCAAGCAAGTATTCTGGTCTATATAAAATAAATTTACCTGTATGTAAGTGAAAGCATGTTTCCATTGGCATCATATTTAAACCCCCATGGTTCTTGTGCTTCAACAGCTGCCAGCTGTCCATCCGGATCCCATGTTAAGTTTTTAACATTTGTATATGTATTAACACCAACATTTCTAGTGTATGTTCTTGTCTGACTTATACGGCTGTTATCAAAAGTAATAATATATTAGCTTAAATTATATTTGAGAGAAAGGTGTAAGAAAAATAATATGCTTTTTACAAAAATAGTGGAAGAAATCAGAAATCAATTAATGCAAAAAACAGAAAGTTTTATTCAGCATTTCATAAAATACTGAAAATATCAATGATCTAGACATATGCAAAAGAATGTATAGATGGTACGTGATAAAAAGCTTAAATATGTTTTTAATTTTTGAATACACTTCTATCTGATATTATCAAATTATAATTTCTTTTCGAAAAAAAAAAACATTGAAAAAAACATGTTCATCAACCCCACACACTGTACATTTTTCTATATCCAGCTCATATTCATGTATTCATTCTACATTGTGTCTGTGTACACAATAGATTCACACATGTATTTATACTTATAATAATAATGAATATCGAAATAAATACACAATTTTTGACAAGAATGTGATACTAAACTAATCTTCCAATTCAAATGGGTTAACGACTTGTGGGTATTTATAGCTTAAGGATTTTTTATAAGTTAAAATTAAAGCATTACTCACTTGCAAGAATCATATGCAAATTCCATTCTGAACACTTCCATCCGATGTATTGTGACTGAAACTTCTGAAACCTGGAAATATCTATTAGTTATTCTGCTGAATACTGCAGTTCCATCTGACAATGATGTTTCATTGGGATGAGGCCAGCTTACCTGTAATAAATACAGAATTTATATGAATAATAAAAACGCCTCCTAGTTAACAAGCTTGAAAGCTACTGATGACCACAGTTTAGCCAGTACTTAACTCATAATTTTGTACTACTTAAGTTTGGAAAAGAGAACATTTAGGAAAGAAAATATACAGACACACAGGAATAGTTTCTGTAAAGGGAGAAAAGGAGCAAGAGGGGCAGAGCTGTATAATAAATAAATACATCATTAAGAATTCAACAAGGAATTCATTATACACCCAATGAGGAAAGAAACATGCCTAAAGTTCTACAAGATGATGGCCCTCCCCACACTTCTCTATGGGTCTGAGAATTGGACTTTAATTAAGTCCAAGGCCAATCATATTCAAGTGGCCAAAATGAAATTTCTCAGGAATGTGGCAGGATATACTATTCAAGATTGTAAAAAAAAATGTCGATGTACAGCAGGAGCTGAATATTATGAGCATTCATTCATTCATTCCTCTGGCACTACAGCCCACGATGAGCCTTGGCCTCCCTGACTAGTCGGCTTCAAAACACCTTGGTCCTCCAGCCTTCGCCTCCAATCCCTGATACCCATCCTCCTGAGGTTATCTTCCACATCCTGTAGCCACCTTCTTCTAGGTCTTCCTTTCCTTCTTTGCCCATTTATTGTCCCTCTAAAAATTGCTTTGGGCATTCTGTCATCCTCCATAATGCATACATGACCCAACCAGCTGATACTCTTAGATTTGATGAACTCACTATATCCTCACCATCTATCAATTCCCCTGTTGTTCTGTATACGTCATTCTTCACCTTCCTTCACCGGTCCAAAGATTTTTCTTAGAATTCTTTTCCGAAGACTCTTAAATTATTCATGTCACTATTAAGTCTAGTAGTGTCCAGGTCTCCACAGCATATGTCACAACTGGTCTTATTAAGGTCCTGTATAATCTAAGTTTGGTTCTTTTGCTTACTAAACTGGATCTGAAAATTTGCTGGTGGACATAAAAAACTCTATTATGCAATATTGTGAGTATACTTGATAGAATTGTCCTATATTGGCTAAAATGGTTTGAACATCTTAGGTGAATGCTGCATCCCCAAACAACTACGGAATTAACACTGTTGCAAACCACTGTAGACAAATTTTCTGATTAGCCCTTTCAAGCTTCACAGCTCATCATCGGATTGGAAAGATACAATAATGGAACAAGACTACTCCTTTATATCTCCACTTACCCTACAACACGTTCACATTTTTGTAAACAAGCCTCAAGGTTAACACCCTTCCTTTAACTTACTGGTGGGTTCAGTCACCTGTGTCGGTATTTTTATATTTCTACTTCATTCTGTGTATATGTATGTATGTGTGTATGTGTATGTGTATTACTTTTTCTATGCCTAACGTTTTAAAACCTCTCTCATTCATTACTTTTAACTATAAGTTCCTTTTTGGCATAGTTTTGATATGCATTATATTGTCAAAACCTTCCCTCTTTCTTTCAATAATTATAATGTAAACAACAACATCGGTAAACACCATTTTCTTCCAGTCCTAACACCGTCTGTGGGAGTGGTCACTCGCCATTTTCAGTTAGTTACCCTTATTTCAAAAACATTCCATGTGCGCTAATTACTTTCTAACCCTAATGTTCTCTATCCCCCCACTACCTTTTCCTTTTTAATTATATTATAAAATATTTTTTCATATTTGCTTGAGTTTTCAGTTGACTGCATTCTAGTGTTTTATGATTTAGGTGTCCAGGAATAGTAGTGTGTTGTTTTTCTTTATTTCTTTCATAAATGTTATATTAGGGTACATAAATTGCTCCAGAGTTGGTGAAAGTTTTTCAGGTATCCTATTAATTCTGACCAAATGTTCATATACATGAATGATGTCTCCATCAAAAAACATGCTGTTCAAAATAAATAGAGTGTACGCCCCTGAGGGGGACATCAATGGAGAATGTGTCAAAACATCGAACACATAAAAAGAACTGCATTATGTAACATAGAAAATAAAGTAAAGCAAGCAGTGGATATTACTTACTGTAAACTGTCCCAATTGTGATTTGGCACCAGTCTTTGGACTATATTGCAGTGTATGTTCTGGCAGGCTTTGTCCTCCTATTCGACCTTGTACTGACACTACTCTAAAATTATCGTCATACTGATATGTTAATTTTGCATTGCTAAGACCAGTTTTAGGCCCGTAATCAATTCTTTCTTCAATTAGAAGGCCACCTGAATATTGGTAATCCCAACGGTATTCAAAATCTTTTTCAGAGTGTAAAACCTGACTTGGTAAACCAGTTGTTAACAGCTGTTTTATTTGGGTTATGCCATCTCCATGGACAATCTGAAATACACAAAAGATATATTAGTTCCAATTCAAACTGAATAGAAGTGTTTTCATATTGTAATTGAATGTAAAATACATATTAAAAATCAATACTACACAACAAACAAATGTATTCAATGAATTACTAATAAATAAAACGAATAAATATCAATATGAAATAACACGGTGGTTTAATTTTAAGCTGTCTGTGGATATTATAAAGCAATATTACAATGTTCATTACGATAAAAATTGTAAATACAGACATTATATAATACAATACCCTTTCAAAATATCCATTTGATATTTGAAAAATGGAAGCACAAAGGCTGAAATAATATTGGAACTGCATGGTTGCTGGAAAATGATATATGATAACTAAAACCGGTTTGGTTAGTTTTTATGGTTTGAAGATAAGATGTCTGGCAATGTCACTTGAATGGCTTTGCATCACTATAAAGGCCAAGAAAGATGTTCTTAAACAAAGTGGTTGCCAAAACAGGTTTGGAAAAGAATATGGATTTCAAACAAGTTTCTTACCAACAAATGTGGTTTCCAAGTAACGTAAGAGGCTTTATGTCTTTAAGAGAAAAATATGCCCTTATGTTTCTGCAAGTATGTTATACTACCCTATGTACAGTTTTAGTTCTAAAATAAACTTTAGTTATGAATGTAATTAATTAATAATAAATGTAATACCAGACTAGAATTATTACTTTTATTAATAGGTTGCTGAATATTACAGAAAGATATAGTCAATTAAAGAGTAATGCCAGCCACACTGCCTCTTCCGAGCCAATTTGGTTGTACAGAAAGGAGCCTATTATTTTCAGAATTATTTATTTGTTTTAGTTTTCACGGTAATTGAAACATATGAATAAAAAATAACATATTAACTTACTTCAGCTAGATGTCCACTAGTATGGTATCTGTATAAAACTCGAGCACCATCACCAGGGTATACAGTCTGTAACAGTTTGCCAGAGTGTGTATAATGCTGTAAATATGAACGTGTTGAGCTTGGAGGAGTATATGTGTATCGTGTGAAACCGAGAGATGGTTGTGAAGAAAATGTGTGACGAGTACCAGATGGCAATGTTACATGGCGTAATCCTCCCAACTCATCATAGACAAGAGTGAATTTTCGCCCACTTGGTAACTGTATTCGAGACAACTGAAATACAGATACAAAATTATTGATCACAAAAGTCATGTTAATATGCTAATGAATATAGGCTATGTAATAAAACAATAGTGTTAGTATACATAAAATATGATATATATACATATGCACACATGCAGTGCATTATTTTATTTACAATTTGTTAATTTTTTGACCTAATGACATAAATGATTTTAAGAAATGCTAAAACTTAAGACTTAAAGTAATAATCCTACATAAACTATTTAATTTTAATTTGACACCCTTTTTATTCTTCTATATTATAATGGTACAGTGAATACAATTACATACTGCAATAGAACATTGCAGTAAAGGAAACTGTAGCCCGGACTACATGCTGATATATCATTTTATAACGTTACAGACATGTTAAAATTTGATTTTTGTTTGATTCTGTTAATTAGAGATAAGTTTTGAATTAAGAATTGGGTAAAAGACTATTATGTATCAAAATGCCCATAAATTTATTTGTGATTATGTCATGTGCGAGTTTTGATGTGCGAGTGCGCGTGTCATTCGTATTTTATGAATAACTCTGTAATAAATGAACGTATTGAACTGAGATGTGGACAGCTCAAGCATCTTAAATAGCGCTATATTTTCTGTGTGTCAGAGACTTGTTACATACTATTTTAATAGGGATTTTTGAGTAAAAATCAACTTTCTATAGATTCCTTATCTTTTGGAAGTAATGAGGTTTGTAGATAAAATCTATACCTGCTTCTGCAGAAATCTGCCAATCTGTTCAAGAAGTTTGTCTATCAGTTCTACCCATCAATCACATGATGGGTGTTTCGACCAATCAGCGGCCCCAATTTTCATTAAGATTGGGTCTCCGGCAACATAAGTCTAGTCAGTTCCATCCAGCAGGTCGAATATTACAGACATGCTCTCTGTGCGAGTTTTTCGAACAGAAACGTTAGCTAATACCTTGTATTGGTACGAACTCAACATTTCTCAAATAATAAAATATTTATATAAAACAGTGCTAGTCTTGCGTGAGGCAAGATTTCCGCATAGTGGAAGTTTACCCATCCGGGATACTCCTGTGTTAACGCGAGGACACCTCAAGATGTGGGAAGGTGCACGCTTAAAGCACCATAGTAAATAAATATTAAATTACAGCCTAGTTTAGTACCTTGAGATAAAGAGTAAACTGTTATCGGGTGTGTCGGCATGTGTGCGTACAAGAGGAGTGTCAGCGAAGCATCAGTGTGCGGAGAGTAGCAGATGATGAGGGAACAGATTTTAACGGATCACAGGACCAGCAGTGAGATGAATCAACATATTTAGATAAAACGTTCAAGTAACAATTGATATTTTAAACAGATCAGTTCTGATAATTCAAAGACAAGTATTAAATTAAAATAAATTATTTGTGAATTACAGACCATTTTTAAAATTTGTTTCAAAATATACAACCTTGCTCCAGATAACTGACTATATCGTTCAATTATTACTATGCCTAATATATGATTTGTTGCAATACATACGAATAATGTATAAAAAAGACAACACACTCTCGGTAAGTTTAAAAGTTCCTTTCTTGTTTTATTAGTAATATAGCCATTTGAACTGTTTTGGGAGTTAAATAAAGATTACAAGATAAAGATGAATTCAAATAACACTGTGATGGTACAATTCTGGTGCAATCTTAAATCAACAAAAACATGGTATAAAAGGCCATAAGTATTGTATTCATTCATTTTTAACAATTTGGTCATAATTGATTAAACATTTAATAATCCCTGTAAAGTTTCGGTGAGTGGACTATATAAATGTTTTATAACACACAAAAGTGAATTGACAGGATTCTGACCGTTTTTCATTGCGGTCAAACGACGAAACACAGCAAAAAACGTATGTCGCATACCGAGATAAGGCGACGAGCCCTGATGACGTCAGTGGGGAGGAATGTATTTCTGTAAACAACTCGAGGCTTGGCGAGATGAACGAAGCTTGATGACGTCGCTGTTACCCCACCTACGCAATGCGAAACAAAGAGTCTTGGTCATTTTCTTCTAGAGCGTGAACACAGCCGGCCAGCAAACAGTTCACCGAGTGTGAATTTTAACTTTTACACCACTAAAAGTGGTTAATTAACTATATAAAATCTCGGAAATGTTGGGGCGATAAAGAACTTGCACAGGTGTCATCGGCCGATGGATCGTCCATCAACGGCGTGCGTGTAGGATCTGCCCAAAGTGTTTTCGTGGGCAGACACGACGGTGTGGGCCATAAACATGATGTAAAGTAAGAACAGATTGCACGATCGGACGACCCTAGCAGTGCGGTGAGACCTGTCCAAAATTGGTGAAAACTTTCCAACATAAATTCTATTTCAAGCAACATAACATCAATTCAAAATTCACTTAATAATGACCAATAAAAATTTTATTTAAAACATTTTAAATGAGCTCAATAAAATAAAGAAATTGTACCAGAGCGAGAGAGGGAGAGAGTGCCTTAAATTTTCTAAGTGCTGGGTTGTGCTAGATATATATATAATATATCAATATATCAATATTTATTCATATATCAATGTTTCATGTTTAATGTTTATTTTGGAGGGTTTGATGTTTGATGTTTGATAGACGCCCCATGGTGTAAGATGTACTTGTACGTATATAAATAAATTGGGTAATCTCATTGGTAACAATTTTAAACAGGTATTATTATTTCAAATAACAATTTCCGCTAATCAAGAGTTCGCTTAACGAATTCCTGCCCTATAGTGACTTTGAAAGGTAAGTAAAATTACAAAGTTATTTACGTCTATATATATATATACTTATATCAAGATGGCGCCCGACTTTTGAAATCATTGCTTATATCGTATATCGTATGTTTTCTTGCGCCAGAACAGGGACACGACTATTTGTGACTATAGTTAAATATAGTTACAAATGGCTCCCGTAATAACAGGGACCTGCCTTAAAATTTTATGTGAGTAAGCCTATAAAGAGAGCGGAAAAGTTTATCTGAGGTAATAAACCCAATATTAAATACGTAAACATAACCCAACTTTTACGAGGTTATGTTATAAGATTGTATGCATGCGTATATTATAAAAAAGCAAAAATGAGTACTACGGCTGCTTTGATGCAGTTATTGTTAATGAAATTTGATAATTTAGACAAAAAGCTAGATGAGCAAAAAGTTGATTCTGATGTTCAATATACTAACTTGATGAACAAATTTGATAAACAGAGTGTAAGATTTGATAATTTTGATAAACAATTTAATGAGCAGAAAAATGAAATCATAAATAGTCTGGATATCAAGTTTAACGAATTAAAAACTGAAATTAAAATTCGTAATGATAATCTTATTAAGCAGTGTGATAAAGTGATTAAAATATTGGATCAGAGTTTAATTCAAATAGAAAATCAGAATGTGAGTAATAGTGAAAATAGTACGAAAAACGAAGTACTGACTAACAAAGTAAATAACAGTGATAACTCGAATAATGAGTTTACAGGTAGTAAGAATATGATGTTAGAAAATGATAATGAAAGTATGATGAGTGAAAATGAGGTGTTTGAGTGTATTGAGTCAGAGAGAGAGCTTGGAGAAAGTATAGTTTTACAAGGGGTGCAGGGGTTAGAATTTTCTTTTGATGTTGTGTTAGGGGATGAAGAAAAGTCTTCACGTATTTTTCATAAGGACAAGAGTTCCTTAAATTTATATTTGGGAGATGATAGGTCTACAAATAAAGTTTCTTGGTGTTTTTGTGTACCTCATAAGTGGTGCAGTAATTTTGAGTTAGTGACCCCTCCATATTTGGAGAGAGAGAGTGTAACTTGGTATTATGGTGAGAAATATATTAAGAGAGAAAGTATAGAGAGGTGAGAGAAAGAAAGTAATAGAAATTTTTACAGTAAATAGAAAGTACAGAGAATTGGTAGAAAGGTTAGGGGTAGAGACGGTGGAGGAAAATAATGAATACTTACCTTGTAGTAACAGTGAAATTGAAATAATAATAGATAAGGAGAATAATGGTATCAAGTACAGTAGACTCTCGGCTACCCGACTCCCGCCTATTCGACCTCCGGCCTATCCGACCTGCCCAACCCGCTACTCAAAAAAAAAAAAAAAAAAAAAAAAAAAAAAAAAAAAAAAGGTACATATGCAGTATTTCCAATCCGATTACTAGCGCCTTCAAACGTCATGTGAGCAATCCCGCCACGCGGATGAAGGCGCTTACGCATGAATCACCAGTTACCAATACAGTACGCCAATTGATTCATGTTGTGACAAGAAAGTTTCGTGTTCCTACTTGAGTGTGTAACAGGTGCATCAGTCAGTCTGTATCCAGAAGTCAGTCTGTGCAGTTCAGTCGTTCGTGGATTGTTAATTTGTTATAAAGTGTGTATACAGTATTGTTGGTGGCTTTTATTTTTAAGTGAAATATGGGTGACAAACGAAAGAAAGTGGTAGTAACTTTGGAAGAAAAACTGCAAGCAATAAAAAGAATGGATTCTGGTGAGTCGGTAAACAAAATTGCACTGGAGTTAGGAGTTGGAAAAACTACTGTGGGTGATTGGCGAAGATATCGCGCAGAGATTGAAAAATGGTGTTCTAATCAACCAAGTAGCAGTGGCGTGAAAGTTAGAAAAACTATGCAAAAAGGAAAACATGTGGAAGTTGAAGAGGCTTTATATCTGTGGTATGAAAATGTGAGGGGGAAAGGATTGACGGTTTCAGGCCCCTTGCTCCAAGAAAAAGCGATTCAGTTTAAGAAACATCGAAGGAGATGATGGTGAGTTTACTGCCAGTGACGGGTGGCTTGATCGCTGGAAGAAACGTTTTGGTGTTTGTCAGATGACGATTAGTGGTGAAGCATTGTCTGCTAATAAGGACGCTGTCCCTGACTTTAAAAAACACTTTTTTGACCTGCTTGATAAGGAAGGTATTTCCGGAGAACAAGTGTACAACTGTGATGAGACGGGTTTGAATTACCGTATGTTGCCGTCTAAAACACTAGTGTCTAAACAGGAAAAGGCCACACCAGGGTTCAAGAAGAGCAAGGACCGCGTTACAGTTTTAGCTTGTAGTAACGCAACCGGAAACCACAAGTTGAGACTGACCTTGATTGGAAAATCTCGCAAGCCTAGAGCTTTTAAAAATCTTAAAGATTTAAGTTCTTTGCCCCTGCATTATACCCATCAAAAAAAGGCGTGGATGAATGGAGAAATTTTCAAAAATTGGTTTGAACAGGAATTTGTGCCACAAGTTGAAAAACATTTAGCTGAAAACAAACAAGGAAAGCAATCCTAATTTTGGATAACGCTCCTTCACATCCAGCAAATGACCAATTAAAAGATGGAGACATAAAAGCTTTGTTCTTGCCTGCAAATGTTACATCTATATGTCAGCCAATGGATCAGGGAGTGCGCCAAGCTTTGAAAAAGAAATATCGACGTAGGCTACTAAGCTATATCATTGGGACAATTGATAATACAGAAGTTGCGACGGCACTACAGTCAGTAGACATGCTTGACGTCATCAGATGGATGTCCGAGGCATGGGATGAAATTCCATCTTTAACACTTGTGCGATCGTGGAAAATTTTGCTGGATCACAGAGCCAGTGATAAGTGGGAAGAGGTAGAACAGCAATGTGATGTGGAAAATGCAACTGATAACACTGCGCTTGTATCGCTGTTAGAAAAAGTTCCCGGATGTGAGGAAGCTTCATTGGAAGACATCACAGAATGGTTGGCAAAGGATGAAATTGAAGAAATTGCAGACGAAGATATTGTAGCGATGGTATTAAATGAACAGCCGATTGAAGAGGAACAAGGTGATGAACCCTCCGATCGTATAACCCACTCCGAAGGCCTGAAGGCGATCGAGACGGTAGGCATATACATTGGCCAGCAAGAAGAAGCAACACCAGCAGACATCATATTGTTACGACGGTCTACTCGATCGTCGTAGGTACAGTGGAAACAAAATAAGTACAAGACACCAATTAAGTCACTAATCACACCTTTAATTGTTACAGTAAAACAGTTCGTAATTAACAACACAGTCTACAGTAAATCAAATGAAAATTGTACACACGCAATAAAATGTCCACAAATATTAAAACTCAATTTTATTACAATTATACCATCTGATTATAAAACGCAACACTTCAATAATAACTACTTGAACGTACGCAGTAATAACTCGAACCGCTCTGGAAATATATCGCACTAATACTCTCGATCCGCACTATCAAATATCTCGCATTGAACTGAAAAACTAAGGCCGCTACCCGATGTATTTATAGTCACGCTCACACACCAGAAGCTTCCAAACTGCGTCTTATCTCTCGTGAACTACGTAATTACTACGCCCTTGACACAGTCCGAGCGCCCGAGCGAAGCCCGGCACAGTCAAGAAAATTCTCGCAAAATGCGTCTAGTAGCACGTACACCACACGCTTACATCGAGATCCTTCTGGCATATTCGATAAACGCGTACATTGTTCTGTGCTGTCGTAGCAATATGTTTACGTAAGTGGAAGGATATAGCGGCGAGGAAATTAATGCGAGGACAGAAGCAGGTCTTAATTACAGACTTTTTCAAACCTTAGACAATGTAAGTTTCACTTGTTCTTTCATTATACAGTACGTAGTTTTAGGTTATTATAATTTGATTCATATTAACAACTAATTTGGTTGAAAGCTTTCGTATAAATTAAAACTCATAGTAAAACTCATTCAACTTATTGTTAACTACACATTTTGTTTCGTCCTTCAAATAAAGGTTTTGTGAAAGATACTGTAGTTGCGAATTCTTATTTCAATTCTTTCTAATTCATTTATTACTGTACGTCATTTATAAGGACAAACTGAAATGACGTACGCATCCAAATAGCAACAAGTACATTCAACACAATAGGGTGGCGGTCATTGACCTTACAGAGGCTGGTATGCCTACGGCTCCAGTGTATCCGACTTTTTTGCTGTCCGACCCGGCCGACCGCCACATTAGGTCGGATAGTTGAGAGTCTACTGTACTTACCTGTGGCAGAAAATTATGATGATAATTACGGTAATAACCAGATTGTAACATATAATAATGATGGAGACAAAACCATACTCGATCGTGACTTGATATATGAAATTGAACTTGTGAATAAATATGAAATAGTTGATAATTATTATGAATATAATGTTTATAATAATAAAATTTATTTATTAGACAATAAATTAAATAGACCTAAGATTAGGATGTTATTCAACGATGGAGGATAGACTGTTTTAATTGTGTAATGAACATTTAATATATGTGAAAAGTGGTATTGAATTGGACTGCATATGGACTGATTTCAATTAATGACACAATAATGAAGTTGGATTGTATATTTTTCATTGTTTTATATGTATTTATGTCAATGTATTTATAGGTTTTGACAATTTTTGTGTATTACAGGTGTAATGGTACAATTTTGAAGGATGTATGTTTTTTTATTTCATTTAATAACAACATTTGGAAATGATCTGTTTGGACACCCTTTACGGCCACCGAGACCACTAACACTTGTTTGGACACCCTGTATACAATCCTGTACCGGTCTGTGCCTAGTGCACAACGATAACACTGTTGGAATGTCAGCCTATGCGCACATGCGTGTATCCTCCATTGGGGAGAAGTAACAAAAACTTTGTAAATAACGCTCAACTACAATGGAATGTGGCGGTGAGTGTGCGCACGTGTGCCGCTATCTGTACTCTCGACACCAAAGTCGATCACCAGAACCGGCCATCTAAGAGCCGCAGCCAATCACAGCGCGAGCTGACGGAAATGTTGGTTGACCAACGCACCTATAGCGTCACTAGGCGACGAAATCACCCGTTCCCGGCCGGGGCAAGGTCCGCAGTTCGCGAACCTTAAATTTTATATTTTAACATATTCCGAAGTGTAACAGAAAGTTTTGAAGAGAAACAGTTAAATCCGACAGTTTAGATGTAATTAGCGGAATGGACGGCAAAAGTGAAAAATGTGACAAATAAACAGAACATTCATACACATGCGAGACGCAGCACGTGGTCATCAGAAGGACGCGGTTAAGTAGTCGACTCAAATTTAAATTCATCCATTAATTTTCAAATTATTAAAAAAGGGGTTATAACTAAATTATGGGGAATTTTACAGTATGAGAGGGAGAGAGTGAGCATTACTGGGTCGTTCTTTGAGTAGAAAATAAGTTAGTCGTAAGTATATATATATATATTCAGTAATAAATAAATCTTGATAGCATGGCTAGGTGAATCAAATATTGTTCGGAGTGTTATTTGTAGAAAAAGCATAACTACAGTAGAAATCATAATTTGACGTAGTTTCACAATTCAGTCATAAGGCATATTTTAGTAAATTTAAACCGGAAGGTAAACAGAAAAATTGTCATGCTATACAAATAAAATACCATTTTATTTGTTTGTAAAATACGTGTTTGTCATTGCATTACCTGTTGTTTTTCTCTGCCTAAGTACATCAGACGACACCCTGGTTTATTCGCGATGAAGGTAAGTGGGACAAATTTGAATATTTTGATTTAAAAAGCAAGTAGAGTTTCAGTTATATAAACAGGTTTATAAATTTTAATATTTATTTTAAACTCGTACTGCTTTAGTTGGCGCCCGTAACAGTTGACATTGTAAATTAATTTTTAATTTAATATAAAATAAATTAATTTACAACCTGATCGAAATGGCAGAGAAAAGCGAGAGTGCAAATTTATGTGAAGATATTGTGGAGGGGTCAATTTTAAATGTTACGCAAGACGATTTAATATCAACAAATATTAACGAGGGTGTAGACAATACAACAGACGAATTAACGAATGAGACGGTAGATGCTAAGAGTAGCAGAATCGACAATGTAGACGTACTTAGTCAATTAGCATTATTTATGGAAATGATGAGTAATAAATTTGATCGACAAAATGAGAAATTTGATCAACAAAACACGAATTTGAACAAATTTAAATTTGAAATCAAATCAGAAATAAATGCTGTAAATATTAAACTTGCTGACTTAAATAACGAATTCATGAGCGTGAGGAGCAAATTGAGAGCGAGTGAAATAAATATGAACAGCCGTTTGGAAAGTATGAATGAGGCTATTGTTGGAGTGAAAGATGAGCTGACTAGTGATATAAATAAGATACAAACAGAAATGAAAAACGAAATAAAAATAATTAACGAAAAACAAAAAGAGAAAATGTTAGAGACAAATAAAAAATTTGACACATTGACAAGTAAATTTAATGATAAAATTAAGAAGCAAAATGACAAAATTGACAGTAATGTTCAATGTATAATTAATGAGTGTGAACAAATCAAACGAGCAAGTGAAATACAAGAAAATATAAATGATGAATTCAGAAGTAACTTTGAGCAGATTGATGTAATTAAAACTGATGTAACTAATTTGAAAAGTAAACACACAGAACACGAAAAAGAAATAACTAAAGTCAGAGAAGATTTAAGTGTAGCAATTAACCAAAAATTTACTAGTGTGAGTGAGAGAGTGAACATGGAAGTAGAGTTAAGCTATTTTAGTAATGAAAGTAAGGGGTGAACCCCATACAATTTTTGAACTCTATAAAAAGTTTTAATAAATATAACCAAGAAAGTTGGGAGATTAAATTAGTAAGAATTTTAAAGTACTTTAAAGGGGATGCTAAAATATGGGCGGATGCTCATAACGATAACTGGGTAGATTTTAATGAGTTTGAGCAAGCATTTAGAAATAAGTACTGGTCAGAAGAGAAACAAGAGGGGTTACGCAGTACCATAATGGGGTGGGGCAATTTTAATATTAAGCACATGAGTATTACATCGTATGTAACGAGACTATATAGTCAGGTTAAATATTTAGAACCACCAATGCCTCTTTCATCTTTTATAAGATACATTAGTAAACATTTACCTAAGGACATACGGTCCACAATCAGAACCCAAGATTTTGCTAATATTGCCGAATTAGAAAAAATACTAGAAGCATACCAGAGTATGAAAGAGGAAGAAGATAATAAATATCAGTTTAGAATTACTGAATCAAATCAAATAAATACAGAAATAAGACAACCAGACCATTTTATTAGTAATGTGAGTAGATCAGGGGAGGGGGCGTGGTTGTGTCCAAACCCTAGTTGTGGAGCTAGTAATTATAACGGGTCGCGGAATCAATGTTACCTGTGTCAGGGTCCAAGGGAGAGTGCCCGAGGGAGAGTGGAGAATTATAAT
Source organism: Magicicada septendecula (assembly GCA_034769895.1). NCBI lineage: Eukaryota > Metazoa > Arthropoda > Insecta > Hemiptera > Cicadidae > Magicicada > Magicicada septendecula. The sequence goes on along the minus strand of CM068370.1, from coordinate 322,891,144 downwards.
AGGGGTTTCGATCAGTTTCGAGGGAATCATAGAGGGAGAGGTTTTACCAGTAATCGGGGAGTGTCAGGAAATTTTAATCATAGAGGAAGAGGGGGATATGTTAGTAACCCAAACTAAACTCGGGGCGTGGGAGTACCAGCTCATAATCAAAACAGTAGGAGGGTTTACAGTGAACCACCACCTCCAATACCGTTAAACTAATCAGGGCGGTTGAAAAAGAAAGCCCCCAGCCGTCTAGTAATCACCTAACAATAGGGTCACTAATTTCCAATATACATAATGATCTATCCGATGAAGAAGCGGGAGAGAGTAATAATGCTTTCGGGATGGCAGAATTTGAAGCCGAAGTGGTTAATTCTAAATACATTTTTCTAGTAGATTCAGGGAGTGAACTGACCGCTATAGACGATAGAATGTTTGAAAAAATAAAAAATCAGACTACAGAGACAATTCCACAATTACCAGTACTGGGAATTAGTGTTATAGGAGTAACGGGTGTTCGCAGTAAAAAAGTAACTAAACAAATAATCCTACAATTAAAAGTAAATGAGAACACAATAAATGTACCTTTCTTAGTTATTCCAGGATTAAATATGGGAGCTATAATAGGTAATGATTTTTTAAATAATTTCAAGGTAGAGTTAAACTATTACACACAGACTATGAAATTAAATAATAATAATAATATAATTGAAATACCATTCATACAAAAGAAAATTGTAGGAATGAAAGCTTTAAAAATAATTAGTAAGGGAATGTTAATTTCTGACAATGATATAAACGAGTGTAGGCCCTTAATGATAAATTATTGTAACTTGAGAGTAAATAGTAACGAATTATTTGAAAATGAAGATAATTGGGAGGAGGAAATGAATAAAATCTTATATCAAGAGGGGGAATTTAGCTACCAAGACAGAGAAAAAATAGTATTAATAATAAACAAAAATAAATCAGTTTTTTCAGACGAACCCGGTTTAGTAAAGAATTTTAAGGGTAAATTAGTCGTTAAAGAGAAAACACCCTTTGCACCTAAAACCTATCCGGTACCATACTCCAAGAGGGGTTTAATACAGGAGGAAATAGATAAAATGTTGAGGGAAGGTATCATAGAAAAATCTACCTCACCATATTCCAACCCTTTAGTAGTGGTGACAAAGAAAGATTTATCGATAAGATTATGTTTAGACGCTAGACAAGTAAACAGAATAATTGTTCCAGACAGAGAATCATTGGATCCAGTAAGCAAAATTCTGCAATGTTTTAGTGGGACCAAATACATCACCACTTTAGACTTGACTGCAGGTTACTGGCAGATAGAGCTGGAAGAGGAGTCTCGACAGTATGTGGCATTTCTATACAACGGTAGGAGTTACCAATTTTGCAGGCTACCTTTTGGACTCAACGTAAGTGTTTCAATTTTTATCAAATGCCTGGATTATGTGCTAGGGAGAGAGATTTTAGAATTCACAACCGTTTATGTAGACGATATAGTAATTACATCACCAGACATTGATACACACTGTGAAAGGTTAGATAGGGTACTAAGTAGACTGCATGAATATGGCATAAATTCAAGAAGTCAGAATTTTTGAAAGAACAAGTTAATTTTTTAGGACATATAATTTCAGCAAGGGGTATCAGTACAGACCCTAAAAGAGTAGAAATAATACAAAATTTCCCGATACCAAAAAATGTTAATCAGTTGCAAAGTTTCTTAGGTTTGTGCAACTATTATAGGCAATTTGTAGACAAATATTCATATTTAACAGTACAATTGGGACATTTATTAAATAAAGACAATCAATGGCAGTGGAATTTAAAAGAGCAAAATATATTCGAGCTGATAAAAAATAAATTCTTAAACACAGTTATATTAGCTCATCCTAATTTTTCAGAACCATTTTATATACACACAGACGCATCAGACATTGCATTGGGAGTAGAGTTGTTTCAGTTAGATGGGAGTGGTAACCACAGAGTAGTAGCTTTTGCAAGTAGATCTCTATTAACTAGTGAAAAGAACTATACTACGACAGAGAAGGAGGCGTTATAAATAGTTTTCGCCTGTAGAAAATTCAGAACGTACTTATTAGGAAATAAGGTAATCATAAGATCCAACCATCAAGCTTTAACGTTTTTAAAAAACTGTAAATTAACACATGGTAGGTTAGTGCGGTGGATGCTAATATTACAAGAATATGACTTAACAATTGAGTATTGTAAGGGTAAAGAAAATATAGTAGCTGATGTCCTATCCAGAACAGATTTTGATAATAATACCGAAGTAGACGTAGCAAATACATATAAAATATTTATAGTAAAAGAAGTGGGGGAAGTAAATATGAAAAAATTAATAAGTAACTTAGCAACAGAACAAGAAAGAGACACCGAACTTAATAAAATAATATTAGCTTTGAGTCAAATACCTAACGTACCTCATAAGTGGGAGAAACATTTTAGTTTGTTTAATAAACACTTATTTCATCGGGCAAATGAACAGGGAGATGATTGGAAGGTGTGTATCCCTAAAGTTATAATACCTGAAGTAGTGAGAGATTGCCATCTAAGGTATGGTCATATAGGCCCCAAGATGTGTAGTGACATATTAAAAGAGTCATGTAAATTTAATAATATGGAAAGAACGGTGCGTAAAATATTACAAACATGCGAAATTTGTCAGAAAGCTAAAGTAAACAATCGTAAACAGGAGGGTTTAATGCAGCATGTAATGCCAGACAGTCCTTTAGCATTAGTTGCCGTTGATTTATATGGCCCCTTACCCAAAGGTCGTGGCGGGGTAAATTATTTATTTGTTGTGTTAGATGTTTTTACCAAATTTGTAAAATTGTACCCGATTAAAAAGGCAACCTCATCAGTATTGGCTAGGAAGATAGTAAATGAATACCTTGTTGAAGTAGGTAAGCCTAAAATAGTATTATCAGATCATGGTTCGCAGTTCACTAGCAACACCTGGCGGGAAACTTTAGGTTGGGAAAATATTTTAATTAAACATACATCGGTGTATCATCCACAGTCAAATCCAAGTGAACGTGTTATGCGGGAGTTAGGGAGGATGTTTAGGACCTTTTGCCATAAAAAACATTCTTTGTGGGCTACTTTTGTGTGCAAGATAGAGGGGTATATTAACAATAGTTTACATGAATCCACTAGTTACAGCCCATGTGAGTTAATGTTTCAGAGAAGGCCGTCACGCATAGTAGAAGAGCTAGTAAAATTTCCAACCCGGACGGAAATACCACATGATAGGAAATTGGTAATCGCTAGGGAGCGCCTACTGAGTAAAGCCAAACAGCGGAAACGGAGACATGACCAGAATTTAACACCCATACAATACGAGGTAGGACAACTAGTATTAATAAAAAATCATGATCAATCATCAGCGTTGGACAAAGAAATTAAAAAATTCTTCCTATTATATGACGGTCCATATGAGGTTAGCCAAGTGAAAATGGAGAATGCTTACGTTTTAGTAGATTTGCAAACTCGAGAAATAAAAGGAACTTATAATGTAACCCAATTAAAAAAGTATTACCTAGCTGAGTGATGATAGATATTTTTGTGATTATTAAAAATTTCATATACAAACAAACATTTTTATATTTTATTATGATAATATTTTATTATTATTTATACACATATTATGGTATTTTAAAAGTAGGAGGGATCCTCCCCCATTTTCGGGTGGTCACAACCTCACCAGTCCTGATCGTGGCTTTCGGCACTTGGAGGCGGACCATGGTTGGCAGAACTTCCTTCGGGTGGTGAAACGACGATGGTCCGGCTCCACAAAATTGGTTGAGAATAGAAATTTAATCTTACTGTTGAACGGGGAGGGGGACCCCTAAGGTATGGGTTATACGATATTTTTTTTTACACTTTAGGTGTACCTTACCACATACCAACATTGCCTAGGCGTGTAAATACATAATTTTAGTGAGGCAGTGTGTTCAAACAAAATTTTACTCTTATGTAATAAAATCTATTATGCAATAATAAAATGTAACAAGGTCACGAGTAAATAGAATTTGAAAATGAAATTAAAAGTGTAAGTTATGTAATTTTGGTAAATCTAAAAAAAAAAGTGAATTGTTTATTTTCATGCAATAACAACATCGTTAAGTGTAAATAGACTAATTTAAGTGACCAAGTAAATATTTTGTTGTACTTATTATTTTATGTTAATGAAGGTCAAGGTAGGGAAAGTTAAGAAAGAAATGTATGGAGTTAAAACACCACCAAGACTAGAAATGTCATGTAATGTAAATTGTTAATTTTAATTTTACAAAATATATTTTACTTGTGATTCCCCAACTTTTTGGGCGGTCACGGCCTCACCGAACCCTGTCTGTGGAATTGGTTTAGCTTTAACAGCTATGGTTGGGGCTCATTGCGTCACGTTCTGCCTTAACTGGCCATAGCTGTTATCGTTGTCAAGGTGAATTTTGAAATTGACAGGGGGTAATTTAGGAGAATCACCAAACTATGGAACAGCGGCTGCCACTCTGTCCGCGTGGGGACAGCATAGCCAGGTGGTAGACCCGTTTTAAGGGCGTTTCAATATAAAACAAGGATATGTCGATATCCACGATCGTTAAAATGTCAAGCCGAAGCAAATACACGGAGATGTCAAAATTCCTCCAAAATTTCAGTCTTTGTGGATGCAGCTGGATGCCACAGTCCAGGGGGGGTCATAGTGTGTGTGGCAGGGAGGTTACCCAGGGGGGTAACGAATTAGAAATTTGTTGTGTTTTAATAATGATGATTCGCTACTGAGATAACTACATAATTTTGTTTCGATTTGCAAAATAGAGGCACTAGATACTTCATATATTGTGTTTATTATGTCTTATTGTGTTAATTGCATGTAGTATGTTAGGAATAAGGATTACAAAATAGGATAATATTTTATAAAATAAGTTTTCAATGTGTTTAAAGAATTTCAATGAATAATGAAATAAATTTGAGATAATTAAAAGTGTTCAATGGGTTGTAAAAGATAGAAATTGGGTGATAGTAATTGTTTGAGTAAAACGTTTGAATCAGTCCAAGCTAAAATTGTTAGTGGTATTAGAGAGAGAGGGAGAAAGATTATATACATATACCTGCCAAGTGGCAAATCGAGGTATTACAATAATTAAATCACCCAAAGTAAAGGAAATTGAGAATAGTAAAGAAAAGAGATTTATAATAGAATATAAAATTTTGATTGAAACCAGTGACAAATTTTGATAGAGCTTGAAAATAATGTAAAGTTATAAGGTGTTTATTTTGAATAATTTAAAATATCAATTTGATTGTTAATTATAATAATATTTTGTTATTTTAAATGTTTTATGTTATTATGTTTTTGTGTTTCAAGATAGAATTTTACAGATGGTCAATGTATTTTTAGATGTAACTTGTATATAATTATGTAGGTCAAGGTTCTTGACTTGACCCAGTTTTGATCAGCTGATCAGTGATGTTCCATACTAGACCTGTTTTGGCAATAAAGTAAGGCCACTTTTGATGCTTAATGGATTTAAATATTTTTAAATTTTTTCGAAATAAATAAAGAATAAAATTTTAATAAAAAAAAAAAAAATTTTGATTTTGTGCCTGCCATCTAATGGATGTTTTTGAATTTTAATTATGTTATTGTTGTGTGTATTAATCGTGTTTTTTATTGGATTGTATTGTTTAGGGTATATGTATAATCACATGTTAGAATAAGGAGGTTCATGTTTTTAAGCAATGTTCAATTTATTTGTTTTTCGGCTTATTAAGGGTAATGAAGAAAACTCATAGATTCAGATAGAAGATTTGTATTTTGATTTTGAAATTAATGGTAATGTGAAAAGTTGGTTTTAATTTGAATGAGAATAAATTTTGTTGATAGGTATTAACGAGTACAGTATATGTATGCACCCAGTATTGCTGAAGGCGACCCAGTGTGCATGGTAAGGGGGAACATATCGGTTGAGGATCTGGCATGATATAAGCCAGGGATTTGGATTTTTGGGGCGGCATGTTAAAAGGTTAGGTGCGCTGTGGTGCGTGTCTGTTCGATTTTTCGGTGTTGGGATCTCGAATAGAGAAGTCCAGTGATTTCGTTCAGATGCGGCCATAGTCGCCGGGCCAGGGGGGTTGTTTACCCATGAAGTATGAGATCTGAAGGGGGTTGTTGGCACCATATCCTCACCGGTCCTCTTAGGGGTTTTAGCAATGAGATTTCTTCTGTTTCGACAGAAGATCTTTCATTGGGGGGGTATTGTAATGGTACAATTTTGAAGGATGTATGTTTTTTTATTTCATTTAATAACAACATTTGGAAATGATCTGTTTGGACACTCTTTACGGCCACCGAGACCACTAACACTTGTTTGGACACCCTGTATACAATCCTGTACCGGTCTGTGCCTAGTGCACAATGATAACACTGTTGGAATGTCAGCCTATGCGCACATGCGTGTATCCTCAGTTGGGGAGAAGTAACAAAAACTTTGTAAATAACGCTCAACTACAATGGAATGTGGCGGTGAGTGTGCGCACGTGTGCCGCTATCTGTACTCTCGACACCAAAGTCGATCACCGGAACCGGCCATCTAAGAGCCGCAGCCAATCACAGCGCGAGCTGACGGAAATGTTGGTTGACCAATGCACCTGTAGCGTCACTAGTCGACGAAATCACCCGTTCCCGGCCGGGGCAAGGTCCGCAGTTCGCGAACCTTAAATTTTATATTTTAACATATTCCGAAGTGTAACAGAAAGTTTTGAAGAGAAACAGTTAAATCCGACAGTTTAGATGTAATTAGCGGAATGGACGGCAAAAGTGAAAAATGTGACAAATAAACAGAACATTCATACACATGCGAGACGCAGCACGTGGTCATCAGAAGGACGCGGTTAAGTAGTCGACTCAAATTTAAATTCATCCATTAATTTTCAAATTATTAAAAAAGGGGTTATAACTAAATTATGGGGAATTTTACAGTATGAGAGGGAGATAGTGAGCATTACTGGGTGGTTCTTTGAGTAAAAATAAGTTAGTCGTAAGTATATATATATATATATATTTAGTAATAAATAAATCTTGATAGCATGGCTAGGTGAATCAAATATTATATTATATTATGGTTCGGAGTGTTATTTGTAGAAAAAGCATAACTACAGTAGAAATCATAATTTGACGTAGTTTCACAATTCAGTCATAAGGCATATTTTAGTAAATTTAAACCGGAAGGTAAACAGAAAAATTGTCATGCTATATAAATAAAATACCATTTTATTTATGTTTGTAAAATACGTGTTTGTCATTGCATTACCTGTTGTTTTTCTCTGCCTAAGTACATCAGACGACACCCTGGTTTATTCGCGATGAAGGTAAGTGGGACAAATTTGAATATTTTGATTTAAAAAGCAAGTAGAGTTTCAGTTATATAAACAGGTTTATAAATTTTAATATTTATTTTAAACTCGTACTGCTTTACAGGTAATTTTTATATATTTGTGTACACCATGTATGTTTTAATAATTGTGTTAATAATTAACAATTAACATGTTTTGTTTAACAAGTTTAAATAATTGAATAATAATTAAAGAGTAATTATTCTTTATTACTGAATTAAAATGGTACAAAAGAAAGTTGTGCTAACTGAAGTTGTAAATTATTAATTGTCATAAAAGTTTCTAATGACGTTATATTATTACTTAATTTGTAATGAGGTAATTCCTAATGAATAATACTAAATGATTAAATAAGAATATATATTTGAATTTTGAGAGGTATTGTTATGAGTAGGTGAGAGATGAATTTTATAAGGCAATTGTCAATTAATGATTACAGTAAGGTAGAATGTTTAAACAGGAATAGAGCCTGGGTATAGATAAAAGCATGTGAGTTATTCAATTAATGTAAATGGAGTTAGATAGTAGAAATTTTAAAGAAAATAATACAAAGAAAGTATTAGATATTTAGGGACACAGTAGTTAGTGATTATTTGTAGAGGTGAGTAAAGAAATTGGTATAAACATATATTTGTTGTTGATGATATTTTGTAGTGGGGGTTAGGTGATAAGGAGTAGCCAACGTATTGTGTTGTGGCAGGTAATAGCATAGTTTAAGGGAGTGTTTGCCGAATTATTTTGGAGGGGCAAAATATTATGAATGTATATAGCCAGTTAGGGAACACCCATCTCTGTACAAAGACGCGCGGTGCTATAGGATTTATCGTCGGAATGAAATTAGTAAAGGTGTTTATAATTGAGAAATTGGTGTCATGATAGGTAAATTTGGTTGTTAGTTAGAAGAAAGGTGAGTAAGATTATAATAAGTAAAAGCATAGTGAATATAGGAGTCACCCAGACTAAACAATGATAGAAGGTGAAAGGTTAGGTAGTTAGGTAGGTAGAAAGTTCAGAGTAGAAAGGTAATGAGAAATGAATAATGAAATAATAATGTAATATGAATATTAATAATAAATTTGAAATGAATTTTATAATTATAATAAATAATTGATGGCTAATTAATGAAAGTTTAAAAGTATTAATTAATTAATTGAAAGTGTAAATTTTATGATTTTAATGCAACTTAAAATAAATAAAATGTGCAAATCTTAACCAGATTAAATATGAATTAACCATTTTAATGTATTACTGTATTATGATAATGTGTATTATTATATATCATGTATTATATTATGGAATTTTAACATGATGTATAGGAAATAGTGTGTGTGGAGGAGAATGAGGGGTAAATATTATTGACAGCGCCAATTATTACCTGTTAATAATAATAATAATAATTTTAATTTCAATAAGAAATTATTTTTTTCTATAATTTGTTTTTATCCATGTTTGAGTAATATTGGGAATTTATATGGGGGTTTCCATGTTTTCATTTATAATTAAATTAATTTTTTTTATATCAATATGTGTGTCTTTTATAATTACAATAATTATGAAACCGAAAGAGTTAATTATTATCGATGGGAATCGAAACAATATTTTTATAATTCAGGGTAGTCCATAAAGAGAATGGCAATTCTATGTAATTCTTGTATGTTACATTTTTATATTGTATTTTAGTAATTCAAGCAAACCCAGTGCTTATTAGCACAAACCAGCACATAGCTACGGGGAACCAGATCAGTTAAGGATAGAGTAATTTACCAAGCCACTATTTTGATATTTTAATTTATTGTTTCAGTGTTTGGTGATGTTATGACGGCAGTCCTGAGCTGGCCAGCATGTCAGAGCAGGGGCGTTACGCGCCTAATTGGCCTTATGGTGTTGGGATCTCGAAGGAGAAGTCCAGTAAGGTCATGCAGGTACTGTCATCGTCATCAGACCACGGGTGAGTTATTGATTTTCTTTTAATATAAATTGTAAGGGGGTTGTGGCGACCTATCCTGGCTGATCCCTTTAGGAAGTATGAATGGGTCAATGAAAGTTTTTATGCTTCTGCACAAAATCTTTCATTGAGGGGATTTTGTGATGGTACAATTCTGGTGCAATCTTAAATCAACAAAAACATGGTATAAAAGGCCATAAGTATTGTATTAATTCATTTTTAACAATTTGGTCATAATTGATTAAACATTTAATAATCCCTGTAAAGTTTTGGTGAGTGGACTATATAAATGTTTTATAACACGCAAAAGTGAATTGACAGGATTCAGACCGTTTTTCATTGCGGAACGACGAAACACAGCAAAAAACGTATGTCGCATACCGAGATAAGGTGAAGAGCCCTGATGACGTCAGCGGGGAGGAATGTATTTCTGTAAACAACTCGAGGCTTGACGAGATGAACAAAGCTTGATGACGTCGCTGTTACCCCACCTACGCAATGCGAAACAAAGAGTCTTGGTCATTTTCTTCTAGAGCGTGAACACAGCCGGCAGGCAAACAGTTCACCGAGTGTGAATTTTAACTTTTACACCATTAAAAGTGGTTAATTAACTATATAAAATCTCGGAAATGTTGGGGCGATAAAGAACTTGCACAGGTGTCATTGGCCGATGGATCGTCCATCAACGGCGTGCGTGTAGGATCTGCCCAAAGTGTTTTTGTGGGCAGACACGACGGTGTGGGCCATAAACATGATGTAAAGTAAGAACAGATTGCACGATCAGACGACCCTAGCAGTGCGGTGAGACCTGTCCAAAATTGGTGAAAACTTTCCAACATAAATTCTATTTCAAGCAACATAACATCAATTCAAAATTCACTTAATAATGACCAATAAAAATTTTATTTAAAACATTTTAAATGAGCTCAATAAAATGAAGAAATTGTACCAGAGCGAGAGAGGGAGAGAGTGACTTAAATTTTCTAAGTGCTGGGTTGTGCTAGATATATATATAATATATCAATATATCAATATTTATTCATATATCAATGTTTCATGTTTAATATTTATTTTGGAGGGTTTGATGTTTGATGTTTGATAGACGCCCCATGGCGTAAGATGTACTTGTACGTATATAAATAAATTGGGTAATCTCATTGGTAACAATTTTAAACAGGTATTATTATTTCAAATAACAATTTCCGCTAATCAAGAGTTCGCTTAACGAATTCCTGCCCTATAGTGACTTTGAAAGGTAAGTAAAATTACAAAGTTATTTACGTCTATATATATATACTTATATCAAGATGGCGCCCGACTTTTGAAATCATTGCTTATATCGTATATCGTATATCGTATGTTTTATTATCAGCAATAAACATATAATATAACAACACAAAATGACAACATTCTTAAAGAAGTCCTGGATAAACAATGAAGAATGTCTATTTAACTTTTGCAAGAAAATTTTGGGATCAACAGTACACTGCAACATGCCTGATTAAAACAGACACTCAGAAAAAGAAATTAGAGCTCATACAGAAACTGCTAGAGCTGCATTTTTTAAAAAGAAAATACTATTTTGTAGCCAAGATACAAAAGTAGAATTGACGGTAACATTATTATGCTGTTATTTTCATTCAAGTCTACACTGTTTAATATCATGGCAAATGTTGGATTTTGAAACACACACACACTGTAATGGGTCTAAATTTACCTAAATATTATTGTGTAATTTCATAAATTCTATAACATGTAAAGATGAGGCCCCTTTGAGGGGAGGCGAAGCCAGTAAATAATTTCCATGACCATATATGGTTATGTGGTTATAACGAAAATCTATTTATAGCCAGTGACCAACACATCAAGTATTTGTTGACGTAAAACATTTCGTGATGAGGTTAAAGAGGTGAAACTCAACTCGACGGACATTATAATACTGAGGACGAGACGTACAGGGAGCGGGGTGAAGCAGTTTGAGACGCACAAAACGAAAATTTGTAACAAAGAACGCCAGTCGGCAAACAAAATCTAAACAAAGCGGACGTGGGCAGTTCCGCTCGCCGCCGGCTGAGTACTGTTTTCGCCCTCATACAACAGAAAATGTGAATTTATATATATTTCAAAATACAAACAGTTCTTGGCTAAATATTCATCCACAATAATGACTAATTGCAGTAAATTGACAATTCGGCCGTAAAATGTGAAAGTGAGAATTATAAAACAACAAACAGTGCACGCCATGAGGAGACACCCCGGTGTCGAACTTCTAGGCATCAACAGGAAAGTAGACATTTCAAAATAATTCAAATACTGGCTTTTTCATAAATTATAAAGCTGAGCTAAACAAAATCTAAAAGTATATAAAGGTGTATGATTGTGTGTGAAGCATATGCATATAGGCCTAACCAGAAGTGTTGAGTTTCCATAACCTTTTATATACGTATTCATATTTTGTAATAATTATTGGAAATCAATTTTACGCCTTAAGGTGGAATAAGTGTGTTCATGATCTTTTTTATGTTCTCAAAGAAAAATAAATAATATTATATTTTACTTGATTTGCGCATTGTTCTTTGTATTTGCTCACTGTTCTCTGCCAAAGTACACTAAATGTTCCCTGGACCAAACATTACATATAGTCATATTAAATTAACAAACAATTACTGAGTAAGACTTCATATGGCGCCCGAGTAACAGTGACATTTTAAATTAACAGTGAAATTTACAAAATTTACGTTAAAGTTGATTTACAATTTAGTCGAAAAATGGCAGAGAAAGACGCAAATACAAATTTAGATGAAAGTGCAGAGGTAGGATCATTGTTGAATATTACTCAAGATCATATGGTAACAACTAATGAAATTGTTAGTGAAAATGTTGTCGAAATAGTAGAGGTAAATGAAACAGTAGTAGCTGGGGGTAGTAGAAATAGCGAGATAAATATATTTAACCAATTAGCGTTGATGATGGAAATGATGTCAGGAATGAAAACTGAAATCAAATCAGAGATAAATGCAAATAGCGTAGAAATGAATAATAAGTTTGACCAACAAAACACGAGTTTAAATGAATTTAAAACTGAAATGAAGTCAGACAATAATAATTTAAATACGAGTTTGAATGAGTTAAAGTCAGAGATAAATGAAATAAATAGTAAATTTAACAAACAAGACGAAAGGTTAAGAGACATAAATAACGAAGTTGTAAACATAAGAAGCGAAATAAAAATGAGTAATCTAAGTATGAATAACCAATTTAAAAGTATAAGTGAGAATTTTAATGGAATGAGTGATAAATTCGTGGAGATAAATAATAAACCAGAGGATTTAGACGTTGAATGAAACCAAATAAGTGGGTGTAGTGGTGTCAAAACTAATGACACGGGTGAGGGTGACGAAAATGATAATGACGAAATAACAGACGACCATGGTGTCAATAATAAAGTAACGAAAAATTATGAAGAAATAATTAATGAGGTAGGTGTTAGTTATAAAAATAAATTAACCAGTAGTGGTAAGATAGCTGAAGATGATATATATAAAAGTAATACAATGAAAATAAATAGTGATCATGATAATATAGAAACAGGGAGAGAGAGTGAGAGAGTAGAAATCAGTGTTTATAAGTTAGAGAGAGAGTATGAAGAGAATTATTTTGTGAGTTAGTAGGGGGTAGTGAGAGAGTAATGATAAGTATAGATATGCTGGAGAGAGAATACGAACAGAGTTATTTTATGGAAGTGGGGCAGAGGGTAAATTTTCCCCAGGTAAATTGTGAAATAAGATTTTCACATGAGTTTAGGGAGGACGAATGTTCCTCAAGCGGAGACGGAAGGTCTCAAAATGGTCCCTTAAGTTTTTGTGGTGTTCCTGGAAAAGCCAGGTGTTTTTATAAAGTTGTAGTGCCCTCTGCATGGAGAGAGAGAGAGAGAATGTGAAATGGGAGTGGGAAGGTGATTTTGTGAGAGAGAGAGAGAGAGAGAGAGAGAGAGAGAGAGAGAGAGAGAGAGAGAGAGAGAGAGAGGTAGTGTTGTTGAGGTTAGTGGAAGTTATAAAGAATTGTTAGAAAGAATAAAGGTTGAGAGAGTTAATAAAATAAAAAACTTACCTTATGATGAAAACAGTACAATGGTGGTGAATAATGATAACGTAGATAATTATATTGAGTACTTACCTGTGCATACAATTGGGATATTAATAGCAGCTGACTCTGATAATAAGGAGACGATAAAATGCTTAATTGCAACAAATAATAATACTGACGGTGACAGGACCAGAATTACTGAGGTAGACAGATTATATGGTAGAACAATAATGTGGGATAACCCAGTAAATTATTATATGTGTATAATGGAACAATTAAAAATATTAAATAGTTATTATATTGATAATAACAAAATAAGTTTATTTGAGAATGAAAATTGTTATGGTAAAATCAGATTAAATTTCGATGATGGCGGTTAGATATATAGTGAATGAACATTTAATTATTTTAGTTTATGGTAATTACTTGGCTAACTTATGTAATGAGGTGTGGTAAACAATAAAATGATATGACAAAAATTGTAGATTTTATATTGATGTTAAATGTAATGTGTTAAGGTTGTTGGTATGTAATATGTATTGTATGTAATCAATTTGTGATTTTGAAGGGGTAATAGTGTTTTGTTAGATGAGATAATTAACAGCATATAATTAAAGTTTGTGATGGGAATTAAATGAAGGTAAATTGTTTTGAATAAAGTAATTTACAGTATTTTGAAAAGGATGGAATTAAATTAATTTGTGATGATTTAATTAATTTAAAGTGTTGTAACAGAGGAATTTTGATAGTGAACTTAAATTGTGGTTGAGATTTGAATTGAATAATCAATGGTAGATGATTAAAATATTGAATGGAAATGCAGAGTTGAAATAATGATATAACAAGTGGAATCTTTAATTGAAAAATTGAAATTGAAGTTGTAATGTTTGTAAATTTTATGCAAATTCAGATTCAAGTGTGAAAGATTTATTTTAATGTAAGAGTGGTAATGTTCAATTTGAGTGTGTATTATGTTGAATTATGTTATTATAGAAAACAAAGTGTTTATTGGAATAAAAAGTAAATGTATATACATATATATATAAAACATATGTTAAATGTTTTAACGAGGTGATTCCCCACTTTCGGGTGGTCCCAGACTTACCAGCCCAGACCGTGGTTTTGGTTTACAACCAGCTACAGGCAGACCTATTGTACACTGACCAGAGTTGGTTGCTTTTGAAATTGGTGTAACATAGAAATTTAACGGGGAACAAAAGGGGAATCTAAGAATTTTGTTTTTGAAACACGGCTACGCACCTATAGCAGTGGTGGTAGACCGAATAGGGGCGTATCGATAAGTTTATTAGTAGGGGTACTAGTACCCTGAAGTTTACGTAATGTCAAACCAAGGATGGGGGTGAAATAAAAGAAAAAAAATGTTCACTCCTTCTGGCTCAGTCCTTGTGGAGGCAACTGGGCGCTACAGTCCAGGGGGGAAAATAGTGTGTGTGGAAGGAGAAAGTTGATGATTATTATTAAAGGGATAAAATAAACCAGTTAAATGGAATTATGTTGATAATATAGAATGTGTAATTGATCTTATGATGTAATTAAATGATTTTTGTGTTGTTTTGAAAAGTATTATGGAGATGCTTAACAATTTTTTGAGAAAAGATATAAGTAGATAATTTGTGATGATGTGTCGATTTAAATGTGTCTAAATGGAATTTTAGTAATGAATCTAAATATTTTTGAGATGTGAACTGTGTAATGAAAAATATTTGTAATGGTGCAATGGGAAGTGGTTATTTAAATTCTGATTGGAATCAGGAAAATATTTTGAATTTGGGATAAGAATTAATGAGAGAGGGGCATACAAAATGTTGGTATTAAAAAATTAAGATGTATTAGGTTAGATTAAGGATATATGTATGTTAGCAAGTTAAGTGTAATAAACCAGTGTTTCTTAACACAAACCAGCATAGCTAAAGGGAGACCAGATCAGTTCTGGATATGGTATAATGTAAGGCCATTATTTCATATTTTTGATTTGATATTCTAGTGTCTGGTGATGCTGCGGCGGTTCTGTGCTAGTCAGAGCATCAGAGCAGGAGCGTCAAGTGACTGACAGGCCTTGCGGTGTTGGGATCTCTAAAGGGAGGTTCAGTAAGGTCATTCAGGTGCTGCTGCAGTCACTGGACCAGGGGGGTAAGCAACCCATAGTTTTAATAAGCTGTAAAGGGGGTTATGGAACCATATCTGGGCAGATCCTCTTAGGAGGTATGTGAGTGTCTATGAGAGTTTTTATGCTTCGGAATAAAATCTCTCATTGAGGGGGTATTGTGATGGTACAAATACTACCGTCCAGAGACATATTGGGAATATCAATATTTTATTTGTAAATTGTATTGGGGAAAAAGCAGTATACGAGTTAGCGTCAAGGTTGTCGCCCTAGCAGCGGAAGGCAGCTATTTTTAGCAACATGAACTTTGAACTATATGCATTTTGAGTCACGCTACATGATGTCAAGAGCCAAACCCCGATGATCTCACTTTGAAATCTGGGTCGGGCTCGACAACGCCTTAAAATCTGGCTACGTAACAGAAATGAAACAAAGGAACGAGACCACGTGATCACCCCTCCAGCTAAGACTTTTGACAAGCTTCAGTCTTCCCAGTTGAATTCAACATGTTGTGCGATAAAGTCCGCGGACGATTTTAAGGGTGCGCCCAGTCAAAAATGTAGCAGTTTGGATGTAAATTAAGTGTTAAAATTATGAAACTATAAATTAAATATTTCGGCAAAAAATCAGGGAACCACAAAAGGCTCGGGAAATGTAGAAATGTAAAGAACAGTGAAAGTGCATGACAAAGCTGGCTACCGCTGGACTGCGAAAGATAAGTACAAAACGGGGCAAAATTTAAAGTTCTAATATGAGTTTTTTAAACGTCAAAATAAATAAATATCAAAATTTTCAAAGGAAAAGGGGTTTACAAAACAAATGAGATCTCACAAATAAAATATGTAACACATGAGTGTGTGTGTTTGTGTTTTGGTTTGTAGGGGTAAAATTAAAGTTTTCATATTATTATTATTATATTTGTCTATGTTATAATTCATACCACAAGTTGTCTATGTAGAGAAAGGGAGGAAGAAATGAGTTCATATAAAATATCTAATAAAATTAAGTTTATTTGAAGCTAATAGCGAATATTTATTTACTTTGGAAAACCTAATTCTGTCTTCCATATAAAACTCGCTTCACATGAACTCTGGGTCAGTCATTTTGAAAAGCGCTGATGGAAATTTGCAAATGGAGGCCAATAAAGGTACTGGTGCACAGCTGTTCAAAAGTAAGTTATATTACACTCTACTAGACACCCTCTCTGAGAGCATCAAGTTACGTTTTGAAAAAAAAACAGCTAACTTTACTGTGCCATATGGAAACATTACTGACTGCTTCAATGAAAAACAACTCGGTTTGCAGTGACCTTATCAAAGAAGCTTGCTCAGCTGTGAGTGAAGCGTTTGGGATTGAAAGTGATACTTCATCTGCAGAAATTGATGTGTTCTCTACGAAAGAGCCTGAAGAAACAGATTGTAAACTGATATCAAAGTTAGTGCTACAATTTAAATCTGAAAACATCCACAACCAGAATGTATTTCCAAACCTTTTCAAGCTTTTAAAGTTGTTTTTAACTGTCCCTGTATCCACTGCATCAGCAGAACGGTCTTTCAGTGTCTTGAAAAGAGTGAAAAATTAGAAAAATTTTTTGAGAAATTCAATGCTTCAGGAACGTCTATCACACTTGGCAATGTTGGCCATTGAAAAAACGGACCTCAACTTGGATGACTGTGGAAGTCTACGCCAGGCGAAAACAAAGACACTTAATGTTGTTTTAAAACAGTAAGACTGAACATATGACTATGAGAAGCTTATTTTATATTGTATATTTAATTTATATAATGTAATTAATTGTATTGCTTTGAACACCTAATTAAATAATATTATTTAGCACAAGCAATCTGACATAGTATTTTTTATTATTCCTTACATATTTTGTAGTGTAATGGGGTATAAAACAGGTCCTAGAGTAAACTCACTGGTTGGCCTTTGACAAATTATCACTTTTTGGTGTTTATTTTAAACAAGCCATGCTTTTGAATGAAATTATTACTGATCATTTGTGAATTCTCAAAGTACTTATATTTAATTGTAATACATGTGTAATTGTTCCTTTGGTAAAAGTTATATTGTATAGTATTAATCAAAATCTCAAAAAAACTATTATTACCGCAGTTAAGTTGGTAAACTGTCAACCTTTACTTCTCTGTCCAAATTCACTCAGAGAGCATCAAAAACTTACCATTTTGTAGCTAATTTTTTTAATTTTGTTGTCTACCCCTCCCCTATACCCCCCAGATCCTCAGTACTTTTTGTTATCTATAAATTTTTTTGCCCCCCCCACTTCTAATTCCCAATCGCCGCCACTGAGGAGGAGGCATATCATCATTTTTTAAAAGGATGTTGCATTGCAGCATAGTCAATTTCCTGCTTACCATATTCCAGTCATTGTAAGTGAATAGTGTGCTTCCATCTTGCTTATTCTTAATTTCAGCTAACAAACCATGCCTATCATAACTATAACTCTCCGCCTGAGCTCCCCATTGCCAGCCTTGTACACGATTAAACCTGTTTATAAAAATCAATATTTTAATAACAAACCAAGGTTTATATAGCATTATAATTTATGAAAACATGGTCAGAAGAAACCAACATAAACCAAATATGAGTATAATTGAAGTACCTATATGTTCATGAAATGTTAATAATAAAATCAGTTACAACTAAAAACTGGAAAAATTAATCTTTTTATTACTGCACACTTGCCTATCATATGAAATGTTGACAAGATACGCAAGGCCACCAGGCTGCCATGACAATGGGAGTCCTGCTTGGTCGTAATTTACTTGTAACAATGTCTCCTTGTCTTTGTCAGATATTGTCTCCCTGCCAACTGTTTGCTCGTACATAATGCCCAGCATGCGTGAGTTGTTTACCTGAAATACCATTTACACAATAAACATATTTAGATACTTGAACCATGATAATCAGAATACACCTATGTAAAATACATTAGCTGAATTAAATTAATTGAGTTAAATTAAACAAACAACTAAAAATGTATAAATTATGAGAGGAAATTTAATATAATTTAAGTAAATGAATCAGTTACATAATAAATAATATAAACTGAAAAGGAAAGTCAATATATATCTTGAAAATGAATTGAAAAGAAAAGTACCACAGTAAATGTCTAAAACAATGTATACAGAATAAAAATGTATAATCAATACTACTAAAAGCATAACACAAACTATATATTATTACTTTGTGCAGATAATAATGAAATGTTTGTTTATGGGAAATGAGTTACAGATCTGAAAGCCATGTCAAGACACAAGAAAAAGTACATTAAAATAAATGGGAATCCTTTCCTTATTGAAATGTTTAGGCCATTCTTGATTATTTATAAATACAATATACAATAGTATTCAGTCAGGCTTTGAAACATTTGTCAGATATTCATTCAGCTTTGAGTGTATTGCTATGTATGACAGTTTAATTATTTTAGTTAATTTATTTTTGGGTTATTGTATTCTGTATTTTGTGGTTTCATTCCTTTACCTTTTGTAGCTGAATTCAGTACAAGACAATACTTTAACATTTATTATTAAGCTACAGGAATCCTATTTGTTCGATAAATTATCTGAACTTTTTTATACCTAATTCAAACCATTTCAGACCAAAGACTCAGTCACAAACAGTCTTAGTTCAGATATCAAGATAACACTGTCTTATTTATTCACTCAAAATTCAGGCTTTGCCAATAGTAATCAAAGTCATCTATTATGCTGTTATAAACTTTGTTATGAAGTTTGGCTTTGAAGAGATCATTTCCCAGATGTGTGTGTGTGTGTGTGTGAGCACGCGTGCATTATTCTGTTATAAGTTTGAAAAATCACTTAATTCTCTTCCATGATGAGATTTGCTGTATGAGTTTACATATATTGCCATTTATGAAATTACTGTCTCATTCACACAGGTTATGCACTATCAGGTTTTCAATGCATTCTATTGACTTTCAACATGCAAAAGTAGTCAGCAGGTATTTTGTAAGTTTTGTGCTACCTATGTGGTTAATGAATACAAACCCCACCAGTTAATACATACAGTTTAATAATTCTGATACACGCATTTGAACAAAGTAATATTACTAATCACACTCTAGAGTGTCTAATTTTAACCTACTGATATTACTGTTATAATGTTACAGTGTTTCTAAATAGCAAGTAATTCCTTACAAAGGACATAATTCATTTATAGATATTTCATCTATCTTTCTATAATGGATTATTATGACCTGCTTTTCAGGATACTTTATTTATAAAAATTAAGTATTAACCGATCTTCACCAGAATCAATAGGCCTTGAGTTCTCTACAACATGGGCACACATGCAAAAAATTATTTGATTCTGTTTGAATTTGTGGCAGGTATTGTTTGCCATAGAACAAATTCTACACAGACACACAGACAGATAGACACAGACACTTTTTGGAAAATTACTTTTCTTCATGTCTTGAGGGTAGTACAATCAGAATCACCCCTTATCTCGAACATAATTGTTTCGCCATCACCATACTTCCATTTCCTTATGGAACATGGAAGTAAAAAAGGGTAAATACTTATGATTTACAAAGCATCATTTAAAAAACTGAGCATGGGATGATAGAAGTCTTTAGTATTATAAAAATATAAAAATAAATATTAAAACACGAGGATAATGTTATTTTCAACCATTATTTTAACATGATTTTTCAATCTCTTAAAAGTAAAAGCAAAAAAAACAACTTCTTACCCATAGTTGCCTGTGAAGTGTCTGTTGACTAGTTCCAGCATCACCAACTAGTGTGTATGACCATGCCATGTTGTTTGTGATTTCACCCCTGGTTGTCACTTGCCTACTCCACAGTGGAAACATTTCAGCTTCAACAGGAAGTGAAAGTTCTAGCAGAGGATGCTTAGCTTCAGCAGACACCAGTGTTGAACTACCACACCGATGACGGAGCCAGAATGTACCATTGCGGAAACTGATCGCTTCTGACACACCTGCTAAACCTGTAATAGAAATATAGCTGTTATAAACAGAGTAAGTGTCATCATTCAGTACTCTAATCAAACTCATAATGACTGATGGAAACTATACATTTAGCACTTTACACTGTGAAACAGCAGCTAGATTTAACTTTGTTTATTAATAACAAACTAGCATTTCAGTTAAAAATGGAAGTTTTAACTGAATGAATGATTCCTGCAATGTCTTACGAGTCAGGAACATGGATAACAAACATAAGAATATGGCCAAATCTGCCGACTTTGCAGCAGAAACATGGAAAGACTATTATAGGAAAAACAAAGAGTACACAGGAAAACGATTATATGGGTACGCAAGCAATCTAGGCAAGAAAATATTGCTACGCTAAGGAACTAGATAATACTGCATCACTGCATGACTATGTGATGCTCTGTATGTACAGTGTGTGCAGCATAATTATGTATTATGTAACGGTCTAGATCATTTGAAATGCTGCTTCCAGATATACAGGCTTCCAGCATTGTAGTGACACTGTGTCACTACAATGCAAATCACTTATCCGGAAAGTGACAGATTATTCCTGAATCTCAGCGATTATCTGTACGTGCAAAAAAGGTCAGCAGCTGACTTAATATTTCTTTTATGAATTTGCTAACTGCTATAATTTTTTATTGTTCGACTAAGCTTTTCGTCATTACTGACATATTCAGGTCTTAAACTAGGTTATATGGGTACCCTTAACTGCCTTTTAACACACAGCTGCACGGTTAATGAGTTTCCTCACCTCTGCTGTAGCTTTTCTCAGTATTTAACTAGTAACCCTCTCTCTGGCGTTTTTCTATAGTCTCTGGCCAGAACAATTCCTTAATTGTCTCCTAGTGTCCAGCTGCACAGCTGGTAAGTTTATTCACCTCTACCTCTAGTCATAAAATTTAAACTAGGTTGTTTAAGACCTGAAGATGTCAGTAATGACGAAAAGCTTAGTCGAACAATAAAAAATTATAGCAGTTAGCAAATTCATAAAAGAAATAGTAAGGATGGCTGCTAATTTAAACAATACGAAGAGCTGACTTAATAAGCCAGCAGTTAGACCTGGCAATATTACAAGTGAGATTGAAGTGATTGTTGTGGTTTGGTTAAAAGTGATTATCATGCAACCCTGTAATAAGGTAACATTTATTGTTGTATATTTGACACATTTAATTTGAATTAGTGTTGCAACGATTATTTATGTGTTACAAAGATGTCTATTGATGTTAATTGTAATGGTATAAAATTTACTTAGAAGTGATGAGTACAAATTATATATTCGTGTTCAAGAAAAACTAGTTAAGTAATATTGTTGTATCATCCCTCAGGTTGGTACTTAAATAATGAAACACATACACATTTATCAGTCAAATTTAACGCATTTATTAAATTTACATTAACTGTCATTAATATCAATTCTCTTTGACCCTTAACATATTATGATCATTTATTATTTTATGACATGATTTCTTTCAATAGACATTTATATACTAAGGACTCTATATCTCAAGGTTCAATTTAATTTATATCCAAGCATGATTAATACTTATATCATATTACAACATATTCTATTTCCAAATGGATTCATTTTAAGATATGAATTTATTCTTAATTGAAGTGATGTAATCATACTACTTCAAGTTTTAATGTTTACTACATGCATAAGTTCTTTTAGTAGGACAGTTTTATGCGTAGGTTCTTTTAGTAGGACAGACAGGTGTTTTTGTAAAATAGTAATTAGTACATAAAATTTACTGTTGGTACGATATTCCTGCCTACGGCGTGTGGACCTGCTCTCATCTCATCCCACCTCCAGCTCCTTATATCTGCGTCGTAAGTGTAGATGCGCTTCCCACTCATTTGCATGAATCCTCACCTTGCTGAATCATATCGTGGTTTACTCTCATAGTATTTGATTGCTTACACTTTTAATCACTCCACTTTAACTAATAATATCCGGCACCTTCTGACATTACATTAGTATAAGTACTGTCCAATAGTTTATAGCATTTATTCTCGTTACGTGAGTTATAGTTCGCACATGACTGATTTCGAACACATGATACGATCCTAATTGTTTTTACAAGTTATAAATTAATAAAACTCTAGTTCTTACTCTTTCAATATGAACTATATTACACACATTATTCGTTCATTTGACTTTATAAAAATATAGTATAAGTTTCTGAATCTTCACAACTATTTACACATGTTAATTCTACATAATTCTTAAGTTAACTCTCTGAACTTTCACCACCGACCACTTCCGAATTTAAATAAAAATTCTTAAATGTTTAAGTCAAGACTCCATGGAAGTTATGACGGACTCCATCAATACGTTACTACCGACTTTCCGAAAATTTACTAATAGCCTCCCCGATCGCACTTTCGGCTTATTTTATATAGTCAATACACCAAATTCACCACTAAGTCTCTTTTCGTCATCCTGCTTCATTTCCATTGGTTCTAAGTTCCTTTCTTCTGGGAAAATTTACTCCTGGAAACCCGCCTACATTGAAAGCTGATTTCTGATAGGACATCTTCATTCCCTACTCTATTTCTTTTCTCCTGGTCCAACCCCTCCTGCTAAGTTAAGTCCAATTTCACACTTGTAAATTTTTCTGTTATTTTTTCTATATCCCATTTAGACAGGACAACCCTTAACTGCCTTTTAACACACAGCTGCACGGTTAATGAGTTTCCTCACCTCTGCTGTAGCTTTTCTCAGTATTTAACTAGTAACCCTCTCTCTGGCGTTTTTCTATAGTCTCTGGCCAGAACAATTCCTTAATTGTCTCCTAGTGTCCAGCTGCACAGCTGGTAAGTTTATTCACCTCTACTTGTGGCGTTCCTGGTATGTCGTGTAATTGTACTCCCTTCTGGTGTTTTTTCTACGCCTTTCCACTAGAACAACCCCTAGTCGCTAAGCCTCCAGCTGCCTTGTTAATTGGTTCAATCACCTTCGTTGTATTCTTCTGGGTATGTCCCATTCATACTTATCTCTGGTGTTTTTCCATTCCTTTCATTAAGAACACATCCAGCTGCACCGTTGATTAGGTTATTCAACTCTGCTGTGGCGTTCTTGGTACTTCGTTCAGTCACCCTAACTGTATCTTTCTCAGTATTACAATTGTGACTCTTTCTATGGCTTTTTTCTATGCATTTAGCTAGAATAAGCCCGAATTTCTTCAAGTGACCTGCTCTGTTAGATTTATGATATGTCCATAAACATGCCTGTCGACGTTGAAGGATTTCACATGCCTTTGTGCTAACTTCCTCTCGTATATATTACTGTCATTTCAAAATCTGACACCTGCTTCTTCTTTCTTTTCTTTTTTTTCATGTTTTGGCGTTATAGTGTATAAGAGTGCCTTTGTTGGTTTTTGTAATGGTTGTTTTTTCTAATTAATGTTGTAATTAGTGACTTTCTTGATGTCAGTAGTATTTCTACTATAAAACACAATGGCCCATGTGACCGTAGTAACAATATTTACAAAACTCAGAAAATTAGATGAAGACATTTGGCTAGTTAAAAAAAAAGATATCAAACGATCATGAGACATTAACAAGTCGTTATAAAAGTCTTTTGCAAGATGACAAGATGATATGCATAAGAACAGTGGTGCCGTCTACTAAATAAGTATTGCTCAAAAGATGATTGGGGAGTAAGTATTCCTCACTGGAGAATGATTGTGGAGACACTTGCTCAACAGTGGACAGACAAATGCTAGTGAATAATATTAATAACAACAAAACAATAAAAAATCATCATCATCATCATCATATTAATCAGCACTGTAATTAGGAGAAAGAAAATCATTAGTATTATGTTAAACGTTATCTGTTTACAACATATATTAAATTATGTACTAAAAACTGATGCACATAGAAACTTGCCATCTCTGACAGTCATTTTCTTGTCACCCTGTCCTTCCATTTTAATAATAATATTGTGTATATTGGTATCTGCAACTACAGATGAGGCAACTGGTGTTGATATTTGTACTTCCAATTCATCATCAGGTGTCAGTCTTGAAGCCAAATTCACTGTCTCTCCAGTAGGTAGAACGACGTGTGTTATGCGACCCAGGCCGTCATACTGATATAAATATGTTGAGCCACCCTATAAAAATATTAAACAATTTTTTGTATAATGTAAACAAACAAGTACAAAATTGTAATTTTCTGAGATGTTAGGACTGTTCTTGCAAAAAGTTTGATGACATAATTTAATGGGGATTTGGTAGTACAGTACAACTTGGTCAACAAATTTTTATGAACCCCTTGCACTGTAAGAGGTTTTGTTTGTATTGTTTTGTTTGTGGAAACTGTAATCTATCTAAGTAACAAAGAACAATAAATCATACAAAACTGTGAATGTGATGTAACGTTACTGCACTGAGCCTGAGTACATACTTCATTACAGTCAAGTTGCCAGTAACACTGTATGCTACACTCTATTCACAGGTGGTGATACTAATGAATAAATATAAATCATGCAGTTTCTCATGCAATATTATTAAATATGTATATCAAGTATTATCATTTAACACTTTGATGGAAGGACCTTAAAATGGCCATTCTTCTCCCTTGCCGGGACTTTTTGCATTCATTTAAAGTGCTGTAGTTCCTATACTGCACAGTAAAAATATAAAATACCTAATATATCTTTATAAAGATTTAAATGTCCTGCTTAAAATGTTATGGTGCTCTATATAATATAGGTGTCTAAATTGCCTGTAAATACTTTCCAAAAAATCAATGATTTGGGAAAAATACAAAAATTGCCAAGGTATATGTAGTTACGAAAAACGCAATATCCATACCTCCTACATTTTCAATATTTCAATTATGCAATTGTATCGATGTACCATAGTGTGAAGAAGAAGAAATGTACTAATTATATATTATTCTATTTCTTAATGGAAAGCAAAAAAATGTAAGTTTTTGATTTGTGAGGTTAGGTAATAATGTTTTTTTTTTGTTTTTATTTACTGTTTAAAGAAATAAAAGCCATGGTTAGAAAAACATGACATTTAATGTGTATATACAATGCTTACACAGAGTAACATTTAAAATAAAGAACGTAGTTTTTTTTTTTTTTTTTAATACAACAACAGAAAATGTAAAGTAAAAATTACAATAATTTCTGATTAGGAAGATTAAAGCAAAAAAAAAATAATATTTGTTTATTTGTTAGTAGTCAAAAATCTCAAAAACTTCACTGGAGCGAATTATGTGCGAAACACAAAAAATAGGAGACATGTATAGCACCCCGCCTTACTTTAAGTTGGTTCCTTCTCCAGTGGTCTGCATAAAAATTGACTGTTAGTAAAAAAAAAACGTATTCGTGGAAAGTGAGTTCTGCCAAAAAAAAAGGGAGATATGTATAATAATAGGCAAGGGGTGGGAATTAGTACGACATGTATAGCAACAGGCGCCTTACTTTGAGTTTTTTTTTTTTTGTATGGCTTTCACAACAAAAATGAGCACTACATTAAAGATGTATTGGTTTTCATGTGTGACTTCAATTTTCATGTTAAGCAAACAACATAAGCGTTTGCCATCACAGGCAAACATTGGTGTTATATTAGCACTAAAAACATTTTTTATAAAAAATATGACAAAGGAAAATGATTGCAATCATCAACAACCTATTTCATAACATACATACATAAATTCTAACCAATTTATGCGATATTCACTACATATTGATGCCAATAATCACATAATCGAAATATCAAAAATAAGTGGGGATACAATTATTGGGACAGTACCATAAAAACTCACAATTTTATTATTATTTGTTATAAACAAATTAAACACGTTGTTACATAATGTTTATACTACAATCAGTTTTATAACTGTTGTGAAAGTGAATGCCAATGCAATCTAGCAGATGATTTATATAATATAAAAACACATTTTTACATAAGAACAGCAGCTCTAAATACACGTTTGTACATACAGTAGCATATAGAAATACAGTGAAATTGCAGGACATCAATAGACAACTGTAAATTGGCATTCTTAGAAGTTTTTAAAGGACGTCAACTGTTAATAATATCAAATTGTTACTAAACTGAAACCTGTTCTGCTAAAAGAAGATTGATTAAAAAAGGACGCACTCATGAAAATGTATAGAAAGTGTAAAAACCAATAATATGATCAAAGTTACACACAAAAATAGTAACAATATTACTTTATATTGTGCTTATTTAAAAAAAAACTACATTAACGGAGTTTGTATTTTATAAAAAGGTTGCTTTCCAATCTTTCTTATAATTAGTTTTTATATGTTATTTTATTTCACAGAAGAATTTATAAATATGTGTTGCCCATGTTTATTTGTTTTCTTTAACAGGAGAATCTGTTAAAAAATAAATAAATCATTTTATTAGCAATTAAAATAAACAATTGAATATATAAAAAAATCCATCTCTCAGCTGTCTTTTACAAATCCTAGCACAATGATAGTAGGTGACAAATTAGAAACTTGCAAAAACAACAGTAAAATGAAAAAGTAACAGCTGATGAACAGAAAGAGAAACATAATAAAGTAGTACTATGAACGTTCACGTCAATCCGGGACTATTAATTTGTAATAAATATAGAACACATACATTTATGATAGTAAAAATACTTTTATACATTTATTACATTTTTTAAAAAAATACATTTATACATTTATCCCAGCGTTTCACTAGTGCCTGGATACCTGCGGTGTAGAAAGATTTGTCATTATGTCGAAACCAAGATAGGACTGACTGCTTCACCTCATCGTCGCTGTTGGAATGTTGGCCTCCCAGGAACAACTTCAAGAGCCCAGACAGGTGAAAATCGCTGGAAGCGAGGTCCGGGCTGTAAGGGGGGTGTGCCAATAACTCCCAGCCAAGATCTTGTGTCATGCGGTGGGCAGTATGTGGGCATGCATTGTCCTGCAGAAACAGAACGCTTTTAGTGATCGCACCAGGCCGTTTTTTCTTGAGAGCATGGTGCACATCTTGAATAACTTTGCAGTAGTACTCACTGATAGTATTGACTCCATGGGGTAGAAAATCGACGTGAATGATTACATTTTATCCCATAAAATTGAAGCCATAACTTTACCTGCAGAAACAATTGTTTGAAACTTTTTAGGAGGTGGTGGGTCCACATGCTTCCACTGCTTTGATGCATGTTTTGATTCCGGGGTGAAATGATGGACCCACGTTTCATCGCAGGTAACAATTCGATCGAGAAAAAGCTGGCCTTCTTTGTCAAAACGTTGCTTTAACTTCTTGCAGATTTGCAATCTTCTTTGCTAGTCAAAAGCAGAAAGATGTTTTGGTACCCAACGTGCACTAACCTTACTGAACTTCAAATGTTCATGAATCATTTTGTTTACAGTTCCCATAGACACATTGATTTCTTTTGCAATTTGCAGACAAGTTGTCCGTCGATTATCAAGGATTAGTTCTTCCACTCGCTGAATGTACATGGGAATGACTACAGTAGGCTCCGAACCACCTTGATCGGGATCGTCACTCACTGATGTTCGGCCTTCCTTAAAATGTTTACACCACTCAAATGTTTTACTGCGACTAAGAGTCTCCTCACCGTACTGTGCAGGGAGTCGCAAATAAATCTCACTGGGTTTTACGCCTTCATTCACGAGAAATTTCAATACAACATGCTGTTCCACATGTGCATTGGACGCCATGTCCTTTACGACTGACTGCTGTTATTGTTTAACATGTAAACAATACAGCGCGCCATGCAGTAATAGCTAACACTTGTACTTTATATGTACGACCAACGGAATGCGCAGGAATCTCCTTTTATACTCTAGTCTAACAAAAGCCCCGGATTGACGTGAACATCTCTCTTATATTTTAGTTCTAAGGCAGGTGAAATTGCATTATATTTATATACAATGAAGTTTAGATGGCTTCACTTTTCAAACTTTATAGTTTCTAATTTACAAACCACTACAAAAATATTGAAATATGACCACCACTTTTGGTACTTAAATCGTCTACTCGAAAAAAAAAAAAAAAAATTAACTCCCTTCCCTTTAATAAAATAAATAAACCTCTGCTCCACAATCCATTAAGGACCAAGGCGTACCGCGCGGCTTTTGTGTTAGTGTGACGGTGTATGGCTAGTACTACGCGCCACCAGCCGCTAGTTGCGGTATTCACGGCCAGGAGGCGGTGCTGTTATCTCAGCACCTACTCAGTTTGCCTCATGATGCTGAGTGCACGCCGTATGGAGCCTCCGCCAGGATTTGAACCCGGGACCACGAGTGCATCAATCGCCCGCGTTAGCGAACTAGACCACCTGGAGGCTCCTCCCTTCCCTTTACACATGTTATTAACACAGAATAATGCAATAATTAATTAACTATATTATACAGTCTCAAGGGACTATATATTTTTACAGACATATATATTTTCCTCATATATATAGCCATGAAAATATAGTCCAATGAAAAATATATAGTATAGTTCATTAAATATTGTATTATTCGGTGTTAATGACACACACACACACATACACACACACACATACACACACACACATATTGCACCAATACATATATTTTCCTATTTACCCAGGGCAGTATTTTGTAAATAATTAGTGTAAGGAGAGTATGACGAATAGTTTTAAAAATTTGGGTGTGAAAGTACAGGTATGGACAC
Source organism: Magicicada septendecula (assembly GCA_034769895.1). Lineage (NCBI taxonomy): Eukaryota > Metazoa > Arthropoda > Insecta > Hemiptera > Cicadidae > Magicicada > Magicicada septendecula. Next base: position 322,861,890 of record CM068370.1, on the reverse strand, counting down.
ACGATAGCCTGTCCAAAGCGTACACATGCCCTGCACAATTGTTTACAGTGTAAGTCATTGTATGTGCCTGTGTGTGTGAACCACCACGAACCTGAATTGAATTACATATGAATTGTTGGTTTTTATTATTAAATCAGGTATTGACATGATTAAAATAAATTAATAAATATGTTTTTTACCTGTTACCAAAGACATGTCACACTTCTAAAAACACAATTAGAGTAACGACATTTAAACTCATACGGTGATGCAAAATTATAGCAGAAAGTGCAATAATAAAAGCGTAATACAAATTAAAGTTAACTACTAGCACAATTAGCTAGTAATTAAGAGTGTGTTATATGTAAATAACAAATAAAAAATTACAAAGACAGTGCAACCACTCGCCTAAAGATCAAGTTTTTGGTTATTGCAAAAACAGACTAAAAAGTTATCAGTTAAAAAAAGATGCTACACACAAATTGACAAAGTTTAACATATAAAAAACAATATCTGACATGTCAGCTTGCTGTCTACTATAAATACCTCCAGCAATTTTGAAGAGAATCAGACTCAAGGAATCTTCACACGAGGACACTATGACCGTTTGCTAATTGACAGAGTCAAGCAAATTTCACATGAGGTCACTATGTCCGTCTTCACACGAGGACACTATGACCGTTTGCTAATTGACAGAGTCAAGCAAATTTTACACGAGGTCACTATGTCCGTCTTTTAATCGACTTGAACTCATCATCATCACCATCATCTGAAATACACACGATTGATGAAGGAGCACAAGACCACCATCAACAACAGGCTATAGAGTACTGAGGAAGCGTCACCATCATGTACACACACACGTACACATGCAACAGTAACTTCAACAATACGCAGGTGACAAAAGAACAATTATATTTTTGTGTTAAACAAAAAGAACTCATAAAGAATAGAATATGAGATAATAAAGTAATATAAAGACTTAAATGTAAATAGTGTAAATATTCAGATTAAAAGATGTAATTCTAATTTGGTGTTAAAAATAATAATTTTATTCTGCTTAATTTTAAAAATTGGGTTTGTCATTATTAATCATAAACATTCTTAAATTAAATATTATTTTTATTAAAATATTAATAGCAACGATTCAATTCTTACTTGGTATAGTTAATATTATTACTTCCATATTCCTTAAGGAATGGAAGTATGGTGATGGCAAAAAAAATCGTGTTCGAGATTGTTGCAGATTCTGATTCTACTACACTCAAAACATGAAAAAAAGTCTTTTTCCGAAAAGTGTCTGTGTGTGTGTCTGTGTGTCTGTCTGGCTGTCTGTGTGTCTGTCTGTAGATTTTTTTTTATGGCAAACGATAACTGCCGCAAATTCAAACAGAATCAAATAATTTTTTGCATACAGCCCTGATTTGTAGAGTACTCAAGACCTATTGTTTTTGGTGAAGATCGGTTGAGGGAAAGGGGTAGTTTACCTGCAACGGTTTTTTTTTATCAAGGGAAATTTTTTTGTTTTGGCAAACGATAACAGCCGCAAATTCAAACAGAATCAAATAATGTTTCGCATACAGCCCTGAATTGTAGAGTTCTCAAGACCTGTTGTTTTTGGTGAAGATCGGTTAAGGGAAAGGGGTAGTTTACCTGTAACGTTTTATGTTTTAACAAGGGTATTTCCTATGGCAAACGATAACAGCCGCAAATTCAAACAGAATAAAAAGATTATTTGCATACAGCCCTAAATTGTAGAGTTCTCAAGACCTATTGTTTTTGGTGAAGATCGGTTAAGGGAAAGAGGTAGTTTACCTACAACGTTTTTTTTGACAAGGGTATTTTCTATGGCAAACGATAACAGCCGCAAATTCAAACAGAATCAAATAATTTTCTGCATACAGCCCTGATTTGTAGAGTACTCAAGATCTATTGTTTTTGGTGAAGATCAGTTGAGGGGAAGGGGTAGTTTACCTGCAACGTTTTTCTATCAAGCGTATTTTCTATGGCAAACGATAACAGCCGCAAATTCAAACAGAATCAAATAAGTTTTTGCATACGTCCCTGAATTGTAGAGGTCTCAAGGCCTTTAGATTTTGGTGAAGATCGGTTAAGGGGAAGGGGTAGTTTACCTGCAACCTTTTACGTTTTAACAAGAGTAAAGTACTTGAAAATTTATTTAAACTTTTTGAAACAATGGTAATTGTTGAAAATAAAATAATTTTGTTGCCAGGTAACAAAAATAAAGTCATTTTGATTATAAAATATAAATATTTACAACAAGAAAAGAATTTTCAGTTTTCAAAATTTAAATATATTTTTATAAAACAATGGGTTCTTCATTGAGGTGGGGACCATGTCACTCACTCCATCTCAAGCCTCTCCTATTTTGCAGAAAAAGAGGACCCTGTCAAGGCTGATACTTTGACGACAGTGACAGGGCTTTCCACCAAATTCAGCAGAGTGACAGGTAGGCCCAACTCTGATTGGCTCCTCAGATTTCCCCAGCGTTAGTAGGTTCTATGAAAATATTTTATTTCAAAAATGATTTTAAATATAAATCTTAGATATGTTTTATAAATCTCATGTTTTATGTTTTAACATGGGTAATTTTTTTATATGACGAACCATAACTGCCGTAAATTCAAACAGAATCAAATAATTTTTTATATATGTGCCTGAGCTATAGAGAACTCAATGTCTGTTGATTTTGGTGAAGATCGGTTACGGGGAAAGGGCAGTTTACCTGAAACATTTTTTGTTGTAACATGAGTAAAGTACTTAATTTTGATAAAGTATCCTGATAAGATCTTAATAATCCACTGTAGAAACGTAGATGAAATATCTATAAATGAAGAGGCTAGTTGAACGGGCTGGGGGTAATTTTCTATAAATCAAAATTATAGTTGAAGGGGGAGGGGATAATTTTTTTTTATATGTGTACTACGTTATTGGCAACAAAGAAGTATTTTTTTGTTAAAATTCCTTCCCTGGCTGTTTGGCTGAAAATGATTTTAAATATAAATCTTAGAATATGGAAGTCATGTATGGTTCTCCATACCGATTTTTTTTATAAATGAGTTGCTAAAAGTCAAATTTTTAAGTCAGACACCCATGCAATGTTAATGAATTTTATAATTTGTTCATCATATGTGTTTAGACATTTAAGACTATATGTTATTAATGTGTGCCGAATAGCAAAGATTAGTTATGTTTTCAGAGTGTAACTTTTATGTTATAAAAGAGAATATTTTGAATTTGCTAGTTTCAAATTCTGATAATCAATTAATTTTCTTTGCAATATTTAATAAACCGTTGATTGATTCTTTTACTATGTTTTAATTAATTATTTCATGTCATCAACATCTTACTCCTATTTTAAAAATACGTGTATTGTGCAACCACATATACTTAACGCAACGAACATACAAAAAGCCTATGATCTAGCCAGTGTTTAACATTACACAGTTGCATTGGGTACATGGTCAGAAATGTATTCATTTAGTTTACAATACTTGTATTGTGTAATATATATATATATATATATATATATATATATATATATATATATATATATATATTGCAACATTACAAGTATTATAAAATGAATACACTTCTAGTTCATGTACCCAATGCAACTATGTAGTGTTAAATATTGGCAAGGTTGTGGGATTTTTGTGTGTTTGTGTGTTCATTGCATTATGTCTATGTGGTTGCACAATAAACATAATTTTACAAAGAGGAATGAGACGTTGATTAATGAAATAATGAATTAAAATATATAAAATAATCAATAAACAATTTATTAATAATGAAAAGACATTACTTGAATATTAAAAATTCAAATTATAAAATTTAAAAATAGTATCTTTTATAAGTTTACACTAGGCCTACATAAAACATAACATACCCTTTCTATTCAGTACACATAAAAAACATATAATCTTAAATATCTAAACATACGTGGTGAACAAATTATACAAGTACTTTGTATTGCTTGGGTGTCTGACTTTGACTGTTTTAAAGATAAATAGCAATTCATTTATAAAATAATATTAACTTTACAAAAATAAAATTTAATTGTTGCTATTAAAATTTTAATAATAAAAAATAACATTTACTTGAAGACTATTAATTATTTCTAATGACACCCAATTTGTAACACTGATTATTATTTTTAATTTTTATTATTAAACCAAACTTATTATTTTTAACCACAATTTAAAATTACGTACATTATTTACATTTAAATCTTTAAGTATTTACTATCTCATATTCAGTCAGTTTTTTTTTATAAGTTCTTTACACAAAAATATAATTGTTTATTTGTCACCTGCGTACTGCCAAAGTTACTGTTGCGCGTGCATCCGCGCGCGTGTGTGTGTGTGTATGTGTGGATCCTGAATGATGACAATGACGATGATGATACTGCTGTTGCGTTCTGATACTGCTGTTGGTCTCTATGGCTTGTTGTTGATGATGGTCCTGTGTTCCTCTATCAATCATGGTGTTTGGTGAAGATGTTCAAATCGATCGGAAGACCGGCAGAGTGATGTCGTGTGAAGATATCTTGAGTCTGTTGATTAGCAAATGGACATAGTGGCCTCGTGTGAAGTTTTCTTGAGTCTGACTTTGCCCAAAATTGCCAGAGGAATTTATACTAGACGGCAAACTGACATGTCAGAGATTGTTTTCGACATGTTGAATTGTGTTGATTTGAGTGTAGCGTCTCTTTGATTACTGATCATTTTTTAGTCCATTTTCATGATCATGTAAAATTTACTGTAACACGAGTGATTTCATCGTCTTCGTAATTTTTCACTCGTCATTTACATGTAACTAACTTGTTAACTAATTAATTATAGTAGTAATTATAATTAATTTATATAGCGTCTTTATTATGCGCTTTTCTGCAATAATTTTGCATCAGCATATGCGTTTAAATGTCCTTAATCTAATGTTTTTAGAATTGTGGTATGTCTTTGGTAACAGGTAAAAAGTATTAATTAATTTATTTTAATCCTGTCCATACCTGCTATAATTAGAAAACCAACAATTAGTACATTTCTCCCCTCATAGAACTTTGCATGTTGGAACTGGCATAGGTCTACACACACAGACACACAAACGCTGTATTCATTCTCAGGGCAGGTGAACACTTTTGACAGGCAACAGCCTGCATTTTACTGCACAAAATTGTTTAAAACTGTTTGTCGTATTCTTTTGCACTAATTATTTACAAAACATACCGCCCTGGGCAAATATGCAATTATATGTATTGTTGCAATATGTATATAAGGAGGGAAGGGAGTCAATATTTTTCCATTGGTCTTGACCTGATGATGGTTCAAGTACTGAAAGCACTAGTCATATTACAACATGACTAATATTTTTGTAGTAGTTTGTAAATTAGAAACTCTAAAGTTTGAAATTGGATTATTTTTCTATCTCTTTCATCAATGTTATTTGTATTTTTCATAGAACAATTTGCTTGAAATAAAAAGTGTACAGAAATATGGACAGCTTTATTTGTAGAAATTAGACTGGATCCATAGAAAAAAATTTAGTTACTTTAAAACTGACTAAACATACGTGTCTTAAGCATATAGCAAACACTTCGGTAATTTCCTATAGTGTAACTGTTAATAAAAATGAATCCTACACGTTATTCTTTAAATCTGAGCAAGCTAACACCACGTATAATTACGGAATTTTAAATATATTATTACTTGACTCAACATTTAATGAGGGGGGAAGCGTGAACTGTGGGAGAAGATACAGTATTTGTTTGCATGTTGACAGTATTAATCAAAAGTTCATTTGTTTGAACAGTTCCCATCAAACTGTGGGTATCGCAAACGTCAACACATATTATAATATTTGTGTGTTTATTATATGTTAATGCTATTGAAGATGACTGTACCATGGTTGCTCACATAGGGGAACATACACACAAAGCAATATGCTATGCTTCCAGAGTTAACAGGGTTAACTCTTACAAGTATAGAAAGCACTATAGAGATTGTGTTTCTGACCCATAGTCATTTTTTCATAATGAGTATGGAAATAAATTATTTAGTTATTAATGTAATAAATAACTTAATAAAATTTATTACAACCAGACTAAAAATGCTGTTCCCTTAAATATTATAGATTACTTCCTAATAATAAATTTTACAGAACAAATAAATTGTACAATCTTTTGAGCTTTATCATTATTTCAATGTCTTATCTACATTAGTTGTATGAAGCAAAATACAAATACTTACACCAGACATAGAGTCAACTCTGCTTGTCAATAAACCAGTATTTGAATCATAATCTAACACGACTTCTGATCTTCCTTTTTCAGAGAATTTGGTCAACAAACCGACGCCAGAAATATTCAGTTCACACTTGTGATCTTGTGTGTTCTCTATTGCACTTACCTTGAATGCATAACAATCCACATTATGGTATGTTCAAAATATTAAAAATACAACAGTTAATATAAATATGTCAGAAACTTATAATTTCCTCAATCTAAAAACTTAATTTTGTCACTGGCTCTACAAGTCAATACATAGTACAGTAGAACCCCGTTAATACGCTCCTCAAGGGACTGTGGTTTAAACGCCTAATAAGCGGGACAGCGCTATAGACGGGAAATGATTTGTGAGATGAGAAAACAATTTGGACACCACTTCATAGGAAACAATTACAGTACTGTGTTTTATTATTACTGTATTACAGTATTATTATTATTATTGTTATTATTATTACAGTACTGTATTTATAATTACAGTATTGTTCATTAGTTACAATGCAAAATGCAAATTCTAGCTCATTTCCTATTAAAAAAGTCTTTGATTGATGTTTGTCGAGTGTGTGTACTACTGTTACGAATGATTAAATTTTCTATGCGGTTTAAGTAGCTATTCACGTCACTTGATACGCCGCCAGGAGTAACAGTGATATTGTATTTTCGGAGCAAATTTATTGCTCCGAGAGCTTCATTTCGTGTGGGGACATTTTCCTCCGCGGATTCAATTTCCTCATCACTGTCTTCATCTTGGACGGTAGCGGCAGCATGATCCGCAATCATGTCGTCGACATCGCGGATTTCTGATGTCACTAGACCATTGTCAACTAATACAAAATCTTCCAAGTTAACATCTCCTAACTTCTCCCGTACAGCAGCCCAATCCTCGTCATTATCAATTGTGACAGGGGCATTTGTTTCACCGGGTGTTACACCGTGTTCCTAAGAAATTAAAAAAAGAAAATTAACCCCCTGTCGAAACAAAAAAAGTTTTATACGGAAGCTCGATAATAGCCTAATCTAACAACATTTAGAATCTTACCTTAAAAAGCCTGCTTTATTGAAGCAATTTGCTATGGTCTGCGCATCAATCCCTTCCCATGGAGCGGAGATGAAATTCATTGCGGTTTAATGCGGTTCATGGAGCAGAGATAAGGTGATGCAGTTTTCGGCTCCACTGTCAATGCACTGCAGATATCGTAGAACAACACGCTTTCGATAAAAGTGCTTGAGCACTTTTATGATCCCCTGGTCCATTGGTTGGAGTTTACTGGTTGTGTTGGGAGGCATGAATGGTAGTTCTACATTTTTCGGGTGAGCTGGACAGTTATCGACAAAAAGCAGGATTTTGCGATTGGTTTTTACCATTTGTTGGTCTAAGTCTTTGAGCCAAGTGACGAACAAGTCACCAGTCACGTGCTTGATTATTGTATTCACAAGGCAGTCGTTTAATGTTTTTAAAACTTCAGGGTCTAGGTGACTTTCCCAACATTAACAGTGGTAATTTTTCAGATCCATCGGCATTTGCAGCAACAAGCACAGTTACACTTTCTTTGCTTAATTTGCCACCGTGACATTTCTTTCCTTTGAACATATATGACTTGTCGGACATTAGCTTAAAGAATAAGCCACATTCATCCGCATTAAACACATCGCGCAGCGCATAATTATTAATGAGCCTAGGTAGCACTTCACTTTGTCAGTCATTTACATCACTGTCACTAACTGATAGTGTATTGACACTATGCCATGCCTTTGCTTGAATCTATCAAGCCAACCATTTGAAGCAGAAATGTCTGTGTTCAATTTGCCTGCTATTTCTCGTGCTTTCTCTTGTATGATTGAGCCACTTAATGGAATTGAAGCATCACAGGATTGGTGAATCCATTCAATAACAATTTCCTTGACGTCTTCATATTTCCCGGATCTCACTTTCTTACGTTTGCAACCACCCTTCGCTGCATCGGTAATAGCATCCCTATTTTTTATTATTGTTCTTAAGCTGGATGAAGGGATTCCCACAGATTCAGAAAAATCCTTATGATTCAGTGTAGAATTGTCGTCGTACTTACGGAGGATTTGTAATTTTTCACTTATAGAAAGAGATTTCTGCTTTGCCATTTTTGCACTAATCACAACTGCACTGCCAAGAATTCAAAGAACGACTAAGAAGAAAGGACAGAAATGTACTGTATTGACAGGGAGACTTTTGTGTGTTAAATTCCTTTCATACAAAGGAAAGTACCGTTTAGGTACAATTCCCGACACTGCTGGCCACAAGGTTTCTTCAGGTAGAGGGTGGAATTCCTTTCGTCTACTCGGGGTGTAATGACCTTCAGTACAGTCAGAACAACAATTTATTCACCACGCTTTTAAAACATCACAAATACAGTACTGTTTCACAACTTATACGGAATTTTTCCTCATTTTCGACACGGAAAAAAGCGCTATAAGCGGGACTTGGAAGCGTTATAAGAGGTTAAAATTTAAGGGGTATGTATATGAAACGTCCAGGGACCGTATAAAAAGAGCGTAATGGACGGGATAGTGTTATAAGCGGGAGCGTAAATACGAGGTTTTACTGTATTTGTAAATTAATAAATGCATATATGTGTACATATTAGTAAATACAATAAACTCATATTAATCTATTGCTCATCAATCCAAGATCATACAAGAAAAGTGAGAAAAGACTTTGGCATCAAGATAATATTGTACCTCACAGGTAACCTATGCTGCAACTTGTTAAAAGCAGAGATGGTGACAACTCTCTACTTGTCTATTAGACTGGGTCGAAAAAAATAAATATTTTTTTTTCGGAACGCTTTAGTGCGGAAAAGTTGCCTATTTTAATAAGAAGAAAAACGGCATAAAAAAAATTAACATCGGTTAACATCTTCCGTTCATGCATCGTACTTAAGTTTATGAAAAATTGCAAAAATCATGACATTTTTGTAAATTTTTTAAGTTAGTTAAAACTTTTAAAATAAACACGCTTTAGTTTTTTACTTCCATATTCCTTAAGGAATGGAAGTATGATGATGGCAAAAAAAATCGTGTTCGAGATTATTGCAGATTCTGATTCTACTACACTCAAAACATGAAAAAAAGTCTTTTTCCGAAAAGTGTCTGTGTGTGTGTCTGTCTGTGTGTCTGTCTGTCTGTCTGTGTGTCTATCTGTAGATTTTTTTTCTATGGCAAACGATAACTGCCGCAAATTCAAACAGAATCAAATAATTTTTTGCATACAGCCCTGATTTGTAGAGTACTCACGACCTATTGTTTTTGGTGAAGATCGGTTGAGGGAAAGGGGTAGTTTACCAGCAACGGTTTTTTTTTATCAAGGGAAATTTTTTTTTTTTGGCAAACGATAACAGCCGCAAATTCAAACAGAATCAAATAATGTTTCGCATACAGCCCTGAATTGTAGAGTTCTCAAGACCTATTGTTTTTGGTGAAGATCGGTTAAGGGAAAGGGGTAGTTTACCGTAACGTTTTATGTTTTAACAAGGGTATTTCCTATGGCAACGATAACAGCCGCAAATTCAAACAGAATCAAAAGATTATTTGCATACAGCCCTAAATTGTAGAGTTCTCAAGACCTATTGTTTTTGGTGAAGATCGGTTAAGGGAAAGGGGTAGTTTACCTACAACGTTTTTTTAACAAGGGTTTTTTCTATGGCAAACGATAACAGCCGCAAATTCAAACAAAATCAAATAATTTTCTGCATACAGCCCTGATTTGTAGAGTACTCAAGACCTATTGTTTTTGGTGAAGATCGGTTGAGGGGAAGGGGTAGTTTACCTGCAATGTTTTTTATCAAGCGTATTTTCTATGGCAAACGATAACAGCCGCAAATTCAAACAGAATCAAATAATTTTTTGCGTACGTCAGTGAATTGTAGAGGACTCAAGGCCTTTAGATTTTGGTGAAGATCGGTTAAGGGGAAGGGGTAGTTTACCTGCAACCTTTTACGTTTTAACAAGAGTAAAGTACTTGAAAAATTATTTAAACTTTTTGAAACAATGGTAATTGTTGAAAATAAAATAATTTTGTTGCCAGGTAACAAAAATAAAGTTATTTTGATTATAAAATATAAATATTTACAACAAGAAAAGAATTTTCAGTTTTCAAAATTTAAATATATTTTTATAAAACAATGGGTTCTTCATTGAGGTGGGGACCATGTCACTCACTCCATCTCAAGCCTCTCCCATTTTGCAGAAAAAGAGGACCCTGTCAAGGCTGATACTTTGACGACAGTGACAGGGCTTTCCACCAAATTCAGCAGAGTGACAGGTAGGCCCAACTCTGATTGGCTCCTCAGATTTCCCCAGCGTTAGTAGGTTCTATGAAAATATTTTATTTCAAAAATGATTTTAAATATAAATCTTAGATATGTTTTATAAATCTCATGTTTTATGTTTTAACATGGGTAATTTTTTATATGACGAACCATAACTGCCGTAAATTCAAACAGAATCAAATAATTTTTTACATATGTGCCTGAGCTATAGAGAACTCAATGTCTGTTGATTTTGGTGAAGATCGGTTACGGGGAAAGGGCAGTTTACCTGAAACATTTTTTGTTGTAACATGAGTAAAGTACTTAATTTTGATAAAGTATCCTGATAAGATCTTAATAATCCACTGTAGAAACGTAGATGAAATATCTATAAATGAAGAGGCTAGTTGAACGGGCTGGGGGTAATTGTCTATAAATCAAAATTATAGTTGAAGGGGGAGGGGATAATTTTTTTTTATATGTGTACTACGTTATTGGCAACAAAGAAGTATTTTTTTGTTAAAATTCCTTCCCTGGCTGTTTGGCTGAAAATGATTTTAAATATAAATCTTAGAATATGGAAGTCATGTATGGTTCTCCATACCGATATTTATGCTTGTTTTATGGTTTAAATAACCCAAATAAATTAAATTCTGATCAATAATCTAATTTTTTCCGTTCACGCAACGTCTTAAAAGAAACAGAAATTTACCAGTATTTTGCAATTTTCACTGTGCAACTCTTCGCTCGTTTTGCTAGAACAAAACGACCCAGAACTCACCACGTGGAGGTGGTTGCACGTCGAGTTCCACCCACACCCTACCCAACCAACCATCCAATTGTTGGGTGTGGTATTTACATTATATTTACAACTATTTACAAAGATTTTCCATAGACTAGGATTCATTGGCTTACTGTGTTTTTTACTTTTTCTTTTTTATATCTACTACACATTTAAAGTCTGATTTTTTTTGAGAAATGAGGCATAACCGATCTAGACTTAAGTGTTGCTCGGATATAGCCATCTCTAGCTTCATGTCCACATACTTTATTCGAGGCCTCTGTCACAAGTTTGACGCACCTCTCCACAGCCTGGGTGTGACAGGGAAACTTTTGTATTTCACTGATGGTCTTAGTGTCAGAATTGATGAGTGATTTAATACCATCTTCACTTAGGTCCCACAGCATTGGGGGAGGATACAACACACAAGAATTCCAATTAATAATTTCAGTGTAATCGGAAGCTTGAAAGTTTATCTTTGATGGTACAAAATTTCTAACAGTCTTCTTCTTAGGGACGGTTTGTCTTGCTTTTAAGATCCTTCTGTAACCAAGCTCCCGAATATGTTCTCTTTCATCGACAACCATTGCCAACAGAACATTCTCTGGGTGCACAAAGAACGCATTTCGTTCTATTACTGGATCGACAACTTGAAGTAATTAGTCGGATAAATAACGTGATGTTTCGATTGCTTGAAAGACATGTTTTGGTCCGTCAGTAAAATATTTGATCTTTTTGATGGCAAACCACACAGGCATGTATGATTTTAAGATGAAGCCAACTATTTCTTTTAAGTTTCCGGATGGATCTTATCCAAATCCAAACATCACGTTATTTATCCGACGAATTACTTCAAGTTGTCGATCCAGTAATAGAACGAAATACGTTCTTTGCGCACCCAGAGAATGTTCTGTTGGCAATGGTTGTCGATGAAAGAGAACATATTCGGAAGTTTGGTTACAGAAGGATCTTAAAAGCAAGACAAACCGTCCCTAAGAAGAAGACTGTTAGAAATTTCGTACCACCGAAGATAAACTTTCAAGCTTCCGATTACACTGAAATTATTAATTGGAATTCTTGTGTGTTGTATCCTCCCCCAATGCTGCGGGACCTAAGTGAAGATGATATTAAATCACTCATCAATTCTGACACTAAGACCATCAGAGAAATACAAAAGTTTCCCTGTCACACCCAGGCTGTGGAGAGGTGCGTCAAACTTGTGACAGAGGCCTCGAATAAAGTATGTGGACATGAAGCTAGAGATGGCTATATCCGAGCAACACTTAAGTCTAGATCGGTTATGCCTCATTTCTCCAAAAAATCAGACTTTAAATGTGTAGTAGATATAAAAAAGAAAAAGTAAAAAACACAGTAAGCCAAAGAATCCTAGTCTATGGAAAATCTTTGTAAATAGTTGTAAATATAATGTAAATACCACACCCAACAATTGGATGGTTGGTTGGGTAGGGTGTGGGTGGTACTCGACGTGCAACCACCTCCACGTGGTGAGTTCTGGGTCGTTTTGTTCTAGCAAAATGAGCGAAGAGTTGCACAGTGAAAATTGTGAAATATTGGTAAATTTCTGTTTCTTCTAAGACGTTGCGCGAACGGAAAAATTAGATTATTGATCAGAATTTAATTTATTTAGGTTATTTAAACCATAAAACAAGCATAAAAAACTAAAGCGTGTTTATTTTAAAAGTTTTAACTAACTTAAAAAATTTACAAAAATGTTGTGATTTTTGCAATTTTTCATAAACTTAAGTACGATGCGCGAACGGAAGATGTTAACCGATGTTAATTTTTTTTATGCCGTTTTTCTTCTTATTACAATAGGCAACTTTTCCGCACTAAAGCGTTCCAAAAAAAAAATATTTATTTTTTTCGACCCAGTCTATTGTCTATTTCTCTTGCAAGCTGTGTATACTTGCTTTTAATTATTAGTATTTAGTAAGCTTAACAATTCTAATGATTGTTATAATTTATTGTGAATAGTGCATAATGGATTATTGTGTCTGTGTAGAAGGCCTATTGAAGTGTGTTTGAAGTGCATAGCAATGATCAACTGAGTCACCACCTTAGGTAGGGAAGCCTGCACTGTGTATATTGGAATAAGGACTGTTATTCGAGTTGTAAAATGACTTCTGTTTATATAATTATAATGGTCAAATTTTCCGATTTTTTTTTAAATTACGTAATTATTTATCGTATTCTTTACCAGTTTAAACATAGAATTATTCACTTTTTTGTATTTAAGGTGAAGATTATCTAAAACTGTGTAACTATTCCTTGTAATAAAAATGGTTTTTAAACTGCAACAAACTAGTCAATTTCAATATTACAACTTAATCAGTGACTAGCATTGGTACTTAATATATACATTACAGTGAGCTTATTTATATATTTTGTTCCTTTGACTGATTTTTTTTTACATAAATTTGATAATTTGTTGTCATCTCATACTGTTTTCTTCCAACTAATTTTGTTGTATTCTCATATTGAAAGGTATTAATTGTATTTTTGTTGTTTGATTTTTTCTGTAAGTCTGCACAGCTTAGAAATGTATTTATTATAGTCATATATATTAGAGTATTATAGTATGTCATATTAAAATAAACCTTTGCTCAACAGTCCGTAAAGGACCAAGGCATACCATACGGCTTTTGTGTTTAGTGAGATGGTTGCATGGCTAGTACAACGCATTGCCAGCCGCTAGTTGCAGTATTCACAGCCAGGAGGCACCGCTGTTATCTCAGTTGGCTAAGCAATTTTGCCTCACAACACTAAGTGCACACCGTACTGAGCCTCCACCAGGAATTGAACCTGGGCCCACACACACATGGATCGCACATGCTAGCTACTAGACTACCTGAAGGTTCATGTCATATTGTAGTATACTAATTAAAATGTACAATTTTGAAACCTTATTACTGTGTATTGTAAATAAATAATTAGTTAAAAACAAAAATAATTAGTTAGATGTACTTACAACATTGCTGTAGTCTCTAAGAAAGAGTATCTTGTTTCCTGCATTATCAGTGACAGTCGACAGTTTACCAAAACTAGTGTTCTTGCTGTACAGGAATGTATACCTTGGCTTGCCTGTTGTAATATCTCTTGTTGCAATATGCTGACCATATCTGTTGAAAACATATTCTTCTCCAGTTGCAGTGTATGGGATTCTGAATTCTCCATTCTCATCATGTGCAGCTAAGTAGTGTTCCAGAGATAATATGTGAAGACTTCCCTGCAGACAGATAAAATAATTCATGTTAACATTAGTCTGCATTCTGTAGACATTTAACTTGAAATACAAAGTTTCAATTATTATTACTTTTTAATTTGTATTTATAAATTAATTTACCTTAATTTTTTATTTATTTTATTTTTTATTATTTTTACTTAATTTCTAAGTCACTTGCTTATTCTCCTGTTATGGAGATTTATTGGTTATTTTATTGGTCTGCTTTTGTGGTTGTTATTTTTCTTTCTCTGTATTCAAATAGGTAAGGATTGGAGAAATCTTGCAAAGTTTTAGAGAAAAACAGAAGGAAGATGAATGAGCTGTGGCACCAGATGAGGCAAGACTGTCTGGTGAAGGTGCCACTTGTAGAAATAGTGAGTCTTTTGACAAAGAGGGCAAGGAGTGCAGGATGGTGAATTCAGCTGAGATTGGAGAAGGGTAAGGAGACTAAGAGGCTGGCAGAGAATGAAAGGCATGGAGAGCTGTTGTCAGAGGACCTGCCAAGAAAAGACAAAACATGAGTGATTGATACTGAAAACTCTTTTTTGTGAGCCCTTACACATATATGTTGGATTAACTGAAAATATAACAAACCTAACTATAACAAAGTATCCATGTCTAATAATTAATAGCTATGTGGTAAATGTGGAAATAGGTGAAGGAGCCATCAGAATCTTTAGTAAGTACAAATATCTATAAATGATGATTTCTAAAGAAGGGGCTAATAAAAGATAAAATCATAAAGAATTCACCAAGTAAAACAAGCCATAATTAAACTGATCACTACACTACAGTGAAGAACATAAGAAAATACAAAATATCAAATATACTAGACTGATATGCCGAGAATATTTCTTTATGGAGCAGAGATTTGGCAAAATAAAAGTAAAATAACAAAAGAAATAAAGACAAGCAGCCTGTAACAGGGCATTTGAAAGAACAGGGAACCACAAGTGACCCAAAAATGTATTAGTTACTCTCAACAGAAAAGAGAATGGCCACTAGAAGACTGGTTAAAACCAGTTCCATTAGATCTTGAAAATATGGAAGCTTGAAGGAAAAGATGTAAGTCACAGCCATAAGCAATATAGACTCACTACATAAACATTGTATTTGCCTCCTGTATGCCTTCAAAATCATTTCAAAGAAATAAATGTTCAGTTTTATAGAGGTGTGTTAACATGGTTTTAAAAGTATGTGTGTGTGAATTCTGCCATTTTGTTATTTTTATGAATACCTTATTTTGAGGATGCAGAAAAAATGTATTAGCCTGACATAATTGTGTCTGAGCATGACAGATGTATACAAATGTTTACCTGGTCAGCAACATTGACAACACCATCTGGAGAAACTGCAATGGCGGATATTGAAGTGAACCTGGCAGTTGTAGACAACAGAGTTTCTCTGGAATTTATACTTGATTCGGACCAACACTGACATGGTACTGTACTGCTGTTGGCCATACAGTCACAGTCCCTGAAACAAAGTAGATTTTTTACTACATTCCTAGACAACAAATACAGTCTGGCTAATTGTAATAATTTCATAACACTGAACTTTCCATTTCCATTACTCCAGTGTAGTAAAACTTACAGTTCATACGATTAAATCATATAGCTGTGTATATTCAATATATTATGTTATTACTGGTTTCATACATACTGGTCATTTCATGGTTATAGGTATGACTTAATAACTACTAATTTAGTTGTCTAAATGGCATAAGATCCTACCAACTTTATGTTTGATGGACATAAACAGTTAATATAACAGTTAAAACAGTTAATATAACTAAACATAACTAAACTAATGTAACTAAACTCATATAACTAAACATTTAAGTATATCTCAGGATATATTGTTCTTTTTAAAAATCACTGTAGTGTTCTTTTATCTGAGTATTCTCTACTTCATGAGTGGTAATAAGAGTTTCTTATGCCCACCAGAAAATTTTCAGATCCAGCTTTAGTCAGCAAAAGTTAGACTATACAACTTTTGAACTAAATTTAGATTATATAAGACCTTAGTAAGCCCAGTTGTGACATATGCTGTGCTACTTAATAGTGACATACATAATTTAAGAGTCTTTGAAAGAAGAATGCTAAGAAAAATCTTTGGACCAGTGAAGGAAGGTAATGAATGGCGCATACGGAACAATAGGGAATTGGAAGAATTGATAGATGGTGAGGACATAGTGAGGTTCATCAAGTCTAATATTCAGTAAAGCCACATTTAAAATTTTCTAGTTATTAATATAATACATGGGATTCATGCTCTGAACCAAAAACTCTTGTACATGTAAATTTTGGTTTTACCCACAATTCATGCATATTTAAATTATAGAGTAGTAAATTAGTAATTATTGTAGTAAATTATGGAGTAATAAAGAAATAACGTGATATTTGTTTTCTATTTCTGTAGGTTATGTATAACACAATTATATATTTTTTAACTTTATTTTGTTTTTAACTATAGTAGAATCCCGCTAATCCAAAATAATTGGAACTGTAACCTTTTCAGTTAGCAAATCTTTGGAGTAATGGAATTCCCAATAAAAATACTCATAAAATTCAAATTGAACATACATGCATGTCAGTTATTTGTGCAGCATAGGCTTAAGTAAGATATTAGGCACAGGTAACATTGGTTGGTGACTATGAACAGGTGGGGGGTAGTGGCAGACAACAGCACTGGCACTAGCAGTCTAAAAGCACGCATAGTCACTGTTTACTACTCCAGTGAGCGTTCATCAATCTTAGTGTTTGCTAGTGCTGTTTTCGTTAGTTTAATTGCTTGGTAAGTTTTTTAAGAGGCATATAAATGGCTACTAAAGGAAAACATATATACATTGTGTTTGTTAAAAAACAAACTAGAAGTTTTAAGACGTTTGGATAACATGGAAAGTGCATCGAAATTAGCTGCTGAATTTGGAGATGGAAATGCAACCATTATGGAGTGGAAGAAAAACCACTTTAAGATCAAGTAGTTTTGTACATCATCTTCAGCTGACTGTATTGAAAAGTGCCAGACCTCAAAAGTTTCACAATTTAACAAGTTAGACAAAGCACTTTTTTAGAGTTTTTCCTGGAGACAAAAAAGGTACTCTATTAAGTGGGCCACTTTTTAAGGAAAAGGCACTTCACCTTAATAAGCCAATGAATGGCGATGTGTCATTCAACACCAGCCATCTAGGATGGCTAGATCGATGGGGAAAAAAAGGCACAGCATACGTGAGTTATCTGTTATGGGTAAACAAATATCTGCCGATCACGCTGCAGCAGCAAACTATGTAAGTGAATTTGCTGACATGGTTGCAGCTGGAAACTATTTTCCGATGAGACTAACCTAAATTTTAAGGCACGCCCTAAGAAAAGTATAGCTTTCAAAAAAGAAGAAAGTGCACCTGGCTTCAAAATGAGCAAGGAGTGTCTAATTGTTTTGGTGTAATGTAAAGGCAACATTAAAGTTATGTTGAGGGAACACATAAATTACCCCTTATGGTCATTGCCAAGTTGGGAAACCAAGGGCCTTCAAAAACTAAACATAAAGTCTCTCCCAATGTACTATAGGAGCCAGAGCAGAGTATGGATGAATGCACCACTTTTAAGCAGTGGTTCAAAACACAATTTGGTCCTGCAGTGAAACTTTTCAGTGAAAGAAATTGCCATTATGGCACTGCTCATTATTGACAATGCTACTTGTCATCCTCCTGATGGGGAGTTAGTTTGTGGTGACCATTTTTCCTACCAGCAAATGTCTCTCTTTACTCCAGCCTATAAACCAAAATGTGTTATATGTGTTAAACTCTCGAACAAGAAAATGCTCCTTAGAACACTTATTGAGACAAAGATAATTCTCTTCTTCTAAAAATGAAGAAAGTTATTTAGGATGTTAAGGATGTTAAAGCCATTAAGGATGTTATTTACTGGGTGGCAGACTCATGGGATCATTTGAATCAACAACTGTTAAGATAATCTTGGCAAAAACTTAGGCCTAGTCTCATCTATATTAACACCCTCAATCGTGAAAATCAAAGAAACAATGTTCTTGAGCTTGTACAACATATCCCCGGTTGTGAAGAAGCAAATGTTAATTATGTTGATGAGTGGATGTTAGAGGACAACGAGGTGTTCACAGACCAAGAAATAGTAAAAATGGTGATTCAAGAGACTAGCAATAACTCTGAAGAGAGCAACAATGAAGCAGACAGCACCACTAAGCAGTTAGTATCTCATGCGGATGCCACCACTGCCTTTGATCTGGCCCTGTGCTACATCAACCTGCTGCTACTCCAGGAGATCATGGAGCATCATGTTTTTAAAATGCTGGCGCAATATTGCATCAACTTGCAGGTATTTGTCACTTCGCCAGAAAATATAACTGCCTTTTTTAAAAAGTAAAGCTGAAAGAGTAATATAGTAATTGTGACAGAAGTGTAGAACTGCATATATGTACTAATTACACAATGATTTTCAACTGTGTTATTATTAGTCTGTAAAAAATACAGCCAGGCTTTTGTTATAAAGTGTGTTTTCCCTTTTCTGAACCTTTTTTATTTTACCGAATATGGGTTTAAGATTAACCGGACTTTTGGTTTACTAGGTTTCAGATTAGTGGGACTCTACTGTAGTATCAATTATTATTAACAAAATTTCTATTATTTTAATATTGTTTTATTTCCAAAAACCTGAGTATATAACTACAGATGATCATACTAAATATTGGCCTTCTATGAAGAACTTGATAATTTGATGTTTGCATTACCTTTTGTCAGCCGTGGGTCCTCTGCCAGCAAAATCAGACATCCTTCCAGCTGAATCGACAACTCGTATTGCATTTACTTTACGTGAATCGCTGTCTGCAATAAACAGTTGACCATTCGGACTAAATGCTAAAGCAAGTACTGAACCCAGTGTTGATGAGGATGAGTCTTCTATTTTCTATAAAAAAAAATAAAAGAACTCTATTAATAAATTTCCATACTCTAATTATGCCATATTGTTTCAACACAGATACATTTCACCAGCATTAGCAACAACTATTTCCTTCCACATGTCATGGAAAAAATAATTAATTTAAGTTAAAATTATACAATTAAAATTTAACATTATATACTGGGTTTCATAATTCATATAGAAATAATTCACTTCATTTTGCTGTTTTACAAACACTACTTGGATTCTGGCCTTTGGTAACAGTTACCAACAGACAACACACAGGAGGACTGTATGAGCCATGTATCGGGCTAAGAGTGGTTTAAGTGTTTTCAAGATAACAGAACAACATTTTGTGAAAACCCCGGGCCATGTTGTGAGAGTGAATGCTGTCATTCATGTAATTCATTACTTAATTATTTAAGAAGTTACTAAGGAAGTTCCCACCAAATTTTTACTGAAAACTACTGTGCATATCACTACAAAATTTGTGCCATCTTCATTGGCTGATGGTCAGAAAAAGGACTGTCTTGAAAACTTTGAATAGAATGAAAATATTTCTGTTTTACTAACTTTGCAGCCAGCTCTCTCTCCCCCCCCCCCCACACACACAGAGTCAAAGAATGCTAGTTGCAGAAAATGGCAAATACTAGTTTGTTGTTAAAAACTATCACTAATTACAATGAGTAGACAAATTACAATCATATGCCAGGTAGTGCAATATTCAAAAAGTTTGGTCTTTTTTTTAACAAACCTCATATAGTAAATTATAATTTTCATTTAAATTAAGAATGTTTTAATGTCTTAAGCATTTAATTTATTAGTGTTCGAGGGCAATTTGAAAAGTTCGCGGCCTGATAATGAAAGACTTACCTGTTCTTTCTGGAATCGTTTTTATTTTTCAACATAGTCTCCATGTAGTTCAATACAGTTAGTCCAGTGATGCTCCAGTGGTTTTACCCTGTTGAGGAAATCCGATTCTAGGTCCTCAAAATAACCGTTTACTGACGCTTTCAGCTCACCATCTGAGGAAAATCGCTTCCTCCCAAGAAATTTTTTGAGGTTTGGGAAGAGATGAAAGTTAGATAGTGCTAAATCAGGCGAATAAGGTGGATGGTGCAACAGATCGTACTTCAACTTGGCGATTTTCGCCACAGACACGCCGCATGTTTGAGGGTGTGCATTATCCTGATGGAAATTGATCTTCTTTGCTAAACCTAGTTTTTTCTCAAATTTTTTCATTTAATTGGCCCAAAAGGTTAGTGTAATACTCTCCATATATTATTTGACCCTTTTCAAGGTAATCTATTAACAATATTCCCTTAGCATCCCAGAAAATTGAAGCCCTACACTTTCCAGCTGACAAAATTGATTTTGCCTTTTTTGGAGGCGGCGAATCACTATGCATCCATTGTTTCGACTGTTGTTTTGTTTCTGGAGTAAGGTAATGGACCCAAGTTTCATCAGTTGTTACAAATCTACAAATAAAATCTTTTGGATTTTTCTTAAAATGGTCCAAACATCCCTGAGAAGCTTGCATTCACATGCGTTTTTGGTCAGTTGTCAACAAATGCGGAACCCATCTTGCAGACAGCTTTTGCATACCTAATTCCTCAGTAAGAATGTGGTGTACCCTTTTATCTGAGATGACCGAGGACTTAGCAATTTCAGGCACCTTCAAATGGTGATCTTCCAAAACAATATCGTGCACTTGATTGATGATTTCTGGTGTAGTGGCACTTTTTGGATGCCCAATATGCGGGTATTCATCTTCCAAACTTGCACAACCATGTTTAAATTCAGCAGCCCATTTTTTCACTGTAGTAAATGAAGGTCCAGCATCACCCAACACATTCTTCATCTTATTAAACATTTTTGTTGGTGTTAAACCTTTCATTCATGTTGAAATTTGATCACTGCACGATCTTCAATTTTCTCCATTTTCTGCATTGCTGTGAGATAACCTTATTTATACAGCTGTTTCTCCACAAAAATCACTTGACGCTTCACAGTTGTTCGTGGGGCGAACATAGGGCCACGATGCAGTAAAAATCACAAACACCACACATTCGTTTCTATGGTAGACCGTGAACTTTTCAAATTGCCATCATATATAATATTTATTATGGAATCAGCATAACCACATTGTTATTAAGTGTTCATTAAGCTGCAATATAATCTTGTATCATGATATATGTACATAAATCTTTGTAATTTGTACATGAGTAATGAGAAAGTCGTGCAGCTTCATTTGTGCTTCAGTAAAGTGTTGTTGAAAGGTCTGATGAAACAGCCACATCCGTAAATGACATGTTACTTGAAAGTATTTATGTTCAATACTTAGAAATAGAGTAGAAATAAATATATTTTTTATTATCACCATGTCAATGCATGCTTATTAACAGAACAAGGTTAGAAAAATACCAGTGACATGCATACCTGATTATTTTCTTCGCTTTCTGGACTAGCAGTCGCCTGTGATGAATCGTCTTTGTGTGTGTGACAATGCAGTGGTGTGCCTGCAACCACTTTTACTTTTAGATCAGCTGTCAATTTCAAAACAAGACGATCATCAATCATGTGAAGGCTTCCATCCAAAGGACTCAGTGACAGACCAGTTGGCCATTGCAATTGTGCCTTCAAACACAGTAAGAGTTATTAATTTTTAATGTTAAATGTACCGAAAAATAATATACTTTAATATATAATATTATGTATATTTTCTACTTTTACACATGCAAACTGTAGCGTGACAGATATAAGCAAAATATTGAATGGCAATTGATCATTAGAATAATAAAGTTATAATATTTAAATTTGGAAGAAAGCATTAAGTTTAATATAAATAGATTAATTCATAGCAACTGTGGAAAGAAATCATTATTATAAAGAAAATACAAGTTCAAATAAAAGGAGTTACTAGTGATGAGTCATCCAAAACCAGTCTCATAACCAAAGGTTTTCAAGGTATAACCCAGGAAGGTAAAATAGTAAATAACAAAGCAGTACACAATATGACCAAACCCACAACGAGGGAGAATAAATAGAAGAGAAACCCTAAAATAAGCCAAGATCAACCAATACAGGTTGTGTATTTCTGTAATAAAGAAGAAGATGGAGAAGATCCCAAGAAACCTGATGGCAACAAGAAGAAGATGGAGAAGATACCAGTCCCAGAAGGCAGGAGAAAAGAAGACTGAAGAAAGAAGAAGAGGGCAGCATCCTGAAGAAGATGTCATGCTCTTATAAAAGACACCCAAATCCATATATCCCCAAAATAAATATCTAAAAACAAAAGTATAACGAAATAAAAACCACATGTATATAAATTTAAGAGAGAGGAGTGTATAAAGTAAAAGTTTCCTGTGAACTAAGATGAAACAATAATATAGTACCCATGGAACAAATCTCAATTGAAAAAACGCTAACCAATTTATTATGTTAATAAGACTATACGACCATTTAGCATTAACATAATATATAAGTGCAAAGTGAACCAGTGATAGTTTTGGGTATTATAAAAAATGAACCTTGTGTTTCATTCTTGGCAATCACAAACATTGGATGCAATGAAATATGCATTTTTCAATGACTTAAAATATGTATTGTGACAATATGTTGTTCATAAGACATGAATCTGTTTAAAATAACATTTTGTTTTACATGAAAAAAGAAAAACAGAGTTCATAATACCTTTTGAACAATTAATACTATTTATTTGTTAATGACAGGGTACAATTCCCCAAAGACAATGTAAAAGACGGTATAAAAACTGTAGAATCCTACTTATAATAATAGTTAGAAATAAGAATATAAATATAAGGTTTTTTATGTATATAGTACAAGAATGTTTAAAAATGTATTAGATATAAGGCCATTTGTTTGGGTCTGAAACAACTAACATCAGAACTATAAAAATAGTTACCACTTGTAAATAGTAGAGAGTAATTAAGATGTTAGTTAGTAAAAAACCTTTTTTGTAAGCCATATTTCCATGTTTAGAAATAAGGATTGTGTTGCAAAATGTCTGACTTGAAGACAACCATTTATTTAAAAAAAAAAAATATTCTTTATTTGTTTTAACTATTGTTTGTATTGTAACCAATACTAATTGTTTTTGTGTAATTTAAAAACATGTTTAATTTATAATACTATTTGTAAAAGTCAGAGAGGGTATCACACATCATATATTGTTTGTAAATTATTTTGTAAGAAAAATTGTTAAAAAATCATAGGCCAAAAGAATGGAAACCAAACTTCATCAAAACAGAGAAATTGCTCAATTAAATGCAAATAAACAAAAGGGGTTTAGACAAAATAAACTTGAGATCATGCCATATAATTGCACATACCATTTAGAGAGATTTTAATAAATTATATTCAGAATTATGAATAAAAGTGAAAATGACTAAACTCAGAAATTTAGACATGGGAGTCATATATTTCAGAATAATGTTTCAGAATACAACTAATTCAATTAATTACCAGAAAATAAGGGAATAGGAACCTTTTAATACAATATAGAATTATTAATATTAAATATAACTGATAAAATGGCTGAATTTATATAATGACAGGAAGTAAATTTTAATGTTTTGACTTCCAAACAGTTTGTATACCAAACTGAAAGTAAAATTACTATTTTTTGGACAGAAAACACTATAAAATGGCATTATTTAATCTGAAAATAACCAGAATGAACTGAAAGATTAATTTAAATCAAATCTAGTGAATAAAATTGACAAATAACCAAAGTTTAGGCATTCATATAGTGAAATAGTAAAATGTACACAGGATGTGAAAATATTTTTGAACAATGTTAAGGATAATATTATATGGGCTAAGAGTTTAATTGAAACTGAAGGAAACAGTTAGTTAATTATTGGTAGTTGAACGGTTAACATGACATACGTTTGATAACGTGGATAACCTAACCTATAATCGTCATACAAAGCGAGTGTATAGTGAGTTATTGTGAAATCGCGAGTGACTTGTAAAATACTTCTGAAACTATCATATTATAACAGAAACGATCAAGTAACATTCCATAACACAGAACAATATAAATCTACTCCGAAAAACACCATAAAACACTAGAAAACTGTATAATACATTAAACCAAATTAGTGACGGAATCAGAGAAAGTGTTTGACTTATAATTACACAGACATACTAAATACAACCCAGAATCACTACACCAGTCACTACACAACATATAACAAGAGATTTGCAGACACAAGAACAGGAATATTGCGTCAAAATACATTATTTGGAATGCAGCAGGAACGAGCAACATTTTGATCAACTTGACGGCGGCCATTTGCTTTGACGGTCTCAGTGCCTTCTTCTTTGTTCAGCACAGCTGTTTGGTGAAAACAATTATTATATTTACAATTTATTATTCAATGTCTGTGTTTATTAATAACTATTAATTTGATTGTAACGTTATACTTTTTAAATATTAGCCCGATTTCTCTGACTTTGGTAATAACTGGCTGTTTAAAGAACCCTATTTAATTTTTATATCATATACTTGTAACTTTTTTCGATATCCTGAGAATCGATACTAATCGATAAGAGTCAACATTGCTATTACTTAATAAAATATTAATACTTTTCAATACTTAATAGTTCTTTATTTCTTCAATAATACTAATTACCAATAATATAATTCTAATTGATAATCTACAAGAACTTTACCACCCATAAGTGAAGATAACCTAAAAAATAAAAAGGTAAACAAGTATCGATTGGTTTACAGACAGTCTTATGAGTGGTGATAGCTTATTTAAAATATACTAAAACTTTAATAAAAATTTTCAGAAGAGCATTACACTGTTTAAAACTTCACAGCCCTATATTAATTAATTGATCCTAATTAATTAATTAATAAAATTAAAATAATTTTTTTTAATTATTTTTTTTTATAAACATAATTTTTTTTAAAATTTCCTTCAAAACAATAAATTTTGTTTTGAAACTTTCGGCGAAGCCGAACATATATATTCCTTCATCAACTTTACGCTACTCGACCAGTCTTGCTACCATTGGGACTGGACCAGCTGGGAAACTTAAGGAAGTGTTTCAGGCCAGTAAGACGTCGAGAGCCACACCAATTAAACACCTTACAACTTACAGATTCACACATCAATCTTATTTATTTTATTACAAATTGGTTAGTCCAAACAGAGGGGCTTGATTACATCGGAGTCACATACTCCATAATAGTTTAATATCATCAACACACATCACATTCTATTTTAATTATTTTATTACAAATTGGCGCACAACTTCAGGGGCTTTAATTAGCGATTGGAAGGCCAATAAATTCTGCCCAATCACTAGTTGGAGCTAGGCAACAGCTACAAAGCCAGAGAACAACAAGGGAAAATGCAACGACGTGCGACATCTAAGAAACGGGCGGCGGAGGCCGAAAAAGAAATAGAGTTGGAAATGGACAATAAGGAGGCAACGCCAGTAGATGCGGAGAGTTCATTGCCACCGGTGTTATCCAAACAAACTGAACAACCGGAGATACCCACGCAAACAGGGGAAGTCAATGCCCAGAAGGAACCATTGGAAAAGACGACACGAACGGAGGAGGGGAGTATACAAGATGTGATGAGAATGATAAAGGAAATGAGTAAGAAAATGGGGAGTGATAACCAGTCCTTGAAAGAAGAATTAAGTGGGGTGAACAAGAACATGGAAGGGCTGAAGGAAGACAACCAGTCCCTGGGTAAGAAGATTGATGAAACCAATAAGAAGATGGAAGAGAAGATGGAAGAAAACAGCAAGAAGTTGGAAGAAGAGATGGGGAAGAAGTTAGAAGAATTGAAGGAAGACAATCAGTCCCTGACGAAGAAGATGGAAGAAAACAGCAAGAAGATGGAAGAGAAGATGGAAGAAAAATTAGAAGAATTGAAGAAGGATAATCAATCCACAAAAGAAGAGTTGACTGGGATGAACAAGAACATAGAAGATTTGAAGGAGACAACCAATCGTTCAAGGAAGAATTCAAGGCGACTAAAGAAGAATTGATAAATAAAATTGAGAACACCAATCAGAAAATCGATGAAACCAGGAAGAAGATAGAGAAGAACAACCGACAGTTGAAAGAAGAATTGAAGGAAGACAACAGGAAGTTGGAAGAAAAGATGGGGGAGAAATTGGAAGAATTGAGAGAGGACAATCAAATTCTAAGAGAAGAGTTAAGGGAGGTAAATCAGGAGATAAGAGAGAACAGATTAAAAAGGGAAGAGGAGCATCAAAAATGGATTAAAGAAAGAAGAGAGGACAGATTAAAAAAGGAAGAATTAAGAAAGGAGAAGACCGAAGAAATAAAAAATGATAGCCAACCAGAACCAGAAGAAGTACTAAATGATAAAACGCAGGAAGATAGTCAACCAGAACCAGAAAAAGTAATAAATGATAAAACGCAGGAAGATAGTCAACCAGAACCAGAAAAAGTAATAAATGACAAAACGCAGGAACTAGTAATGGTAGTACCTGAAATTGAAACTAACCGAAACCAGGAAGATATTAAACCAAGGGAAAGGAGAATGTATCCAAGAAATTTGATAAAAACTAAGGAAGAGTTGGAGATGATGAATCATGGGTTAATTGATGGCAATAATATCCCAATTACCTATGACAAAGACATAATGAATTCCAGGAATTATAGAAGGAGAATCGAAGTAATTTCAGAAATAATTTACCACAAGACAGTAGTCTACCAATGGGAAAGGACCAGAGGTAAACAGAATACAACATGTGAACCAGATCAATTTCAGCGCAAGACTGGACAGTGGATTTCAGAAAGATGGAAATGTGATATCGTACCAGACTGTAATGATGACACAGATGAATCACCAGAATGCATTCCATTAACGTGCCATCTAGGACAGTTCCAGGGTACGGTTAGACTAAAATATATTCCTTCAGAGTGGATATGTGATGGTAAACCAGCTTATGGTGTTTCAGATAAACAAATAATAAGTGATAACCCAGATGAAGATCCTCACATATATATGTCAGGGAACACAAAACATGGACCAGAGAAGTATTGGTGTATACCATATGATGATAGAGGGAGCCAGCCCAGTAATTACGACGGCCCTAACAACCCGCCGCGTAATGACCAGTTTAGCAGTAATTTTAACGGCGTTAGGGATAACAACCCCTATTCATACAATAGAAACAATTTATACCAACATAATAACGTCCCATACAGTCAGAGAAATCCATATCCCAACAATAATGGTGACAGACCTTACCAACCTAACCGAAATTACTATCATGATAAATTTAGTAATAAAAACAATAACAGTAATAATAACCGAGTGTCGCGCCCTAGGGTAAATTTTATAAGAGCAACTGAAATGATGGACCCTGGTTGACACAAATACCACACGACATCAAGAAAAGGGACGGATCATGATAACCGACTACGGCGAAAAACAATGTTGAAGGAGACGAAATAAATATCATTGAAAGGAAATGATACGAAGAATAAACATAGAAACAAAACTGGGTTTTATGAGTGAAGAATATGTAAGAAAATGAACATGACCAATAAGAATATGAGCAATGGAACGACATAAAGAAAATCGTCCATCTTCCTGGGTATATAAAAGAAAAGGCATTTATAAGGAAAGAAAAAGAGAAGATCAACTTACAAAAGTATAAATAATATGGGCCAGTGTAGAGTACAATATAACCCCATATGTTGTGGTAAATGATAAGCATAACAATACATATGAGTTGAGGGAAATCGTTTCAGGAAAAATCAAAGGAGTGTACAATCAAGCTTCTATGAAGAAATATTATGAAGAATGAGTTGTGAGTTTTAGAATTTTTAATTTAATTTTATAAAAAATTCAAAAATAATGTAAGTACATCTTACAACCTAATATTTTGAAAAGAACATTCTGGAGAATTATAAGAAAAAGGAATTTAGAATTTTTATTATAAAAATTCGAAAATAATGTAAGTACATCTTACAACCTAATATTTTGAGAAGAACATTCTGGAGAATTAAAAGAAGAAGAATTTTTTAATTTAATAATTTGAAAAAATTCTAAAATATGTAAGAACAACTTACAACCTAATAATTTGAAGAAAAAACTTTATGGAAGAAAGAGAAAGAGAGAGAATTTTGTATTTATTAATTATAAAAATTTAAAATTTAGTAAGAACATCTTACTACCACTGATAATTTTGAACAAACTTTATGAAAGAATTAAGAAGAAAGGAATTTTGAAGTTATTTATACAAATTTAAAATTGAGTAAGTACTTCTTACTACAACCTGATAATTTAGAACAAAACTTTATGGAAGAAAGAGAAAGAGAGAGAATTTTGAACTTAATTTTAAAAAATTTAAAATTAAGCAAGCACAGCTTACTACCACTGAATTTTGAGAAAAACTTTATGGAAGAATTAAGAAGAAAGGAATTTTGAAGTTAATATACAAAAAATTTAAAAATAAAGTAAGACCAACTTACTATAACTAAGTTTATGAGAAAACTTTATGGTAAATAATTAAGAAGAATTTGAATTTGGAGAAATACCAAAACATTCAGAAATAATAGTAAGATAACAGTACTATAAACAATTCTGAATGAAACAATTCTGGGAATAAATGAATTAAACAGAATTTGAATGTTGATAGAACGTCAGAACTTTGAAACAAGATAAGATCAACATATTACAAGGATTTATGAGAAATATTTTTCAATTAAATAAAAAGAATAGTTTGAATTTTACATTAAAACTAACCAAGTTCCAAAAAATAATTATGTGTCAATTATGATTGAATTGAGAAGAAAATAAAGTGATTAATTCAGAAAAGAGAATTAACGTTAATCCAGAATAAATGCTAGACATTCACAATAGCATTTGAAGGAGTAGAGAAGAATAACAAAAAAGAGTGTAATATGCCAGAAAAGAAAAAATTTGGAAGCAAAGAGACTAATTACCTATGAAACGATAATGAAAACAGCTAATTAAGAGCGAAGAAGAACAACTCATACCAAACAGATGGAGAAGATGATTTTGAACCAATGATTATAATAAGACCTATATGAAATGCAAAGAGAAGCAATACCACATGAAATATGATATAAATGAATTAATGTTAATGAATGCGAAGGTGGATTAATAACTTTCTAAGAGAAAGGAAAGAACCAAAATGTTTAAATAAAATGATCAATATAACAACCTGTATATCTAATGTAAAGATACAATGTTAAAAAATTAAATATAATATATTAAGACCATTCAAATAATGAATACGAAAGACTATTTATAAAGACCTTGCTAATACTATGAATAACCAGAAGAAAGTATAAAGAGAATTCAGATGAAGAAGAAAGAGAGTTACACTGTAAACAGTAACCAGAATTATTAAAAGAAAGGTTTTCAACCATAATTAAATTAAATATATCAGACAAGTTAAGAGTTTTGAAAAAATATATATATAATGAGTATAATAATGATTATGAAGATTTATTAAGATAGAAAATGTGAGATAATCTGAGAGACTACGAAGTGGAGAATCCAAAGATATTTTTATTAGTCGAAAATGAGACTACTTTTTATTTATTTATTCGATGACTGACTGAAGATAATTCCAGCAGCATTATGTTTTTTGAGCAGGGATGGATATGCCTCTGTACTCAATTTATAGAAGTGGTGTATGGCCAGCAGAGAAGTAGCGTACAGTGCCCCTCTGATCTGCCCCAGCCCACGTGATAGGGAATGTTAGGGAATTAATATCCCAAGGATACAACATGAAGTTGATATAGAAAGAAAATGTATTACAATTATAATATATCTCAGAAGACACTAACTATCCGAAAAGGATCAGTAGTAAGACAAGTAACCATATATATAAAATTAATAAAACTCTAATATAAAAAAGTCGATATAAAGATGGAGAAGAAAATGAATTATAAGAAATGATGAAATTATCATAAGAAATTATTTCATCCATAAAAATGTCTGAAATAATTACTTCTGGAGGGGAGCAATCTGTAGCGTGACAGATATAAGCATAATATTGAATGGCAATTGATCATTAGAATAATAAAGTTATAATATTTAAATTTGGAAGAAAGCATTAAGTTTAATATAAATAGATTAATTCATAGCAACTGTGGAAAGAAATCATTATTATAAAGAAAATACAAGTTCAAATAAAAGGAGTTACTAGTGATGAGTCATCCAAAACCAGTCTCATAACCAAAGGTTTTCAAGGTATAACCCAGGAAGGTAAAATAGTAAATAACAAAGCAGTACACAATATGACCAAACCCACAACGAGGGAGAATAAATAGAAGAGAAACCCTAAAATAAGCCAAGATCAACCAATACAGGTTGTGTATTTCTGTAATAAAGAAGAAGATGGAGAAGATCCCAAGAAACCTGATGGCAACAAGAAGAAGATGGAGAAGATACCAGTCCCAGAAGGCAGGAGAAAAGAAGACTGAAGAAAGAAGAAGAGGGCAGCATCCTGAAGAAGATGTCATGCTCTTATAAAAGACACCCAAATCCATATATCCCCAAAATAAATATCTAAAAACAAAAGTATAACGAAATAAAAACCACATGTATATAAATTTAAGAGAGAGGAGTGTATAAAGTAAAAGTTTCCTGTGAACTAAGATGAAACAATAATATAGTACCCATGGAACAAATCTCCATTGAAAAAACGCTAACCAATTTATTATGTTAATAAGACTATACGACCATTTAGCATTAACATAATATATAAGTGCAAAGTGAACCAGTGATAGTTTTGGGTATTATAAAAAATGAACCTTGTGTTTCATTCTTGGCAATCACAAACATTGGATGCAATGAAATATGCATTTTTCAATGACTTAAAATATGTATTGTGACAATATGTTGTTCATAAGACATGAATCTGTTTAAAATAACATTTTGTTTTACATGAAAAAAGAAAAACAGAGTTCATAATACCTTTTGAACAATTAATACTATTTATTTGTTAATGACAGGGTACAATTCCCCAAAGACAATGTAAAAGACGGTATAAAAACTGTAGAATCCTACTTATAATAATAGTTAGAAATAAGAATATAAATATAAGGTTTTTTATGTATATAGTACAAGAATGTTTAAAAATGTATTAGATATAAGGCCATTTGTTTGGGTCTGAAACAACTAACATCAGAACTATAAAAATAGTTACCACTTGTAAATAGTAGAGAGTAATTAAGATGTTAGTTAGTAAAAAACCTTTTTTGTAAGCCATATTTCCATGTTTAGAAATAAGGATTGTGTTGCAAAATGTCTGACTTGAAGACAACCATTTATTTAAAAAAAAAAAATATTCTTTATTTGTTTTAACTATTGTTTGTATTGTAACCAATACTAATTGTTTTTGTGTAATTTAAAAACATGTTTAATTTATAATACTATTTGTAAAAGTCAGAGAGGGTATCACACATCATATATTGTTTGTAAATTATTTTGTAAGAAAAATTGTTAAAAAATCATAGGCCAAAAGAATGGAAACCAAACTTCATCAAAACAGAGAAATTGCTCAATTAAATGCAAATAAACAAAAGGGGTTTAGACAAAATAAACTTGAGATCATGCCATATAATTGCACATACCATTTAGAGAGATTTTAATAAATTATATTCAGAATTATGAATAAAAGTGAAAATGACTAAACTCAGAAATTTAGACATGGGAGTCATATATTTCAGAATAATGTTTCAGAATACAACTAATTCAATTAATTACCAGAAAATAAAGGAATAGGAACCTTTTAATACAATATAGAATTATTAATATTAAATATAACTGATAAAATGGCTGAATTTATATAATGACAGGAAGTAAATTTTAATGTTTTGACTTCCAAACAGTTTGTATACCAAACTGAAAGTAAAATTACTATTTTTTGGACAGAAAACACTATAAAATGGCATTATTTAATCTGAAAATAACCAGAATGAACTGAAAGATTAATTTAAATCAAATCTAGTGAATAAAATTGACAAATAACCAAAGTTTAGGCATTCATATAGTGAAATAGTAAAATGTACACAGGATGTGAAAATATTTTTGAACAATGTTAAGGATAATATTATATGGGCTAAGAGTTTAATTGAAACTGAAGGAAACAGTTAGTTAATTATTGGTAGTTGAACGGTTAACATGACATATGTTTGATAACGTGGATAACCTAACCTATAATCGTCATACAAAGCGAGTGTATAGTGAGTTATTGTGAAATCGCGAGTGACTTGTAAAATACTTCTGAAACTATCATATTATAACAGAAACGATCAAGTAACATTCCATAACACAGAACAATATAAATCTACTCCGAAAAACACCATAAAACACTAGAAAACTGTATAATACATTAAACCAAATTAGTGACGGAATCGGAGAAAGTGTTTGACTTATAATTACACAGACATACTAAATACAACCCAGAATCACTACACCAGTCACTACACAACATATAACAAGAGATTTGCAGACACAAGAACAGGAATATTGCGTCAAAATACATTATTTGGAATGCAGCAGGAACGAGCAACATTTTGATCAACTTGACGGCGGCCATTTGCTTTGACGGTCTCAGTGCCTTCTTCTTTGTTCAGCACAGCTGTTTGGTGAAAACAATTATTATATTTACAATTTATTATTCAATGTCTGTGTTTATTAATAACTATTAATTTGATTGTAACGTTATACTTTTTAAATATTAGCCCGATTTCTCTGACTTTGGTAATAACTGGCTGTTTAAAGAACCCTATTTAATTTTTATATCATATACTTGTAACTTTTTTCGATATCCTGAGAATCGATACTAATCGATAAGAGTCAACATTGCTATTACTTAATAAAATATTAATACTTTTCAATACTTAATAGTTCTTTATTTCTTCAATAATACTAATTACCAATAATATAATTCTAATTGATAATCTACAAGAACTTTACCACCCATAAGTGAAGATAACCTAAAAAATAAAAAGGTAAACAAGTATCGATTGGTTTACAGACAGTCTTATGAGTGGTGATAGCTTATTTAAAATATACTAAAACTTTAATAAAAATTTTCAGAAGAGCATTACACTGTTTAAAACTTCACAGCCCTATATTAATTAATTGATCCTAATTAATTAATTAATAAAATTAAAATAATTTTTTTTAATTATTTTTTTTTATAAACATAATTTTTTTTAAAATTTCCTTCAAAACAATAAATTTTGTTTTGAAACTTTCGGCGAAGCCGAACATATATATTCCTTCATCAACTTTACGCTACTCGACCAGTCTTGCTACCATTGGGACTGGACCAGCTGGGAAACTTAAGGAAGTGTTTCAGGCCAGTAAGACGTCGAGAGCCACACCAATTAAACACCTTACAACTTACAGATTCACACATCAATCTTATTTATTTTATTACAAATTGGTTAGTCCAAACAGAGGGGCTTGATTACATCGGAGTCACATACTCCATAATAGTTTAATATCATCAACACACATCACATTCTATTTTAATTATTTTATTACAAAACATATTTTTCTGTTTTAAGGAAATTAGTTTTTTGTCTGGAAATAATTTTATATTGTTTTCATAAATAAAGAATAAGAATTTTTAAGGTGGTCATGTACTGACCTGTTGAGCAGGAATAGCGCCTTTGCAAGGAATTGGTTGCCACACATTGTGGTGTCTGTGATGTCCAATGAGCGTGTGAATGATTCCATCAGGATCAACTGACCTTATGTTTGTTCCATCAGCAATATACATTGTTTTATCTGCTGCTATTGCAAGGCCTGAAACACATATTTAAAAAAAAAACATACTAATAAAGATTACATTTGTTAATAAGACTTTTCTTGTTTTACTATTGTATTTTCCAATCAAATATATGTGATTTTTTATGCAATTTTTTATGAATAATGGAAAATTTTTAAATCGTTGTTAAAAATAAACTTTAGTAGCATTACTGTTTCTAATATTGGTCTTTATTTTAAAAGAGTGCACAGAATAAATGGAACAAGACCATCACCTACAACTTGAAACTTTTATTCAAATTTTAACCTTCCGCAGTCCTCAAATATTATTTATATCTTGCACATGAATGAAATCTAAGACAGAACCATCATGTAAAGTCCATAAAATTTATTAAATAATCTAAACAATAATGCATCATTTTAAGTATTTTATTGTGAAATAGAAGTAGATAATATCTACTTAGTCCTTTCATAGTTGTTATCAATTTTTGTTTGGTAACTGGAGATTTTTTTTTAACTTATCATTATGAAAATTACTGATGTTGGATGTTGAAGAAACTGAAAATAGTTAGATTATCAATATAGGAAGCATCCTATAAAACACAAATGTATTCCACTGAAGTACTTTAGGGGAATTAGGTAAGGTAGGCTTAAGCTATGGTTTCCTAAGAAAGTGGTGCTGTTATCTAGTGGCCGTAATGTAGCGGTGGATGACGTCACTAAAACGTTGTCTATACAAATCAGATGGCGTTGGTTTCCTACAGAGCGTTGATTGTGAGCGGAACATCAAATTGCGGTGCCGCCATTTGCATGACAGCCGTCATAGCGGTGACAAACAGTTGTGGACCGTTTTTTCTCATGTAGCGTTGAGCATTTAAAATAAGAATGAGTGCAAATGTGATTTGGACCAGAAATCGTGAAGCTCTGTACAATGTGAAGAGCAAAGACTATAGAAAAGCCCAGTTAAAACAAAATCTGTGGAATAATGTCGGGACTATACTTGAAAAATCAGGTATGTATAACGCTATAAAATTTTTAATATTTTAGTACATTTTATGTTAATCATAAGAATATATCCGTGGTTCTAGGGAATAGGTTAGTCAGCTTATGCCGTTTTTAAGGTATATAATTTTTAAGATAGCTTTGAGGCTTTTACGTCATGTGAATAAATGTGAAACTGTAAATACGAAAACTATTCATTTTATACAGATCTAAAATAATTTTGCTACAAACAGGATTTGTTGTAAAATAAATAATAACTAAAATCTTATTTTTTGAAAACTTATGATTTTAAACTTTACCTAGTTATTCCCTGGAACCACGGATATTATATACAATAGGTGCTTGTATGTAAAAGTAACAACCGCAATAAAATGTAACTGATGTTAATGTTAGTAAAATGTAATTATTTAATATAATTAATGGTGCACTGCATAATTATGTTGCCACTCAACAGCCCCTGGGCCGTTATAACGTAAAAATTGAATGCTACCCAATTTTACGCTGGTTTTATATAGAATCATGATTATTAAATGTTTATTAGGATAAGAAATGCAAGTAATGTGAGTTGATGTACGGTTAGAAACCTACCTAGCGGTGTTTCTCAAAGCACACACACCCTTGGCGAGACGCCAGTCTGGCGGTGCAAAAGCTATACAGCAAGTCACGTACAGGGTGTAAAATCATAAAATGTATTGTATTGAAAAAAGCCATAAAGTTAAGTGAAATTGAGGGAAAATTGAGTGCTCAGACAATACTGTACCGTTAGAATTTAGAAAGAGAGGGTGAGAGAGAAAGAACTCGATGTAGCGTCGTTTCACTTTCGCGGTATAAGTTTGCTGTGCGCTGTTTTTTGACAAATGGGAGAAAGCGTCACTTTTAAGCGGGTGAATTTAGCTAGTTGGGTTGGAGGAAATCAAATATCATGGTACTTGAAACCAATGGGAACGCGATTTGTAAATATTGAGTATGGGTAATGTTTGCGGGAGTATAAAAAAAAGTAGTTGGGAAAATTGTCAGCAGTCTACGGCGAACACTACAACTATCAGACTCGTTATTGCGCATTGCGATTTCATAACTAAAACTTGCGATAATTAATAAGTACAGTATTCGTGTCGTGCGTTTTTATAATATTAACCCGGTATTACAGTGAACGAAGTATACCAAATCAAAGTAATTGATAGAATAAATATAATATACCTTGGTGACAATTACTGAACTTCATAGTAGGCTATCGATAATCGAATACGTGCATTCGGAAGTTACAGGACGTGGGAGTGTATTCGGGATGAATTATTGATATTGCGAGCACTCAGTTTAATAACATAGTTACTAAGGTGTCAAAATTAATTAATAGTATACACTATTTACATGCTGAATCAGTGAGTAGGTGTGAACAGAGGTAATTAAAGTGAAACCGAAGTAATCAAGTGTTAGTGTCATCGAGTGCCAACAACAGGATCATCTGAATCGCCGACAACGCAATCTCCAAGATCGCAGACTCCGAGGGAAGGATTCACAAACAAAAAGGAATTCAACCAACAAGTAAACCGAATTGAACATTAAACTCATATTAATTCATGTAATCTTTTGTAACTCTATTACTATTGGCATATTATCTTGTTGTTGCATCCTCTTCGTTCACTTATTAATTTAATAATATATATATATATACTTTCACTTATGAACTTACTATTTACGGCAAGTTTTGTTGTAAGCGATGTTCAAGGATATAGTAAGTTCATAAGTGAAAGTATACTATTGGCAATTCAATTGGTCTATGAAACTACTTTCAATGATAATTGATGAGGAGTATAATTTCAATAATTGTTAATCATTAAGATTGTGTGCAACTTGTAATCTGTTAATGAAGATGTTCATTAAAATTAGCAGTCATTCAAGTTAATTATGTTAATAATCATTTCTTGGATACCCTGAGATAATTTTAAGAGTCGCCATCAAACAGAGTTGAGAGCTTAGTACTAGTGAATTACACATATCTGTTCTAGCTTTAAACTGCAAGGGTGGTACCGTTGAAGTAATTTTTAAATATTTCTCGAATTTGAGTGTGATTAATTCTGGCACGGACATTGTGTTCTGCCATAGGGATGAATTAAATTTTCAGTGGGTAATGGAAGTGCATCAACAATATGTTTTTGACCTGGAGCAAGTACTTTTGCTTCCCGTAAAATGTTATATAATATGCAGGCACATATAATCAACTTTTCTGTAGTTTCTGGGGCAGTAGCAATAGGTAGGAAAAAAAGTCTGAAGTAACCGCATAAAATTCCG
Source organism: Magicicada septendecula (assembly GCA_034769895.1). Taxonomy (NCBI): domain Eukaryota; kingdom Metazoa; phylum Arthropoda; class Insecta; order Hemiptera; family Cicadidae; genus Magicicada; species Magicicada septendecula. Next base: position 322,824,282 of record CM068370.1, on the reverse strand, counting down.
AAAGTATTTTTAGTTGTCCTTCGAGCTCGAGACAGTTGATAGTTATATACAGCTTGTGATAGATCATGTAGAGATTGCTGTCTTGGGTAAGGTTTCATCAAGTTTTCATGCACAGCAAAAGCTCCATCTCCTACAATCACATGGGGTACAACATTATCCGTTCCGGATAGTGCTTTTGGTGCTGGTATATTGAATGTATTATTTTTTTATCTTTTTCCCTATTTTGCTTTTTAGGTAGATACCAGCATCTCCTTCTCTACCATAGGAACCATCATCAATAGCAGTGAATTTACAATCCGCATCAACAACTGCTAGCAAAACCATTGAGTAATACTCTTTATAGTTAAAATATAACGATCCACTGTTTTTGGGAGCCTTTATCCTTATATGTTTTCCATCTATCGCTCCGACGCAGTTCGGATAATTCCATTTTGAAAAAAATTGGCTACTGATTTTTCTTAGTTGATTGTCTGTTGGGGACGGCATAATTAACTTGAACATTCTTTTGATAATGGCCTCAGCAACTTCTCTTATTATGACACTTATCCAGGAATGGCTTACTCGATACTGGAAAGCAAGTGATCGAAAAGGTTCTCCCGTGGCCAAATGCCTGAAATAAGAAATAAAATTATCATTTTTATTTTTGGCCGGTTCTGACTGCTGTAAAAGATGGGCCTATGTAAGGGATTATTATATTCAGCATAGAGGAAAACCTGGCACTGGTTCAGGTGGAGAAGCAGCAAAGAAGAGGTCTGATCTCCTATCATTCTTGGATAGCATGCCTTCATCACAAAGAAACACAATTACCAATGTTGTTGGAGATGAGCTCCCTAAAGACGACAAAATCACGGAGGATACACAGGCTGACATTGAAGAAAACATTATCCAGATTGATGAAACAGAAAATATGACAAGTATCGAAGATAATAATAGACATGATAATAGCAAAGGGGATGGTAGGAAAGACGACGCTATGAGAGATAATAAGAAAAAGAACAAAGTAACACACTCTGAGGAACGATTGCAGCTACTGAAAGAAATAGTTCAGCGAAAAGCAACTCCTACTCAAAATGAATTGGATGAAACAGACCTTTTCTTCAACTCTATGGCAAAAATTGTAAAAAAGCTTCCTCGGTATGAACAGTTCAATAATTGAGGATGCAAATTTCGTCGTTGGTTGGTAACGCTGAATTAAGAAATATTTCAAACGAGTCAAGACAGACCAACGATTCATCAAGACGGAGCTCATCATCTAGCACTATCTTTCCAGAAACGATGCTTTCCCCAGCAACAAATGAAACATTGAATGACCAAGGACAAATGATGACCAAGTACAATGAGTCATCAACAAGACCGAGCACTAGCTGTAGTGATGTTTCAGAAATTGTTCTTCCTCCAGCAGTAATTCAAAGGCGCATTTTACCTTAGATGACCAAGGACAAATTTTTTTCAATATGTAACGTTATATTTTCAAAACATCTACTTTACAAGTTCAATAAATATATTATTATAAAACATTACATTCTTGTGATTCCGTGTACTTACCTCACAAGTATACATAACTTTTCTTCTGGGCATATTGGCTTTTTGTGTCTATTATATGGCTTTGAAATTAAGTCATCTCTTATGTGATTCAGTACATAATCAAACAATATTGGTGTTAAGCAAAAGTATTGCCTGAATTTTTCATCATTGCAGTGCAGATGGTGATGCACTAAAATTGGAAATGCACCCTCTGTAGCACGATTTTTAAACATCTCACTCTCCTCCAAACGATAGTTTTCATCTTCCGATGACTCCTCATCTTCCAAATGTACTAATAATGCTATGTTTAGATCATCCATTTTCCACTGCAGTATGTCACTGTGTCCGTACGCAACCATAGCTTAAACTAGATAACAGCACCGCTTTCTTTAGGAAACCATAGCTTAGACGGCCATCTTGTTACGCCTGCCGCATCACAACATATGATGGCCGCTAGATAACAGCACCGCTTTCTTTAGGAAACCATAGCTTAGATGGCCGTCTTGTTACACCCGCCGCATCACGACATATCATGGCCGCTAGATAACAGCACCGCTTTCTTAGAAAACCATAGCTTTTCACCTCTAATCGTACAGCATGCATGAAAGTTAGGGTTAATAGCCAAGCAACACACCCACTTGTCTATTAAGCCTTCGGGTAAAAATTAAAATAATTAAATTTCTATTTATTAAAAAATCTACTGAAATATGAATAATTTAAACAAGAAAATGTTACTTTAATATAAAGACTGCATAAAATTAATATTACTAATCTTAATATAAATAAAAGTCATTGTATCTATGTATGTATGTATGTATGTATGTTCCACATCTCCTCCTAAACCACTGGACCGATTTCAACCAAACTTGGCACAAATATTTTACGCAACGGGAGAACTAACATAGGACAGGTGTTTTTTTCGTAATGATCCTTTAGGGGGTCCTTTGGGGTCTTCCACATCTCCTCCTAAACCACACTGGACCGATTTCAACCAAACTTGGCACAAATATTTTATGCAACGGTAGAACCAACATAGGATAGGTGTTTTTTCGATACAATTCTTTGGAGGGGTCCTTTGGGGTCTTAAAAAAACTATTATATCTGGTTACCATGGCAACCCAATAGAATAATTCTGGTTGCCATAGCATCGGTAGAAGCCTCCCGCGTAGCGAATAGCGTGGGAGTCATCCAACGGGCCTTCCCCGGAGTCCGTCCACGGAACCTAGGGAGTATTAGGTCGGATCTCGTGAAAAACGGCCGGGCCAGAGTCCCAGCGCCTCGCCCGGCATGTTGACGGCTTTCCCGGGCTTCGGAGAACCTTCCTTACCCCGGTGAGGTCTCTGACCAATTTCTAGCGCCGGAGTTCAACCGGCCTGGATGTCAGAAAAACAGGCGGTGTCCCGGCATAGGTGGAAGCCTCCCATATAGGGAATAGCACGGGAGTCATCCGACGGGCCTTCTCCGGAGTCTGTCCATGGAACCCGGGGAGTCTTAGGTCGGATCCCGCGAAAGACGGCTGGGCCAGAGTTCACGGTTCTTATAAATAAAGATATAGGTTATGATATCGAAGGTGGTGTATGCATCTTAAGAAACTTCTTAATAGTGCGTGAATTCAGAGTTGTATCAGTTTGAATTTAAAAGTGGATAAGTTAAGATCGAAGTAAGTTATAAGCGAGTATAAAAAACAACGTTTTGATAGCGAATGTATTCAGATCGTAGTGTTCAGACAATATAAATGCGCTTGCTTCAGTTTGAATTTAAAAATTGATAAGCTGAAATCTATAGAGGTATTGTATTGTTAAAATAAGTTTAGGAGACACTAATTTAACAAATACCTTATTTCAACATTAACACCATGAATTATAAAACGACAGTTAAATACGCAGTGTGTGCAAGTACTGTAGACATTTTATTGAAAACTAATTTAGCTGTTCGCCCTCTCCCAGAGTTAGAAATCGAGCAGGAGCATCACACACAACAGAATTCTTCTCCAGATATAAGAATAAAGTTTATGACATGTTCTTAAACAGGTGCGCTACAGAGTATTCCTCCAGTGAGAATGCAAACGTAACAATGTAAGGAAGAGTATACAATATAGAAGTAATATAACGTTAGAACAAGAATAGGTGCCTATGAGACTATGAATAAATTATGAACCCGAGCAACGCTGGGTAAATCGGCTAGTAATATTATAAATATACTAAAGTATTACCTTTTGGATGTGCCAATTTTGCTTGAATTGCTGGACCTTCATCTCCACAACTCGTCTCATCACCAGGAATACATCGTTCTCCTGAACCAACAGCTGGTTCCCAGTTGATAGATGGATCTGCCACAGACTCAAGACTCAGCACACGTAGAATTTGATGTCTTTCTGGGTCAGAGATGTAAAGATGACCATCGGCTGGTGACAAACTTAAATAATACTGATATGACACTTGTGTAGCACTGTAACAAAGTAATACCAATTTCATATAATTTCGCAGGCTCTAAGGGCTCAAGTAAATCCTATTACTTGTTAAAACTATCAGCCTATTCGGCTGTGGTGTAATATTAAAATCAGTATCTCTGCTACTGTCTAACATTTTAGTGGCTCAAGCAGTTAATGATAGATGTCCCAAAATGACCAGTATCTTTGTTACTGAACTTCTTGCGATGGCCTGCTCTGATGATGATGATGACCACTCAAGCCATCAAAGTATTAGGCAGTAGCAGAAATACTGATTTTAACATTAAACGCAATCAAATAGTCTGATAGTTTTAACAATTAAGAGGATTAATATCAATTTATTCATTTATTTACTAAGTGATGTACTTGGTGGTGATGTTAGTAGAAAAGCAGTTGAATTTCTTTGCCAATTGTCAGATAAAATGTCTAGATTCATAGATTCACAGAGAAAGAAAAATAAAAAGATTAAATAAAGAATATAGAAAAACCACGTACTTAGCAATGCTGGAAATTAATGTCCAATTAAGTGTTGAAATAGTGTTGGAGCTAGAAGCTTTCATAAAATAAGTCAGTACAACATATTGAATGTACAACAGATAATCAATAATATATAGTAACTGAAATTAGCAATAAATCTAATTATTCATTTATTTGTTTTTTTCAAACATTATCAAAACAATGGTACAGTAATAAAAATTAGTTTGTGAGTGGTTGAATAATAAATATAAGTGTTAGGTTTCTATATTTATTTATTACACTATTATAAGTCATTGGTGCCAGACTGTATTGGAAGATATCAACATTTTCTGACACCTTCATGGCTATAACTACCTCAACACTGGCTGACATCCAACATGCCTATATCAACAAAAAACAATACTCTCTGTGGTTCTTTTCTAAATTACTGTTCATATATGCATAAATACAGAACTGAAACAGGACTTTTTGCAAGCTCAATTGCAAAATCCAGCAAACAATGGCACAGCCAAAGGGGGTTACAATCCCCTCCCCATTGAGTAGGTTGTCAATGCAGTGGTCTAGTTTGTAGTGAAGTCTGCAAAAGACAGTACCGGTTTGCTAGTAGCCTGCATGTAATATACCATAACACTGGAGGCTATAATTGCTGAATCGCCTACTGTCATTCACACCTCTCCCCTGGTTATCATTAATCACCTGGCAACATATTTCCCATAGACAAATCTTACTAGTAACACAGAACAAGCCTGACTGCACCATTGCAACAACACATGTTGAATGTCAATTGCTGCTTTCATTTGCTGTTGTCAAATACTATACAGTATTGAATAATAAAGTACTGATTACATATGTATTGTGTTCATTCAATTACAGTAGTCTACTGTAGTTATAATATGGAAAAATAATCTGAATAATTCACATAATAAAAGAATACTTTCAGTGTGTATTCCCTACAAGAAACCTAATTGGGATTATTTGGATTCAGGTCACTGACATTTCGATTATCAATTTTGTACTATACAGAAGAAAGAGATGAGAACATGATTTAATAGATATTAACATAAAGGAACAGTGTGTGCACACTTGTAGGCATGTGTGCATGAGCACAAACGCACTCACATGAGTGCGTGTATGAATAGTTTTCATTGTTTAAGGAATACATATTACATTACAACACATTACGTGAGGTAAAAGGAGAGAGCCATTCTGGTCTTACCTTAGTTGTAATACAGTATATACACTCCCTTGGGGTGTTAATCGACGCACTAGGTTAAAGTCTCCTACATAGAGAGAACCATCTGGACCAGAAGCAAGAGCAACCGGCGTCAATAAACGAGCATCTCTTGCTAAGCCATCACAGTCTTTGCATTGAAGTGGCCGCTGCAATCCTGTACCCATCACTACTCGCACTGTACGAGGAAACTGTTTTAAATGTAGAGTTGAACCATCTCCTTTCTGAAGTATTCCTATAAATTAAAGTGCAAATAAATAAAATTACATCTGCACAAAGAAAATTAATTAACGTATGACTGAAAATATCATTAACGGTATAGAACCTCTCGAGACAAGGGCTTGTTCAGATAATCAATACAGTATTTCAATATTAGCTCATAAGCTGAAAACATTATTTCTCTACACAAAAATCGGTATGGAGAACCATACATGACTTTCATGTTCTAAGATTTAAATTCAAAATCATTTACTTGAATTCGATTTGATAATTTCTAAAAAAATATCCCCCACTCTCAAGCTATTTTCACTATTTATAGATATTTTTGTTATTATGGGGTAGCCATTAATATAATGTTATTTTCAAGTCACTTTATCTATAAAAATTAGGTACTTTATTCTTATAAAGAAACTCAACTATGCAGATAATCATCCCTCCTCCTCAACCGACCACCACCAGAATGATATTTACACTTTCAAGAGTAATAGTTTTGTCATATGTAACTGTTAAGGTGTCTTAGCCTTTAAAATTAAATACTCGTACTTTACTTGATATTACCAGAGTAATTTTCAAAAATCACCCCCTCCCCCTTCAACTACCCTCTCCATTTATAGATATCTCATTTATCATTTTACAGTGGATTAATATGACTTTATTTTAGGGGCACTTATTTATCAAAATTAAGTACGTTACTCTTGTTAAAACACAAAACAATGCAGGAGAACTACCCCCCCCCATTAATGAAACAACCCCTTTTTGATATTTACACTTTAATTGAGTAATAGTTTCATTAATTAATAAGGCATCATATCCTTAAAAATGAAGTAGTTTATTCGACATCAGAAAGGTAATTTTCAAAAAATTACCCCCCCTTCAACTACCCTTTTCATTTATAGATATTTCACCTACCTTTCTATAGTGGATTATTATGACCTTCTTTTCAGGATACTTTATTTATCAAAATTAAGTGCTTTACTCTTGTTAAAATGTAAAATGTTGCAGGTAAACTACCCCTCTCACTTAACCCATCTTCACCAGAATCGATAGGCCTTGAGTCCTCTAAAACTTGGACATATATGCAAAAAATTATTTGATCTGTTTGAATTTGCAGCAGTTATTGTTTGCCATAGAAAAACTTCTACACACAGACACTTTTTGGAAAATGACTTTTATTCATATTTTCAGGGCAGTACAATCAGAATCAGATCTTACCTTGAACACGATTTTGTTGCGATCACCATACTTCCATTTCGTTATGGAACATGGAAGTACAAACAAAAGGGGTTTTACAAAATAATTTCTAACTGAATGTTACGTAATTACAGCAATTGTATACTGTATGGGAACTAAAAAGTATTACTAATGTTAAAAGTAATTAAATTAAAATTTAGTTTTATTAAAAATAATCAAAAGTTAATTTAAACAAAATTTTATGATTTTAATGACAAAACCTATACTATAAAATAAATTAAAAATTCGTATGGAGAACCATATACTTCCATGTTCTAACATTTATAAATAAATTTTTATTTATTACACACTTGAAAATTTTTTAAATATAAATTGAAAAATTTGACAAGTTTGACAAATTGAAAAGAAATATTTACATAGAAATTACTTCTTTGTTGCCAATAACGTAGTACACATATATAAAATTACACCCTCCCCCTTCAACTATCACTTTCATTTATTGAAAATTACCCTCTACCCTTTCAACTACCCTTTTTATCTATACAATTTCATCTACCTTTCTACAGTGGATTATTATCAGGACCTTCTTTTCAGGATACTTTATTTATCTAAATTAAGTACTTTACTCTTGTTAAAACATACAATGCTGCAGGTAAACTGCCCCTCCCACTTAACCGATCTTCACCAAAATCAATAGGCCTTGAATGCTCTACAACTCTGGCACATATGGAAAAAAATATTTGATTCTGTTAGAATTTGTGGCAGTTATTGTTCGCTATAGAAAAAATTACACACACACACACACACACACACACACACACACACACACACACACACACACACACACACACACACACACACACACACACACACACACACACACACACACACACACACACACACTTTTTTTTGGAAAATAACTTTTCTTCATATTTTAAGGGTAGCACAATCAGAATCAGCCCTTATCTTGAACATGATCACCTTTTCCCGTGATCACCATACTTCCATTTTCTTATGGAACATTGAAGAAAACATTAAAAAAAAAAACACCATGAATTTACAATGTTTTGAAGAATGCTTCTATCACTGTCTGCTTAGAAACCAATACCACTTTTTTTTGCTAAATACTGAAGTCTTTGAAAAGTCATAAATTGAATACAATTTACCTCTCCTCTGTTTTTGGCCCACTTCAGAACCATCCCAAGTGCATCAAAGCTTTTGCTGATATCAGTGGTTTTTGCATTAGTAGCATTCTCATTGTTTTAATCTGAATCTGTTTCATTTAATTACTCAACTATCTCCTTATCTGTTAACAGCTCAAAATTAGGATCAGCTTCATCCACCTTCAGCCATCCATTAACTTCTTCTTTGTTACAATTTTCAAACTGAAGAATTTTGAATACCATTTGATGCAGGATTTCAATATCCATGCCTTGATGTTCAGTATCAGATTTGTGTTCCTTATTTAACCTTTAATTTAAAAGTTTCAGTTTATACTCTATATAATTATAATCATGTACTTGAAGAAAAACTATGTGATAAAGTTGTTAAAATGTTTCTATATCACTTTGGTTCATGGGTTGTCATATACTTGTCATGTTTGGTGGATGAACATCATATAAATATCATCATTCTTAAGGAACATACTGAAGGATATTGTCTGTTGTCCAAAGTAACAATGCAGGACCACAAACTTTCTTTTCTGTTTTTCTTTTCTTTACTATAGGGACAAACACATCATTAAATCATATGACCAATTTTTCAATGTCCATTCAAGTATTTTTTTTAAAAATTATGTAATTGACCAGAAAATTATTCATATTAATGACTCTTATATACCTAGGTTCCTTAGATTACTTTATAACAGTCAATTTTAATCTGTGGGTACCATTTGCATTTCTGTGCAGTATAAATACAACATGTTCTTTATTAACTTTGAATCCAGAAGTAGATTTCATTTCTGGACACTAACTTTTTTTTTTGGAAGACCTTACCAGTTAGCTCAGTCTCATAAACACTGTAAATGTTTTCAGTGTTGTACCCTTTTCCTTTTATAATATGCAATAAGCAAAATTGTTTCTTACTATTATCAGCACTCTCAGAATTAGCAGGAAAGTTTTCACCTGCAGTATCTAGCTGAAATCATTTAGAATTTTTGCAACCAGCTTGTTGTTGTAGCTTTAAAGTGTGGATCGCCTGTAAGTTTTTCATTTGTTATAAGTGCCTTCTTACAGATGATTGACCCTGATATCAGTTTATCCTTGCTTCTTTCTTTTACAAAACCAGATGTGCACTGCACAATCTAAGTTGCCACTTTTAGCTGTTTTCAAAGTTTTCTGGAATTAGCAATTTAGGAACATTCCAGCTTACCATTATAAGACATAGTGTAAAAGTGTAAAAGTGTCGTTCACTTTGTTTAATGTCAGGAATCATTAATTTATCAACCAATGCACCAGCCATTTCCCATTTATTCATACAATTTTATTGTTTATTGTCAGCATTATTCTCACCCTTTTTGAATACATGTAAAGCAGTTAAAGTTAAGAGCATAACAATTACTAAACGTTTAAAAAGTCAAGAAATAAAAAAATAAACACTAAAAGCACAGCAAAGAGTGAATACACTAACACAACTCAGCTCACTAACACATACGCACTGAACAAGAGCTGATGTGATAGGTTTATGTTGAATGACGTCTTCGGTGACTCAGTTTGTTAATTGATGGAGCCCATTGTTATTTTCTGTTTATAGCTACAGTGTTTATTTATTACTGTACTGTAATAATTTATAGTATAAAATTTTTCATGTTCAATAAATATTCAATACACCTGTATGTGTCCAATAGACTACTGTAGAGTAATAACTGTTATTATTTTTAATCGATCTCAGATAATAGATCATTTGGTTAATGGATGTTCAGGTAATCAGTGCTCTTCTGTACTTTCTTTAGTACCTGAACTTTTAAGGATTTAGGAATTTTATTTTCTATAATGAAGGAATTCTTCATTGCATTAAATAATTTACTCTGTTTTCATATTCTTTCATTTAATTCTTGCTTGACTGTACTATTATTGGCAACAACTTACTCCAAGTACTTGAATATTTTCACTTGGTTGATATCATTTCTCTTTAATTTTATTAATATTAGCAATTACTGTCATATCCATCTTGCTCAAATTTATTTATATATTAAACTTCTCTAATTCTTCATCCAGCTCAATGAAAGTAAACTTTAGGGACTCTGCAGAATCAAATATAATTACCTCACAATCTGTGAGGGCCAGTTCAACCGATTGAATATCCTCCAGCCTCCAGACAATTTAATTTTCTCATTCTAATTTTGTCTTTTTTCAGTTCTTCATTGACACCATTCACAACAATAATCGACTCAGGACAAAACTTCACTTTATTCCAAATTTTTATCAGATTCTCTTAGCTCTTCATTATTATTCTAATTACATTTTTATTATTTCTATATAATGCCCTCAACATCTTAACTGACCGTTTCAAACTTAAGAACTTAAAATTATCAGAATGTCACTCTTGTTGAATGTAAATATTTTCTTTTATATGTTATGTTATTCTATGAGGAAAGTAAACTGAATTATATACTATTTATATTATTATGAAGTTATGAGAGTGTTGTTTTTAATTTTATTGTTGTACTTCCCGTTTTAATATGAATAGAATGATATGTTTGAAGAAAACGTTATTTAAAAACGTTTTTGTTTGTTGTTATATGCTTTAAATGTTCAAATTATTAGAAGGTATCCACATGATGTGTCTCTGACAATACTGGAAAGGTATAAAGTTATTTTTAAAGTTACAAAATTCTGGTTGTTAAAGCATTAAATAATGGTTAAAATGTTGTTTGATTTTGTTTGTATTTTGATGGCTAAATGTTTGTTGAAATCATTTCTGACCAACAGAAAAACTGTATTTTTAGACAAGATCTCTGATGGCATACATATTAACTTTTCAATTTTTGGTTTAAAACATTTTTTGTAACTGTGTATATGGTAATTAGAAATAAATATTGTGCACCAAATAAGAATACAGAATATGCTAAAAAATCTTACACACTTTAGCAAAGAAATAATTTTTATAATTTAAATATTTTTATTTCTGCAAGACCAAACAAATACAATAGCTAACATTAATCAGATTAAATAGGTATGTTTTGAAGATATTATTTTCATGAAACATAAACTATTGTTTTATAACAATAGATAGTAATTGCAGGAATGCAACTCAGAGATTATAATAATATTATTAAATTATACTCACACACAAATGTGTACACACAAAAACATACAAAGTTACCTTCATGAAAGTTGTAATGATGATGAATGTCAAGACTCCAACCTCCGACATCAGATATATCCACATCAAAACCTTGCAATGTAGCTGTCTGCGTTTCCCACACAATATTGGGACATGTGGAATGTTCATAACCAACTGATATTTTTGCCTGTGCCACGCCATATACCTACAGTAAAATAAAATATTGCTATTTTATAAAGTCTTACCAAATGCTCTTTAGTCTGATACTGTGGCTGAATTAGAATCTTTCATGTTTAATTTAAAGCCTGTAAAAAGACAGTTTAATGGCCAGTTTCATTACTGGTTCTAATATTGTAACATTACATTTGGCATAGCTTGATATCATGATATAGATTTAATGAAGATCATGGATAAGAAACTTAACAAGAAGAAAAATATCTTTTAAAAATGATAGAGAAAATGAACAAATAACTACTTTAGACTGACTTGTACTATGACTGACCGTACCCAAATTAATGTTTAGGTAAAGTGATGCAAAATACCCCGATGATGACATGAATTTCAAACAATGACAAGAATAATACTTATAAAGACAGACAGCATTATGTACCATTACTATAAGTAAACAAATTGTTTTATTGAATGTATCAAAATATAAAAATAATCAAAATACAAATTGAGGGCTAATAGGCCCAAATATACAATATAATGTAAAATAATATATTAGTAAATTGTTAATTAAATGATATAATGAAATAATACAACAAAACAATTATTATAGATACATGGAAACATGCAACTAACTGTGTAAATAATAATGGACGTAATGTTATCAAGAAAATAATGTATAATCTAATAATAATTCTCAAATGTATAAAAAGAAACAGAAAAAATACCTAGTACAGCAGTGGCTGAACTACCTAGGAAAAATGGAAAAAATAGAAAATCATTATTAAATGATTAAACTTTCCTTTTTATGTTCTTAAAACACGTTTAAAGTTGTGTTGATGTTATTTATAGTTTTATTAAATAATATATGTATGATATGCCTTATGCAGTATGTATGTAACCAGGCATATACAAATTGTATAATCACAAAATGTGAATTATGTTTTTTTATGTTGTTACTGTAATAATTATTGTTATATTTTTAAATGATAATACTAATAGAGTTATAGGGAGTAGTTTTGATGGTAGTTGCATAATTAATAGGTGTTACAATAACAGAAAATAGAAATTTAACATGTCAAGACATAGGCCTATAAAAACTTTGGAATTTTGTAAATTTTAGGAAATACTGTTAGAATTTTATAAAACAAATGTTGTAATATGGATAGGTTTATAATTAATAGTATACACAACAAATATGGAATCGAAATAATCAGTTTTAAGTTATTTAAGAAAAATTCAAATAGCAAAATGTAACATCAGTATTTCTTAAGCAAAAATAGGCATGTTTGGTGTCTATATGTCACAAATGTTAAGACCAAAATAATGATGCTATTAGTTTTAAATTCCCAGTCAGTACAAAAAAGTAATACTAATCTAAACGTTTTTGACCAAATTCAGACATTGAAATAATGAGTTTGTATGACAATGTATATCTGAATCAACCAACCAGATTTCAAGTTTTACCTTAGCAACCAAAAATTCAGATAAATAAAATAGAACTTCTTTAACAACCGTCATTGAAGACAGACGCGTTAATAAAACGTATCAGATAATTATATTTTAAATAGTGAAAACACATACCAGACTTTGTAAAATGAATTGATATAGTCAATACAAAATGTTATAATAACAAAAGAACATCAATAATTTAATTCAGAAGAATTTAGATCCGGGGAGAAGAAGCAAAGAAGACTTGGGCCCTATCTTCATCCTGGAAGAATAAAGAAGAGGATCTGGTGAATCTGAACAATTTATCATCTTATGTGACAACACCTACACTTGTCTACACAACTATTTAGGAATCAAACAATAAATAAAACTACAGGCACTATCCTACACCAACACTAAAGAACACTTGAAAATAACACCAATCGAGTATTACACTTTTTTTGAACACCATAAAAACTTTAACGATAACTAATAAGCATCTAAACTGTTCATAACCTATAATAGTGAGTAACACATACACGACTACCAGTTTGCACTACACACATCAAAACCTTGTAATATCCTTATATTGTGAAGTTTGTATTTTGATTTTAAGAGTTGTATTATTTGTTTAACCATAATTTCCAAACCAAATACGCTCTGAGATTATTTATTTCATTGAAATAAAAACAAACTGCATCATTCTTTTGCTTGTCGAATCCAGCATAGAGCACATTATTTTAGCTACTACCAACTTATGAATGAAGACGCATAATTTTGTCATAATTGTAATTACAGTAAAGAAAAACGAGAAGTAATTAATCAATACTTCATTTGAATAAAGATTGTTAAAAGGAATATATCTGTTTGGTGTTATCTTTGCATTATTATTACTGGTTCAATTAATAATTACGATAACAGAGCACAGCGGACGGAGCAACTGTTGGCAACTCCGAGTGACATCATTGGGATACATAGTGGGAGCGAGCGGCAGAATACAACCGTAGCATAATAATTTATCGTTCAACATATATTGTTACAATATTCACATTGTAACTTTCTCGTCAAACACATCATAGCTGTTCTGCTGATTTCTCAGTAACAGCTATAGCTTAAGCAACTAACAGCTAAGTAACAAGGGGAAAAATTGAAATTTATGTACTTATTTCAGTAAGACAAATATTCATTAATCTTACATAAGATTAAACAAAATATAAAAGTGGTGTAATTACCTACTATAAAACTGATTTCAGTTTGTAATTTTTTTAATATCCTCTACTACAGATATTATAATAATCTTTGTTACAACACAAACAAGCCACCCCAATACCAGGGAAAAAACTATGAATCAACTATATTAAATGTTTAAACTAATGAAAATAAAATGACTATGACACGACAAACGACTATGACCCAACCCAAGTGATTGACTCAATGAATGAAATAAAATGAAATCAAATGAGAATGTAAATGAAAATGAACCAAACAAAGTATAAATGAAATAAAATGAGAAGAAATGAAAAGACACCAACGAATAATATAGAACAGAAAAGGGGAAATGTTACACTCAAATAAAATAATGAACAAGAAACCAATAAATGATAAATGTAAATGATAATTATTAGTATCAACTAAATAATCAATGTAGATGATAATTGTTAAAATCCAATAAAGTAAAGACAAACAAAGTACACTAACCAAATAAATAGAGAGTAAATATTATAAATAACTCTATAATGATATGAACTTGTTAACAGTATAACTAACCATTGTAAAGTGAGAGATAGTTAGATAGTGAACATGAGTAAGTGAGAATGAGAATTTAATGTTAGGGAATACCCACTAGTAACACTTAAATAAAATAAAAAGTGCCAGTGTAAACCCCCAGAAAAAATAGAAACCTTATTGATAGGTATAGACACCTAGAAATCAGTGATAAACACTAAAGGTTAATGGTGAACAGTGTTAGTAACTAAGGATATTGTTATTATTAGGATTAAGAATAAGTGTAGATCAGGAATACAAGGATATTCAGGGAAAAAATCACATGAAGAGTTAAAGTAATAGTGTTACCATGGTAACATTATTTTAGAAAAGAAAAAAATGTGGTAAAGAATATAAATGCAAAATCAATAAACATCCTATGTTCATATGGATAATTAGGTAAATAATGTGATGATGTTTGTCACCAAAAAATAAATAAGAAGTAACAAATTCTAAACAAGAGTAGCATAATAACTGTTAAAGAATTATTTGATTAAGTTTATGAATAGTAATATGGCTGAAAGAGTTATACAGACCATAAGCCTAAATGTTATGTTATATTTTATAGAGAATAGTAAATATTAAACCAATTATAAACAATGGCAATATAGATAAGAAAAAAAGATAAATTCATATAAATCTAATAATACTGGAAAAGCAGTTAGAAAATAATAGACAAACCATGATTTTGTAAAATAATGAAAACATACAATTATTATAAAACAGACCCAAATCAATTCAACAAGTAACCAAATCACTTGTAACACAAAACAAAACATGTATAAAGGTAAAATAATATGTAATTTTTATAAAATAAGAAAGTATAGCCAATTACTACTTAGGCCTATGAAATGCCTAACTGTATAAAACCAATAACAACAAATTGTAAGAAATTAAATACCATTTTAGCAAATCCAAGGCAAGTAACTAGTCAATGATAATTAGTGAATCATATTAAGAGATAAATGTTAAATTAAGGACATAAAATAAGAAAGAAATGTAATTAGATAATATCAACATAATTGTCAAAACATTAGTACATAAGCAAACCCAGCTTTGTGGGATGTCAAAATGATCTGTGAAAGAAAATACGAACAGTTGTGATAATATCTCATACTTAGATAAGAAGACAGAAGAATAATAGCAATCAGAAGATATTTAGTCATTTTGAATAAAAATTCAAATATTATAACAATGGTCTTAAGTCATGAATAGTCAATGAGAGTCAATCATTTACCATGACAACTGAACGTTATTTATGAATATTCCGTTAGAAACTATTAGTCCATTATTGAAGCTCAAAAGGAATAGACGCCAAGCCGTAAATGACTCAAATTTTAATTTAAAACAATTAAAAGTAACCAAATTTACTAAAATGAAGAACCAAACTATCTGATGAGGAACTAATATATTCAACCTAGGCAACAGACCAGATTAATTAATTCCAAATTTAATAAATTTCGATCAACTTATACGAAAAAGACGCAAGGTGTGATTAAATCCCAAGATGATTGAAGATTGATGACCAAACGATGACCCAACCTATTTCGACTGAATGACATTACACCATAAGTCAACTGATTTATAAGTATTGCTGAATTACCCGAATTTACGAAATAAATTCTTTTTCATTTTTTCTCACAGCACTTTTAACTCTCGCTATAAATTGAGGATCTAATTTCTTTCAAAGAGTAATTAAAAATAAAACAGTAAACTTATACGAAACTAGATAATAACCTGTATAAAAATTACGAACTTTTGAAACACACTTTATAACACTTCAGGAACAAATTGTAATTACTCCTTATCATACATAAGTACCAGTAATGTGAGGTAGTGTACTTTATTGTAATCAAATTGATATTTTTTCGTAAACCAAAAAAATCCAGATTTATTGAACGAAATTTAAAACTAAACTTTCTGTAGACGTTTGACTAACTAAATCGTTCAAAATCGATTTCGCCAAGCCTTGAGGTATAATTGTCTTTTACCGCTGGTGCAAATTTGTTTAATAACAAAATATAATTTTATATATTACTGAATAATTACTAATCACAATTAAATAACTAGTACAGAGTTGTAACCACTGTTCTTTATTTCATAGGAAAGTGCATTATATGAATTGTGTATTTTAGCGACAAGCAAAGGTGACGGTAAGCACTCACTCGGTGAACTAACAGCTAGATTAAGAAATTTGCACACGTGGCGGGAGTAAATTTGAATTCACCATACCGTCATAGCCACGAACGCTCAACCGTCCTATTTTTTATTTTAATTGTTTTCAGTTAAAATAATTTGGCGCCACCCGGGAAATACAACCATAGATGAGAAGAACAGGTCAGGTTGCCACTCGCATGTACTGGTAATTCGAAAGATCGCTACGGACATCGTCAGCGTGAACATAAAGTAATGACCACAACGTGTGAGGCGAACACACAAAACTTACACTTCTACAGAGCACGTACAAATTTAACTCGTTACATCTTGCATTCTCTTTCAGTTCACTGTAGGTAAAAAACTACAAATATGATCATATTATATCTTCTTACCTTTTGTTTATACACATTACGTTTATTCCATGCAAATGTATGTGTTAAGTTTGGATCTGCTTCATATGCTTTGGTGTGCACGGATCCTTCGATTTCAACTCGAACATGAACACGAATCAGAGTGTTTGGTATAGTTGATCGAGTTAGCCGTATTATGACTCTAGACAGATAACCAGAAGCAAGACTGCTACGATACATCAAATGCAAACCTGAACCAGGAATACGAATACTTTCTTGCAGCATCTGTAACAGCATTTACATGTGGTTGGACTAATCATTTATTTAAGAATCATAAGTTAAGAAACAGAAAAGGAAAAGGAAATATGCTAGTTACTAGTTCATATAAATTATATCTTACAGACTTACTAAAACAAACAAAAAATGAAGGTGAAGATGGAACATACAGGAAAAGGTGGCTTGGATGATGCAATATTTCTTGTTAAATTATTCTATTCAATTAAGACTAAGAAGAGAATTTTTGTGTACCTGTGTTTCTGCCATTATCAAGCTCTGCCCTGGAAGGCCACCAACTTTCTCAGGCATCCATGTAGACAGAACCAGTGGTACTAGCATTGTGTCATCGTGATCCAAGCATGGACCAACTGTGTGCAATGCTGTTGCAATTCCCGGTCCTCCTGCATTAGAATGTTTATTACGTTCTGTATTAATTTTCAAATTTTGTTTGGTATACAGAGTTATTAAATAACATGAGCTAATATATGCTTCTCTCACACACACACACACACACACACACACACACACACACACACACACACACACACACACACACACACACACACACACACACACACACACACACACACACACACACACACACACACACACACACACACACACACACACACACACACACACACACACATTCTAACAACTTGGAAATTACATAATCCCCAAAACAGCACACGCAAGTAAGACAGGTTTAAAGAAATTTGCACCTACTAAGGAAAAGAGGGTTGTAATGGTACATTTTGAAGGATGTATGTTTTTTTTATTTCATTTTATAACAATATTTGGAAATGATCTGTTTGGACACCCTTTACGGCCACCGAAACCACTAACACTTGTTTGGACACCCTGTATACAATCCTGTACCGGTCTGTGCCTAGCGCACAACGATAACACCGTTGGAATGTCAGCCTATGCGCACATGCGTGTATCCTCAGTTGGGGAGAAGTAACAAAAACTTTGTAAATAACGCTCAACTACAATGGAATGTGGCGGTGAGTGTGCGCACGTGTGCCGCTATCTGTACTCTCGACACCAAAGTCGATCACCGGAACCGGCCATCTAAGAGCCGCAGCCAATCACAGCGCGAGCTGACGGAAATGTTGGTTGACCAACGCACCTGTAGCGTCACTAGTCGACGAAATCACCCGTTCCCGGTCGGGGCAAGGTCCGCAGTTCGCGAACCTTAAATTTTATATTTTAACATATTCCGAAGTGTAACAGAAAGTTTTGAAGAGAAACAGTTAAATCCGACAGTTTAGACGTAATTAGCGGAATGGACGGCAAAAGTGAAAAATGTGACAAATAAACAGAACATTCATACACATGCGAGACACAGCACGTGGTCATCAGAAGGACGCGGTTAAGTAGTCGACTCAAATTTAAATTCATCCATTAATTTTCAAATTATTAAAAAAGGGGTTATAACTAAATTATGGGGAATTTTACAGTATGAGAGGGAGAGAGTGAGCATTAATGGGTCGTTCTTTGAGTAGAAAATAAGTTAGTCGTAAGTATATATATATATATTCAGTAATAAATAAATCTTGATAGCATGGCTAGGTGAATCAAATATTGTTCGGAGTGTTATTTGTAGAAAAAGCATAACTACAGTAGAAATCATAATTTGACGTAGTTTCACAATTCAGTCATAAGGCATATTTTAGTAAATTTAAACCGGAAGGTAAACAGAAAAATTGTCATGCTATATAAATAAAATACCATTTTATTTATGTTTGTAAAATACGTGTTTGTCATTGCATTACCTGTTGTTTTTCTCTGCCTAAGTACATCAGACGACACCCTGGTTTATTTGCGATGAAGGTAAGTGGGACAAATTTGAATATTTTGATTTTAAAAGCAAGTAGAGTTTCAGTTATATAAACAGGTTTATAAATTTTAATATTTATTTTAAACTCGTACTGCTTTAGTTGGCGCCCGTAACAGTTGACATTGTAAATTAATTTTTAATTTAATATAAAATAAATTAATTTACAACCTGATCGAAATGGCAGAGAAAAGCGAGAGTGCAAATTTATGTGAAGATATTGTGGAGGGGTCAATTTTAAATGTTACGCAAGACGATTTAATATCGACAAATATTAACGAGAGTGTAGACAATACAACAGACGAATTAACGAATGAGACGGTAGATGCTAAGAGTAGCAGAATCGACAATGTAGACGTACTTAGTCAATTAGTATTATTTATGGAAATTATCAGTAATAAATTTGATCGATAAAATGAGAAATTTGATCAACAAAACACGAATTTGAACGAATTTAAATTTGAAATCAAATCAGAAATAAATACTGTAAATATTAAACTTACTGATTTAAATAACGAGTTCATGAACATGAGGAGCGAATTGAGAACGAGTGAAATAAATATGAATAACAAATTAGAAAGTATGAATAAAACTATTGTGGGCATGAGAGGTGAGATAATTATAAATACAAATAATATTCAAGACGAAATAAACGAAAGTAGAACGCGGAAGGAGGAGGTAGAAAATAACACAGTTACGAGTGATTGTGACGAAATAACAGACAACCAGAGTAATAATAAAATAACAAATAATTACGAAAATGAATTACCAACTGATAGTAGTAAGATAGTGGAAAACGAGATATATAAAAATAATACAGTGAAAATAATTAGCGATCATGATAATATAGAAACGGTGAGAGAGAGAGGAGAGAGTGTTTGTAAGTTGCAGAGAGAGTTTGAAGAGAATGATTTTGTGAATATAGGGCAGAGGGTAAATTTTCCCCAGTTTTATGGTAAACCGAGCTGGTTACAAATGTTTTTGGAGGGCAAGAATCCCTTACAAGAAAGCGATGTGTATCTAAATAATTTTTTAGTTTTTAGTAGGCGTTTTTATGAGTTAATACCCTCTGTACGGAATGATAGAAAAATTGTGAATTGGTGTTATGATGAAAGATATGTTGACAAGAAGGTAATGTTATTTAAGGTTAGTAGAGGTTATGACGAATTATTGCGGAGATTAGACATTGAAAGAGTTATTAATAATAAGTACTTACCTTGTGAAATAGTTAGTACAGCAATTGATGTAATAGACTACTTACTTTATGACAAAGCGAATACAGCAGCAGATAATAATGATAATGAAACTGTAATTGACATAACTATGACAGATCGTACTAAAGGCGACTGGACTATACTCGATGATAATAAATTACATAATTTAATAACAGGGAATAATCCTGTTGATATTGTGGAAGAATATAAGAATTTGGATAATCTTTATATTAATAAAAATAATATAATGTGTTTAGTAAAGAATGAACTGTGTAAACGTAAAACCAGATTTTTGTACGATGATTGGGGGTAGAGACAATGAATGTTTATTGAATGTTTAATCATGTAATTAATGGTTTTGGAATGAACTGCTTTACCAAATGAAGTGTGATAAATTGAATAATAATGATGAATAATTTGTAAATAAATATGTAGTGAATTCAATTGTATGTATTGTAAAATGTTAAGTAAACAATGGATGTATGCAGGTAATTGTTGAAATAATAATATTAATATTTGGCAATTTAAATAAATAACCGAATTAATTTTGAAGACAGTAACTGGTGAGTTGTAATTGTTTTGATAACAATGGAAATTATATTTTCATTAATTAATTTAATTAAAATAATCTGAGAGGTGTTAAATATTTTGATTGATTTAAATGTTATATAATTGAATTTTGATAGTGAATTTAAATTATTTTACGAGATGTGAATTTGGAAATTAATTATTAATGTGTGAATGAAATTTAATCTGATTTTATATGTTTACAGGAGTGATCCTCCCCCATTTTCGGGCGGTCACGACCTCACCAGTCCTGATCGTGGTTTTCGGCACTTGGAGGCGGACCATGGTTGACAGAACTTCCTTCGGGTGGTGAAACGACAATGGTCCGGCTCCACAAAATTGGTTGAGAATAGAAATTTAATCTTACTGTTGAACGGGGAGGGGGACCCCTAAGGTATGTGTTATACAATATTTTTTTACACTTTAGGTGTACCTTACCACATACCAACATTGCCTAGGCGTGTAAATACATAATTTTAGTGAGGCAGTGTGTTCAAACAAAATTTACTCTTATGTAATAAAATCTATTATGCAGTAATAAAATGTAACAAGGTCACGAGTAAATAGAATTTGAAAATGAAATTAAAAGTGTAAGTTATGTAATTTTGGTAAATCTAAAAAGTGAATTGTTTATTTTCATGTAATAACAACATCGTTAAATGTAAATAGATTAATTTAAGTGACTAAGTAAATATTTTGTTGTACTTATTATTTTATGTCAATGAAGGTCAAGGTAGGGAAAGTGAGAAGGAAATGTATGGGGTTAAAACACCACCAAGACTAGAAATGTCATGTAATGTAAATTGTTAATTTTAATTTTACAAAATATATTTTACTTGTGATTCCCCAACTTTTCGGGCGGTCACGGCCTCACCGAACCCTGACCGTGGAATTGGTTTAGCTTTAACAGCTATGGTTGGGGCTCATTGCGTCACGTTCTGCCTTAACTGGCCATAGCTGTTATCGTTGTCAAGGTGAATTTTGAAATTGACAGGGGGGTAATTTAGGGGAATCACCAAACTATGGAACAGCGGCTGCCACTCTGTCCGCGTGGGGACAGCATAGCCAGGTGGTAGACCCGTTTTAAGGGCGTTTCAATATAAAACAAGGATATGTCGATATCCACGATCGTTAAAATGTCAAGCCGAAGCAAAACGGAGATGTCAAAATTCCTCCAAAATTTCAGTCTTTGTGGACGCAGCTGGACGCCACAGTCCAGGGGGGGTCATAGTGTGTGTGGCAGGGAGGTTACCCAGGGGGGTAACGAATTAGAAATTTGTTGTGTTTTAATAATGATGATTCGCTACTGAGATTACTACATAATTTTGTTTTGATTTGCAAAATAGAGGCACTAGATACTTCATATATTGTGTTTATTGTGTCTTATTGTGTTAATTGCATGTAGTATGTTAGCAATAAGGATTACAAAATAGGATAATATTTTATAAAATAAGTTTTCAATGTGTTTAAAGAATTTCAATGAATAATGAAATAAATTTGAGATAATTAAAAGTGTTCAATGGGTTGTAAAAGATAGAAATTGGGTGATAGTAATTGTTTGAGAAAAACGTTTGAATCAGTCCAAGCTAAAATTGTTAGTGGTATTAGAGAGAGAGAGGGAGAAAGATTATATACATATACCTGCCAAGTGGCAAATCGAGGTATTACAATAATTAAATCACCCAAAGTAAAGGAAATTGAGAATAGTAAATAAAAGAGATTTATAATAGAATATAAAATTTTGATTGAAACCAGTGACACATTTTGATAGAGCTTGGAAATAATGTAAAGTTATAAGGTGTTTATTTTGAATAATTTAAATATCAATTTGATTGTTAATTATAATAAGTTTTGTTATTTTAAATGTTTTATGTTATTATGTTTTTGTGTTTCAAGATAGAATTTTACAGATGGTCAATGTATTTTCAGATGTAACTTGTATATAATTATATACAATATACAAGGTTCTTGACTTGACCCAGTTTTGATCAGCTGATCAGTGATGTTCCATGCTAGACCCGTTTTGGCAATAAAGTAAGGCCACTTTTGATGCCTAATGGATTTAAATATTTTTAAATTTTTTCGAAAAAAAAAAATTGATTTTGTGCCTGCCATCTAATGGATGTTTTTGAATCTTGATTATGTTATTGTTGTGTGTATTAATCGTGTTTTTTATTGGATTGTATTGTTTAGGGTATATGTATAATCACATGTTAGAATAAGGAGGTTCATGTTTTTAAGCAATGTTCAATTTATTTGTTTTTCGGCTTATTAAGGGTAATGAAGAAAACTCATAGATTCAGATAGAAGATTTGTATTTTGATTTTGAAATTAATGGTAATGTGAAAAGTTGGTTTTAATTTGAATGAGAATAAATTTTGTTGATAGGTATTAACGAGTACAGTATATGTTTGCGCCCAGTACTGCTGAAGGCGACCCAGTGTGCATGGTAAGGGGGAACATATCGGTTGAGGATCTGGCATGATATAAGCCAGGGATTTGGATTTTTGGGGCGGCATGTTAAAAGGTTAGGTGCGCTGTGGTGCGTGTCTGTTCGATTTTTCGGTGTTGGGATCCCGAATAGAGAAGTCCAGTGATTTCGTTCAGATGCGGCCATAGTCGCCGGGCCAGGGGGGTTGTTTACCCATGAAGTATGAGATCTAAAGGGGATTGTTGGCACCATATCCTCACCGGTCCTCTTAGGGGTTTTAGCAATGAGATTTCTTCTGTTTCGACAGAAGATCTCTCATTGGGGGGGGGGTATTGTAATGGTACATTTTGAAGGATGAATGTTTTTTTTATTTCATTTAATAACAATATTTGGAAATGATCTGTTTGGACACTCTTTACGGCCACCGAGATCACTAACACTTGTTTGGACACCCTGTATACAATCCTGTACCGGATAACACCGTTGGAGTGTCAGCCTATGCGCACATGCGTGTATCCTCCATTGGGGAGAAGTAACAAAAACTTTGTAAATAACGCTCAACTACAATGGAATGTGGCGGTGAGTGTGCGCACGTGTGCCGCTATCTGTACTCTCGACACCAAAGTCGATCACCGGAACCGACCATCTAAGAGCCGCAGCCAATCACAGCGCGAGCTGACGGAAATGTTGGTTGACCAACGCACCTGTAGCGTCACTAGTGAAAAATGTGACAAATAAACAGAACATTCATACACATGCGAGACGCAGCACGTGGTCATCAGAAGGACGCGGTTAAGTAGTCAACTCAAATTTAAATTCATCCATTAATTTTCAAATTATTAAAAAAGGGGTTATAACTAAATTATGGGGAATTTTACGGTATGAGAGGGAGAGAGTGTTCTTTGACGTTAATGGGTCGTTCTTTGAGTAGAAAATAAGTTAGTCGTAAGTATATATATATATATATTCAGTAATAAATAAATCTTGATAGCATGGCTAGGTGAATCAAATATTGTTCGGAGTGTTATTTGTAGAAAAAGCATAACTACAGTAGAAATCATAATTTGACGTAGTTTCACAATTCAGTCATAAGGCATATTTTAATAAATTTAAACCGGAAGGTAAACAGAAAAATTGTTATGCTATATAAATAAAATACCATTTTATTTATGTTTGTAAAATACGTGTTTGTCATTGCATTACCTGTTGTTTTTCTCTGCCTAAGTACATCAGACGACACCCTGGTTTATTCGCGATGAAGGTAAGTGGGACAAATTTGAATATTTTGATTTGAAAAGCAAGTAGAGTTTCAGTTATATAAACAGGTTTATAAATTTTAATATTTATTTTAAACTCGTGCTGCTTTAGGGTTTGCACTGTTATGTCTTTTGTTACAAAAATTATTTGACTTAAAAAAAATGTTTAATGAATTTTTAAGAAAGAACATTAAAAGTCACTTTAAAAAAAGCTCATATTTCATTAAGCATTTTTTAAAGAGATAACTCCAATAGTCTGAGATATCATCCCATGAATTTGGCAATTAATTAAATAAGAATTTTAAATTAAAAAACATCTTGCCTAAGCAGAAAGGCTGTTCTGTTTTGCAACAATATAATAGAAAATACATTTTTATAAATGGAATATAAAACAAAAATAAGTATCTTCTGCTAAAATAGTTGAGAAAAAGTATGTGCTACACAAAAAAGGAAAGTCCAATCCCTAAATTCTAAATATCAAATGTAATATGAAATTTCATAATTTCTTTCTTTTACTCTTATAGTCAAGTACATTATTTAGGCATACAAATTATATCAAACAAAAAGGAACTAGTCATATCTCATAGTACAGTTTAATACATATAACTGTATTAAATTCTAAATTTTTGCTTGCCTTCTTAAAGACCCACAAGTATGAGCTTCTGGTGTGTAAGGTTAAAAGGTTTTTTTTTAACCTAAGAATTATGATTAACTAAAACTTCCTGGCTGAAAGGCCGTGGTCGAGTGCTTGATCTACTGTAGCTAAACGTTTTGGCCACCGAGTTTGCTTGTTCCCAGTTCATTGGGAGACGTGTTCGGCGTGTCATCTATTTGAACACATTTTTTGCTACTGAAGATGGCCACCGGTCGTGTGGCCGAAACGCGAAACGTTTAGCTACAGCAGATCAAGCACTCGACCACGGCCTTTCAGCCCGGAAGTTTTAGTTAATCATAATGACACCGGCCGTGAAAGCCTACATACTAAGACTAAGCATTATGTTTTACATCATACACAGAAACAGAGTTATAGAAAATGATTTTAAATTTTGGTTTTTACACAAACACACAGTACACTATGAACATGTAAGTCTATGTGTGTCTGATTGTACCATTATGAAAGTACTGATGCTGATACTATGCTAAATGCTGTATCTGTACTCTTTTATGATGAATAATGGCAGTAGCAAAACCTATGTTAGAATCAAACCAGCCAGTACTGCGATATTGAGAATCAGTCTCTTAAGAAGATGTTATAATTCTTCTTAAGAGATTAATGTCAAATAAAATACATTTTAAACACATGTGTATATAGATGTAAAAAACAAACTTTGTATATAATATTTTATCTTTCTACTTTCATTCATTAATATCAAAATGATTAATATTGTTTTCAACTGAATTACCAAGACCCAAAATATTTGGTGGAACAACAGTCTGCCTGTACATATCAGAGTCATCACTCAGCTGCATTGTAATTGGTGGTAAAACAACTATCTGATTCCAAGGAACAAACAGTGTCCGTGTTAATGGCTGAAACGGGCTTCGTTGAAACTGCAATGTAACTGCTCCACCACCATTCACAAGTACATCAAACCTACAAATGTCATGATTTATATAAGTCATGATTCTAATTTAAATAAGACAATCTAAAACAAAACAAAATTATTTATAACACTGTTTATCTTCTTACGACCATCTATTTATAACTGTCTGCTTAAGTGCATTTTGTAAGCTTTTTGTTGCCTTACATCTGCAAAACAAACATGAAATATTTTAATTTTTGTATTTCTTATTGTTATGATGATCAGCTATTTCATGACTATGATGTGGATTTATATTTATGTGTCATTATATTATATAAAAACAAAATCATATGACTTTTCATTTGATAATATATAAAGCTTCAATTTTGATCAATCAAGTGGATGGGAGCTTGATCCTGAGTGGAATCCATAGCACAACCACAGTGAGTAAACTGGACCCACAGCAGAGCAGCTTCTACAACTACTACAATACAACAGGGTTTCCTTAAATTTTTCATTTTTGTTTTCTAATAATTTTTTCACACATAAGTTTATTAATGCTTTTTATGATAATGCCATAATTAACCATTTTTATACTGTACCTATATTAGTTTAATGCATGAACCTAAAAAAAAGTTGTTTGTACAAGAAGGTATGGACAAGAATTTGTCCAAGTATAATACTTGTACAAGTATGCACTTGTAACAGCTTAAAATTATGTCTCCATGTAATTTCATTTTTCAGTCCACTTCATAGTTGTGTTGGTGCTTGATTGCATTAGTTTACTACATGTAAAGCTACTGTGTAGCTATCCAAGCATGGAAGTTTTCTTCATCCATTTGTAAATAAGTGTAACAGAAATGTTTATGTAGTACAATATATATCACATATATTTATCAAATTTTAAATAACATAAATTTAGTATTTTTTTATAAAATATTTTTGTGAAAGATACTTTACAGGTTAATTTTTTTATGCTCCTTAATATTTGCTTTTTACAAGCAGCATTATATAGAAAAAAAGAACAGATGGTTCAACAGCCTAAGTTATATAATGTAATTGTGTTACGGTGCACCCTTCACTGAATACCACATAATACTCAAGTTGGCAATTATGGTGGTGGTAGTGGTGGTGGTAGTAATAGTGGTAGTAGTAGTAGTAGTAGTAGTAGTAGTAGTAGTAGTAGTAGTAGTAGTAGTAGTAGTAGTAGTAGTATTAGTAGTAGTAGTCCAAAAACTAAGGAAGGAACAGAGCAGCAACAACAACAGCATCAGCAGCAACAAACTGGCAGATATCCTTGACACAAGAGAGAAGGTCTCTGCCAAGACGAAATGGACAAAACCCACGTTTGAGGCACTTCTGATAAAACTGGTACAAGGCCAGTCTTATGCAGAGTTTGGCAGGGAAATATTGTGTATCCGGCAAACCAGATCTGGCGGTGTCTTGCTGGAGCTGGTCACCAAGACTAAAGATAAAGAGATCTTCTGTGAGGGAATCCCAGGCATCTTAAGGGAGAAGGCGGTCGTTTCTATCCTTGAACCCAGATGCATGTTGGAGATCTACATTGCTTCACTGGCAATGCTTCACTGGCAAGGAACAAGTTGAGGAGGCTCTTAAGCAATACCTTCCAGATCTGGGAGAGATCAAAGTAGGCTAAACACCAGATAACTCTTGGGGGCAGTGAATCACCATTGCTGCTTGGCACAATTGGGGTGTGAAGCAATTGTGATTTCTGATTGGGCAGAAACCAGCTGGGAAACTTCTTAATCAAGGGAAGATTAAGACTGGCTGGGTGTCCTGTAGGGTACAAAGCAGAATTGTGTTCCAAAGATGCCTCATATGACTTGGATACAGGCACATAACTACGAGTTGTGGAGGCTCTGAAAGGTGTAATCTATACTACTATTGCGGAGGCAGGAAGCACAAGGTGATGACTTGCATTGCCCCTGGACAGTGTGTGCTTTGCATGGAGCTATACATGATCCAACAAGATCTGGCTGATATACACGGTTCAAGGAAGTGTAAAATCTTTTGAGATGCCACAGATAGAATCACAGAGGGCCTCAAATAACCCATGTCATACAGGGTAACATGAATAGGAGCATGACCAGTGGCGAAGCGTCAGGAGAGACAAGGTAGACAGTGTCTCCCCAAATAATTTATTCATAAAATAATTAATTGTTATTTATGCATTAAGTTGTATAAGTTACTCAGAAAGGTATAAAACTAATATAAGAAGTTAAATATCATGCGACATGATGTGAGTGTGAGCCATGGAACTTTGCGGTGCAATGCAATTGTACGCGGAGTATCAGGGTACATGTTACTTGAAATGTCTTTTTAGCAGGGCTGGAGGTGAGGAGGGCTTCGGTTGATGACAACGGGAGAGGACATGCACGTGCAGCATAAAAATGAGTCCCGTACATCGCGGCAGAAGACATGTCTCCCCCACAGTAAATTGTTGCCTGGCCGCCTGTGCTTGTTTCATTGTGCTCGAGTAGTGAATACCCTATTTGTTTTTGTTGAGTTTACAAATTATTTTTAATTTTGTATATAGTTGTATAGACTAAGAAGTGTGTAATCATTTATGCACTAATTATTTAATAATACATATTTTTAAGTATCATCATTTAAGTGATTTAAGCATACTGTTTAATTGGTTTAAAGGAGCAAAATGAATACATTTAATACCAGTTCTACAGCAGAAGTATTTTATATAAACTCTGACAACTTTGATTCATTAAAATTTTTGTTAAAATACAAAATCAGTACATTACATTTAGAGCAAAAGGTATTGCACAAGTCAAAAATTTCTCGGGCGTCTTTCGAGTTGTCGCAAAGGATGGAGAAGCTATTAGACAATTTCAGAAACTTTGGTATAGTAAATACAGATGGCTCTCTGGTTGTAGGCAAAACAAAATTCTGCACTGCTATTACTGTTTGATTTTGAATGGAGAGGAACCATGGAGCAGAGTTGAAGAAGGCACTATAAAAAATTTTGAAGTTAAAGCTGCTAAACATGCTGGTAGCAAAACTCATATGAAAGATTCTGAGATGTTTCACATGCTAACAGAATTGAAATTGTTTGTCCAAAACACCTAGAATTCAAGTAGTACAGGACAATGAAAATGTGGCACAAAATTGAAGAATAGTAGGCTGTTTGGTAGATGTTTTTTATTTAGGGAGACAAGAGTCTTAAGGAAAATGAGCAATCTCTCAATAAGGGCAATTATTTAGAAACTTTAAATTTACTGGCAACGGAAGAGTCTTTCATGAAAGAACGTGAACAACATATACAGAGAGTCATTCAAAATTGCACGGAAATCACTCAGAAGCTGATTCTATAACTAAAAATAAGAAAAATGAGACACGGCATGTAGATCTCATTTACAAGAAAATATGAAATGTTTGTGTAATGCCTGCAGTAATCCGGATTTGTCACCATTACAAAATGTGAATAAAATTGAGGTTTTTCTGGCAATATTTTCTAATAAAGATTCATAAACAACACCAATAACAATAGGATAGCTTTTTCTTGATATTTAGGGTAAATTATATAATGAAATACGCGTGTTTCAGACGATCACTTAGCTATTATCTGCTAGAGGTAGCAGTAACTCTATTTACCATAAGAGTTACTGGTTCATTATGAACGTCAATAATCTTAGTAAGAGGTTGCTTTTTGCTGGTATTTTTATGTCTACCCAAATTATTTTGTCACATTTTGCCACTAAGCAAGACTGCCAATGTCCTCCTGCATCAGCTAGCACATAAAAGGAATGCTGATCTACTGATCCTAAGTGAACAGTATCAGGATAGCGAATCACCAATACGGTACTCTGATCTCCTCAGGACCATAGCTGTCTGGGTTCTGGAATCAGAAAAGTGCAAGTGGAAAGTCATGGTTAAGGCAGGGGATTCATTTGGGTTAAATTTGGAGCAGTAACTGATTTTAGCTGCTACTTTCTACCCAATGAGTCCATACACAATTTCCAACACAAAGTAGATACCCTACTAGGCATGATCCAGAGCACTGCAGGAAAGATGGTGGTCACTGGGGACTTTAATGGGAAGGCACTGGAGTAGGGTGTACCTCATCTAGATAACTGGACCAAACTCATTTTGGGAATGGCTGCAGAATGGGCTTTCTTGTTACGAATGTTGGCAACATTACAACTTTCTAACACCCTGGGTACACGGAAACTATCTCCGACATCTCTTTTGGTTCAGAGTCCCTATTGCTGGTAGTGCAAAACTGCAGAGTACTTGAGGATTACTCCAGCAGTGACCACCAGTAAGTTCCCTTTGAAGTTCTTGATGATCTTAAACGGCAGTTGGAGTATCAGGAGAGGCTGCCCAGGTGGAACATTGAGAGAATGCACAGTGTGAAGTTTTCTAAGGTTCTGGCAAAAGGTCCGGATGCTACAAAGGGGTCACTGGTGGATGAAAGGGCTGCAGCTGAGGCACTTGTTGCCTCCACTGTGCCGCTGATCACAGCAGTTTGCGAATCTTCTATGCCATAGAAGAAACTTTATTGTGGGAGGCGTTCTGCTTATTGGTGGGAGCAGGAGATTGCTATTTTGCACTGGAGATGCCTCAAGCTACGCTGGGAAGCACAATATGGTAGGGCTGAGCCAAAGGAAACCTAATATCCATAAAAAATGTGATGCAGGCACTCTGACAAGCCATTAACCAAAGTAAGGCTTGCTGCTGGAGACAGTTGGGCAGTTGGGGGAAGACATTAACAGTGATACTTGGCTGGTACACAAGCTGGTAAACCAGAAACTGGGTGCCCTGAAGTCATCTACCCCCATGGAGACAGTCCCCATGGAAAGAATAGTGTTGGCTCTCTTCCCCATTCATCAGGAGTGAGGTGGGCTTGATCTGGGGTATGTCAGCAAGAGGTGGGTAAGTCTCTGAGGAACTTGAAATGGCAGTTTCCATGCTCCATTCAAGAGTAAAAAGCACCGTGTCCAGACAGGATTACTAATGAGGTGCGGAGAGAAGTCTTCCACCACAGTCCAGGCCCGCTGCATGACTTTCGGGGTCTTACTGGAACACTGTGCATCTTGCGCTTATCAGGAAAGGAAAGGGTGACCTAGAACTTCCATCATCTTATTGCCTCCTGTGCATGTTGTCATTAGATGAGGCTGATGACAGTGACACAGACCACTGGTGATCTTTCACCAAAGCCATATGAGCAGGGAAGTACATGACTGAAGTGATTATGGAGGTGTTCAAAATGGTTAGAAGAGCAGAATACCACAATCATTTCCCTAGTCAGGTGCTGCTGCTCATGATGCTTGATGTGAGGAACTCCTTTAACTCTGTGACATGGTACAACATGTTGGAAGCACTCATTCAGTCATTCCAAGTACCTGGGTACCTCTTGCAGATGCTGGATGACTACCTGAAGGATCACGCCCTACTTTTTATAACTAGGGAATGGCAGGAACCCTAGACTAGGGATCAGTTCTAGGGTTGTAACGGGACATTTTGGCCTATTTTTGGGGTAATGAATAAATTTGTATTTTGAATAAAAGAAATCAACATTTTGCAATGTAAAAATAATAATTGGGACAAAACGTAAACAGAAAGGCAAATTTTATTGGTAGCGACAGTGGTAGTACTGCTTGTGAAGTTATTATTGTGAAACGACAAAATAAACAGTGAACAGTAACTGAGAAATCGATTGAGTCTAATTAGTAATTAAATGTATAAGCACAAATGGCTTTTGAACAGGGACAATTTATATAAATATATTTATATAAATACGGCCTACTGGGAGAGCAGAATGGTTGTTTGAGGTAAAAATAAATTATGTAAAATAGACGTAGATAGGGGTTATGTTGTGATAAATGTGAAATATTGATGTTGATGTTTTGTAGCGGGTATTGTGAAGTAATATGCATAATAATTAATATGTATGATAATTATTAAGTAGTATAAAGGGTATTATAATAACAATCTTTTAAATATGGCTAAGATACAAGGTAATGATAGTGGTTTCGCGTGGGATGAGTGGGAGAGTGAATTTCGAGAGGTTGTAGGTGAGATGACAGACGAGGAGTGGGGTAATTTAGATAATAATCTAACACGACTGGAAGAACAAGAAGAAGGAATATTTGCAGAAATCAATAAACATAGTGAGATGACCAATGATAAAGGTAAGATAGTTGAAGTAATAGTGGTAGAAAATAAGACTGTGAATAGGCCTAATGATAACGATAGTGTAGGGGTGAAAGAAAGGGAGTATACATTGAATGACATATTTGACCTTTTAAAGAAAGGTTTTGACGAGATGGACAAAAGAATGAATAAGGGTTTTGGTGAGTTAAAAACAGAATTAGATGAAACAAAGGAAATGATGAACAAACATTTTGATAATATGAATAAGGGTTTTGATGAGTTACACACAGAATTAGACAAAACAAAGGAAGTAATGGATAAGGGTTTTAATAAAGTAAAAAATGCTCTTGATAAACAAGACGAGAAGTGGGAGGGAGATAGATGTCAATTAAGAGAGAGTACAACAGGTAAGTGAGAATAATGTTGTTAATGACAGTGAAGAAATAATTAACCAGGTGAGTGCTAATGCTAATTCTAATAATGAACTCAGAAATAACAGTGACAAAATAGTGGGAGAGGTAGTGTTGACTAGTGAAGATAATGATGGTGATTACAATTATGAGGTAAGTGGTGATGTTAATATAATTAATTCCAATGATGAAATAATGTTAAATAATGATAATGATGAGATAGTTGAGAATCAAGTATTGGATAGTGATGAGATAGAGATAGTGAGTGAGAGAGAGAAAGTAATAGATTGTAAAGGCGTAGTAATTAATGTTGGTGAGTTAGATAATGAGTGTAAGGAGAGTTATATTATGGGTATGAAACAGAGGGTAATTTTTTATGAGGTGTTATGGGGGGTGAAGAAAGATCTTCACGAGAATATTGGGTAGACAAGTGTTCTACGAATAATTGTTTTTTGAAGTTTTTTGTTGTTCCTGGAGAAGTCAGGAAATGTTTAATTGAGTTAGTACCCTCTGCATGGAATGAGAGAGAAAGTGTGATATGGCATTATGATGAGAGAAATTTGGATGGAGAGCTGTGGGTTGATAAAGAGATAGAAGTATATAATTTAAGGAGAGATTATGATGAGTGGAAAGTAAGGTTAGAAGTACGTTTAAGTAATAACCATTTAATTTATGATGATAAATAATTGACTTGGTATTGAGAAAATTTACTAACGGAGACTGGACAAAAATAAATTATGTTGACAAGGCTTATGAAACATTAATAGGGAATAACCCTATAAATTATAATGGCATAATGAATGAAATAAAGTTAGTGGATTATTATAATGATGATAATAACAAATTGAGTGTGTATAACAATGATGCATGTTATAAATATATTCGTTATGTATATAATGATGGAGGTTGAACTAAAAAATCAGTGAATGGACAATTTTAAATATTGTAATTTATGGTAATGACCTGGCAGACTTAGACAATGAAGTGTGAAAAAATGGAACAGTTAATGACAAAAGTTTGTAAATATATTTGTAGTGAATTCAATTGTGTGTATTGTAAAATGTTAGATAAACAATGTGTATTTATAGTAGAAAATGTTGTGATAATAATAATAATATTATTAATATTTTGCAGTCTAAATAAATAATAAAAATAATTATGAAGACAATAATTAATGATTTGTAAATTTTTGATAATAATTGAAATATGTTGTGTTTTTAATAATTAATTGAAGTAAATGATTTGAGATGTTTAAAATATTGTGGTTGATTTAAAATGTTATATAATTGAATTTTGATAATGAATTTAAATTATTTGATGAGATTTCAATTTGATAATTATTAATGAATAAATAAATGTTTGCGGAATGACATAATGGTTAAAAATAAATGTTTGTAGCGGGTCAATTTTTGGGTGTTTTTGTTTTAACCGTTTGGGGCATTTATATATTTTTATTCAGTTCGTTTTCGGTCGGGAGCTTTATAAAACATTGCGAAATAATTGTATTGTGCAACGTATTTGTCCGTACAACAGAACAGTGTTAAGAAACAGTTCGAAACAAAGCAGTAAGGCGCAGTTGTTGTTGAGGAATGCGGCGGAGCATCTGCACCTCCACAAAATTCTGAGAACTTTGTACCTGTGTGTGGCAGCGCACATACGCAACTGCTCAATCACGCTCAAAGGACGCTCTAACAAAAAACCAAGATGGTTAGAGAGAATAATATTTGTCGTTTTCTTCAAGATCCCCCGGAAGCACTGTTTTAAGTCCCACCCACTTTTATGACATTAGCCAGTGCCTAGTTGAAATCGTCTGCTATCGTCACTCCAACAACTACATGACTAGTATGAGTCGAAACTGGGACGACTAACTGGAAGGCATTGATGTCCGTCGTCTTGACTAAAATGCTCCCGGAGTGGGGAACTGAGAGACGCCAGCAGTTCGTTGTCGACTCCCGCCTGCGCAGGCTGCCCGACAACCAGGGCTCAGAAACAAATTTTTGTAATTAATGTAACAACTAATATAACAGTGTAAAACAGTATAAATTTATATGACCGCGGTCGTGTTTAGAAAAAACATCATCAAGAATAACGTTGGAATAACTTAAAATCACCAATTCACGGGAGAAGATGCGCGTGTGCGGTGACCGCGTGGCCGGCTTTTGGGGTTTGGAATCTGTAATTTAAAATGTTCAGGGTTTAATAATTTACCGTGTGATAGAGTGTGTGGCAAAGCTGGGCGGCTTTCAGTGTGTATTTGTGTTTGCCTTTTATGTTTGTGTACTAGAAAAAATAAGGTAAGCCTTAGATTGTAAGTCAGATTATAACAGAGGCACGTGTTGCACAACACCTGAACATGTATTTACTAAATGTATGTTCTTAATTTCACTAAAGTAATAGTAAAACATTAAATGGAAATTCTCTTCATATAAATGTGTTGTGCAAGTTATTCTCACAACCTTAAGAAATTACGTCTGCATCCCAAACATACGTATGACGCAACCTTGAAGCCACGCAATGGTAAGTAGGAGTGTGTTAACATTAATTTTAAATTATTACGATATCATTTTTTTTTTTATTAATATAGAAAGTTTCATTGGCGCCCGAACAGGGACGAATTTAAAAAATAAATTCCATACCTATAAATGGGATGCAATCGTAATTTGGAAGTTGTGTGAGAATACGCAAAAGGTACTTATGTAAAGTTAAGTTACGCTAAGTAAGTAAAGAATATTTAAAATATAAATATATATTTAAAATATATATTATTTATATTGTAAACAGAATAAATACCAAAAAAAAATAATAATAATGGAAAATACAACAGAGAACGGAGTCGATTTATCCGACTCGACTGTGATAAGTGAAACAACAGCTGAATTCGACGAATCAGCTGTGATGAGTAGTCTGGACATACATTCAACACCGAATGTAGGTCAAGGCGACAAAACTCTGAACATAAGTAGTATAAATGGATCAAATAATACAGATGATTCGGGGATCCATACGACCCCAAAATCAAATAATGAAAATAAAAGTAATGACAAGGGAGTCAGCTTAACTGGCGATAAAATAGAAAGTCTAGTGACACCTGTTCAAAGTAAACAAGAGATAGATAAAGATGAGAAAGTCATGAACATGTTGCAACTGATTTTAGAGCAACAAAGTATTAAATTACTGAGTGATTCTGACGCTAAATTTAATGAACTAAAAAATCTGAATAATGAGTTGAAAAATGAGATTCAAGAAATTAATAAGCGTTGTGAAAATACCAAAGTAGAATTTACCAATAGAGTTAACCAAGTAGAAACTAAATTAGATGATTCCATGCAAAAAGTAGATGTTAAATTTAATGAAATAGATAGTCAGATACATAGAGTTGAGAAGCAAATAAATGAGAATAACGAGTATTTAATAAGTTCAATGAATGAGCATAACAATGACATAGAATCTAAAATTAATAAATGTAGTATTGAAACTGAATGTAAGTTGAGTAACGTAATAACGACAGTTGAAAAAATTAGTCAGAACTTTGATGAACACCAAAATAAGGTAGACTATAAAATAAATGAAATTGAAAATAATTATAAGACAGAAATACAAGCAGTAAATGAATCTATCGATGTGATAGCAAAGAATAACGTACAGTCTGAATATAGTAATGACAAAAAATTATATTCACTTGAACAGAATATTAATAATATGAGAGATGAATTAAGTGTAGTAAAAAATCAAAATGTAAACAATGTTACTGAACGCATATTTATGACACGTGACACAAACAATGAAATAGAATTAGAAACTTTTAGTAATGAAAATAGGAGAGTGCATCCAATGCAATTTTTAAATCGAGTACGGGAGTTTGACAGATTTAATGGTAGTAGCTGGGAGGTTAAACTTATAAAAATTTTGAAATGTTTTAAAGGTGATTCAGAGATATGGGCGGAGACGCATCGAAACGAATGGGAGAGTTATGGAGATTTTGAAAGAGCATTTCGGAACAAATACTGGTCGGAGGAGGAGCAGGAGATACTGCGAAGCCAAATAATGGGAACTGGGAGTTTTGGAAGAAACAGCCGTAGTATTACAGTATATACGATGAAGCTGTACAACGAAGCGAAGTATTTGGAACCACCGTTGCCATTTCAGTCGTTTGTACGCCATGTTAGCAAGCACCTACCAAGGGAGGTGCAGATCACATTGATGACCAGAGAGGTAAGCGACATAAATGAATTAGAAAAAGTATTAGACGTTTTTCAGAATATTAAGGACCAGGAAGACAGCAGACGCATACAACAACATAATATACAAAATGGAGGTAATTATGTACCAAGAGGAGGACCAAACGGAGGAACCACACACAATGGTCGAGAACGGGACAGACGATACCCAATGTGGAAATGTGACGGGTGTCTGGTGGAAAATTATGCTGATCGTAATTTCTGTTATAGATGTAGAAGGGCGAGGCCCGGACAGCAGCCGAGAACATCACCGAGGTTCAACAACCCACAGCAGAGGAACGGTGAACGACGAGTAGAGAATCTGAGAAATGAAGGAGGAAATCAGCAGATGGGCAGAGTATACACGCCCCGTAACGCAGACGCAAGAATGGGAAACTAAGGAGGACAATGGATGAGGAGGCCCGGCCATTGTCGAGGAATAATCACGGGGTCCACGAAAATAAATACAGGAATAACACGATTCACACGGACTTGGCCACAGAATTGTTGGAAGAAGAGGAGACGGAAACGAGGAGACAAGAGGCGTGGTTGACTGAGGTAAAACTGGAAATAGAAGGTAAGTCAATCTTGACACTTATAGATACAGGTAGCGAAATATCTGTAATAGCAGAACATGTACTCAATAAATTGAAAGAAACTAACAAACATATTCCGTCTTTGCCAGTAGCAGGGGTAGCAATTGTAGGTATTACGGGTGTTAGAAGTAAACGGGTTACAACACAAGTCCAGTTGAACATGTTAATAAATGGGGAAAAATATGAGAATACATTTTTAGTTGTAAGAGGTTTAAATTTAGAAGTGATTTTGGGTAATGATTTTTTAATAAGAAATAATGCGGTCATTAACTTTCGAAAAAGAATTTTAGAATTGAGTAATGAAAATAAACAAATAACAGTTAATTTTGAACGGGTTCTAGACACAGTAAAGATTTCGGGTATAAGGGTTATACCAGATAAAACCAT
The DNA here is from genome assembly GCA_034769895.1 of Magicicada septendecula. NCBI lineage: Eukaryota > Metazoa > Arthropoda > Insecta > Hemiptera > Cicadidae > Magicicada > Magicicada septendecula. The sequence goes on along the minus strand of CM068370.1, from coordinate 322,786,191 downwards.
AAATAGGGATATGGAATTTAGTATACATGCGTGTAGAGAGAGTGTGAGTGAAGAGAGGGGAGATAGAATATGGGCCGAAAGAGAGGTTAAATTTTGTGGGGAAGGTGATGAAATGGGGAGTTCTCAGCGTAAAACGCTGTGGCGGGTAGTTGAGGATTATCGGGGAGTGTTTGCCGGGGAACCAGGAAGGGCAAAAGGTTATGAATGTGAATTAAGGGTGAGGGAGCATACACCATATGTCCAACGTAGTTATCCGGTACCATATTCGAAAAGGGAGGCTGTACAGTCAGAATTAGATAGGATGTTAGCGGGGGATATTATAGAAAGGTCGGTATCAACTTATTCCAACCCCTTAGTAGTCGTGATTAAAAAAGATGGGAGAGTGAGGTTATGTCTAGATGCCCGCAAAATCAATCAAATAATCATTCCAGACCGGGAGTCACCAGAAGCGATAGAAGAGATTTTTCAGAAATTCAGTGGTGTGAAATATATGACTTCTTTAGACCTGACCGCCGGATATTGGCAAGTCCCGTTGGCAGTAAATAGTAGAAAATATACAGCGTTTTTGTTCAACGGAAAAAATTACCAATTTAAGAGACTACCGTTCGGTTTGAACACAAGTGTAGCTAGTTTTATTAAGTGTCTCGACGAAATTTTGCAACCACATAACTTAGATTTTCTAACCATATATGTAGACGACATACTAATAGCTTCTAGAACATTTGAAGAGCATGTAGAGCATTTGGAATATGTATTGGAGAAATTATATCAGGGAGGTTTGACGGTGAATTGGGACAAATCAAAATTTTTGCAAACTGAGATACATTTTTTAGGTTTCATCATAACACCTACAGGAATACGTGCCAATCCGGATAAGGTAGAATCCATCCTGACGTTCCCGGAGCCCAAAAATATAAAGCAGTTGCAAAGTTTTCTTGGTCTTTGTAATTTTTACAGGAAGTTCCAGCGGAACTACGCCCAGACGACGGCCCGACTAAGCGCAGTGCTGCAAAAGAATAAGCAATGGAGATGGGGCGATAACGAAAGAGCGGCGTTTAATGACATCAAAATTAAGTTCACAGACATGATACTAATGAATCATCCCAATTTTAATGACAAATTTTATTTACAGACAGATGCTAGTAATATAGCATTGGGAGCAGAACTCTACCAAGAGGACGAGGAGAAAGAGCATAAAACCATCGCCTTCGCCAGCCGGACATTGCTAGCCGCTGAGCGCAACTACACTACCACAGAAAAGGAGCTCCTCAGTATAGTGTTCGCCGTGAGGAAGTTCCGAACGTATCTGCTGGGTAACAGGACCATCATCAGGACGGACCATAAAGCGCTATCGTTCCTCAATACTTGTAAACTCACACACAGCCGGATTACCAGGTGGGTGTTAGCTCTTCAAGAGTATAATTTTTCTTGGGAATATATCAAGGGTGTAGAGAACAGGGTGCCAGACACACTATCACGAATAGACACAGACAGAAATAGAACAGGTAGAGATATTAAAGAGATAGAAATTTATAGACTATCCCGGGAAGATAAACTTTTTGGGGAGGAATTAAAAGATATAAATGTAATGCAAAGAGCTGATAATAAATAAAATAAAATAATTACTAGTATAGAATCAGATATAGACGAATTAGGGTATAAGCAATATTTTCAAGTGTTCAAAGGGAGTTTGTTTAAAAAAGTAGAGGGGAGAGAGAGAGATTGGAGGTTAGTCATACCTGAAGGGTTGATAGAGAAAATAGTGTGGGACTGTCATTTTAGATACGGGCATTTTGGGGCACGGAAGTGTGTGAATGTATTAAAGGAATCTTGTTTATTTAAGAACATGGAGAAACGAGTCCGAAGAATACTTAGAGTTTGTGAGGTATGTCAGAAATCCAAAGTTGTAAATTATAGGTTAGAGGGAGAACTAAATTATATTAAAGTAGAAAAACCATTCGATTTAGTAGCTGTAGATTTGTACGGCCCACTGCCGAAAGGTAGGGGTGGAGTGATGCATATTTTTGTTGTACTTGATACTTTTTCTAAATATGTGAGGCTATATAGTGTAAAGCGAGCCACAAGTAAGGTGCTGAGCGAGAAAATCACACGCGACTATATGATCAACGTGGGAAAGCCGAAGGTGATATTATCCGACCACGGTCCGCAGTTCATCAGCGGAAGATGGCGCCAGACTCTTGGATGGGAAGGTATTATCCCAAAGCACACTGCCGTATATCATCCACAGTCGAATCAAGCTGAGAGAGTCATGAGGGAGTTGGGCAGAATTTTTCGAACATACTGCCATGCCAAACATAGCGAGTGGCCACTCTATGTGCAGAAGATTGAAAACTGGCTAAACTGCACCACCCACGAGTCGACGGGGTTCACGCCTTATGAGCTAATAAGAGGAAAGCGTCCACAGAGGATTCTGGAACAACTAATTGAATATCCACCGGAAACCGACACTATCGGTAACGATGTTAAGCTGAGACTAGCCAATGAAAGTCTGTTGACAAAAGGGGAGAGGAGAAAACGGAAACATGACATGAAAGGTAAGTGGACGCAGTATGAGATTGGACAGCTGGTATTGGTACGACGACACGAGTTATCAAGTGCACAAGATAAGGAGATCAAGAAGTTTTTCTTATTGTACGAGGGGCCGTACGAGGTAGTGGAAATAAAAATGAAAAATTCATATGTGTTACAGAATAGAGAAACCAGGGAGATAGTGGGTACGCACAACGCTACAAATTTGAAATTATTTTGGTCAGCATAAGTATTTTGTTAATTTGTAAAGGTATGAATGTTATTTAATTATTCTTTTATGTTTTTAGAAGGGCTCCTCCCCCATTTTCGGGCGGCCACGATCTTACCAGTCCTGGCCGTGGAATTCGGAAAGCGGAGGCGGGCCATGGTTGGCAGGATCTTCCTTCGGGCAGTGAAAACAACGATGGTCCGGCTCCACCAAAATTGGTACAAAATAGAAATTTAACCACATATATTTGAACGGGGAGGGGGACCCCAACAGGTACGTGACTCGACTTAAAATTTTTTAATACACTCATGGTGCAGCGGTTTTGGTGTGCCTGTCACGTGCCTGCACTGCCTTGGAGTGTTTGTATATAATGGAGGCTGCATTAAATAAAAGGCAGTGCATTCAAATTAAATTTTTTGGTGTCCAGGGCAAAATTAAAATGGAGCCTTTGACAATATTTTATGATTAGTCTGAAAAGACGAATTTTGTGGCAAGACGTTTTGGCGCACGGTAGAAAGCGGGGTAGAAGAAATGGTAGGAGAGGGGAAGTAGTGTGTTTCAGAGGGGGGACGTGAATTCACGTAGTATATCTACCTAGTGCCAATCCGTTTTGCGGCGAAACCCGACTTTTCAGGCGATTACTGCCTTACTACCACTTATCATAGGAATGTTAGTCAGCCTCCAGTGTAAATAGATTTTTGAAAAAAAAAAAAAAAAAAAAAAACCCCAAAATAATTTTGGATGTGTATAATTTTAAATTTAAGGTATAAAATTTTTTCTTCTAAATTTTTTAGCATTAGGTGACCAAATATAATTGTTAGATTTTAGTAGTAGTGGGTATAAGAACGTTTTGAAGAAATGTGTAGTAATATAAGAACTTGTTATCAATACAAGATGTGGGGATAATTTTGGGGGGGTAGTTTGGTGCTCAATGAAGTGACATAACAGTGTAGTGTGGAACTGCTATGGGGGAAGGTTGTAGATTTTGTATTAATTATTTTATGTTAATAATGGTTAAGCTTCCATATAAAGTGGGTTAAAACCCCATCCAAATTAATATTGTCATTTAAATATAAATTCGTAAATTTAATATTACGAAAGATATTTTACTTGTGATTCCCCAAATTTTCGGGCGGTCACGGCCTCACCGAACCCTGACCGTGGAATTGGTTTAGCTTTAACAGCTATGGTTGGGGCACATTACGATTACGCGCTGACCATAACTGGCCATAGCTGTTATCGTTGTAAAGGTGTATTTTGAAATTGATGGGGGGTAAATAAAAGGGGAATCACCAAACTATGGAACAGCGGCTGCCACTCTGTTCGAGAAGGAACAGCAGAGCCAGGTGGTAGATCCGTTTAAGGGTGCATGATTATTAACAAGAACATGATGATGTTCACCAATTTTAACTTAACAGCGGAAGCAGAGACACGGAGAGGTAAAAACCTGCTCCAAAATATACCGTCTCTGTGGAAGCGAAAGGGCGAGACAGTCCTCCATAATCTGAAATAGAGTGTGTGGCTGGGAGGTGACGTAAAGGAGTCACGAATTTAAAATTTTATGACGCAAAAGTTTTGCTTATTCAAGGTTTAATCCAATCAAAAATGCTTGTGCTCTGTCCACATAATTATATGCTCAGACTCGTAAAATAAGGTTCATACTATAATTTGAAAGGTATCATTTTATTGTTGTGTGTTAGATATAGTTGTTGATAAAATGTATTTTCATTATGTGTGTAATTTTTTTTCTAAGCCAATCATTAGACGCCTGGCAGGCAATCAACATAATAGAAGTAAGTGTTGATAATGTATTACATGTAATTGTTCAATTTTGAAAGGTATTCATGGTGTTGTAATTATGTTAGGATATCAGCGGATCAGCAATAATGTCACTGGTGTATTGGTTTGTAAATGTTACAAGTAATTAATGTTTGATGTACTACAGATATTTTGAAGTAAAGACAAAAAGAATATGAGAAATAAAATAACAATTTATGCAAATAAATAAAAGATAATTCATGGGTGATAAATGTTTTATGGGACATGTAGACCTGTCCAAGTTGAATTAAAAGTTGAATGTGAAATAGTAGAGATGAGTATGATGTAATGTTGTTTTTGAGTTAATGTATGTTATAGAAGTTGGTGAAATATTAAGGTCGACACAGTTGTGGGGAATTTATGTAGATTTTGAGTGACATATTGTTGTTTTTATAGTTAATGAGGTTATTTTGTATATTTGTAGTAATGTAATGAGATTGAGATTTTTGGGGATGGCAATTTTGTATTAGGGGGTAGTGTATTTGGGGAGTCCGCAACAAGGGTTGGGACGGGATAGGAATAGATTTTAGTGGGGAAGGGGCCGCCTTAGGTAGAATCCGGGCCGCCAGATAAGGGAATGAGTTTTGGGAAGGAAACACGTATCCTATGTACAAAGGGTTAGAGAGTATTTTATATGTAGAGAAGGCGGCGAATTGTGTTAAATGGTAAGTTGGGGTTTAGAATGTCCTGATTAGTAGATATTTTTGATAGAGTTGGGTGTCATGGGAGTTGCAGTTGATAAATATTAGAGTCAGGGGGAGAAAGTTTATATATGTATAGAAATCTCATACAGAAAAACGAGAATAAATAATTTACATCACCCACAGTATATTAAAGTAAGATTGTTGAAAAGAAAGAGAGATTCATGATAAAGAATATGCAATTGTTTATTTTTTTACCAGTGACAGAATTTTGATAAAATTTGAAAATAATGTAAAGTCAAGAATTGTTTGTTTTAAATAATTTAAATGTCAATCTGTTTATTATGTATAATAATATTTTGTTTGTTTTAGATACTTTATGTTATTATGTTTTGTATTTCAAGGTAGGATATTACAGATATTTAAAGTGTTTTCAAAAATCATACATAACATATGTAGGTCAAGGGTTTGGGACTTGACCTAGTTATGATCAGCTGATGAGTTCATACACCTACTAAGCTTGTGTATAGTAGGAAGCCAATTGTGATTTGTTTGTTTAATTAATTCAAACCAATATTTGAATAATTTTAATAAATGTTATTTAATAAATAAATTTAATAAATATTTAATGAATAATTTTTTTTTGAATTTTAAAATTTTGAAAATTTTAAATTTTTTTGAAAAAAAAAAATTTTTTTTTGATTTTTCGCCTGCCAGCGAGTGAATATGTTGAGTAATGATTATTTTATTGTGTATGTATTAATGATGTTTCTTTTATTGTATTGCTTTATATTGGTAGGCTATAAATTGTTCTCATGCCAGAGTAAGGATGTATTTGTATTAATAGGAATGTTTAGGTTAAGTCATTGAAACAAAAATTAGAATAAAAAGAGGAAGAGAATTTTTTGATAAACGATTATTTTTTGAATTTGGAATTTTTTAAATTTTTGATAAATTTTAAAAGAAAGTTTTATTCTTATGTGTTATGGTAATATGTAATGTTAGAGTGTGTGAGCCCAGTATTTGCCAAAGGCAGCCCAGCTTGCAAAAAGGGGATCCACATCGGCGGAGGAGCTGGAACGATTTTAGCCAGGGATTGAGGATTTTTGGGGGTAGCATGTTAGAAGGCAAGGTGGGCTGTGGTGCGAGTCTGATCGATTTCTCGGTGTTGGGATCTCTTACGGAGAAGTCCAGTGATCTCGTTCAGATGAGTCCATGGTCGCTGAGCCAGGGGGGTCGTGTACCCATGCAGATTAAGAACCAGGGGGTTGTTGGCACCAGTTCCTCACCGGTCCTCTTCGGGGTTTATCGATGAGATTTCTTCTGTTGTGGACAGCAGAATTCTCATCGAGGGGGTATTGTAGCAGGTCAATTTTTGGGTGTTTTTGTTTTAACCGTTTGGGGCATTTATATATTTTTATTCAGTTCGTTTTCGGTCGGGAGCTTTATAAAACATTGCGAAATAATTGTATTGTGCAACGTATTTGTCCGTACAACAGAACAGTGTTAAGAAACAGTTCGAAACAAAGCAGTAAGGCGCAGTTGTTGTTGAGGAATGCGGCGGAGCATCTGCACCTCCACAAAATTCTGAGAACTTTGTACCTGTGTGTGGCAGCGCACATACGCAACTGCTCAATCACGCTCAAAGGACGCTCTAACAAAAAACCAAGATGGTTAGAGAGAATAATATTTGTCGTTTTCTTCAAGATCCCCCGGAAGCACTGTTTTAAGTCCCACCCACTTTTATGACATTAGCCAGTGCCTAGTTGAAATCGTCTGCTATCGTCACTCCAACAACTACATGACTAGTATGAGTCGAAACTGGGACGACTAACTGGAAGGCATTGATGTCCGTCGTCTTGACTAAAATGCTCCCGGAGTGGGGAACTGAGAGACGCCAGCAGTTCGTTGTCGACTCCCGCCTGCGCAGGCTGCCCGACAACCAGGGCTCAGAAACAAATTTTTGTAATTAATGTAACAACTAATATAACAGTGTAAAACAGTATAAATTTATATGACCGCGGTCGTGTTTAGAAAAAACATCATCAAGAATAACGTTGGAATAACTTAAAATCACCAATTCACGGGAGAAGATGCGCGTGTGTGGTGACCGCGTGGCCGGCTTTTGGGGTTTGGAATCTGTAATTTAAAATGTTCAGGGTTTAATAATTTACCGTGTGATAGAGTGTGTGGCAAAGCTGGGCGGCTTTCAGTGTGTATTTGTGTTTGCCTTTTATGTTTGTGTACTAGAAAAAATAAGGTAAGCCTTAGATTGTAAGTCAGATTATAACAGAGGCACGTGTTGCACAACACCTGAACATGTATTTACTAAATGTATGTTCTTAATTTCACTAAAGTAATAGTAAAACATTAAATGGAAATTCTCTTCATATAAATGTGTTGTGCAAGTTATTCTCACAACCTTAAGAAATTACGTCTGCATCCCAAACATACGTATGACGCAACCTTGAAGCCACGCAATGGTAAGTAGGAGTGTGTTAACATTAATTTTAAATTATTACGATATCATTTTTTTTTTTATTAATATAGAAAGTTTCATGTTAATAATTTTGAAATTTTGAGGAATCTAATTGCAGCAAAGGATAAATAAGGAAATGATGATATATAAAAGAGTTAATGAAAATTTCAAACAAAATGTTTATAAGTTTTTATATAAATTATTTAAAAGAGAATTGTTTGTTTGATGTGAATGTAACAATGCTAATAATCCAAGTTAATGTCTATTTGTTTATTATGTTATGTTAAGATGTGTGGGTAATTTTGGGGGGTAGAGTGGTGTCTATAGAAGTGATATAATAATGGAGTGTAGAGACTGCAAACGTAGAATGTTTTAGTTTAGCTATTAGTGCGCTATTGCTGGGGGTGGCATGTGCCCCAGTAGATAGCGGAATGGGTTGGGGGTAATAGAGAGTGTTACCTCCATCGGAGGCCAACATGGCGGAAAATGCACGGCACACCCTTTTGTACAATTTTATATTGTAACTTGATAAATTGCCGTGCCGTGCAAATTAATGATGATGAATACATGCCTGAAGGAAGAGATGATTTCCCCGACTTTTCGGGCAATTACTGCCTTACAAGCACTAATCGTGGTTTTGGCTAGCGGTCAGCTATGGCCATAATCAAGTCCCTTGACCATAGCTGGCTTGAAATTGGTTTATATTAGAAATTAATAGGGGGGTGACACTAGGGGAAATCCCGGAACTATGGAACAGCGGCTGCCACTCTGTTCGAGGAGGAACAGCAAGGCCAGGTGGTAGACCCGCATTAGGGGCGTGTAATATGTACATTTAGATATTATGATATCTAGTTTTATTAAAATGTAACACAGAAGCAAGGACACGGAGATGTCAACATTCCTCCAAAACTTCAGTCTTTGTGGACGCAACTGGAAGCCACAATCCAGGGGGGTCATAGTGTGTGTGGCAGGGAGGTTACCCAGGGGGGTAACGAATTAGAAATTTGTTGTATTTTAATAATGATGACTCGCTACTATAAATAATTTTGTTTTGATTTGAAAAAAAAAAATAGATGCACTAGATACTTCCTATATTGTGTTTATTATGTCTTATTGTGTTAATTGCATGTAGTATGTTAGGAATAAGGATTACAAAATATGATAATATTTTATAAAATAAGTTTTCAATGTGTTTAAAGAATTTCAATGAATAATAAAATAAATTTGAGATAATTAAAAGTTTTCAATGGGTTGTAAAAGATAGAAGTTGGGTGATAGTAATTGTTTGAGTAAAACGTTTGAGTCAGTCCAAGTTGAATATATTGGGGTGTTAAAGGGAATAAGAGATGAAATACAAGTAATAGAGAATTTGAGTATAAGTGGTACTAGAGATGAAAATATTGTTTTGAATTAATGAAATGTTGTTGTGAGTTAATGTAATAGAATTTGAAAAGTATTGATGTTGACACAGTAGATATGGGGAATATATGTAGAGTATTGATTGATATATTGATGTTTATAAATGATGATGTTATTATGTTGTAGTTGAAGTGGGGTAATTAGAATGAGATTTGGGGATGGTAATTTTGTAATAGGGGATAGTGTAATGGTGGAGTCGGCAACAAAAGGGTTGGGACGGGGAGGGACCGTTTGGCGCCGGAAAGGGTTACCTTAGGTAGAATCCAGGAACCAACATAAGGGAATGGGCTTTTGGGGGGGGAAACACTTATCCTGAGTACAAAGGGTTAGAGAGTATTTTTTTATATAAGAGTAGAAGTGATGTGAAATGAGTTAAAGTAGTAAGTAGTTAGAGGTAGAGAAGGGTTAGTAGATTTTTTGAGAGAGGGGTGTCATATTAGATAAGTAGATTTTGTAAGGGAGCGTTAAGAGTCATAAAAGGGGTAAGATTATGGGTAAAAGCCAAGTTGATAAACTGAATTATAATGAATAACGGAGAATCACCCAAATTAATGAAATGGAATAATAAATGAAATGATGTGTAAAACGAAGATTGAAATGGGAAAAAAACATTTTTTGTTCGGGAAATGAATTAATAAAAGTTAAATTGAGATTAAAATGTATTTGTTATAACTTTATATGCAAATCTAAAGATGTAAAGTGTGTAAATTTTTAAATGCAAATTGTATATTTTAAGATAATAATAACAATGTGAATTATGAATGTACTATGTTTTCTTATGTTATATTGTGTTTGTTAGTATTTAAGAGACTTTTATGAATTTAAATATTTTAGATGCAAATTGGGGATAAGAGAAATGTGTAATATGGTAATGGGAAATGTTTATTTAAATTCTGATGGGAATCAGAGCAATAATTTTGAATTTTGGGATAAAAGTTAACAAGAGAAAGTAGATAGAATGAGATTATGGTTGTGTTGTTAGGTATTTTGGTATATGTTAGAAGTAAGTGAAAAACAAAACCAGTGCTTCTTAACACAAACCAGCACCGCTAGGGGGAAACAGATCAGTTGGGGACATGGTGTTATATAAGGCCACTAGTTGATATTTGATTTGTTGTTTCAGTGTTTTGGTGATGCTGTGGCGGCAGACCTGAGCTGGCCAGCACGTCAGAGCAGGGGCGTTAAGTATCTGTCTGCCTTTATGGTGTTGGGATCTCAAGAGAGAAGTCCAGTATTGTCATTCAGATGCGGTCACAGTCACCGGACCAAGGGTGAGTTAATTATATTTTTTTGATAAACCATCAAGGGGGTTGTGGTGACATATCCTTGCTAATCCCTTTAGCAAGTATGAATGTGTCAATGAGAGTTTTTATGCTTCGGCATAAAACCTCTCATTGAGGGGGTATTGTAACGGGACATTTTGGCCTATTTTTGGGGTAATGAATAAATTTGTATTTTGAATAAAAGAAATCAACATTTTGCAATGTAAAAATAATAATTGGGACAAAACGTAAACAGAAAGGTAAATTTTATTGGTAGCGACAGTGGTAGTACTGCTTGTGAAGTTATTATTGTGAAACAACAAAATAAACAGTGAACAGTAACTGAGAAATCGATTGAGTCTAATTAGTAATTAAATGTATAAGCACAGGGTCAGGCCTCTGAAATGTAGCCTATAATGCCTGAGGAGATGTTTCTGGTTAGATACGCTGACGATGTGGCTGTACTTGTCACGGCTCAGTCCACTGACCTGACCTGACACAGCTCAAAGTAAACAGAGTTATGCAGAATGTCAGCAGTTGGGTGGTGGCACACAGACTGAGGTTGTAAACCAAGAAGAGGCCATTGAAACAAACCATGTTGTAACGGGACATTTTGGCCTATTTTGGGGATAATAAAGAAATTTGTATTTTGAATAAAGCAAATAACCTTTTTTTTTCGATAATTGGGACAAAACGTAAACAGAAAGGTAAAATTCATTGGTAGCGAAAGTGGTACGACTGATTGAAAATATTGTTTGTGAATTTATATAACGCAGAAAGCAACAAGCTGAAACTGTGCCAAGGGCAGCTTCAAGGACTTACAAACTGTAAACAAGTGATGTAACGGCATCACCCGATGTTACGTCAGTGCCTTACATAACGCTTGAATGTAGGAGTGTCAGCGCTAGCAGTTTTGTCACACTCAAAAAACAAAGACAGTCGGCCAATAACAACTAACATCTATGGACGCATGTAATCGTCGCGTCCACCGGCTAGCCGGTTAGGCGAAGTTTGCGTCGCCCGCACTTAGAATGTGAATACAACAAGTATAAAGTTTTATAAAATGTAAAATAACAATTTTAAATTTTCTCAGAGTGAATTAACAATTTAAAACATGTAAATTCAGTGCAGACCACGGAATAATCTACGTAGTGCGCGTAGAACAATGTGATGACTCAAATGAACAGATAAGTAACAAATCGGGTAGAACAACATTTTAACAAGGGTTAAACCAAATTGCAGTACTATTAAATTTTTGTTGAACTGAGATCTCACTTAAGGGAATGGGTCATGTATGAATGCGTGCGTGAATAAAAAATGAAGAAAAAATAAGAGGCGCTGGTTTGTGTCAATAAAATTTGATAGTATTAAAAATCTGTATATTTTCTTGGAAATAGATGAGCTCAGATATAAAGGAAACTAACAAGTTTTGTCTGTACGATTTTCTTTTGAACATGTAAAAAATCTAAGAATTATTTGAGTTGCAAGGGGTTGAGTAAAAGAAATATAAAAAATAATAAAGGATCAATAAAATTTAATTATTAATGAACAAATAAATGATTGTTATTATTTCAGCAACCACATTCTGCTCTCCCGGTTCGCTGATTCGAACCCTGGTAAGTAACAATTTTATTTCATATGCAGTTGGCAGTACGTAAAATGGCATCTGAATTTCAAAGGTAAACATACCTATTTGTGAGTAGGTAAGGTGAACTAAATAGTTTAAGGAAGATAATATTACAAATGGCGCCCGAACAGGGACATTTATATAAATAAATTTTATATAAATATGGCCTACTGGAAGAGCAGAATGGTTGTTTGAAATACCAGAAAAAATTTTTTTGAGGTACGTAAAATAGACGTAGATATGGGGTTATGTTTTGATAGTGTTATGTATATAGTGAATTATTTGTTTATGAGTATTGTGAGCTAATATGGGTAACTAGTGTGTATGAGGAGAGTTGTATTATATAAAGGGGTATTATATAATTCATTTTGAACATGGCCGAGACACGTGAAAATAAAGTAAGTGGATTAGGGGAGGCATGGAATAGTAAGGAATTCATGCACGAGTTTGAAAGGGTTTTGAACAGAATGACTGAGGATGATTGGGGTAAATTCAATAATGAGCTTGAACAAATGAAAGAACAAAAAACGGGACTATACGCTTACGCTATCTTGAACGAGAATAGTGATAACACTAGTAAACTAAGTAACGAGGTAAGTGAAGGGGTTAGTGGAAGTAAAATAGTGGAAGTGGTAGAGTTAGAGAATAAAATACTAAATAGTGATGTTGATTACAATTCTGAGGTAAGTGGTGATGTTAATATAATTAATTCCAATGATGAAATAATGTTAAATAATGATAATGATGACATAGTTGAGAATAAAATATTGCATAGTGAGGAGACAGAGATAGTGAATGAGAGAGAGAGAGTAATAGATTGTAAAGGCGTAGTAATTAGTAGTGATGAATTAAATAATGAGTGGAAAGAGAGTTATATTGTGGGTATGAAACAGAGGGTAACTTTTTTACGAGGTGTTATGGGGGGTGAAGAAAGATCTTCACGTATATATTGGATAGACAAGTGTTCTACGAATAATTGTTGTTTGAAGTTTTTTATTATTCCTGGAGAAGTCGGGAAATGGTTAAATGAGTTAGTACCCTCTGCATGGAATGAGAGAGAAAGTGTGATGTGGCATTATGGTGAGAGAGATTTAGATGGAGATTTGTGTATAGAGAGAGAAATAGAATTATATAAGTTAAAGAGAAATTATAATCAATTGAGAGAAAGGTTAGAAGGGGTGAATATAAACAATATAAAATACTTACCTGTTGAAAGAGAGATAGAGGATTATTTTGATAGTATCTTTATAAACGATAATGACTTACATGATGTAATAGTAGAGGAATATAAAAATGATAAAATAGCTTACCTGACGTTAACCAATAATACTGATGGAGACTGGACAAAAACAAGTTATGTTGACAAGGCTTATGAAACATTAATAGGGAATAACCCTATAAATTATAATGGCATAATGAATGAAATAAAGTTAATAGATTATTATAATTATAATAATAACAAATTGAGTGTGTATAACAATTATGCATGTTATAAATATATTCGTTATATATATGATGATGGAGGTTGAACTAAAAAATCAGTGAATGGACAATTTTAAATATTGTAATTTATGGTAATGACCTGGCAGACTTGGACGATGAAGTGTGAATAAATGGAACAGTTAATGACAAAAGTTTGTAAATATATTTGTAGTGAATTCAATTGTGTGTATTGTAAAATGTTAGGTAAACAATGTGTATATGTAGTAGAAAATGTTGTGATAATAATAATAATATTATTAATATTTTGCAGTCTGAATAAAAAATAAAAATAATTATGAAGACAATAATTAATGATTTGTAAATTTTTGATAATAATTGAAATATGTTGTATTTTAATAATTAATTGAAGTAAATGATTTGAGATGTTTAAAATATTGTGATTGATTTAAAATGTTATATAATTGAATTTTTATGAGGTAATTAAATTTTTTTATGAGATATCAATTTAATAATAATTAATAAACAAATAAATGTTAAATTGTTTAGTTTGTGGAATTCCTAGGCGTGTAAATAAATAATTTTAGTGAGGCAGTGTGTTCAAACAAAATTTACTCTTACGTAATAAAATCTATTGTGCAATAATAAAATGTAACAAGGTCACGAGTAAATAGAATTTGAAAATGAAATTAAAAGTGTAAGTTATGTAATTTTGGTAAATCTAAAAAGTGAATTGTTTAATTTTTTTGTAATGACAACATCGTTAAGTGTAAATAGATTAATTTAAGTGACTAAGTAAATATTTTGTTGTACTTATTATTTTATGTTAATGAAGGTCAAGGTAGGGAAAGTTAAGAAAGAAATTGTGTTTATTATGTCTTATTGTGTTAATTGCATGTAGTATGTTAGGAATAAGGATTATAGAAATATAATAATATTTTATAGAATAAGCTTTCAATGTGTTTAAAGATTTTAAAGGAATAATGAAATAAATTTGAGATAGTTAAAGTTTTCAATGGGTTGCAAAAGATAGAAGTTGGGTGATAGTAATTGTTTGAGTAAAATGTTTGAGTCAGTCCAAGTTGAATATATTGGGGTATTAAAGAGAATAAGAGATGAAGTACAAGTAATGTAGAATTTGAGTATAAGTGGAGACACAGTAGTTATAGAGAATTTATGTAAAAATGAGAATGATATATTGATGTTTATAAATGATGATGTTATTTTGTAGTTGAAGTGAGGTAATTAGAATGAGATTTGGGGATGGTAATTTTGTAAGAGGGGATAGTGTAATGGTGGAGTCCGCAACAAAAGGGTTGGGACAGGAAGGGACCATTTGGCGCCGGAAAGGGTTACCTTAGGTAGAATCCATATGAGTATATATGAGTAAGGGAATGAGCTTTTGGGGGGGGGGAAACACTTATCCTAAGTACAAAGGGTTAGAGAATATTTTTTTTATATGTATCGAGAGAAAGTGATGCGAAATGAGTTAAAGTAGTAAGTAGTTAGAGGTAGAGAAGGGTTAGTAGATTTTTTGATAGAGGGGTGTCATATTAGATAAGTAGATTTTGTAAGGGAGCATTAGAGTCATAAAAGGGGAAGATTGTAGGTAAATGCCAAGTTGATAAACTGAATTATAATGAATAACGGAGAATCACCCAAATTAATGAAATGGAATAATAAATGAAATGATGTGTAAAACGAAGATTGAAATGGGAAAAAAAACATTTTTTGTTCGGGAAATGAATTAATAAAAGTTAAATTGAGATTAAAATGTATTTGTTAAACTTTATATGCAAATCTAAAGATGTAAAGTGTGTAAATTTTTAAATGCAAATTGTATATTTTAAGATAATAATAACAATGTGAATTATGAATGTACTATGTTTTCTTATGTTATATTGTGTTTGTTAGTATTTAAGAGACTTTTATGAATTTAAATATTTTAGATGCAAATTGGGGATAAGAGAAATGTGTAATATGGTAATGGGAAATGTTTACTTAAATTCTGATGGGAATCAGAGCAATAATTTTGAATTTTGGGATAAAAGTTAACAAGAGAAAGTAGATAGAATGAGATTATGGTTGTGTTGTTAGGTATTTTGGTATATGTTAGAAGTAAGTGAAAAACAAAACCAGTGCTTCTTAACACAAACCAGCACCGCTAGGGGGAAACAGATCAGTTGGGGACATGGTGTTATATAAGGCCACTAGTTGATATTTGATTTGTTGTTTCAGTGTTTTGGTGATGCTGTGGCGGCAGACCTGAGCTGGCCAGCGCGTCAGAGCAGGGGCGTTAAGTATCTGTCTGCCTTTATGGTGTTGGGATCTCAAGAGAGAAGTCCAGTATTGTCATTCAGATGCGGTCACAGTCACCGGACCAAGGGTGAGTTAATTATATTTTTTTGATAAACCATCAAGGGGGTTGTGGTGACATATCCTGGCTAATCCCTTTAGCAAGTATGAATGTGTCAATGAGAGTTTTTATGCTTCAGCATAAAACCTCTCATTGAGGGGGTATTGTAACGGGACATTTTGGCCTATTTTTGGGGTAATGAATAAATTTGTATTTTGAATAAAAGAAATCAACATTTTGCAATGTAAAAATAATAATTGGGACAAAACGTAAACAGAAAGGTAAATTTTATTGGTAGCGACAGTGGTAGTACTGCTTGTGAAGTTATTATTGTGAAACAACAAAATAAACAGTGAACAGTAACTGAGAAATCGATTGAGTCTAATTAGTAATTAAATGTATAAGCACAGGGTCAGGCCTCTGAAATGTAGCCTATAATGCCTGAGGAGATGTTTCTGGTTAGATACGCTGACGATGTGGCTGTACTTGTCACGGCTCAGTCCACTGACCTGACTTGACACATCTCAAAGTAAACAGAGTTATGCAGAATGTCAGCAGTTGGGTGGTGGCACACAGACTGAGGTTGTAAACCAAGAAGAGGCCATTGAAACAAACCATATTGTAACGGGACATTTTGGCCTATTTTGGGGGTAATAAAGAAATTTGTATTTTGAATAAAGCAAATAAACTTTTTTTTTTCGATAATTGGGACAAAACGTAAACAGAAAGGTAAAATTCATTGGTAGCGATAGTGGTACGACTGATTGAAAATATTGTTTGTGAATTTATATAACGCAGAAAGCAACAAGCTGAAACTGTGCCAAGGGCAGCTTCAAGGACTTACAAACTGTAAACAAGTGATGTAACGGCATCACCCGATGTTACGTCAGTGCCTTACATAATGCTGGAATGTAGGAGTGTCAGCGCTAGCAGTTTCGTCACACTCACAAAACAAAGACAGTCGGCCAATAACAACTAACATCTATGGACGCATGTAATCATCGCGTCCACCGGCTAGCCGGTTAGGCGAAGTTTGCGTCGCCCGCACTTAGAATGTGAATACAACAAGTATAAAGTTTTATAAAATGTAAAATAACAATTTTAAATTTTCTCAGAGTGAATTAACAATTTAAAACATGTAAATTCAGTGCAGACCACGGAATAATCTACGTAGTGCGCGTAGAACAATGTGATGACTCAAATGAACAGATAAGTAACAAATCGGGTAGAACAACATTTTAACAAGGGTTAAACCAAATTGCAGTACTATTAAATTTTTGTTGAACTGAGATCTCACTTAAGGGAATGGGTCATGTATGAATGCGTGCGTGAATAAAAAATGAAGAAAAAATAAGAGGCGCTGGTTTGTGTCAATAAAATTTGATAGTATTAAAAATCTGATTATTTTCTTGGAAATAGATGAGCTCAGATATAAAGGAAACTAACAAGTTTTGTCTGTACGATTTTCTTTTGAACATGTAAAAAATCTAAGAATTATTTGGGTTGCAAGGGGTTGAGTAAAAGAAATATAAAAAATAATAAAGGATCAATAAAATTTAATTATTAATGAACAAATAAATGATTGTTATTATTTCAGCAACCACATTCTGCTCTCCCGGTTCGCTGATTCGAACCCTGGTAAGTAACAATTTTATTTCATATGCAGTTGGGAGTACGTAAAATGGCATCTGAATTTCAAAGGTAAACATACCTATTTGTGAGTAGGTAAGGTGAACTAAATAGTTTAAGGAAGATAATATTACAAATGGCGCCCGAACAGGGACATTTATATAAATAAATTTTATATAAATACGGCCTACTGGAAGAGCAGAATGGTTGTTTGAAATACCAGAAAAAATTTTTTTGAGGTACGTAAAATAGACGTAGATATGGGGTTATGTTTTGATAGTGTTATGTATATAGTGAATTATTTGTTTATGAGTATTGTGAGCTAATATGGGTAACTAGTGTGTATGAGGAGAGTTGTATTATATAAAGGGGTATTATATAATTCATTTTGAACATGGCCAAGACACGTGAAAATAAAGTAAGTGGATTAGGGGAGGCATGGAATAGTACGGAATTCATGCACGAGTTTGAAAGGGTTTTGAACAGAATGACTGAGGATGATTGGGGTAAATTCAAAATGAGCTTGAACAAATGAAAGAACAAAAAACGGGACTATACGCTTACGCTATCTTGAACGAGAATAGTGATAACACTAGTAAACTAAGTAACGAGGTAAGTGAAGGGGTTAGTGGAAGTAAAATAGTGGAAGTGGTAGAGTTAGAGAATGAAATACTAAATAGTGATGTTGATTACAATTCTGAGGTAAGTGGTGATGTTAATATAATTAATTCCAATGATGAAATAATGTTAAATAATGATAATGATGACATAGTTGAGAATAAAATATTGCATAGTGAGGAGACAGAGATAGTGAATGAGAGAGAGAGAGTAATAGATTGTAAAGGCGTAGTAATTAGTAGCGATGAATTAAATAATGAGTGGAAAGAGAGTTATATTGTGGGTATGAAACAGAGGGTAACTTTTTTACGAGGTGTTATGGGGGGTGAAGAAAGATCTTCACGTATATATTGGATAGACAAGTGTTCTACGAATAATTGTTGTTTGAAGTTTTTTATTATTCCTGGAGAAGTCGGGAAATGGTTAAATGAGTTAGTACCCTCTGCATGGAATGAGAGAGAAAGTGTGATGTGGCATTATGGTGAGAGAGATTTAGATGGAGATTTGTGTATAGAGAGAGAAATAGAATTATATAAGTTAAAGAGAAATTATAATCAATTGAGAGAAAGGTTAGAAGGGGTGAATATAAACAATATAAAATACTTACCTGTTGAAAGAGAGATAAAGGATTATTTTGATAGTATCTTTATAAACGATAATGACTTACATGATGTAATAGTAGAGGAATATAAAAATGATAAAATAGCTTACCTGACGTTAACCAATAATACTGATGGAGACTGGACAAAAACAAGTTATGTTGACAAGGCTTATGAAACATTAATAGGGAATAACCCTATAAATTATAATGGCATAATGAATGAAATAAAGTTAATAGATTATTATAATTATAATAATAACAAATTGAGTGTGTATAACAATGATGCATGTTATAAATATATTCGTTATATATATGATGATGGAGGTTGAACTAAAAAATCAGTGAATGGACAATTTTAAATATTGTAATTTATGGTAATGACCTGGCAGACTTGGACAATGAAGTGTGAATAAATGGAACAGTTAATGACAAAAGTTTGTAAATATATTTGTAGTGAATTCAATTGTGTGTATTGTAAAATGTTAGGTAAACAATGTGTATATGTAGTAGAAAATGTTGTGATAATAATAATAATATTATTAATATTTTGCAGTCTGAATAAATAATAAAAATAATTATGAAGACAATAATTAATGATTTGTAAATTTTTGATAATAATTGAAATATGTTGTATTTTAATAATTAATTGAAGTAAATGATTTGAGATGTTTAAAATATTGTGATTGATTTAAAATGTTATATAATTGAATTTTTATGAGGTAATTAAATTTTTTTATGAGATATCAATTTAATAATAATTAATAAACAAATAAATGTTAAATTGTTTAGTTTGTGGAATTCCTAGGCGTGTAAATAAATAATTTTAGTGAGGCAGTGTGTTCAAACAAAATTTACTCTTACGTAATAAAATCTATTGTGCAATAATAAAATGTAACAAGGTCACGAGTAAATAGAATTTGAAAATGAAATTAAAACTGTAAGTTATGTAATTTTGGTAAATCTAAAAAGTGAATTGTTTAATTTTTTTGTAATGACAACATCGTTAAGTGTAAATAGATTAATTTAAGTGACTAAGTAAATATTTTGTTGTACTTATTATTTTATGTTAATGAAGGTCAAGGTAGGGAAAGTTAAGAAAGAAATTGTGTTTATTATGTCTTATTGTGTTAATTGCATGTAGTATGTTAGGAATAAGGATTATAGAAATATAATAATATTTTATAGAATAAGCTTTCAATGTGTTTAAAGATTTTAAAGGAATAATGAAATAAATTTGAGATAGTTAAAGTTTTCAATGGGTTGCAAAAGATAGAAGTTGGGTGATAGTAATTGTTTGAGTAAAATGTTTGAGTCAGTCCAAGTTGAATATATTGAGGTATTAAAGAGAATAAGAGATGAAGTACAAGTAATGTAGAATTTGAGTATAAGTGGAGACACAGTAGTTATAGAGAATTTATGTAAAAATGAGAATGATATATTGATGTTTATAAATGATGATGTTATTTTGTAGTTGAAGTGAGGTAATTAGAATGAGATTTGGGGATGGTAATTTTGTAAGAGGGGATAGTGTAATGGTGGAGTCCGCAACAAAAGGGTTGGGACAGGAAGGGACCATTTGGCGCCGGAAAGGGTTACCTTAGGTAGAATCCATATGAGTATATATGAGTAAGGGAATGAGCTTTTGGGGGGGGGGAACACTTATCCTAAGTACAAAGGGTTAGAGAATATTTTTTTTATATGTATCGAGAGAAAGTGATGCGAAATGAGTTAAAGTAGTAAGTAGTTAGAGGTAGAGAAGGGTTAGTAGATTTTTTGATAGAGGGGTGTCATATTAGATAAGTAGATTTTGTAAGGGAGCATTAGAGTCATAAAAGGGGAAGATTGTAGGTAAATGCCAAGTTGATAAACTGAATTATAATGAATAACGGAGAATCACCCAAATTAATGAAATGGAATAATAAATGAAATGATGTGTAAAACGAAGATTGAAATGGGAAAAAAAACATTTTTTGTTCGGGAAATGAATTAATAAAAGTTAAATTGAGATTAAAATGTATTTGTTAAACTTTATATGCAAATCTAAAGATGTAAAGTGTGTAAATTTTTAAATGCAAATTGTATATTTTAAGATAATAATAACAATGTGAATTATGAATGTACTATGTTTTCTTATGTTATATTGTGTTTGTTAGTATTTAAGAGACTTTTATGAATTTAAATATTTTAGATGCAAATTGGGGATAAGAGAAATGTGTAATATGGTAATGGGAATGTTTACTTAAATTCTGATGGGAATCAGAGCAATAATTTTGAATTTTGGGATAAAAGTTAACAAGAGAAAGTAGATAGAATGAGATTATGGTTGTGTTGTTAGGTATTTTGGTATATGTTAGAAGTAACTGAAAAACAAAACCAGTGCTTCTTAACACAAACCAGCACCGCTAGGGGGAAACAGATCAGTTGGGGACATGGTGTTATATAAGGCCACTAGTTGATATTTGATTTGTTGTTTCAGTGTTTTGGTGATGCTGTGGCGGCAGACCTGAGCTGGCCAGCGCGTCAGAGCAGGGGCGTTAAGTATCTGTCTGCCTTTATGGTGTTGGGATCTCAAGAGAGAAGTCCAGTATTGTCATTCAGATGCGGTCACAGTCACCGGACCAAGGGTGAGTTAATTATATTTTTTTGATAAACCATCAAGGGGGTTGTGGTGACATATCCTGGCTAATCCCTTTAACAAGTATGAATGTGTCAATGAGAGTTTTTATGCTTCGGCATAAAACCTCTCATTGAGGGGGTATTGTAACGGGACATTTTGGCCTATTTTTGGGGTAATGAATAAATTTGTATTTTGAATAAAAGAAATCAACATTTTGCAATGTAAAAATAATAATTGGGACAAAACGTAAACAGAAAGGTAAATTTTATTGGTAGCGACAGTGGTAGTACTGCTTGTGAAGTTATTATTGTGAAACAACAAAATAAACAGTGAACAGTAACTGAGAAATCGATTGAGTCTAATTAGTAATTAAATGTATAAGCACAGGGTCAGGCCTCTGAAATGTAGCCTATAATGCCTGAGGAGATGTTTCTGGTTAGATACGCTGACGATGTGGCTGTACTTGTCACGGCTCAGTCCACTGACCTGACCTGACACAGCTCAAAGTAAACAGAGTTATGCAGAATGTCAGCAGTTGGGTGGTGGCACACAGACTGAGGTTGTAAACCAAGAAGAGGCCATTGAAACAAACCATGTTGTAACGGGACATTTTGGCCTATTTTGGGGGTAATAAAGAAATTTGTATTTTGAATAAAGCAAATAACCTTTTTTTCGATAATTGGGACAAAACGTAAACAGAAAGGTAAAATTCATTGGTAGCGAAAGTGGTACGACTGATTGAAAATATTGTTTGTGAATTTATATAACGCAGAAAGCAACAAGCTGAAACTGTGCCAAGGGCAGCTTCAAGGACTTATAAACTGTAAACAAGTGATGTAACGGCATCACCCGATGTTATGTCAGTGCCTTACATAACGCTGGAATGTAGGAGTGTCAGCGCTAGCAGTTTCGTCACACTCACAAAACAAAGACAGTCGGCCAATAACAACTAACATCTATGGACGCATGTAATCGTCGCGTCCACCGGCTAGCCGGTTAGGCGAAGTTTGCGTCGCCCGCACTTAGAATGTGAATACAACAAGTATAAAGTTTTATAAAATGTAAAATAACAATTTTAAATTTTCTCAGAGTGAATTAACAATTTAAAACATGTAAATTCAGTGCAGACCACGGAATAATCTACGTAGTGCGCGTAGAACAATGTGATGACTCAAATGAACAGATAAGTAACAAATCGGGTAGAACAACATTTTAACAAGGGTTAAACCAAATTGCAGTACTATTAAATTTTTGTTGAACTGAGATCTCACTTAAGGGAATGGGTCATGTATGAATGCGTGCGTGAATAAAAAATGAAGAAAAAATAAGAGGCGCTGGTTTGTGTCAATAAAATTTGATAGTATTAAAAATCTGATTATTTTCTTGGAAATAGATGAGCTCAGATATAAAGGAAACTAACAAGTTTTGTCTGTACGATTTTCTTTTGAACATGTAAAAAATCTAAGAATTATTTGGGTTGCAAGGGGTTGAGTAAAAGAAATATAAAAAATAATAAAGGATCAATAAAATTTAATTATTAATGAACAAATAAATGATTGTTATTATTTCAGCAACCACATTCTGCTCTCCCGGTTCGCTGATTCGAACCCTGGTAAGTAACAATTTTATTTCATATGCAGTTGGGAGTACGTAAAATGGCATCTGAATTTCAAAGGTAAACATACCTATTTGTGAGTAGGTAAGGTGAACTAAATAGTTTAAGGAAGATAATATTACAAATGGCGCCCGAACAGGGACATTTATATAAATAAATTTTATATAAATACGGCCTACTGGAAGAGCAGAATGGTTGTTTGAAATACCAGAAAAAATTTTTTTGAGGTACGTAAAATAGACGTAGATATGGGGTTATGTTTTGATAGTGTTATGTATATAGTGAATTATTTGTTTATGAGTATTGTGAGCTAATATGGGTAACTAGTGTGTATGAGGAGAGTTGTATTATATAAAGGGGTATTATATAATTCATTTTGAACATGGCCAAGACACGTGAAAATAAAGTAAGTGGATTAGGGGAGGCATGGAATAGTACGGAATTCATGCACGAGTTTGAAAGGGTTTTGAACAGAATGACTGAGGATGATTGGGGTAAATTCAAAATGAGCTTGAACAAATGAAAGAACAAAAAACGGGACTATACGCTTACGCTATCTTGAACGAGAATAGTGATAACACTAGTAAACTAAGTAACGAGGTAAGTGAAGGGGTTAGTGGAAGTAAAATAGTGGAAGTGGTAGAGTTAGAGAATGAAATACTAAATAGTGATGTTGATTACAATTCTGAGGTAAGTGGTGATGTTAATATAATTAATTCCAATGATGAAATAATGTTAAATAATGATAATGATGACATAGTTGAGAATAAAATATTGCATAGTGAGGAGACAGAGATAGTGAATGAGAGAGAGAGAGTAATAGATTGTAAAGGCGTAGTAATTAGTAGCGATGAATTAAATAATGAGTGGAAAGAGAGTTATATTGTGGGTATGAAACAGAGGGTAACTTTTTTACGAGGTGTTATGGGGGGTGAAGAAAGATCTTCACGTATATATTGGATAGACAAGTGTTCTACGAATAATTGTTGTTTGAAGTTTTTTATTATTCCTGGAGAAGTCGGGAAATGGTTAAATGAGTTAGTACCCTCTGCATGGAATGAGAGAGAAAGTGTGATGTGGCATTATGGTGAGAGAGATTTAGATGGAGATTTGTGTATAGAGAGAGAAATAGAATTATATAAGTTAAAGAGAAATTATAATCAATTGAGAGAAAGGTTAGAAGGGGTGAATATAAACAATATAAAATACTTACCTGTTGAAAGAGAGATAAAGGATTATTTTGATAGTATCTTTATAAACGATAATGACTTACATGATGTAATAGTAGAGGAATATAAAAATGATAAAATAGCTTACCTGACGTTAACCAATAATACTGATGGAGACTGGACAAAAACAAGTTATGTTGACAAGGCTTATGAAACATTAATAGGGAATAACCCTATAAATTATAATGGCATAATGAATGAAATAAAGTTAATAGATTATTATAATTATAATAATAACAAATTGAGTGTGTATAACAATGATGCATGTTATAAATATATTCGTTATATATATGATGATGGAGGTTGAACTAAAAAATCAGTGAATGGACAATTTTAAATATTGTAATTTATGGTAATGACCTGGCAGACTTGGACAATGAAGTGTGAATAAATGGAACAGTTAATGACAAAAGTTTGTAAATATATTTGTAGTGAATTCAATTGTGTGTATTGTAAAATGTTAGGTAAACAATGTGTATATGTAGTAGAAAATGTTGTGATAATAATAATAATATTATTAATATTTTGCAGTCTGAATAAATAATAAAAATAATTATGAAGACAATAATTAATGATTTGTAAATTTTTGATAATAATTGAAATATGTTGTATTTTAATAATTAATTGAAGTAAATGATTTGAGATGTTTAAAATATTGTGATTGATTTAAAATGTTATATAATTGAATTTTTATGAGGTAATTAAATTTTTTTATGAGATATCAATTTAATAATAATTAATAAACAAATAAATGTTAAATTGTTTAGTTTGTGGAAGTCCTAGGCGTGTAAATAAATAATTTTAGTGAGGCAGTGTGTTCAAACAAAATTTACTCTTACGTAATAAAATCTATTGTGCAATAATAAAATGTAACAAGGTCACGAGTAAATAGAATTTGAAAATGAAATTAAAACTGTAAGTTATGTAATTTTGGTAAATCTAAAAAGTGAATTGTTTAATTTTTTTGTAATGACAACATCGTTAAGTGTAAATAGATTAATTTAAGTGACTAAGTAAATATTTTGTTGTACTTATTATTTTATGTTAATGAAGGTCAAGGTAGGGAAAGTTAAGAAAGAAATTGTGTTTATTATGTCTTATTGTGTTAATTGCATGTAGTATGTTAGGAATAAGGATTATAGAAATATAATAATATTTTATAGAATAAGCTTTCAATGTGTTTAAAGATTTTAAAGGAATAATGAAATAAATTTGAGATAGTTAAAGTTTTCAATGGGTTGCAAAAGATAGAAGTTGGGTGATAGTAATTGTTTGAGTAAAATGTTTGAGTCAGTCCAAGTTGAATATATTGAGGTATTAAAGAGAATAAGAGATGAAGTACAAGTAATGTAGAATTTGAGTATAAGTGGAGACACAGTAGTTATAGAGAATTTATGTAAAAATGAGAATGATATATTGATGTTTATAAATGATGATGTTATTTTGTAGTTGAAGTGAGGTAATTAGAATGAGATTTGGGGATGGTAATTTTGTAAGAGGGGATAGTGTAATGGTGGAGTCCGCAACAAAAGGGTTGGGACAGGAAGGGACCATTTGGCGCCGGAAAGGGTTACCTTAGGTAGAATCCATATGAGTATATATGAGTAAGGGAATGAGCTTTTGGGGGGGGGAACACTTATCCTAAGTACAAAGGGTTAGAGAATATTTTTTTTATATGTATCGAGAGAAAGTGATGCGAAATGAGTTAAAGTAGTAAGTAGTTAGAGGTAGAGAAGGGTTAGTAGATTTTTTGATAGAGGGGTGTCATATTAGATAAGTAGATTTTGTAAGGGAGCATTAGAGTCATAAAAGGGGAAGATTGTAGGTAAATGCCAAGTTGATAAACTGAATTATAATGAATAACGGAGAATCACCCAAATTAATGAAATGGAATAATAAATGAAATGATGTGTAAAACGAAGATTGAAATGGGAAAAAAAACATTTTTTGTTCGGGAAATGAATTAATAAAAGTTAAATTGAGATTAAAATGTATTTGTTAAACTTTATATGCAAATCTAAAGATGTAAAGTGTGTAAATTTTTAAATGCAAATTGTATATTTTAAGATAATAATAACAATGTGAATTATGAATGTACTATGTTTTCTTATGTTATATTGTGTTTGTTAGTATTTAAGAGACTTTTATGAATTTAAATATTTTAGATGCAAATTGGGGATAAGAGAAATGTGTAATATGGTAATGGGAATGTTTACTTAAATTCTGATGGGAATCAGAGCAATAATTTTGAATTTTGGGATAAAAGTTAACAAGAGAAAGTAGATAGAATGAGATTATGGTTGTGTTGTTAGGTATTTTGGTATATGTTAGAAGTAACTGAAAAACAAAACCAGTGCTTCTTAACACAAACCAGCACCGCTAGGGGGAAACAGATCAGTTGGGGACATGGTGTTATATAAGGCCACTAGTTGATATTTGATTTGTTGTTTCAGTGTTTTGGTGATGCTGTGGCGGCAGACCTGAGCTGGCCAGCGCGTCAGAGCAGGGGCGTTAAGTATCTGTCTGCCTTTATGGTGTTGGGATCTCAAGAGAGAAGTCCAGTATTGTCATTCAGATGCGGTCACAGTCACCGGACCAAGGGTGAGTTAATTATATTTTTTTGATAAACCATCAAGGGGGTTGTGGTGACATATCCTGGCTAATCCCTTTAACAAGTATGAATGTGTCAATGAGAGTTTTTATGCTTCGGCATAAAACCTCTCATTGAGGGGGTATTGTAACGGGACATTTTGGCCTATTTTTGGGGTAATGAATAAATTTGTATTTTGAATAAAAGAAATCAACATTTTGCAATGTAAAAATAATAATTGGGACAAAACGTAAACAGAAAGGTAAATTTTATTGGTAGCGACAGTGGTAGTACTGCTTGTGAAGTTATTATTGTGAAACAACAAAATAAACAGTGAACAGTAACTGAGAAATCGATTGAGTCTAATTAGTAATTAAATGTATAAGCACAGGGTCAGGCCTCTGAAATGTAGCCTATAATGCCTGAGGAGATGTTTCTGGTTAGATACGCTGACGATGTGGCTGTACTTGTCACGGCTCAGTCCACTGACCTGACCTGACACAGCTCAAAGTAAACAGAGTTATGCAGAATGTCAGCAGTTGGGTGGTGGCACACAGACTGAGGTTGTAAACCAAGAAGAGGCCATTGAAACAAACCATGTTGTAACGGGACATTTTGGCCTATTTTGGGGGTAATAAAGAAATTTGTATTTTGAATAAAGCAAATAACCTTTTTTTCGATAATTGGGACAAAACGTAAACAGAAAGGTAAAATTCATTGGTAGCGAAAGTGGTACGACTGATTGAAAATATTGTTTGTGAATTTATATAACGCAGAAAGCAACAAGCTGAAACTGTGCCAAGGGCAGCTTCAAGGACTTATAAACTGTAAACAAGTGATGTAACGGCATCACCCGATGTTATGTCAGTGCCTTACATAACGCTGGAATGTAGGAGTGTCAGCGCTAGCAGTTTCGTCACACTCACAAAACAAAGACAGTCGGCCAATAACAACTAACATCTATGGACGCATGTAATCGTCGCGTCCACCGGCTAGCCGGTTAGGCGAAGTTTGCGTCGCCCGCACTTAGAATGTGAATACAACAAGTATAAAGTTTTATAAAATGTAAAATAATAATTTTAAATTTTCTCAGAGTTAATTAACAATTTAAAACATGTAAATTCAGTGCAGACCACGGAATAATCTACGTAGTGCGCGTAGAACAATGTGATGACTCAAATGAACAGATAAGTAACAAATCGGGTAGAACAACATTTTAACAAGGGTTAAACCAAATTGCAGTACTATTAAATTTTTGTTGAACTGAGATCTCACTTAAGGGAATGGGTCATGTATGAATGCGTGCGTGAATAAAAAATGAAGAAAAAATTAGAGGCGCTGGTTTGTGTCAATAAAATTTGATAGTATTAAAAATCTGATTATTTTCTTGGAAATAGATGAGCTCAGATATAAAGGAAACTAACAAGTTTTGTCTGTACGATTTTCTTTTGAACATGTAAAAAATCTAAGAATTATTTGGGTTGCAAGGGGTTGAGTAAAAGAAATATAAAAAATAATAAAGGATCAATAAAATTTAATTATTAATGAACAAATAAATGATTGTTATTATTTCAGCAACCACATTCTGCTCTCCCGGTTCGCTGATTCGAACCCTGGTAAGTAACAATTTTATTTCATATGCAGTTGGGAGTACGTAAAATGGCATCTGAATTTCAAAGGTAAACATACCTATTTGTGAGTAGGTAAGGTGAACTAAATAGTTTAAGGAAGATAATATTACAAATGGCGCCCGAACAGGGACATTTATATAAATAAATTTTATATAAATACGGCCTACTGGAAGAGCAGAATGGTTGTTTGAAATACCAGAAAAAATTTTTTTGAGGTACGTAAAATAGACGTAGATATGGGGTTATGTTTTGATAGTGTTATGTATATAGTGAATTATTTGTTTATGAGTATTGTGAGCTAATATGGGTAACTAGTGTGTATGAGGAGAGTTGTATTATATAAAGGGGTATTATATAATTCATTTTGAACATGGCCGAGACACGTGAAAATAAAGTAAGTGGATTAGGGGAGGCATGGAATAGTAAGGAATTCATGCACGAGTTTGAAAGGGTTTTGAACAGAATGACTGAGGATGATTGGGGTAAATTCAATAATGAGCTTGAACAAATGAAAGAACAAAAAACGGGACTATACGCTTACGCTATCTTGAACGAGAATAGTGATAACACTAGTAAACTAAGTAACGAGGTAAGTGAAGGGGTTAGTGGAAGTAAAATAGTGGAAGTGGTAGAGTTAGAGAATGAAATACTAAATAGTGATGTTGATTACAATTCTGAGGTAAGTGGTGATGTTAATATAATTAATTCCAATGATGAAATAATGTTAAATAATGATAATGATGACATAGTTGAGAATAAAATATTGCATAGTGAGGAGACAGAGATAGTGAATGAGAGAGAGAGAGTAATAGATTGTAAAGGCGTAGTAATTAGTAGTGATGAATTAAATAATGAGTGGAAAGAGAGTTATATTGTGGGTATGAAACAGAGGGTAACTTTTTTACGAGGTGTTATGGGGGGTGAAGAAAGATCTTCACGTATATATTGGATAGACAAGTGTTCTACGAATAATTGTTGTTTGAAGTTTTTTATTATTCCTGGAGAAGTCGGGAAATGGTTAAATGAGTTAGTACCCTCTGCATGGAATGAGAGAGAAAGTGTGATGTGGCATTATGGTGAGAGAGATTTAGATGGAGATTTGTGTATAGAGAGAGAAATAGAATTATATAAGTTAAAGAGAAATTATAATCAATTGAGAGAAAGGTTAGAAGGGGTGAATATAAACAATATAAAATACTTACCTGTTGAAAGAGAGATAGAGGATTATTTTGATAGTATCTTTATAAACGATAATGACTTACATGATGTAATAGTAGAGGAATATAAAAATGATAAAATAGCTTACCTGACGTTAACCAATAATACTGATGGAGACTGGACAAAAACAAGTTATGTTGACAAGGCTTATGAAACATTAATAGGGAATAACCCTATAAATTATAATGGCATAATGAATGAAATAAAGTTAATAGATTATTATAATTATAATAATAACAAATTGAGTGTGTATAACAATGATGCATGTTATAAATATATTCGTTATATATATGATGATGGAGGTTGAACTAAAAAATCAGTGAATGGACAATTTTAAATATTGTAATTTATGGTAATGACCTGGCAGACTTGGACAATGAAGTGTGAATAAATGGAACAGTTAATGACAAAAGTTTGTAAATATATTTGTAGTGAATTCAATTTTGTGTATTGTAAAATGTTAGGTAAACAATGTGTATATGTAGTAGAAAATGTTGTGATAATAATAATAATATTATTAATATTTTGCAGTCTGAATAAATAATAAAAATAATTATGAAGACAATAATTAATGATTTGTAAATTTTTGATAATAATTGAAATATGTTGTATTTTAATAATTAATTGAAGTAAATGATTTGAGATGTTTAAAATATTGTGATTGATTTAAAATGTTATATAATTGAATTTTTATGAGGTAATTAAATTTTTTTATGAGATATCAATTTAATAATAATTAATAAACAAATAAATGTTAAATTGTTTAGTTTGTGGAATTCCTAGGCGTGTAAATAAATAATTTTAGTGAGGCAGTGTGTTCAAACAAAATTTACTCTTACGTAATAAAATCTATTGTGCAATAATAAAATGTAACAAGGTCACGAGTAAATAGAATTTGAAAATGAAATTAAAACTGTAAGTTATGTAATTTTGGTAAATCTAAAAAGTGAATTGTTTAATTTTTTTGTAATGACAACATCGTTAAGTGTAAATAGATTAATTTAAGTGACTAAGTAAATATTTTGTTGTACTTATTATTTTATGTTAATGAAGGTCAAGGTAGGGAAAGTTAAGAAAGAAATTGTGTTTATTATGTCTTATTGTGTTAATTGCATGTAGTATGTTAGGAATAAGGATTATAGAAATATAATAATATTTTATAGAATTAGCTTTCAATGTGTTTAAAGATTTTAAAGGAATAATGAAATAAATTTGAGATAGTTAAAGTTTTCAATGGGTTGCAAAAGATAGAAGTTGGGTGATAGTAATTGTTTGAGTAAAATGTTTGAGTCAGTCCAAGTTGAATATATTGGGGTATTAAAGAGAATAAGAGATGAAGTACAAGTAATGTAGAATTTGAGTATAAGTGGAGACACAGTAGTTATAGAGAATTTATGTAAAAATGAGAATGATATATTGATGTTTATAAATGATGATGTTATTTTGTAGTTGAAGTGAGATAATTAGAATGAGATTTGGGGATGGTAATTTTGTAAGAGGGGATAGTGTAATGGTGGAGTCCGCAACAAAAGGGTTGGGACAGGAAGGGACCATTTGGCGCCGGAAAGGGTTACCTTAGGTAGAATCCATATGAGTATATATGAGTAAGGGAATGAGCTTTTGGGGGGGGGGGAAACACTTATCCTAAGTACAAAGGGTTAGAGAATATCTTTTTTAAATGTATCGAGAGAAAGTGATGCGAAATGAGTTAAAGTAGTAAGTAGTTAGAGGTAGAGAAGGGTTAGTAGATTTTTTGATAGAGGGGTGTCATATTAGATAAGTAGATTTTGTAAGGGAGCATTAGAGTCATAAAAGGGGAAGATTGTAGGTAAATGCCAAGTTGATAAACTGAATTATAATGAATAACGGAGAATCACCCAAATTAATGAAATGGAATAATAAATGAAATGATGTGTAAAACGAAGATTGAAATGGGAAAAAAAACATTTTTTGTTCGGGAAATGAATTAATAAAAGTTAAATTGAGATTAAAATGTATTTGTTATAACTTTATATGCAAATCTAAAGATGTAAAGTGTGTAAATTTTTAAATGCAAATTGTATATTTTAAGATAATAATAACAATGTGAATTATGAATGTACTATGTTTTCTTATGTTATATTGTGTTTGTTAGTATTTAAGAGACTTTTATGAATTTAAATATTTTAGATGCAAATTGGGGATAAGAGAAATGTGTAATATGGTAATGGGAAATGTTTACTTAAATTCTGATGGGAATCAGAGCAATAATTTTGAATTTTGGGATAAAAGTTAACAAGAGAAAGTAGATAGAATGAGATTATGGTTGTGTTGTTAGGTATTTTGGTATATGTTAGAAGTAAGTGAAAAACAAAGCCAGTGCTTCTTAACACAAACCAGCACCGCTAGGGGGAAACAGATCAGTTGGGGACATGGTGTTATATAAGGCCACTAGTTGATATTTGATTTGTTGTTTCAGTGTTTTGGTGATGCTGTGGCGGCAGACCTGAGCTGGCCAGCGCGTCAGAGCAGGGGCGTTAAGTATCTGTCTGCCTTTATGGTGTTGGGATCTCAAGAGAGAAGTCCAGTATTGTCATTCAGATGCGGTCACAGTCACCGGACCAAGGGTGAGTTAATTATATTTTTTTGATAAACCATCAAGGGGGTTGTGGTGACATATCCTGGCTAATCCCTTTAACAAGTATGAATGTGTCAATGAGAGTTTTTATGCTTCGGCATAAAACCTCTCATTGAGGGGGTATTGTAACGGGACATTTTGGCCTATTTTTGGGGTAATGAATAAATTTGTATTTTGAATAAAAGAAATCAACATTTTGCAATGTAAAAATAATAATTGGGACAAAACGTAAACAGAAAGGTAAATTTTATTGGTAGCGACAGTGGTAGTACTGCTTGTGAAGTTATTATTGTGAAACAACAAAATAAACAGTGAACAGTAACTGAGAAATCGATTGAGTCTAATTAGTAATTAAATGTATAAGCACAGGGTCAGGCCTCTGAAATGTAGCCTATAATGCCTGAGGAGATGTTTCTGGTTAGATACGCTGACGATGTGGCTGTACTTGTCACGGCTCAGTCCACTGACCTGACCTGACACAGCTCAAAGTAAACAGAGTTATGCAGAATGTCAGCAGTTGGGTGGTGGCACACAGACTGAGGTTGTAAACCAAGAAGAGGCCATTGAAACAAACCATGTTGTAACGGGACATTTTGGCCTATTTTGGGGGTAATAAAGAAATTTGTATTTTGAATAAAGCAAATAACCTTTTTTTTCGATAATTGGGACAAAACGTAAACAGAAAGGTAAAATTCATTGGTAGCGAAAGTGGTACGACTGATTGAAAATATTGTTTGTGAATTTATATAACGCAGAAAGCAACAAGCTGAAACTGTGCCAAGGGCAGCTTCAAGGACTTATAAACTGTAAACAAGTGATGTAACGGCATCACCCGATGTTACGTCAGTGCCTTACATAACGCTGGAATGTAGGAGTGTCAGCGCTAGCAGTTTCGTCACACTCACAAAACAAAGACAGTCGGCCAATAACAACTAACATCTATGGACGCATGTAATCGTCGCGTCCACCGGCTAGCCGGTTAGGCGAAGTTTGCGTCGCCCGCACTTAGAATGTGAATACAACAAGTATAAAGTTTTATAAAATGTAAAATAATAATTTTAAATTTTCTCAGAGTTAATTAACAATTTAAAACATGTAAATTCAGTGCAGACCACGGAATAATCTACGTAGTGCGCGTAGAACAATTTGATGACTCAAATGAACAGATAAGTAACAAATCGGGTAGAACAACATTTTAACAAGGGTTAAACCAAATTGCAGTACTATTAAATTTTTGTTGAACTGAGATCTCACTTAAGGGAATGGGTCATGTATGAATGCGTGCGTGAATAAAAAATGAAGAAAAAATAAGAGGCGCTGGTTTGTGTCAATAAAATTTGATAGTATTAAAAATCTGATTATTTTCTTGGAAATAGATGAGCTCAGATATAAAGGAAACTAACAAGTTTTGTCTGTACGATTTTCTTTTGAACATGTAAAAAAACCAAGAATTATTTGGGTTGCAAGGGGTTGAGTAAAAGAAATATAAAAAATAATAAAGGATCAATAAAATTTAATTATTAATGAACAAATAAATGATTGTTATTATTTCAGCAACCACATTCTGCTCTCCCGGTTCGCTGATTCGAACCCTGGTAAGTAACAATTTTATTTCATATGCAGTTGGGAGTACGTAAAATGGCATCTGAATTTCAAAGGTAAACATACCTATTTGTGAGTAGGTAAGGTGAACTAAATAGTTTAAGGAAGATAATATTACAAATGGCGCCCGAACAGGGACATTTATATAAATAAATTTTATATAAATATGGCCTACTGGAAGAGCAGAATGGTTGTTTGAAATACCAGAAAAAATTTTTTTGAGGTACGTAAAATAGACGTAGATATGGGGTTATGTTTTGATAGTGTTATGTATATAGTGAATTATTTGTTTATGAGTATTGTGAGCTAATATGGGTAACTAGTGTGTATGAGGAGAGTTGTATTATATAAAGGGGTATTATATAATTCATTTTGAACATGGCCGAGACACGTGAAAATAAAGTAAGTGGATTAGGGGAGGCATGGAATAGTAAGGAATTCATGCACGAGTTTGAAAGGGTTTTGAACAGAATGACTGAGGATGATTGGGGTAAATTCAATAATGAGCTTGAACAAATGAAAGAACAAAAAACGGGACTATACGCTTACGCTATCTTGAACGAGAATAGTGATAACACTAGTAAACTAAGTAACGAGGTAAGTGAAGGGGTTAGTGGAAGTAAAATAGTGGAAGTGGTAGAGTTAGAGAATGAAATACTAAATAGTGATGTTGATTACAATTCTGAGGTAAGTGGTGATGTTAATATAATTAATTCCAATGATGAAATAATGTTAAATAATGATAATGATGACATAGTTGAGAATAAAATATTGCATAGTGAGGAGACAGAGATAGTGAATGAGAGAGAGAGAGTAATAGATTGTAAAGGCGTAGTAATTAGTAGTGATGAATTAAATAATGAGTGGAAAGAGAGTTATATTGTGGGTATGAAACAGAGGGTAACTTTTTTACGAGGTGTTATGGGGGGTGAAGAAAGATCTTCACGTATATATTGGATAGACAAGTGTTCTACGAATAATTGTTGTTTGAAGTTTTTTATTATTCCTGGAGAAGTCGGGAAATGGTTAAATGAGTTAGTACCCTCTGCATGGAATGAGAGAGAAAGTGTGATGTGGCATTATGGTGAGAGAGATTTAGATGGAGATTTGTGTATAGAGAGAGAAATAGAATTATATAAGTTAAAGAGAAATTATAATCAATTGAGAGAAAGGTTAGAAGGGGTGAATATAAACAATATAAAATACTTACCTGTTGAAAG
Organism: Magicicada septendecula; assembly: GCA_034769895.1. NCBI lineage: Eukaryota > Metazoa > Arthropoda > Insecta > Hemiptera > Cicadidae > Magicicada > Magicicada septendecula. The sequence goes on along the minus strand of CM068370.1, from coordinate 322,751,204 downwards.
AGAGATAGAGGATTATTTTGATAGTATCTTTATAAACGATAATGACTTACATGATGTAATAGTAGAGGAATATAAAAATGATAAAATAGCTTACCTGACGTTAACCAATAATACTGATGGAGACTGGACAAAAACAAGTTATGTTGACAAGGCTTATGAAACATTAATAGGGAATAACCCTATAAATTATAATGGCATAATGAATGAAATAAAGTTAATAGATTATTATAATTATAATAATAACAAATTGAGTGTGTATAACAATGATGCATGTTATAAATATATTCGTTATATATATGATGATGGAGGTTGAACTAAAAAATCAGTGAATGGACAATTTTAAATATTGTAATTTATGGTAATGACCTGGCAGACTTGGACAATGAAGTGTGAATAAATGGAACAGTTAATGACAAAAGTTTGTAAATATATTTGTAGTGAATTCAATTTTGTGTATTGTAAAATGTTAGGTAAACAATGTGTATATGTAGTAGAAAATGTTGTGATAATAATAATAATATTATTAATATTTTGCAGTCTGAATAAATAATAAAAATAATTATGAAGACAATAATTAATGATTTGTAAATTTTTGATAATAATTGAAATATGTTGTATTTTAATAATTAATTGAAGTAAATGATTTGAGATGTTTAAAATATTGTGATTGATTTAAAATGTTATATAATTGAATTTTTATGAGGTAATTAAATTTTTTTATGAGATATCAATTTAATAATAATTAATAAACAAATAAATGTTAAATTGTTTAGTTTGTGGAATTCCTAGGCGTGTAAATAAATAATTTTAGTGAGGCAGTGTGTTCAAACAAAATTTACTCTTACGTAATAAAATCTATTGTGCAATAATAAAATGTAACAAGGTCACGAGTAAATAGAATTTGAAAATGAAATTAAAAGTGTAAGTTATGTAATTTTGGTAAATCTAAAAAGTGAATTGTTTAATTTTTTTGTAATGACAACATCGTTAAGTGTAAATAGATTAATTTAAGTGACTAAGTAAATATTTTGTTGTACTTATTATTTTATGTTAATGAAGGTCAAGGTAGGGAAAGTTAAGAAAGAAATTGTGTTTATTATGTCTTATTGTGTTAATTGCATGTAGTATGTTAGGAATAAGGATTATAGAAATATAATAATATTTTATAGAATTAGCTTTCAATGTGTTTAAAGATTTTAAAGGAATAATGAAATAAATTTGAGATAGTTAAAGTTTTCAATGGGTTGCAAAAGATAGAAGTTGGGTGATAGTAATTGTTTGAGTAAAATGTTTGAGTCAGTCCAAGTTGAATATATTGGGGTATTAAAGAGAATAAGAGATGAAGTACAAGTAATGTAGAATTTGAGTATAAGTGGAGACACAGTAGTTATAGAGAATTTATGTAAAAATGAGAATGATATATTGATGTTTATAAATGATGATGTTATTTTGTAGTTGAAGTGAGATAATTAGAATGAGATTTGGGGATGGTAATTTTGTAAGAGGGGATAGTGTAATGGTGGAGTCCGCAACAAAAGGGTTGGGACAGTAAGGGACCATTTGGCGCCGGAAAGGGTTACCTTAGGTAGAATCCATATGAGTATATATGAGTAAGGGAATGAGCTTTTGGGGGGGGGGAAACACTTATCCTAAGTACAAAGGGTTAGAGAATATTTTTTTTAAATGTATCGAGAGAAAGTGATGCGAAATGAGTTAAAGTAGTAAGTAGTTAGAGGTAGAGAAGGGTTAGTAGATTTTTTGATAGAGGGGTGTCATATTAGATAAGTAGATTTTGTAAGGGAGCATTAGAGTCATAAAAGGGGAAGATTGTAGGTAAATGCCAAGTTGATAAACTGAATTATAATGAATAACGGAGAATCACCCAAATTAATGAAATGGAATAATAAATGAAATGATGTGTAAAACGAAGATTGAAATGGGAAAAAAAACATTTTTTGTTCGGGAAATGAATTAATAAAAGTTAAATTGAGATTAAAATGTATTTGTTATAACTTTATATGCAAATCTAAAGATGTAAAGTGTGTAAATTTTTAAATGCAAATTGTATATTTTAAGATAATAATAACAATGTGAATTATGAATGTACTATGTTTTCTTATGTTATATTGTGTTTGTTAGTATTTAAGAGACTTTTATGAATTTAAATATTTTAGATGCAAATTGGGGATAAGAGAAATGTGTAATATGGTAATGGGAAATGTTTACTTAAATTCTGATGGGAATCAGAGCAATAATTTTGAATTTTGGGATAAAAGTTAACAAGAGAAAGTAGATAGAATGAGATTATGGTTGTGTTGTTAGGTATTTTGGTATATGTTAGAAGTAAGTGAAAAACAAAGCCAGTGCTTCTTAACACAAACCAGCACCGCTAGGGGGAAACAGATCAGTTGGGGACATGGTGTTATATAAGGCCACTAGTTGATATTTGATTTGTTGTTTCAGTGTTTTGGTGATGCTGTGGCGGCAGACCTGAGCTGGCCAGCGCGTCAGAGCAGGGGCGTTAAGTATCTGTCTGCCTTTATGGTGTTGGGATCTCAAGATAGAAGTCCAGTATTGTCATTCAGATGCGGTCACAGTCACCGGACCAAGGGTGAGTTAATTATATTTTTTTGATAAACCATCAAGGGGGTTGTGGTGACATATCCTGGCTAATCCCTTTAACAAGTATGAATGTGTCAATGAGAGTTTTTATGCTTCGGCATAAAACCTCTCATTGAGGGGGTATTGTAACGGGACATTTTGGCCTATTTTTGGGGTAATGAATAAATTTGTATTTTGAATAAAAGAAATCAACATTTTGCAATGTAAAAATAATAATTGGGACAAAACGTAAACAGAAAGGTAAATTTTATTGGTAGCGACAGTGGTAGTACTGCTTGTGAAGTTATTATTGTGAAACAACAAAATAAACAGTGAACAGTAACTGAGAAATCGATTGAGTCTAATTAGTAATTAAATGTATAAGCACAGGGTCAGGCCTCTGAAATGTAGCCTATAATGCCTGAGGAGATGTTTCTGGTTAGATACGCTGACGATGTGGCTGTACTTGTCACGGCTCAGTCCACTGACCTGACCTGACACAGCTCAAAGTAAACAGAGTTATGCAGAATGTCAGCAGTTGGGTGGTGGCACACAGACTGAGGTTGTAAACCAAGAAGAGGCCATTGAAACAAACCATGTTGTAACGGGACATTTTGGCCTATTTTGGGGGTAATAAAGAAATTTGTATTTTGAATAAAGCAAATAACCTTTTTTTTCGATAATTGGGACAAAACGTAAACAGAAAGGTAAAATTCATTGGTAGCGAAAGTGGTACGACTGATTGAAAATATTGTTTGTGAATTTATATAACGCAGAAAGCAACAAGCTGAAACTGTGCCAAGGGCAGCTTCAAGGACTTATAAACTGTAAACAAGTGATGTAACGGCATCACCCGATGTTACGTCAGTGCCTTACATAACGCTGGAATGTAGGAGTGTCAGCGCTAGCAGTTTCGTCACACTCACAAAACAAAGACAGTCGGCCAATAACAACTAACATCTATGGACGCATGTAATCGTCGCGTCCACCGGCTAGCCGGTTAGGCGAAGTTTGCGTCGCCCGCACTTAGAATGTGAATACAACAAGTATAAAGTTTTATAAAATGTAAAATAATAATTTTAAATTTTCTCAGAGTTAATTAACAATTTAAAACATGTAAATTCAGTGCAGACCACGGAATAATCTACGTAGTGCGCGTAGAACAATTTGATGACTCAAATGAACAGATAAGTAACAAATCGGGTAGAACAACATTTTAACAAGGGTTAAACCAAATTGCAGTACTATTAAATTTTTGTTGAACAGAGATCTCACTTAAGGGAATGGGTCATGTATGAATGCGTGCGTGAATAAAAAATGAAGAAAAAATAAGAGGCGCTGGTTTGTGTCAATAAAATTTGATAGTATTAAAAATCTGATTATTTTCTTGGAAATAGATGAGCTCAGATATAAAGGAAACTAACAAGTTTTGTCTGTACGATTTTCTTTTGAACATGTAAAAAATCTAAGAATTATTTGGGTTGCAAGGGGTTGAGTAAAAGAAATATAAAAAATAATAAAGGATCAATAAAATTTAATTATTAATGAACAAATAAATGATTGTTATTATTTCAGCAACCACATTCTGCTCTCCCGGTTCGCTGATTCGAACCCTGGTAAGTAACAATTTTATTTCATATGCAGTTGGGAGTACGTAAAATGGCATCTGAATTTCAAAGGTAAACATACCTATTTGTGAGTAGGTAAGGTGAACTAAATAGTTTAAGGAAGATAATATTACAAATGGCGCCCGAACAGGGACATTTATATAAATAAATTTTATATAAATACGGCCTACTGGAAGAGCAGAATGGTTGTTTGAAATACCAGAAAAAATTTTTTTGAGGTACGTAAAATAGACGTAGATATGGGGTTATGTTTTGATAGTGTTATGTATATAGTGAATTATTTGTTTATGAGTATTGTGAGCTAATATGGGTAACTAGTGTGTATGAGGAGAGTTGTATTATATAAAGGGGTATTATATAATTCATTTTGAACATGGCCGAGACACGTGAAAATAAAGTAAGTGGATTAGGGGAGGCATGGAATAGTAAGGAATTCATGCACGAGTTTGAAAGGGTTTTGAACAGAATGACTGAGGATGATTGGGGTAAATTCAATAATGAGCTTGAACAAATGAAAGAACAAAAAACGGGACTATACGCTTACGCTATCTTGAACGAAAATAGTGATAACACTAGTAAACTAAGTAACGAGGTAATTGAAGGGGTTAGTGGAAGTAAAATAGTGGAAGTGGTAGAGTTAGAGAATGAAATACTAAATAGTGATGTTGATTACAATTCTGAGGTAAGTGGTGATGTTAATATAATTAATTCCAATGATGAAATAATGTTAAATAATGATAATGATGACATAGTTGAGAATAAAATATTGCATAGTGAGGAGACAGAGATAGTGAATGAGAGAGAGAGAGTAATAGATTGTAAAGGCGTAGTAATTAGTAGCGATGAATTAAATAATGAGTGGAAAGAGAGTTATATTGTGGGTATGAAACAGAGGGTAACTTTTTTACGAGGTGTTATGGGGGGTGAAGAAAGATCTTCACGTATATATTGGATAGACAAGTGTTCTACGAATAATTGTTGTTTGAAGTTTTTTATTATTCCTGGAGAAGTCGGGAAATGGTTAAATGAGTTAGTACCCTCTGCATGGAATGAGAGAGAAAGTGTGATGTGGCATTATGGTGAGAGAGATTTAGATGGAGATTTGTGTATAGAGAGAGAAATAGAATTATATAAGTTAAAGAGAAATTATAATCAATTGAGAGAAAGGTTAGAAGGGGTGAATATAAACAATATAAAATACTTACCTGTTGAAAGAGAGATAGAGGATTATTTTGATAGTATCTTTATAAACGATAATGACTTACATGATGTAATAGTAGAGGAATATAAAAATGATAAAATAGCTTACCTGACGTTAACCAATAATACTGATGGAGACTGGACAAAAACAAGTTATGTTGACAAGGCTTATGAAACATTAATAGGGAATAACCCTATAAATTATAATGGCATAATGAATGAAATAAAGTTAATAGATTATTATAATTATAATAATAACAAATTGAGTGTGTATAACAATGATGCATGTTATAAATATATTCGTTATATATATGATGATGGAGGTTGAACTAAAAAATCAGTGAATGGACAATTTTAAATATTGTAATTTATGGTAATGACCTGGCAGACTTGGACAATGAAGTGTGAATAAATGGAACAGTTAATGACAAACGTTTGTAAATATATTTGTAGTGAATTCAATTGTGTGTATTGTAAAATGTTAGGTAAACAATGTGTATATGTAGTAGAAAATGTTGTGATAATAATAATAATATTATTAATATTTTGCAGTCTGAATAAATAATAAAAATAATTATGAAGACAATAATTAATGATTTGTAAATTTTTGATAATAATTGAAATATGTTGTATTTTAATAATTAATTGAAGTAAATGATTTGAGATGTTTAAAATATTGTGATTGATTTAAAATGTTATATAATTGAATTTTTATGAGGTAATTAAATTTTTTTATGAGATATCAATTTAATAATAATTAATAAACAAATAAATGTTAAATTGTTTAGTTTGTGGAATTCCTAGGCGTGTAAATAAATAATTTTAGTGAGGCAGTGTGTTCAAACAAAATTTACTCTTACGTAATAAAATCTATTGTGCAATAATAAAATGTAACAAGGTCACGAGTAAATAGAATTTGAAAATGAAATTAAAAGTGTAAGTTATGTAATTTTGGTAAATCTAAAAAGTGAATTGTTTAATTTTTTTGTAATGACAACATCGTTAAGTTTAAATAGATTAATTTAAGTGACTAAGTAAATATTTTGTTGTACTTATTATTTTATGTTAATGAAGGTCAAGGTAGGGAAAGTTAAGAAAGAAATTGTGTTTATTATGTCTTATTGTGTTAATTGCATGTAGTATGTTAGGAATAAGGATTATAGAAATATAATAATATTTTATAGAATAAGCTTTCAATGTGTTTAAAGATTTTAAAGGAATAATGAAATAAATTTGAGATAGTTAAAGTTTTCAATGGGTTGCAAAAGATAGAAGTTGGGTGATAGTAATTGTTTGAGTAAAATGTTTGAGTCAGTCCAAGTTGAATATATTGGGGTATTAAAGAGAATAAGAGATGAAGTACAAGTAATGTAGAATTTGAGTATAAGTGGAGACACAGTAGTTATAGAGAATTTATGTAAAAATGAGAATGATATATTGATGTTTATAAATGATGATGTTATTTTGTAGTTGAAGTGAGGTAATTAGAATGAGATTTGGGGATGGTAATTTTGTAAGAGGGGATAGTGTAATGGTGGAGTCCGCAACAAAAGGGTTGGGACAGGAAGGGACCATTTGGCGCCGGAAAGGGTTACCTTAGGTAGAATCCATATGACTATATATGAGTAAGGGAATGAGCTTTTTGGGGGGGGGGAACACTTATCCTAAGTACAAAGGGTTAGAGAATATTTTTTTTATATGTATCGAGAGAAAGTGATGCGAAATGAGTTAAAGTAGTAAGTAGTTAGAGGTAGAGAAGGGTTAGTAGATTTTTTGATAGAGGGGTGTCATATTAGATAAGTAGATTTTGTAAGGGAGCATTAGAGTCATAAAAGGGGAAGATTGTAGGTAAATGCCAAGTTGATAATGTTAATTATAATGAATAACTGAGAATCACCCAAGTTAATGAAATGGAATAATAAATGTAATGTGTAAAACGAAGATTGAAAAAAAAAAAAAATTTGTTGGGAAGAGAATTAATAAAAGTCAAGTGAGATTAAAAGGTAATTTTATAATTTTATATTCAAAGTTAATGATGTAAAGTGTGTAGATTTTTAAATGCAAATTGTATATTTTAAGATAATAATAACAATGTGAATTATGAATGTACTATGTTTTCTTATGTTATATTGTGTTTGTTAGTATTTAAGAGACTTTTATGAATTTAAATATTTTAGATGCAAATTGGGGATAAGAGAAATGTGTAATATGGTAATGGGAAATGTTTATTTAAATTCTGATGGGAATCAGAGCAATAATTTTGAATTTTGGGATAAAAGTTAACAAGAGAAAGTAGACAGAATGAGATTATAGAATTTTAAAAATGGGTATCATGTTGTGTTGTTAGGTATTTTGATATATGTTAAAGTAAGTGAAAAACAAAACCAGTGCTTCTTAACACAAACCAGCACCGCTAGGGGGAAACAGATCAGTTGGTGATATGGTGTTATATAAGGCCACTAGTTGATATTTGATTTGTTGTTTCAGAGTTTGGTGATGCTGTGGCGGCGGACCTGAGCTGGCCAGCGCGTCAGAGCAGAGGCGTTAAGTATCTGTCTGACTTTATGGTGTTGGGATCTTGAGAGAGAAGTCCAGTATTGTCATTCAGGTGCGGTCACAGTCACCAGACCAAGGGTGAGTTAATTATATATTTTTTTTGATAAACCATCAAGGGGGTTGTGGCGACATATCCTGGCTGATCCCTTTAGCAAGTATGAGTGTGTCAATGAGAGTTTTTATGCTTCGGCATAAAACCTCTCATTGAGGGGATATTGTAACGGGACATTTTGGCATATTTTTGGGGTAATAAAGAAATTTGTATTTTGAATAAAGCAAATAACCTTTTTTTTCGATAATTGGGACAAAACGTAAACAGAAAGGTAAAATTCATTGGCAGCGTAAGTGGTACGACTGATTGAAAATATTGTTTGTGAATTTATATAACGCAGAAAGCAACAAGCTGAAACTGTGCCAAGTGCAGCTTCAAGGACTTACAAACTGTAAACAAGTGATGTAACGGCATCACCTGATGTTACGTCAGTGCCTTACATAACGCTGGAATGTAGGAGTGTCAGCGCTAGCAGTTTTGTCACACTCACAAAACAGAGACAGTCGGCAAATAACAACTAACATCTACGGACGCGTGTAATCGTCGCGTCCACCGGCTAGCCGGTTAGGCGAAGTTTGCGTCGCCCGCACTTAGAATGTGAATACAACAAGTATAAAGTTTTATAAAATGTAAAATAATAATTTTAAATTTTCTCAGAGTGAATTAACAATTTAAAACATGTAAATTCAGTGCAGACCACAGAATAATCTATGTAGTGCGCGTAGAACAATGTGACGACTCAAATGAACAGATAAGTAACAAATGGGGTAGAACAACATTTTAACAAGGGTTAAACCAAATTGCAATACTATTAAATTTTTGTTGAACTGAGATCTCACTTAAGGGAATGGGTCATGTATGAATGCGTGCGTGAATAAAAAATGAAGAAAAAATTAGAGGCGCTGGTTTGTGTCAATAAAATTTGATAGTATTAAAAATCTGATTATTTTCTTGGAAATAGATGAGCTCAGATATAAAGGAATCTAACAAGTTTTGTGTGTACGATTTTCTTTTGAACATGTAAAAAATCTAAGAATTATTTGGGTTGCAAGGGGTTGAGTAAAAGAAATATGAAAAATAATAAAGGATCAATAAAATTTAATTATTAATGAACAAATAAATGATTGTTATTATTTCAGCAACCACATTCTGCTCTCCCGGTTCGCTGATTCGAACCCTGGTAAGTAACAATTTTATTTCATATGCAGTTGGCAGTACGTAAAATGGCATCTGAATTTCAAAGGTAAACATACCTGTTTGTGAGTAGGTAAGGTGAACTAAATAGTTAAAGGAAGATAATATTACAATGTGGTCAAATGTCTCAGGGTTTTAATTGATGCAAAGATGTGTTTCCTCCACCAGATAAGCAAAAACCAGATAAGGCTGCTAAAGCTGTCACAGCGCCTAGCAGACTGATGACTAATGTGGGTGGACCCAGATCCTATAAGCGTTGCCTACTTATGAACGGTGGTCTAATCAGTCCTCTTGTGTGGCACAGAAGTGTGGGCAGATCAGATGTCCTGAACAAGAAGGTATACTGGAAGAGGCTGGCACATGTGCTGAGGAGGGGAACTCTGAGGGTAGTCTCTGCTTACTGCACCATCTCTGACCAGCTGTTTTGGTGATTGCTGGCGTTAACCCAATCAATCTTCTTGCCAAGGAGTGGAAAGCTGTGCACCTTTGGAAAGATGAGGTCAGCAAGGAGATGGCAAACACCAAGAGAGGCTTTGCACCCTTGAAAGGATTGTTGCGTATGAAGTCATAAACTTTTTGCTGGTATACCTCTCTTGATATAATAACTAATGTGTTACCTTTGTCCGCTTTAGTAACTATAGCATTATGTTCCTCAACTTTATTTCTAATTTGGTTAATAACTCTTAAATCATTTAAATAGATCGAATTTAAATTAAAAGGTCGTGAATAATTCTTGTTGTGTGTATTAAGGGCCTTATTTAGTTTACTGTTAATCAAAACTCTTAATTCATTTTGTGAATTTACGTTGGGCACTGTTTTTATCGTTGCTTCAGCATGTATTATTTCACGTGTTAAATGGTTTTTATTAAAATCAGACACATTATATTTCAAACCTTTATTATATACCTTTGCAATACGTTTAACCTTCTTGGCAGCACGTCAAAAGTTTAAACAAGTTGCAAGTTTAAAGCAAGTTTAAAAAAGTTGCCAAGAAGGTTAAACGTATTGCAGAAGTAACATGGATAAAAGAAGAAATAAGACAGTTATACAATAAAAAGACCAGATTAAACGAATTACTTTACAAATCAAATTTAAAATTATTAAACACAATTACATCCTGTACTTATACTTAACTTAACGCAGTATATGAACGACCGTATCATGAAGGTCATATTGCCGATTGCCCAGAAACACGATAAGAAAATAAATAACTTGATTTTAAGTCAACACAATAATGCGATTACTAAATGTAAACATACGTTTTTATAGCCGTGTATCTAATTTAACAGACATTGAATTCGTCTCGAGGGAATTGAATTTACTTAATAAAGGTTTGAAATATAATGTGCCTGATTTTAATAAAAACCATTTAACACGTGAAATAATACATGCTGAAGCAGCGATAAAAACAGTGCCCAACGTAAATTCACAAAATGAACTAAGAGTTTTGATTAACAGTAAACTAAATAAGGCCCTTAGTATACACAACAAGAATTATTCACGACCTTTTAATTTAAATTCGATCTATTTAAATGATTTAAGAGTTATTAACCAAATTAGAAATAAAGTTGAGGAACATAATGCTATAGTTACTAAAGCAGACAAAGGTAACACATTAGTTATTATATCAAGAGAGGTATACCAGCAAAATGTTTATGACTTCATACACAACAACAATATAAAATACATTGATGTAGATCCCACTTCCAAATTTGTGAAAAGTCTTAATAATGCAATCAATAAATGCACAAATCTCTTTAATGATACCACACGTCAGTACCTGAAACCAATGACTGCACAAGCCCCTCATTTTATCGGTCTACTTAAAATACATAAAGAAGACACACTAATAAGACCTCTTATAAATTACACTACAGTACCAGGATACAAAACAGCCAAGAAATTAGCTGTTAAAATAAAAAACAATATAACATTAGAAAATAATCACAGTATTAAAAATAGTTCAGGGTTAGTGGACCTAACAAGAGATATTAATATCGAAACTCAATATAAATTAGTGTCTTTTGATAAGACTAACCTATACACAAATGTACCGGTTCAAGCCACGGTTGAGATTCTGAAAAACAACTTAGAAAAATTTGGCAGTTTAGGTCCTCAATAAATAAACGAACTATTATATATTCTTGGTGTTATTTTAAAACAGAACTATTTTTCATTTGATAATCGATTTTTTATTCAAGAAGAGGGTCTCGCTATGGGTTCACCTTTATCTGGACTGTTGTCTGACATATACCTTAATCATTATGAAAATACACATTTGCTTTCGGTAACCAATAAATTCAATAACCAGATTATTTTTTACAAACACATGTAGATGATACCTTTGTTATTTTCAATGGGACAATGAGACAAATAGACAATCTAAAGTCTTTTATGAATAGTATCAATCCAAAACTACAATTCACAGCAGCAGTAGAAACAAACAATGAAATAAATTTCTTAGATTTAACTCTATTAAAACATAACAATAGATTTCGTTACAAGATAGACAGAAAACCTACAGCAACTGATTCTGTTATACACGCCAAATCTTATCACCCGTATACTCAAACAAAAAATGGCCGCTTTCAATAGCCTCTTACACCGGTTGACAAGTATACCTCTCGAGAACGATGATTATATAGATGAATTAAATACAATTAAGTATATAGCGGAAGTGAATGGGTACCGAAGCTCAATGGTTGAACGGTTATTATGTAAATATAAAAAGAAGAACGTCATAAGTACATGCAACAAAAATACTAAATTTAAGTTTATTTCAACTGAGTACACCAATAATATACCTATGATTTTAAAAAAGAATTTCGGAAACATAACATCCAAGTATCGTTCTGCACCACAAATAATGTTCAAAAATTATTACGGCCTAAAGCACAACAGTTTAAAGAAAAAAGAACGGGTGTTTACAAAATGGTTTGTAATGACTGTGATATGGTTTATATCGGTCAGACCGGCAGAGCATTTAAACAGAGGTTTAAAGAACATCTACCTAAAAGTAACATAAATGCCTGTAAATCAAAATATGCCGAACATTTAATGGTGCATAACCATAATTATACCAACTTTGACACCAACTGCAAGCCATTGCATTTCTGCAATAAGGGATGGTACATGAACACAGCCGAAGAATTTGAAACATACCGGGCGTTTAAGTGCAGTCCTAATAACATGTTAAATGACCAGCTGAATTTTAAATATCATCAGCTATAGGATATGGTTATTGACAAATTCATAATAAGCAGGATGGACAGCAATCGGTTGTAGGGCGTTGTGATAAGACCGTGGAGGAGTTGCAGGCAGTGCGTCGCGAGCCAGCAAAGGGTGCACACCCAGACATCGGTTCACGTGTGTAGTGTGGTTTACTTTGATGTGTAATAATGTAATTTTAATGTGACAACGACGTCCACACGGGACTGAAATCTGAAGATGGGGCCTTGTGCTTCAAAATGTGTAATTTAAATAAAAAACAGTAAGAAGTCACATGACGGATAAAAAGGTAAATAAATTTTAATCTCAATAAGTCAGATTTTAATGTGCTTAGAAATACTTACTAAACACAAAATGAAATTAGATAAGATAAGCTTATTTGATTCTTGTCGAATGTTGAAATATTAATTATACGTGAAGATATAAAGTTTTAAAAAAGCCTTTGAAAATGAACCAAAAAAATAAATGCTGATAAAGTGACCTGTAAAATAAAATAATAGTAAACAGTTTCAGCATTTATTTAATCAGTATAAAATAAAAAAATATGGTTTAAGAACAATATTTTGTTTACTATATTTATTAAATGATCATCTGAATAAAGTAAAGTATTGTGCAAAATGCGGAAAATTTCATACATGGGGCCCTGCTCTTAAATAGCCCTCATAGCCTTAATCCGGCCATGGGTGAGAGGGTGCTGGACTGGGATGCTGATCAAACACATAAGACCGTGGATTGCGAAAACATTGGGAAGTTGATTCCTGATGCAAACTTCTGAACAGTCATGGATACTTCCGACCCTACCTCCATAAAATGGGTTAAGGCTTATCTGCAGACTGCCTGTACTGGTCAGGTACAGAGGATAATGCAAAGCACACCTTCTTTAACCGTGATACGTGGGCCTCAAGAAGAGCATCTGTGGTTGTGGATATAGGAAGAATAGCTTCAGATAACATCGCCTGAGCCATGCTAAGAGGGGAGGACGTCTGGAATCATGTGGCATATTATGCACAGGGGATCCTCTGGGTAAAGAAAAGAGACTTAAAGCGTCTATAGAATAGACCAATGTAAATATGAACTAATTGGCCACGTCAAAATGGTCCCAGGTTAGTGATCATTCGATGGAGGAGGGGTTTTAGTGGGTAGTCCACTTGAGTCCAAAAAAAGGTAGTCTTAGGGTCTTAGGAGCAACAACAGCTGAAGCAGTAGTAGTAGAACCTGACAGCCAATCTTGAACAGAGGAATGCATGAAGCCAATGAAAGATTTACCTGAAAGTAGTAACACTGACTAGAGAGGAGAGTATGCTGTAACTTTGTTGTCTTACATACTATCCCTTTTTCTCACATAATATCAACAGTAGCAGCATGTTTCTAATGTTCCCACCAGCCTTATTGCAGACATTGTTCACACTCGAAAAACTCTACATGACTGTTGTGTGCATGTGTGAAATGAATTTTGTTAGCCTCACGATGAGGTCCACTGCACATCTTCAAGCCACTGTTTAAAATATGAAATCTATTGTTTAGTAGTAGTAGTAGTAGTAGTAGTAGTAGTAGTAGTAGCAGCAGCAGCAGCAGCAGCAGCAGCAGTAGTAGTAGTAGTAGTAGTAGTAGTAGTAGTAGTAGTAGTAGTAGCAGCAGCAGCAGTAGTAAATTATTTGACTGTAAATCACTTTTATCTAACTTCAAGTGTGGTTTTTTAATATAATGACAAAACAGCTATATTTTTATAACATCTTATTTCATATAACCAAATTGAAAAACATGAAATATCAGTTTTTGTAAGAAAAGGCTCTGAGCCAAGAATTCAATTTTACTACTTTCTGACATACATGTAAGCCTACCATTAATGTATTCATACAAAAACTAGTCATACAAGAACAATAGTCCAAATAAAAAAAAATAAAAACTAGGCTAAAAGCAAGTTATATCCTACATCAAGGGGCCTGATAGCAAAGGGTTTTCCTCCTCCTCTAGACAACTGTGTATGCAAGTGTCTAATACACTACATACAACACAACAAAGAACTATACAATAATAACATTCCTTTAACAAGGTTTCTTACCATCCTCCAGCACGTGTAAGCGTGAATCCAAATCGAGAGTCACGATCTACAGAAACTCGAATTCCAACGATTCCCAGACCTTGTGGTGACAATACCTGACCTCTCATTACAGACACTCTCCTGAAATATCCATACAGTAAATGAAAAATTTTTCTTTCATGGTCATATTTAGTAATAGTCAATATTAAATTTTTGTGGCCTATCAAAAATTAGAGTACTCTAAATTATTTCTTACTTGTAACATGCAGTATTGCAAACATATAATCATATTAGTAATAAAAACATTACTTGTTTATAGTTTCACATGAAATTATAATTTCATACATCATTTAAATCATAGCTTTAACACTTTCATATGAAAAAGTAACATTATATACGGTATTTATAACAGAATTTGTAATACTGCCTCTTGACCAATAAAATTAATCATGTTTGAAGTACCTATACTATAATGAATTGCTTTTTTAAACCATGAAACAAAATTACAAATGTAACCTGCGTTTTTTGTTTCTCAAGCATTTTGTTTGAATTTTTATTTTATAATCTGAGGATAATTTTCAAATTGTAGAACAAATTTCTTCATTTGTTTGTAGTAATCTCCATAATTAAACAACTACTAGATTCAAATATTGTGATAATAACAATGGGTGTATAAAGGTATTAGTAAATGTTATAATAATTTTTCATAAGTGTGTAAAATTCAAGAGTAAATGAACACATCAAAATGCAATAATTTGTTTAAGAAAGTTTTCTAAAATCACATTAGCAGGCTTATGCAGTATGTGTATGTACAGATATAAACACAACAAACAATGAAAATATTAGAGTTAATGGTTAAAAGTTATTAGCTTCATACTAAATTATACATACCTTCAGTCATCAAAAGATGTAAAATTATAAATTGATTTGTTAGTAACAAATATCACTACAAACAGCTGAATCATATCTATTTTTTGACCTCTGCAAATACAGTTTCAGTACTTCACAATGGCAAATACTACTTGAAAAAACCAAGCAATTTACAGAAATGATTTACATGTTTATACATTTTTTGTATAAAGAACATACTTGTAAAGAAAACAGTTGTTTAATAGCAAAGTTTCTTTTATTTCCTCATAATATTAATATGTACATTATACTGTTAGTGTTCAAAATGGAACAAGAAGAAATTTATGAATGTTTACAGAATTGTTTAAAAATAATATTTAAAATAAATACAAATAATTTTAAATTATTTTGTTTATACAGCACTTTCTTCTGAATCTGAACATTCTTAAAAACAAATATATTACTACACTGACCAACAAAGGGCACCTATAGTGAAGTTTTGAGAATATATACAGGTACACCATGTATAAAATTTAGATGCCTCTCTCCTTCTCTCTTTCATGTACCTGCATAAACATGTGCAAATGCATGTGCATCCACGCACACACGTGAGCGCACGCACACGCACATGCACACACACACACACACACACACACAAACATACATACAAGCATGTGTGCAGAATAGTTTTTGGCATCAGAGTGGCAAAGGCTGTATGGTAATGCTTGACAATGCTGTTTCATAGGAGTTCTGTGTCTCTTTAGGAGAGGAATCATAGTCTTGAAAATTGGAAAACAGACTGGAACTACTTATTTGAAGTAGGTGGACTCATTGCTTATACCATATATAGATATTTGGATAAGCAGATCTCATACATCTAACACGCTTTTGTCAGGTTATGGATGCTTCTGCACTTAATTGGTAAAATTTAGACACAAATTTTACTCTGTTAGGATGTGACTGAGGATGTGCAACACACGTTCTTCAATTTCCTCTGCTTCAATGAGGCACAAGGAAGAGTTCGGTCAAAATCTCACAGTAACTATGACTCTATAGAGCATTGTGGGATGTATGCCGATATCAAAGAAAGTATGGAACAAAGTGTGTGTGATTAAAGAAATTCAAAGGAGTATTTAGAAGAGCCAGTGGTAAATCCAGAGATACTTTTGTGTGATACTTATCTTTGTGAAGTAAGATCAAATATTGGTTCTGTGGAGTTAGCATAAACAAGAAAGCATTTAGTGGGTTGACTGATGTCTAGGAAGTATGCACAAAACATTTTTTGCCTCCTTTAATTAAAAAAAAAAAAACAGAATAAATACTGGACTTAAAAACTTGATTAAGGAGACCATTTTAAAAATATAATAAAATCTATCAAAAAATAATGAATATAACTGGTCATGAAAATATTTTATATTTATAATTTTGATGGTGTTCAGATAGTTGTTTATTTCAAGCAGCTAATGCTAAGTATCGCCTGCATACAGGATGATGGTAGACGGGCAGCAGTGTAGTAGAACAACAGCAGATGTGTACACATGTTGTACAGCAATCACTAACAAGAACAGTTGTTACTTGTTTTCTCATTTACATGAAACATCAAAATAATTTTAAGATATGTTGTTTTTCAAATCATTATCTAATGCTCTGAAAGAGGGAGTTTACCTAGATTCCAAAGCAATTAAGTAGACTGCCAGTAATTTTACACACCAGGACGAACATCGCAATGTACTGAGTTTTATAATGTAGCCTACCTGAGTAGAATCCCTATATTTACCTACATTTATATATACTTATTTATAATAAAGACTAACAGAACAATCATACCAAGTGACTTAAAATGTTATAATTCAGAAAGCAACAAAAGAGTGTTTGTTTTTTATTTTAACAAAGTAGTCATTTTCAAAACAGCTTTTCCTTAAAATTCTAAACATATTTAAAATTTATTTAAAACTTAATTTTTGAATTAGAGAAGTTAGTTCAAATAGATATTTAAATAATATTTAAAATTTAATATTAATATAGTTTATATCATTTTTAAATAATTAAAATTAAGTTGGCATGTAATAATAATAATACTGATTAAATTTGTCAACAAATTCATCAAAAAGCTCCGATGATGTTACATACTTAATGTTCTACTGAAATGTACATTCGTAAACTAAAGCAAATGCCTGAATTTTGAAAATATTATTCAAATTAAATTAAATAATATTTTAAAAATGTAACATACATGTGTGTGTGTGTGTGTGTGTGTGTGTGTGTGTGTGTGTGTGTGTGTGTGTGTGTGTGTGTGTGTGTGTGTGTGTGTGTGTGTGTGTGTGTGTGTGTGTGTGTGTGTGTGTGTGTGTGTGTGTGTGTGTGTGTGTGTGTGTGTGTGTGTGTGTGTGTGTGTGTGTGTGTGTGTGTGTGTGTGTGCATTACACACACGCATGTATATATCTACATACTATTTTAAAACACAGTATGACGGACAAAGATTATACATTATGTACATTACACTATGGACATTGTAGGTATACACACTTTACAATATATTCTTACAATAAAATATATGTACTTATATATTGTAATGTACATACTGTACATTCTTTACTTATCAAACTGTGTTTTACACAGTACATAAGACTACATGCCAATAGTACATGATACGTCATTCAAATTTCATATTTAAATTTTTTTATATAATTATACATGTTACAAATATACTATATAAGTTAGTGAATTTTATGTGATCTTATGAAAGAAATAGATATGATTCACTGTCAAGTGTTCTCGTATGATAACTTTACATTCTGGTACCTTTGGTTCATTTCAGTGAATGCTATATGCTCTGTGTACATGCACAGAGCCAAAAAGGTCAAAGAAACAGGCAAAAATATTTTATTTAAATTATTGTTTACTGTAATATATATAAAAGGTTATATTTGCCTATTATATGAAGTGTGTACAAAATCATTGAATTTTAAGAACAGCGTTCCAACAGAGGCTTAGAGTACGCTGCAGCTATTGAGTCCAATGAACTGTTGGCAATAAACTACCATTTACCCTTTTCCAATGAAAGAATTTGTATATTTATTTGAGGTAAGTATAAGTACATGGTGTCTATAAAATTAGTAAAATGACAACAAAAGATCTTGAAAAGCAACACTCGTATGTACAAAAGTTTGCTGCAAACTTTGTAAAAACTTTATAGGGACATTCCAATTGCTCGACCAAACTTATGGTGAGGTCTTTAAAGCTTAACACATGTGAGTGTTTTATGTATTTTTAAGAGAACATAGTGTGCCAGTTAAAGATGTTCCTAGCCCATGTTGACAAACATATTGTGGAGTTCATGTTATGATTTGTGTAAATTTCTATTTAGTTATTCAAAACATAGCTGAGGAAGTGGCAAGCATATCAAAGTTTGGCTAAAAAACATCAGATTCAATGCATAATGCAAAATTTGTGCTCCATTTATTAACTTACTGTCTGAATGTGAACTATATTGAAGTGATTTAGGGTCAGCTTGCCAATGCAAATGGCTAAGAAAGCTTTGGAATGGAATTGAAATCTCTGTATGTTTTACCAAGTCTGCAACAAAATTTTGTATACAAGCCGTGTTCTTCTAGATCATTATCGCCACTCTGTACATAAGCTACTCATTCCAGTAGACATTAGCTCAAAGGCAGTAGTTACATGCAACTGCAATTCCCACTGTCCATAGCAGAACAGACAAATGGTAGTTTGTTGTCAGAACTATTACTAAGCATTACTTGGATTCTATTAATGTGAAATTTTTTTTAACACAGCTCATATAAACTTCCATATACATATGGTAATTACAAAACAATTATGCCACAGTTGGCAACTCTGGAGCAAAGTTATCATAGGAGCAGAATATTTACACATATTTTACTATGCAGTTAATACCACAGCAGTAGTACAGCATGCAACAAGCACATCTATATAAAAAATAATAATATTAACTGAATAAAGTTGAGTGGCCTATGTAAAAAAGAAACTCTTCATTCTAAAAACAAACGGTATGCAATAATCCACTGGAAATTCACATTTAAAAAATTAAAAATAAAACTAACTTTGAACAGAATCAGAAATATAAAAAAAGGCATGAAAAAAATGATTTGATTATATGCTTAAAAGAACTGGCATTTATTTTTATTTTTAACTGTTTATTATAAATTTAATTTTAGCTCTTATATAAAATGTGTAAATGAAATCATATGAGCACACGTGCACATGCACACATACTCAGAAATACAAAGGTTTCTTTTTAATTACACATAAAAGACCTGCAAATCAAATGTTCAGAAATCTTTAACTTATCTATTTTCTAATCATCCTAAGTGCAAAATAAATGAGTTATCATAAGATGTTATACTAATACATTTAAAAATTTTTAAACACTTAATATTTATATAATGCTTTTGCAAATAAGTACAAATTGACAATTGTTACTTATTGACAGAAGTATTTTATATAAAACATTTTGTTTTTAACATTAAAAAAAAGTTTT
Organism: Magicicada septendecula; assembly: GCA_034769895.1. Classification (NCBI taxonomy): domain Eukaryota; kingdom Metazoa; phylum Arthropoda; class Insecta; order Hemiptera; family Cicadidae; genus Magicicada; species Magicicada septendecula. Next base: position 322,731,336 of record CM068370.1, on the reverse strand, counting down.
AGTATAACACAGGATGCAATAAGAAATATATTTCGCACAGAGGATACATAGAATATCCAAGACGCATCATTGTGAATACTGATTTGTAGGTTCTTTATGTAATTATCAGAGTAAGGTAATTAAATAAATACATCAGTTAATTAGTTGTTAAATATGTTGTGCACATAAACCTGATAAACTCTCAATCAGTTTTTTCATGCAATTGGTGTATTGAAATAAAAAAAAAAATAATAATAAAACACTGCTAGCAGAACCTGAATTCAACAGCTAATTAACCTTCCTCAACAATACTTGGAAGAAAATTGAATAATAATATTTGATACTGAAAATAAGTTTGCTTTATACAATCTTAAATATCTTTTAACTAATTATACTTTAGATACCCTATGAATATGAATATTTAAAAGTATTCTCAAGATGTCAAAATCATAAATTACCAAGTAAAAAACATAAACATTAAGTGAACGTGCCTAACATTTGGTTGCAAAATTTTTATTGTTTCATTTTGTAATATTAACTTACGATTATTTGTTAAACATCAAAACCAGGCTTTTTACTAAATACTTTCAATTTTGATTTTTCTTTTTTTATGAAAGAGCATTGAAGTTTTTAAACATACACATCCAATTAACATTCTGTTTGAAAATTCTGTTTTAATGAAATGACAGAGATTTATATTTTGGTAATTATGCTAACATGAAATGGTGAAATGATACCAAATTGAAACCACAAGAGTGCTCTTAAAAAGTAAAACAGGACAATACCAAGGATATTCACTAATAATTCAAGTTGAGTGATGAGTGATGTGTTAGAAAAACACACTGGTAATTAACACACACACACACACACACACACACACACACACATTTGTGAATGAATATATTTCATTAGTGAGAGTAAAGTATTAATATCTTCAGTGCATTTTACAAACAATATTACCGCCTTCAGCATTTATAAATTAAAACATTATTGCAATTATTATTGTCACTAAAACGTACCAGTGTTTGGCGAAGACCTCTCACATGCTTAACCCTGATAGTCTAATTCTTATGATCACTGACTATGATCATGGGGATTTAAAATACACTGGTACTAAAATTTTATAAATCTTTAGATACAATCGATGCTGATTGGCTGTAAGATAATAGAACATCTTTTGTGATGGGAACTAAGTCATTTATAATTACTGACAACTCTGACAGCTAGTCACTTATTGTTAAGGGAATACTAGAAGATGACAAACCAGCCACATGCTCTATTAAAAACATGTTGTAATGGCTTGTTAGATAAAACATCTTTTTGCTTGCCAGTAATAAATTTTACTTCTGAATTAGACTACTTGAGTCTTTTGCACATGTCTGCAACCAAAGAATGCATGAAGATTAGTACGAAAGACACTAGAATGTACCTAGTATATTGCAGTATATGAGTGTATGACCAATGTTTTTATTTGAGTAATAATTTACTGTGCATACAAACATTACCTTTCCACCTTGTCATATCAGTATAACTGACAAGAAAGCTCATTGATATATATGTACATATACTAACTAGCAGAGCTGCTGCAGAAAACTTTATAAAAGTTAAATGCAAAAAACGGCACTGACCAACAGCTTACTAGGATTTTAAACCTGACTGTTATACTTCTCATGAACAACAGTTTGTACCTTCTGTAAACAAGAACTTTTAATGTTAACTGAAATAAGCTTACTTGATAATATATTGTATGTAAGCCCCTAAGAACGTTTTCTGAACAAAGTAATATCATTAGTTTTAGGACAAGATTTTCTTTTTAAAATCCTCTATAAGGATATTAAAAATATTAGATCTGAAGAAATACAAGGGCTATTTGAAAATTAACCTCCAATTGGCTGATACACATAAACTATTTATTTGTCATAGGAACATGGCATGTGAACAACAGCAACCAGATACTTTTACAATATTACATGTGAATCTGTCATTGCTGTCCCACCTGCTGTAAAATACGTAATAGTATTTGTTGAACTTTCTATTGTCTCCTGGCTAAATCTGGGACTGTGTTGTGAACTATTGAGCAGAGTTGGACAATGAGACTCTCAATTGATGTAAAGGCAGGAGCAAAACTATCTGATGATAGTGGTAGTGTGGAGTACCAAGTCGTTGATGTGACTTTATCAGGTAGATGACCCTGTTCATGGAGCTCGTTGTCATGGTGTTATGGTTCTCAGTGTTGCATAGGTGGGATTGCATACCCAAAAGGCTTGCAATTCAAGGATGTTCTCAGAGTAGACTAGAGGCCAATGGTGAGCTCGCTGGATCAGCAGCCAAATTGAGTTCCAGCAAGGGTGTCACTGTCTCGTCAAGGTAAAGTCTGGCTGAGTACCGAATGCTTTGAAACCAATGAGGACACCATTAATGGTGTCAGCTATTGGCTGGGTACTATGGCAGGAATGTTTTACAGTGAGAGACTACAAAAATGATGCCCCGACATAATAATGCCTGGCTGTGGTTAGCAATTACATGGTAAAGTAATATAGATATATATGAATTTTTGTTTATGATACAATTTTCTTTTCTATTTTCTTTATTCTGTACCAGCCTATCAGAGGTTAATTTTCAAATGTCCTCATATTTGAATAAATTTGCTTTTAATAAAATAAACTATTTCAATAATTAATTCTGTAGTTAAGTATAGTTGGTGACAGAAATGGCTTGTTATATAACAGTTAAAAAAATTGATTATGATTTTTATACCACTGGCAAACTGAAAAACTTAAGCCTGTCTTGTATTCATCAAGTACTGTAACTTCAAAGTTTTATTGAATTTCAAAGCACTGCCATTGAATGATAAACCATTTCAAAACAATAGTCTTGTCAAGCAATAGTAAAAGCTAAAATTAATTTTCATCTCATGCCTTCTTTCAATAAAAACAATTAAACAAAACTGAGTATCCTAATTTGATCAGATGGTAACATCAACTAGGTACATTTTCAGTATTATCAATCTTGTTCATCTTACATGAAAGTCAATTTTATATTAGTTAGTGAAAAGTCCTTTGAGTTGGAATAGGGGGAAAGCAGAAGTTGGAATCCAAGAGCATAGAAAAAGATCAAATACACATTGAAAACTGGTAGAAAATGAATTTAAACAGTACAGTTTAATTCCTGAAGGCTTGGCAAACTACTGAGAGGCACTTAGAATTACATTATGTTTTTCAGGCAAGAACAAAAAACCAAGAACAGGAAGAAGTGAAATTGGCAAATTATCAATACAATGCTGAGTATAGCAATTCTACTAGAATGCAGTTTCTTCTGTCGCAGGCAGAAAGCTTACAAATAAAAAATAATTTAGTAACACAGAACATGTTGTGTTAATGGAATTTGCTACACTAAGGATTGAAGAATTTCCAGAATTCATAAAATTTGTCAGTTCTTATGCATAAGAAGAAAAATAATGTATTCACTGAAGTGAAGGAGTGTGTGGAGAGATGAACTGTTTACTTTCAGCCTGCACTTCATCTCTTGAGACACCCAATAGTATATCATACAAGAAAAAAATGAGTTTTATCACTTTGAAAATGAAAGGATTAAGACATATCAAAAAAGTTAGAAGCCTCTAGACCAACAGTTCCAAGTGTTAAAATGACCACAGACAATTGAATCAAATGATACATAAATCATGGACCACCCACACCTACCAAGGACTTTAGGCTACAAAGGAAAGGTAAATTTTATTTTGTAAATATATTTATTAACTGAAATTAATTTTATCTAATTTAGTATATCTAATTTTGGCTAACTAAAATTCCATTTGACAAAACTAAATCAACTTAAATTGCCACTGTCTTAGTTGAGATTAATCAATGTAATTTTGAAACTACCATTTATTTCATCAGGTATTGAATTTTCCGGACTGATACTGGTACTCAAATCCAATTATATGTTGTTTGCATTGAGACATTTCTTTGGTATTGTTTATCAGCCATTCACTTTCACACTCATCCACACAGTTTGTTTATGCTGCACTTAAGCTATAATAGATGAATACTTTTTTTTTTAAATAATTATATCATGGTAACTGCCTCGTCTTAGACATGATGTAATTATATCATGAACCACTTCTCAGCTTCTTGTGGACCAGCAGTATAGAGAAATAATTTACATGGTAAAGCAGCATACTCTATTCTTTTCCATAATTTTTCATCTGAAAATATTGGTATACTATCTGAAGAACTATATTTGATAACATATTGATACTATATATGAAAAACAATACATATATATGTCTAAGGGATACCAGTCCCAGAGGTAGTTCTCTCAAAATTCTAATTGATTTAATTTGGAAAATCAGGTTCTTTCATCTACCACATATTTAGAACTTAATCATTATTAATCCTTGAATATAAACTAAATGCCTGTATGAGGGCCTAGCTCCTTCAGTAATTGTTACAAGGACTTTTGGAAGTATACAGAACTTTGTTCTCTTAATATAGGTTTTATTTTACTTATAATTTCAGTTGAAAAAGTGCATTTTTCTGAACTTAGATACACTTGCGTCAGTTCCTTTTTAAACAAAAAGATTATATGGAATTATTGTCATTATTCAAACAGTATTGTAAACCACTTCCATGCTTTCATGTTTGAAATAAAAACCTTTAAAGTAACATAGAACTATACTGGCTAATGGAAGTAGAAAATTAATAAATTAGTAATTTCTCAGGCATTGAAGACGTGGGCCATTGTTGGATACATTCTACAACTAGACATTCTGGATACATCTGCAGTTCCTCTCCAGTGACTGTCACTTGTCCAGTGACAATGGCACCAAGAAATAAACTACTGCTAGTCCCTGATTAATTACATTAATTTTCCTATAAAAACTAGATTATCTGGTATGTCTTTGTCATGGAAAGGCTAAGGAAAACCATTAAAAAAGCAGATGTAGCTGAAATATTTGGCTGAAGAAACATTCACCAACAGAACACATCCTCAACACGAAAACTGGAATTAAATTCTACCCATGAAAACTTAAAACAGATAATTAACACTATTATTTCTTGATAGAATGTATGCTGTCATGACTGGTTTCAATACTGTTGGGCTGTTAAGGCTGTGGTCCAAAATGTCTACAATTAGTGCCACACATTTTGACCATACACTTCAGTGGCACGGGAACAGAGTAGGACTACAAGACAAGACTGTCCTATCCACTTAGGATTTCTATTTGTAAATTCTGTCAGATGTCAAACTACTCTCATTGGTGATTGGTCAATTTTAGACCAATCACATCGCTCTCCTTTCTGGTTGGCCTGTTACTTGACCATGTCTCAGTGCCACTAACCAGAAATTATTTAACATTAATGACACATCTAGCTTATTAATGCTGCAGTCACTGTGCTTATGTATCTCACTATCCTCCCTCTGCCACCAAGCAAAGTACTGCCAAGTTGAGGACAGTACCTGAGTCTTTCCAAACAAGTCTGTAGTCCTACATGGGACCAGGTCCTTTGTGCCTTTGTCACTTGACAGTTAAGAAAATCACTGGAGAGGGACTATTGCAGAATTACATTTTTGGACAATGACCTGACTACTCAGCAAGTATTAACATTAGTATCATGTCTTACCCAATATTGTTAAGATTACTCTGTAACATGACTGACTTTAAACTCAGTCCAATCCAAATGGTATTATTCCAACGATTTGGTGACAGACTGACGTAAACTGTTATATATACATCTACTGATTTTATTTTCTGTTTCAATGTTTTGATAATCTATGAATCTAATAATGCAATTTGATATCACTGCTTGAATCTGATGTGTAATGAACTGGCTGAATTGGTTATTTAGTTTTTAAGAATGCAAGTAAATTATTAATTAATGATATAATAAAAATAAATCTTCCTTATGTCGTACATGATTTTGATCACTAATTTTGTGTGAGCTCATGTACTGAGTTACTATTGTATCATTACATTGCAGTCAATTCAAATTTGTATAGCAGATTTTATCCATGTGTTGAATTTTATATTTTCTTTGGTATCAACTTTCTGTCTTTGTGTTCTATTAGATACTGTAAATACCAGTAATATAATGATTTAGTATCTACTCACTACAAGATTGATCCATCGAATAAATTTTGAACTTCCATATTTATTTTCAGTGTTCTTGACTAGAACTCACACAATTTTCTTAAACGCCTAATAAGGAATATTACACGTAATATATCATTACAGATGCACATACAGTTAACACTACAGAAACAATACATATGCAGTCATACAGATGCCATAAATTTACTGTTTTACAGTTATTACGGCACACACTAGGATTTTTACTATCATCATTACCCTTTGTATTTTTAATAAATTATTTAACAAAAGTCAATAATTAACTGAAATACTATTGTCTACAGTCTGAGTCTTCTTAGATAAAAGGGACATTTTAAAGGGAAACATTAAAAATCAATTATCAATCAATCCCATATTGCTGATCAATTTTATATAGAAAATAAAAACACAAAATGAACAAAACCTTTTGCATTCACTGCATTAATAGTAAACCTTTCTATTAAAGCAATATCGTAAAGTATTATAAATATATAACTGATTAATTATTGTCATCTTCGGTGCAACTGTAGATGAAGTGTTATGATAACCTACAGACAACTACAAATTTTTGTGTCTTGGGTGTCACAAAAACCCTTCGAAGGTCGTCCTGAAGATGACAATAAATTTAACAAAATGTCAATGCAATTTAACAAAAAAAATTATTTACAGTTAATTAATCACACCACACTAAACATTTTATCAGTTTTCAATTCACTGTCACAAATAAAATAAGCATTCGAAATTACAAAAAAAAAACAACAAATAAATAAAACAAATCAATAATTATTCTATGGTGGTTAGTATTTAATTCTGTTTGCAGTTTTGAAAAGTCTGCCACTTAGAGAAACAGTGTAGTATACAAAAATTATTGTCTAACGGAGTAAGCATTTTTTACACCTTAAAACAGAAAAGAATCATAATTAAATAAATTATAATCTACAACTGTAACTATAGTTTACTTTTCCTTGTGACATAACGTTATGGGTTTCATTAAAGACCACAATGATATACACAATTTATAGTTAGGACTATGTATTTTTTAAATGAATATAGACATAAATTGCCCAAACCATCTTTATCAGAATGACAAACCTGAAAAACTTAATTTTGGTCATTTTGATGATGGTTTCAAACCACTGAAATATATGTCAACGAGTACTTACAAAGAAATAAATCATTGCTATAAATTGTATACACCTGTAACACTGATTATTAAAATCTTTACATATAAATGTGTGTGTGTGTGTGTGTGTGTGTGTGTGTGCGTTGTTGGTTTTCCAGCAGATATACTATTACTCCTATCCTATTTGTTTGTTAGCTCGGCAGAGGATTGTTTTTGTTGCTGCATTTCAGAACAATTGCATATTTTAGAACTCATATGAGGATATGCTGAAACATAGCAATAGAAATACCCCTATGTATGGGCAACAAAAAATACGATACAGACTACTACCCATGAAACCAACAAAGCATATTACATCTGCAAAACAGTATAAACAAAACACACACGCACACACACAGATTATTACATGGAGAGATAATTAATCTTCCTCTATGTGCACCACTTATTCTGAGAATGTTCACTATGCCACTTTTTTTGAAATTGCAAGTCTTTCAAAAAGAGTTACCTAATATTTTTAATTTATCAAACATTACACTCTATTTCTCAATGAGTACAGAAAATGTTCATAAATTCTATAATTTACAAAATTCTATACAGCATTAAATCTAAACAGTAAAATAATTTATTTTGAATTACATAAAACATACAAACGTTTCAAAAATATTTTTGAAATGCATTCTTGTTTCCACCTTAACCAACAACAGATTTTATCAAATACAGTATTCAAGAATGTTTGAAATGAATTTTATAAAATCAGTAAAATCTAACAGTGAAACAATATATTCTGTTATTTTCATATTATCTTTACTATTACAAAGTCAAGAAAAGAATGTATACAGTTAATGTGAACGGTTACGTGTATGAGGGTAAGTTTCTGACATTTGATGGGTTAGTAAAAATAATTAATAAAAGAAATTAAATTGTTCTGACAAACATTTTTTTTTTTTTTTTTTTGTAGTATGTGTCATTCCAGCCTTACGACATTTTACTAAATATTAAGCTTCCATATTATTATGTTTATGCCATACAAAAATAAGTAAGCCAATGAAAAAATATTCTCATGGTCAGGATATCACTAAACTTGACAACACAGTTCTTGCTTCAGCATTACTTCAGCACTTGAAGAAAATTAAATGGCATGTAATGGAAACATTTACTTTATTAAGTTTTAAAAGTGATTTACTTACTTGCAACTGAATACTTTTTTTATAGTTTGGACATGTTCATATGTAGTTTGCTACATAATATGTAGCAATTTCAAATTTATGAATTCATATTTAATAAACTTTCTCTTCAAACTTAAGACATTTTTGTTTAAAAGGGTAATCTGCCCATACAGCAGAACCTCGATATAACACCCCTGTGATAAAACGCGATACTTGATGTAACACTCATTTTTCATGGTCCCGGCAAATTTAAATAGTTAAACTTGGGAACTTTATATAAGGCGACCCTCAATATAAAGCGCTTTTTGGCCAGTCCGCAGAAGAGCGTTACATCAAGGTTTCACTGTATTTGTTTAATACATTTTAAATTACTTTCTTTAAATTATATGTACATATATTCAAACACTTTCTGTTATAGTCCATTTCTTGATTAGGAAGGCTGAAGATGGGAACACAAGGCTTCCCGAAACATGTTCCGAAATATACTGTACGATACCGCTATGCGATATGGTCGAGATAAAACTTAGATTTCGTCAGTACGGCGCGTGTTGTCTTGCAAGGCACACCTAACATTAACATGTTCATTTTTAAAACAAGTTCTGTATATAGTTTAATGCCGTATTGTGTTTTAGTATTTTGACACGTCATCATTGATGACATACATTAGTTTTTATAAAGTTCTGATGATGAGGCAAGTGCCTCGAAACATGTAAACAACGAAATAACAAGATCACAGAAAGGCCATAGACAGTGAGTAACAGTATATTTGGTTTAAGAAAAGCTGTTTGCAGAGAAAGTTTTGCATTATTTAAAGCCCAGATTGAATTTGATTCCTACACTGCTATATTATGAGGATTCCAATTCATTAGTACATGGCATAAACAAGAAAGAGTGCTGCTAATATCAAACTATTATTTTATTTCATCCAATACAGCCTCCAAACAATTCATGTGAAATTTTTTTATTCAAATTAATTGGTTAGTTATTTTGTGGGAGTGTTTTAAGGTAAACAACTTCAGTCTTTATAAATGATAACAAGTCAAGTATTAAGCATTATAAGTAAAGTCAAAATGTGACTCACTTTTTACTTCTATGTTCCATAAGGAAATGGAAGTATGGTGATGGCAAAAAAAATCGTGTTCGAGATTATTGCAGATTCTGATTGTACTACCCTCAAAACATTAAAAGTCATTTTTCAAAAAGTGTCTGTGTGTGTGTCTGTCTGTCTGTAGATTTTTTTTCTATGACAAACGATAACAGCCGCAATTTCAAACAGAATCAAATAAATACAACTATTTCATTAACGACTCGGAACACAAAGTTTTTTATGAGTAAAAACATAAAGTTTTACCTTACAAACCTGAACCGGTTTTCACTTTTAAAAAGCTTCCTCAGAGGCTTCTTTTTCAAAAATAAAACCTCCGAAGAAGCTTTTTAAAAGTGAAAACTGGTTCAGGTTGTAAGGTAAAACTTTATGTTTTCACTCATAAAAAACTTTGTGTTCCGAGTCATTAATGAGATAGTTGTATTTAGTTAAGTAACGGACACGTCATGGACAACGAAATCCAAGAATCAAATAATTTTTTGCATACAGCCCTGATTTGCAGAGTACTCAAGACCTATTGTTTTGGTGAAGATTGGTTAAGGGAAAGGGTAGTTTACCTGCAACATTTTTTTTTAATCAAGGGTAATTTTTTTCTATGGCAAACGATAACAGATGCAGGGTAATTTTTTCTATGACGAATGATAACTGCCGAAATTTAATCAGAATCAAATAATGTTTTGCATACCTTCCTGAGCTATAGAGAACTCAATGTCTGTTGATTTTAGTGAAGATCAGTTAAGGGAAAGGGGTAGTTTACCTGCAACATTTTATGCTTTAACAATGGTAATTTTTTCTATGACAAACAATAACTGCCGCACATTCAAACAGAATCAAATATTTTTTTACATATGTTCATCAATTGTAAAGGACTGAAGGCCTGTTAATTTGGTGAAGATCAGTTAAAGGAAAGGGGTAGTTTACCTGCCACATTTTATGTTTTAACAAGAGTAATTGTTTCTATGACGAACGATAACTACCGCACATTTAAACAGAATCAAATAATTTTGTGCATACCTTCCTCAATTGTAGATGACTCAAGGTCTGTTGATTTTGTTGAAGATCGGTTAAGGGAAAGGAGTAGTTTACCAGCAACATTTTATGTTGTAACAAGAGAATGTTTTTCATGAAGAACTGCCGTAAATTCAAACAGAATCAAACAATTTTTTACATATGTGTCTGAGTTGTAGATGACTCGTGGCCTATTTATTTTTGTGAAGATCGGTTAAGGAAAAGGGGTAGTTTACCTGCCACTTTTAATTTTTTAACAAGAGTAATTGTTTCTATGACAAACAATAACTGCTGTACATTCAAACAGAATAAAATAATGTTTTGCATGCATCCCTGAATTGTAGAGGACTCAAGACCTATTGTTTTTGGTGAAGATCAGTCAAGAGAAAGGTGTAGTTTACCTGCAACGTTTTATGTGATAACAAGGCTAATTTTTTCTATGACGAACGATAACTGCCGTAAATTCAAACATAATCAAATAATTTTTTGCATACGTCCCTAAATTGTAGAGTACTCAAGGCCTGTTGATTTAGGTGAAGATCGGTTAAGGGAAAGGGGTAGTTTACCTGCAACATTTTATATTGTAACAAGAGAAATTTTTTCATGACGAATGATAACTGCCGTAAATTCAAACAGAACCAAATAATTTTTTACATATGTGCCTGAGTTGTAGAATACTCAAGGTCTATTGATTTTGGTGAAGATTGGTTATGGGGAAAGGGCAGTTTACCAGAAACATTTTTTGTTGTAACAAGAGTAAAGTACTTAATTTTTATAAATAAAGTATCCTGATAAGAAGATCTTAATAATCCACTGTAGAAATGTAGATGAAATATCTATAAATGAAGAGGCTAGTTGAACGGTGTGGGGGTAATTTTCTATAAATGAAAATTATAGTTAAAGGGGGAGGGGATAATTTTTATATGTGTACTACGTTATCGGCAACAAAGTAGTAGTTTGTTGTTAAAATTCCTTCCCGGGCTCTTTGGCCGTAGTCCAATGTTTTCTGTAAAACCAGACGTTTCGGCAGTGCCATCGACTGCCATCATCAGTGAAAATCGAGTGCGATAATGTGTGGTGGTATACATTAGTGACCACAGTACTGTGGTTAAGGCTGAAGCAATAAGTGGAAAGAAGTATTTTCTATGGAAACATTTCATTTCGTAAATGATTTTAAATATAAATCTTAGAACCTGGAAGTCATGTATGGTTCTCCATACCAATATTTTTTATTTAAAAGGGAAAAGGTATTATGGAACCAAAGTCACAATAAACTCTGATAATGATAATAAAAGTCAGGACTGCTGAATTTAAACATAGTGGTAAGAGCTTCTTTTTTAAAACAACTCCAGAGATTATTTTTTACAAATCTAGCAAATTTTATTTAATGAATGGGAAGTGACAGTGTGTGAATAGTTAAGATTATAGTCATTTCCATTACCATTGTTTTATTTCAATATTTTTATGACAAACTGTGCACAATGTGTGCTTTGGATGTAACTTCCACAATCTTAAGAGGGCTTGTGATTTGGGGTAAGTTAGACATGGGATTTGAGATGATGCACAATTGTCTGCAGGCACTGTCAGCAACTGAAATAAGACAACAAACTAGAAGACCAAATCAGTCAAGAGCCATCTCTTCCTTAGAGAAACTCACCGTACTGGCTTGGTGGGTCCTACTAGCACTACACTGAAAAGACCCTGGAGCTAAATTAAAGTTCTTTTCTAGGCATATTATTCTATAAATATGGTGCATTATTCGTTGACTAAGTGGAAAAAGATATAACAGAAGAATATAATATCACATTATCAAATTGTACGAATAATGAAAGTCAAGAACAAATTGTCCTCACTTAGTAATGAAGAAACTGCTTTTTCATCATGTGTTGCACAGGTTCACAAATCTGCAGCTCACATGGTAAAGCTGATAAATTAAAATTTGTATTAATTCTGTTATTCTCAAGATTTTACTCCGTATTACTTCCACTTGTTTCCAGACTTAATTACACTATTGTTTGGAAAGAGATATTTATCAAATTTTGAAATTATTTACATTGTTAATGAGTATTTTGATGAAAGTAATAATCGCTATTTTTATTTTTTGTTTGACAAAGATTGTGTTGAAAACTAAAAAGAATTTTATTAGATAAAATTGTGTTTCTTATGGAAACAAGGTCCTTAATGGACAAGGCTCGTACATATTACAATTTGTAAACCTATTGAGATTGGTAATAATTTTATTAATTTTTTAATATTATTTAATTATTTAATAAATTTTATTGGTAATAAAACTATTCATAATAGTGGTAACCCAATAACAAAATGTTATTTTGATGGGTACCCTCAAAAATACAAAAAGTACAAAGAAATACTCCCAAATAGCTATTGAGGTTTGAAGAACCAATTCCACCCTGCTACAATAGTGATCTAAGTAGAAGATCTGTTGAATTATATAAAATCAAAATAAATAATATATTTAGCCAAGGTAAGATCAAAGTTGAATTTTAATAACTTTAAATGGAAAAACAAAGAATTATCTGCATTATTATCATTACAATTAAACATTCTAAAATTATTATAATACCAAGATTTCAATTAAAAGGAAATTACTGAAACAAATTTAAATTTATTACAAAAAATCATTAACATTTATACGTATAATCAATGTATATGTGACACAATAAAGAATATATTCAGAGAATGTACAATATACCTACAGTATGGAAGATTTCAGTACAGTACAGAACAGGACGGATCAGCAAATGAGAGTTACTGTACACAACTAACTGCTTTGCTGGGGTTAAAACAATGGCAGCAGAATGTCAATTAACTGGAAGCCAGTTATCATACCCAGCACATTTCTTAGAAAAATAAACTAAAAACTGACTAAGACATGAAACTACATTTAGATCCCAGAAAATCCTATGAGTCAGAAAGAAACATTGTAGTACCTACTAGTTTGGAATGTTCTCTGAAATTTTGAAAAATTCTTGTTCATTATTTGCTTTCCACTTTACTGGTGTCTCCTCCAAGCTTCTCCTTAAGTACTCAGAATAAATGTTTTAGCTGTAGCAATCCTTTTTACATTAGTAGACCATATTGAAAATTATTTTAATTAATTATCTGTAACCACAGGGTTCTTCCAGACTTTTATCAGGGTTCTTCCAGATATACACAAAGCAGTTTCAACATTATCATGTATAATATTTAATATTTTCTTTGTAATTTAATTACTTTTCAGGTTAGAAACATTCATATGCAATATAAGTCTTACAGGAAGTTTTACACATATTTAATAGTAATTCAAAAATTAATAAATTTTCTTCCTAGAATTTGGAAAATATATTGGCTACATGTTGTTTACTTAAATTATGTAATTACAGTTTACTTCTGTATGACATTGTCCAACTGTAATCTGTCATATTACATAATATGGGGAAAAATTAGTTAGGGTATTATGAAGTACCTGTTTAATGTTTAAAAACTAGGAAAAATGTTATTTAAAAATACATACATATTTTCTTTTCAAAGGTAAATGAACATTGATTGTGGCTACTTTGTTATTTGTTATTTTTGCATTAGGATAGATCTAGGATATCAAATATTTCAATTCGTGTAAAATTTTTTGTAATAAGTTACAGTGATTACTAAATTTATTGTACACATATGAGTCCCTAAGAAGTTAACAAAAAAATCCAAATAAGACAGATTTTGGTTTTAGCCAAGTGATTTAGGATGTCTGTCAAATCCTCCTGGATGTTCACATAGTAACTTGGTGAGGCAATGAGAAGATTGTCTTGTGAACGTTCAGTTGACAGATCTGAGGCACCAATTCATATGTTCAATATGTGTTTGTGTACAGATGACTGTCCACCTACAAATGATAGGATAAGACAGATCTGTTTTTTCAGTTAGGAAGCAAATATTTCAGGACAGCTTTCATTGTTATATATTTTCAATTACTTTACTAGTTTATATCTATGTATTGAACAACCATATTTCTAGGTCTACATTTCTGTAAAATTTTCCTCTTACAACATATTTCTCAGGGGGTCTCCTGAAAAATGTTATAGAGTCCACAACTGCTCAAAATGACTGCTTCTATAATAGATCTGACTTCATCTTATTTTCATATATTAGAAAAATGTTTACTTTGTCACAAGCTTCAGTGGATTTTTACCTAGTAAAGCTTCTTAGTGTGCATTAGGAAATTATTAGTAAATCTTTGACTAAAAATCTCTGTGGTCTACAGTGTAAGTTTTTACAAGTTCTTGGTCACTGGAGGATCTTGGATTTTCTAAGGGAATGGTCCTGGGTTTAACAAATAGGTATTCTTTTTTAATTTTTTGTTTTATATGAGTTATTATGATAAACTCAGGGAAACAATGAACTACTGTGTTTTTAACATTGATGCCCACCATTTTAAATCCACAAAAGATACTAACATGAATCTTTATCAAAAAGGTTAATCAGTTCATCTGTAATGGTTCCCTGATCTGTAATTGAACGTACTGAGGCTACTGGCTCTCATGAAGCTATAACATAGCAGTTAGATTTTCAATTTCTAAAGTAGTGTTAAGTTATTCTGTAAAACTTTCACGTCCAAACCACTTGTACACTCATTACAAGAACTAATTTTCTGAGGAGGACATGTACATCTAACACCTTCCTCTGGATCTGCTACTGCTCTTGCCACACAGAGCCACCACTACTTTTTTATAGTAGCATGTAATTCTTACAATGGAATTCACTAAGTAATAAGTAATGAAATTACATTCTCTCTTGATTAAAAAAAAACGAAATTAAACAATTAAAAAATGAACTATTGCAATATATTATAAACTGTTTTTTAGATTTGTACAATCGATTTATTAATTTTCCAGATTCATTTTCTTAATTTTAAAAGGCAGTCTAAAATCTGGAGAAACTGCATGTATCAGGTAAAGTTTGAAACATTCTAAACAGTTTATCTAAATTTATTCACCTGAACACATATGGTACCATTTAAGTACTGTATTAAAAAAAGTTACAAGTAGCAAAAATAAGTTCTACTGAAAATGAAAACAGAAAATTTGAAAATATATAAAACATGTGAAGACAATTTTTATGAATACCTTGATTTCAAACTTTCCTGAAACACAGATATTTTATATTATCACAACAGAAACATACAAAACTGCAAACAAGAATCAGTAAACAACAACCATAGAACATACAAATATTTATGTATTACATATAATACACCCTTGGTAAACAAGAAAACTACAGATTTGTTTATAAAAGAAACAGAATATCATTTCTCTACCCAAAAACAAATAACATAAATAAATAAAAATATCCCTGAAAAGGAAAACAACACCAGATGGAGCTAGGTTCAACACAGATTATAGACACAGACAAATGACATTTCTAGACAGGGATACAAAGGTAGGGTAACTTTCAAGATGGCTGCCAGTAAAAATTTTACTTTTTTGATTATTTCATGTTACTTCAATTTTTCATACAAATAATATTTGCTTCATTAAAAACATATTTTTAAATTATAGTCAGTTTTAGAAATATTCTGTGATATAACATTTATAATGAAAAACAAAAACATATTTTAAGACCAAAAACAGAATGAATAGTAGTAAACTAAACTAACAAACACAGACGACACAATGACAGACAGAATGTAAAATAAAGAACAACTTTATAAAGAAACCAAAGAAATAAAAGGTAATCAAAATGTACATGTTCACATAAAAAAACCACACTCACATATAATGATAATAATAAATGGAGAAATACACATTTAGAAAGTATAAGACATAATCAAACAAACAGCATTACCAACAGTGCACTGAAATTAAAATAAAAACTGGACAAACACTAGCACACAATAATAATGACTGAACATAAAAACATCACAGGACATGAAAGGTTTGAGTGGTGACAATTTATTGTATAGTTTTAAATTTTTGATCAAGGCCATTTATGTAATTCTGAAGGATGTAGACTATCTGAAATTAATTATTTTGTAACAAAAAATGTATTTGTTAACTTGTTCGTAAAAACCTTAACATAAATTTCAATTCCTTTTTTCCAGATTCATGTAAAACTTTCAATACAATTTGCTCATGTTCAAATGATTGAAATTAACTTGCTTGTTATATTCTCCACTGCAGTGAACATTAATAAGAAGTTACTGAAAGAATAACAACTCATATTCTGAAAGATTAACAGCTGGGACAATGTTTTATACTATAAAGAAAATTATCATTTAAATGGCTGCAATTTGGTGTATGTACAAGGAACCCAAACATTTCTATGTTTATGTAGGAAAGTAACATCTTTTATGTACTAAAATTTTAAATACTTACAAATTTGTAAAATATCTGTTAAGTACACAACTGAGTAAATGAAACACATTTATATTTTCTTGAGAAAATATTTGCGTTCTTTTTTAATATGAACAATGGATTTAAAAGTATGAACCGGCAAGCTTATGAATACAATTAATTTTTTTCTGGTAGCATTGAATATTTTTTCTGGGCATTTTAAACATTTTGTCTCATTTTACACAATAACTGCATTGTAATGTTGTATCTGTAATTTTTAAGCTTGCTGGTTCATAATAAGAAACAATAAAGTATCACCAAGTGTATTCACAAGAGGTAATGCCAAAATATTCAACCAAATTACAAAATGTGTATAGACGCATTCTATGCAACATACAAAGACAAAACACAAGGAAAGTGATGGAGGTGTAACACAAAGATTAAAAATAATAACAACACGAAAGCTACTCTGAAACATACATGTAATCACTGAATATTGGAGAATTCAATTTTAAAAATAAATAAAAATATCGTTATGCAATAATTGTCAATGAGACAAATTAATAAATTAAAGGATTAGTAAATTAATAAAAATTAGTAAATTAATGTTAGTAAATTAAGGGAGATATTCATAAACTTTAAATGAGGACTTACCGAGGAGAAAAAGAGTTCCAGAATTGACTATTGACAGGGTTGAAAACAAGGGCAAAAAAGAGAAAGGAATCAATTATCAGTGTGTTTTTGTGTAGTTTTTCACAAAAGCCATCTGGAGAACAATGCCAGCAAGCTTAGAAAATTGGCATTTAAACATTACTTTGCAGAAATTTTAAAACTGGACAAAGATTTACACATCAAGAAAGATGATATTATGCTTTACTTGATAGCTTTACACAGGGATGTTTTGATTCAATATGTAGCAAAAGGTCCTTACAACACAAAAATATATAGTCTTAACATGTTTTGGTTTGAGGTAAAATTTAAAAGACACATTTTATGTCATATAAATGAACTGGAAACATACATACCCCATGAAAGTTCAGTGAATGTCTGGTGATGCCAAAATGAGTTAGAAACCATTGTCTCTAATTCATCATATTTGTGATTCACTCTTTTAGTCTTTCATGTGTAATTCTTAAGTGAAAACAACTACGTTTGTAGGTGAAAGTATTATCAAAAAACTGATTTCTTAAAAATTTGTCTACCCATTTTTTTTAGTTCCACTTAAGATAACAAAAGATTTGTAAGGTTGATAGATTGACAAAATTTTGTCCAAGCAGAGAAGAAAAACTGTTATTGAACCTCCAGATGACTTGAACTGGTTTTATATAAAATGTAATTAAATATAAGACTTTAATTTCTTTAAAACATGTCTTTAATAATTTGATTTATCATAGAACTAGAATATGTATTAATACCTAGAAAAACAAAATTAAATTATATAATTACACACATATAAACTTAACAAATTTAATGTGAAAAGAAATAAAACACCAAATTCACTTGCCATGCCAACTGACGATTTTTAGGTGAGGATGGGAGAAGGTAAACACGCACACAGAATGGATAGTTGTCATGGAAGTGCTTTTCTTTTCTTTTTTTTCTTTTTGTTTTGTAACTATATCATATGAACCGCTGGTAAAATTTATATCACCGGATAATAATAAAATACAGATATTTAAAACACGATTGTAATAGGGTAGTGAGTGTACTATGGTTGAAGTAAATGGTTTTATCAATCACATTTTCTGGTTCACAATGGTCATTTTTGACAAACAGGGACAGCACAGATATCAGAACAATGACACATAAAAGACAATGTTTCAGACACACACATTTGGGATAGGAATTAAACTAAAAAACAGTTAATTATAACCAGCAATATGTTATGATTCTGTCAGTTTGTGTTCTTGTTATATAATAACTTCAACATAATCCACTTACAACTATTTAGGTACATTTATTTGATTGAATTCTTTATGTATGTTTTTCTGGTAGGAATTAGTTTGCATATAAAATATGATTTTATTGATATCTCCATGAATGCATGAACTTCTGTGTGTTGTTAAGTAAGTACATAAACACATGGTGATTGCTCCATGTGCATGTGTATACCAGTATATTTTATAAAACTGGAAAAGTAAATGTTAAAATATTTTGAAATGAAACATGGTATGTATGAACATTAGATGTATCTAAAATAATGAAATATCCAACACAAAGATAATAAAAAATTTATTCAGTAAGATGAGATAAATTCATATAATTTTTGCCTATTATTACAAAGCTGTTTTGTATAAATTTTGTAACACTTAAAAAATAAAATACAACCAACAGAATCACAAGGCTCTATATAAGAAAATAAATTCACTAAAACATCCGGATTCTTTTTTTAACTTCATGTATTGATGAAGTAAAATGTCATATAAATGAATGTATATATATTTATAGTAATACTACTATAACCTATACTCAACTTATAAATGAAACAAGAGAAATAAAAAAACAATAATAGAAGTGGGACAAAAAGAAGCTCTAAAAGCAAACCAGAAAAAAATAACAAAAACAGTGATGGAGAAATACGATAGCCTGAAGATTCAAAAGTAAAAATATGTAAAGCAAATAAACAAAATTAAATAATACATGGTACCATATCAAAATTAAAAAGAAAAAAATTAATTTAAACCATTCTTTGGAAAAATGAGATTCATTTTTAAAATAAATTTATTGTTCCCAGAATTCAGATTATCTAAACATTGATACTTCTGCTTGTGTTACTGTGTTGTATGCTGAAAAAAAAGTATTGACATAACCAACAAAAAGCTGTAAAACACAAAATCTTATACAGCAAACAAAAATGTACAAATTCACACAACTGATCTATGGTGTGTGATCCTTAACAGAACAGACATGCACACACGCACATACTTATAGACAGCATAAATATACAAACTGTAGTCCGACTTTTACATTAGTCTAACTGTTGAACAGACAGTATTAAGAATTTATTTAATGATACCTTATGCATACAAAATAAAATAAAACTTATTTCCTATGATAATAAATTAATAAATTACTTTTCAAATAAACCAAGTATTTGAACAAAAAATGTATACTAGTGTTCTATGTATGTCAAAATAACAATGCTAAGATAATCTGATTTATATATAAACAATACTTTTATTTAAAAACCTCTACCAATTGTAAATGATATAGCAAAAATGATCTGCTTACATGAAATACAAAAACTCAACACTCTGATGACAAAAAACTGTGTTTATACTATACATAACAATTTGCAGTTATTTGTCTAGTATCTAAAAAAAGGCGAGCCTCTTTGAAACACGAAAATAGGCAAAACGACACGCACAGGGGCCAACTATTGGCCGAGTAGGATAGGACATGGGTGGGACCAAACACACAAGACACAGCACAGCAGTGGTAAAGGTCAGGTTGGGTTAAACAGTTTTAGGTAATTTTTGAACTGGTGTCAACTTATTCTGACTCAATAACTCATCTTTAAATCAGTTACATAAACATAATTGATTAATATTTATGTAAATTTAATTTAACAAATTTTATAATATAGTAATTAAAAACATTTTTTGTGAGGTACTGGTTTGTGTAGAAAAAAATAAGGTAATGGAAAAGTTAAAACAACCAGTCCTGATAACCCAATAAATTCTAACGAACATGTTTAGGTCTTACTAGGAAATTGTTTTAATGCAACAGAAAAATGTCTGTTGACTGCAGATACAAAAATTATTTCATACCAGTAACAAGGTTAAGACAATGAACACATTTAATTCAGTTTTCGATATTATCTACCAAACAAGAAAGATTGTAAATACATTATTATTAGGAAAATAATTAATTTTCTTCTGTGATGTTTAATGTATGTGTCACAGTATTATTATCAGCAAAGTCAGATGCACAAAGTAACTGAAAGAAAGACACCGCATCATCAGTTTCAGTCTCTTATGATGTAGATAATTATTTGAAATGCATGTTTAAATAACAATTTTTTTCACTTGCAGAAGAAAATTGTTGTGACCTTTGTGATTTAGCTAAAAGAATATTTAGAGTTACTATTTAATCGCATGAATAAAAAAAATATATAAAAATAATAAGTCTCATATTATATACACAGCTTTTGTTTTTATATTAGTAGATTCATAACAAAACCCAGTATAAAGGTTATGTAGACTAATAATGAGCCACAGGCCCATAAGTACTGAAACACTGAATTAAACCAAGATAGGAAACACCGAACTGTGACAATGTATCTGTAAATACAGAATAGTCACTTTCAGTATGTTAAAGGAAAGAATCACTTCAAGTTATCCAATTTAATTTGGATGTTTGTCATAATTCAAGTCAGATGTCACACTAAGCAGGCTTACATAAATTTTTTTAAACTGAGAAAACACAATTTCATTCTTACAGCAGTGGCATAGTAATGAAATGTTATTGATCTGACTTAATATCAATTATTCGGTCTCAACTACTGCTACAACTGTGAATGTTTTGTTTACTAATTTGCTGTTCATAGACATTTCTTTGAAGTTAAAAAAAGCATGGACACATTTGTACTATGAGAAATTAATTAAACCTAACCTTAAGAATACTGTTTATTTATATATGCACGAACAGCAATACTCAGAAGAATACTAAACAACAATCTGTCAAGTAAAATGCGTTTTATTCAAAATATAAATTTCAAACAAGCTGAAATCCATTGTATATGATACCTACATGAGTGTAAATCCCTAGAGTGAAACTTTCCACCAAGGTTTTTAAAAATAACTGTATTGGTTCCAACATATATCAACAGCTCAACATGCTCATATTAACAAAAAAAAGCCAAATAGTAGCATATTTTGTACTTTTTAGATAGTGTTTTTGCATTTTATTTGTTTTACTGACAACAAAAACAATCAAATGTCAGTTCCTAAAGATGTTTAAAAGTATATTTCCACTGTCCAGAACGTATATATGTCAATAAAAAGCACATGTGTATATTTCAAACCAAATACATGTAACTATAAACAATTCTTTTGTCAATGAATATCAATTAGATGTAGTTATTTGAGTCAGAATGGAAGCAGTACTAATGAAGAGGAACTGTATGTGACAAGATAACTAAATGTTTACGGATAATTTAGTTATGTCAATTTTACATTCCATACAAGTTCCTTACATTAGGCTTTACATGGCGAACAAAGCCAGTTAGGTATAATAAATAGAGAAAGTGAGTGGTGAGTGAGAGAGAGAGAGAGAGAGAGAGAGAGAGAGAGTTAAACACATAAACAGAGGAAAACATTAAAAATGACAATTAAAAAAAAATAAATAAATCAAAAAATATAACTAAAAAAACATTTAAAAATTTTCACATTAAAATAATAAGTTAAAACAAAAAGTATACATATAAAATCAATTTACTGAAACCATTACTATGTGCACAATGTTAAAAACCATGATTGTAAACATATGATTAGAACAAAAATATACAAATACATTGTTCTTTTTGTTGTAAATCACTCAATTCTACATACAACTATAAGTGTATTAATATTTTAAAAGAACAGACAAAAACAGAAAACATAAATTAAATCTTGTTAAACTTATTTACATAATACAATTAAAAACTGAACACAAATGAATAAGATTTTACAACATATTAGTTTACCTGTTTCAATTTCATTTTAAATATGTTATTGTGTTAAGTTTGTGTTTAATTACAAAAATGTTAATCACTTTTTAAAGCCACAAAATAATTTAAACAAGCTGAATTTTTTAAAATTACTGTGCCACATATAATAATTTTAAAATGTTTAAAGGAGTTGCAGAGTTCTTAATTTTGTGTACCAATAAATTATAATTGTGTGTGTATCTATATATATATAATTATAATTCTTGTGTAAACGTAATTCAGAGTTATTAAAGATTTTAAGTGCATGTACAATGTACCTTTGCAGGCCAAGTTACTTCTACTGCTAATCTTTTGCAAAGAACAAGAAAATATTTTTTTTCAGTATTTAACCCAGGTTGCTTACTGTAGCCTTTATCTACATGTATGTGAAAATAGCAAAAGTGGGTTCCAGACCTAATGTAGAAACAAGAAATTACATAAAAAAATTATAACAATGTTAATTTGGTATGATACTGTATACTGTTAATGCTGAAATGAAGCTGACAATATTGACACCAATCAAATAAAATCATATTATACTGAAGAAGATCAAGGGTTATTGTTATGGAACAAAAATGGTATATGAGAAAAAACTATAAACTGACAAACGCTGGCTAGTATTTTTATATATCAAACATCTTCTTGGTGAAGATGTTCTTAATATTAGACATAATATGTAGTATCAGCTAGAAATTTCAACGGAGTGTTAGATAACCATGGAAAAATTAGATGAATGTTACAATAAATCCATTTTTACAGAAAATTTGTAAAATTCTGCATCTATGTTTTTTATAAAAATGCATTCTTGCTATGAATATACAAATTTCGTACACAAGAGTTTGTCATTTCACATACATATACTCAAAGGAACGTAGAGTAATATACATGTTAGTAAATAACAAAACTAATATATTTTCTTAAAATAACAGAATAGTTAAGTAAATAGACACCCATAGTTGGTGAGTGACATCCAAGAAGAATGATATATACTAAAATTCCATTGAAGAGAAGGGCCTATGACAGCCAAGGCCTATGAGAAAAGAGAGTTGGCACAAGTATTAATGATGTGTACTAGGTAAAGTCTAATAGCCTAATACATGGTTGAAGGAAGATTAGAAGAATGATTATGTACAGAGATCTTTAGACCAACATGAATTTTGAATGAAGATTATTATAAGCAGAAGCACATACTAGAAAGTAACTGGCATGTTTGTATGTACTGACTTGTGAAAGACAAAATGTCAACAAAAATTCTAAATAATAACTGTACAATCTGAGTTACATTTTTGTTAAGCTAATTAAAATTCTGACACTGTTACGAGTTATACCATATTTTGGACAGTTGAATACTGTAATGTTTTCAGTATTTTGTGATCTTTTAATTTCACTACATTTAACTGTATTTATTTTGGAAAATATGTTTATTTTAAAATGTAACAATTTTATACTGTGAGAAAAAATAAAAAGTTACATCTATTTAACATGTGTATATATTCTTATAATTACTCAAAAATCCTTAAGTCAATGAAATAATACTGATTACATTAAAATAAAAAAATATTTTAATGGATTACTGTTTCATGCTCAGTTCAACTTGTTTATGTTTAGCGATTAGTGATAAGAATATTTAGTAACCATTTACTAAATAACACTGAAAAACCAACAGAAATTAAATTGTTTGACAAATTGGAAAATATGAACTCCTACCTTTCTGTGTATTCATCTTGGTGTACATAGCTCTGTACGGAGTTCTCTTCAACAAGAAATTTAACTCGCTGATAAAAAGATGCAGTAACAGATGGTGGTTGTTTACGTAACAAAACTTCAACAGGGTCATTTGAAGCGAGGCACATTATGTGTTCAGTACATGCTGGATGCGAACAGCATTCACTGTCCGAACAGTCTACCATGCCATCTGGTAACAACGACCATATACATTTTACATGTAGAACAGAAACATAATTCTAACCCCTATTGTCATAATATGAATTCAGTCATAGTGTTCTTTTAAACCTTTACTGAGTCTTTTATGAGGGGTGTTCATTAAGTCTGCACTAAGTCATGAGATGGCACTCATAGTACACAGATGATGTCACTTTTAGTTTCCTGCATCTCTGTTAGGAGCGTACAACATGTTTCAGTTGCATACATTCATAATTCCATTGTTGCCAATCATTTGAATTGATTAAGTTTTTGATTTGCAAAAAGTGGATGAAAGATAATTTCATGTGGTGATAAAACATTACTTTTTGAAAGGCGGAACCACATAGGAAACTAAATCAAGGCTGGAAAAATATTACAGTGAGTCAGCTCCATCAACTAAACAGTTTACAAATGGTTTGGTTATTTTCGTAGCAGTCACATGAGCACAAACAGCACTGAACATTATGCATGGCCTGTTGAGGTTACAGCTCCAGAAAATATTGAAAAGGCGATGGAGGACAGAAATTGCAAGTGTGTGAAACTGCTAAGACAATAGGCATCTCAAATGAATGGGTGCATCATATTTTATACAAACATTTACATATGCGAAAACTGTCCACAAGATGGTTGCAGCATTTGCTTGTAAGTGTTCAAAAGCATGAACGAATAAACATTTCTAAGCACGGTTTGGAGCTGTTTCAGTGTAATCAAGAAGAATTTTGCACCGTTTCATAACAGTTGATGAAACCTGGATACATCACTACCAACCTGAAACCAAGGAACAGTCAAAACAGTGTTTTGGAGTAGGAGAATTTGCTCCAAAAAAGCAAAAACTTTCCATCAGCAGGTAAGGTAAGGCCACTGTCTTTTGGGATGCTTGTGGCACTATCTTAATTGATTTTCTGGAGAAGGGTAAAACAATAACTGGGCAATATTATACATCTCTGCTGGATCGTCTAAATTAGGAAACAAAGAAAAAAGGGCCACATTTGATGAAAAAGAAGCTTCTTTACAACCAAGACAATGCGCAGCTCATTCCTCAGTGATCGTGATAGCAAAAAAGTTTAAATTGTCCTATGAAATTTTTCTGCACCCAATCCCTACTCCCCAGACTTACCACCTTTGGACTATTATCTGATTCCAAATTTGAAGAAGGGAATTCAGAAAGAGATTTACATGAAATGATGAAATTTTTGCTGAAACATCTGCATATTTTTCGAAGACTTGGATAAAACATCCTATAAGGATGGAATCAAAAAGCTTGAGCATCGTTGGACTAAGTGTATAGTCTTGAAAGTGAATGTTGAGAAATAAAAAAGATTTTTTTTCAATAAATTGTGAATTCTTTATTTTTGCACTGACTCACAAACACCCCTCATAAACCTGTAGTCATGTCAAACTTGTAAACGTTTTAGTCTAGTGTAGTCTTACTAAACTTTTTAGTAAGTATTTTATTTAGAAATAAAAAGATTTATTACATTTTGAAGTGTAAAAGCATAGTCCTCAAAAAGTTTGTGATTTTTGTTAATAACAGTATTATTTTTATTAAAATTGAGATTCACTGTTCTCGCCTCAACCTACTGCGGTACTTAAAAAAAATAATAAAAATAGTGTAAAATAAAAATAAATAAATAAAATAAAATGATAGATATATTAAACATACAAAATAGTTTTGTTATTGTAATAAAATTATTTTATTTTATTTAAAAAAAACGGCTGAATTTTGATTGTGGACAGATGAAGAATCTTCTAAATTCATACACTAAGGAAATTGTGATGTTAAAGTGTTGATCTTTTACTACCTTGATCATTATCCAATTCATCATTGCACTCCATCTCTAGACGAACACTACAGTCAATTCCTGCCCAGCCATCGTTACACTGGCAGTGATATTCACCCTCCTCCAGCACACAGCTGCCATGGCGATTGCATGAGTTCACACAGCCCGCTGCCACAAATATACTTAAACGTTAGTAGCTGACATACAAGTAATAAGCTTTTACTTAAAAATTTGTCATTAATATAAGATTTTTTCACTATCTTATAGTTGTCATTAACACTTTCAGACTTATACCCCTGTGTAGTACAGGTGCACGAGAAATGCTGTTCTGTCCAATTCCCATATACTGAACAGGTGTCAATTTATTATAGCTTTAAATGGTTTTTCCAGTTTCCCCGTGCTACATTAGGACAGCAGAACCGAAATATAGTTATTTTTTTATCTAATAGATGATACTAAATGCATATATAAGCAATGAGAACTGTAATCTGTTTTCATGCTTTCATAAAGCATCCTACACTCTTCTAAGTTAAGGTATGCATTGCTTATGTTTTGCATTTTTCGTGTTGTTGTTATTAAAATATATTACTCATAGCTGGAAATCGTGATTTTCATAGGTCAGAGATTTCAGAAGTAATTGATCACATGGATTCACTTTAAAATGACAGGGGATCTGAAAAAGATTACTCTGATGTAGACCCCAATTTTCAAAATAGTTCTTCCAATGATGAGTTGGCTACATATTGTTTTTTCAAATATTTATCTTTGAACAGATATGCTTATTGGTTTCTCCATAAAAATTTTTATTTTAAATTGCATTTAGTTTTTGTTTTGTGCAGTACTAAGAGGTACCGTAAAAACTTACTTCAAAACATAATGTACACAAGTCTATGCCTCCTAGACATTTTTACTCTTCTATTGAGTTTTATATTTTTGTTTTATTTACTATTTCTTCCTTGAAGATAATGTTGTTTAATCTCCAATAATTATACAACTTAGCATAAATATGTGCTTGAAAGTAAATTGTATTTGAACGATTTTTTAGTGTATGTTTGTATAAATGTATTTAGAAAGAGCAGATAAACAGTCTAAATGGCATACATTTTATTAAAGAGGATGAAAGGAACTAAAAGTTGGTATATGATAAGCTGAGAAAAGTCTTGTCTAACTTGTAATATAACAATAAAATCCACAAAAAATCCCAGGACTCTGAGGGTTGACACCCAATATAAATACAGCTATAATAGTGTTAATAAAACAAATTCACTGAAATATGTAATAAAAATTATGGAAACAATTTTGTAATCATGCACTTAAATGCTATTATGATCTAAAATTACGCAGATTTTAAACATGAACAAAATTTATAACTGAATTTCGTAGTTTAATTAGGAAGGTAAGTTGGAAAAGACATTTAAGCAGGGAATGAACACAAATAAGAATATATAAAAATACATTTATTTAAATTCAGTTGGCTACAGGACACTAGAGGCAGTTTAGGACAGGTCCAGGCAATGAAATACAGTTTTGTAAGTGTTTATATGATTACACAAAAGTAATTAAATGCAAAATATTACAGGTATATCTTACGTAAAGTACAATGACGTCCATTCCAGCCTTGTGAACAAACGCATGTGCCATTCTTGCACTGGCCATGTTCTGCACACCGGGTATCACACGGTAACAGATCACAACGCTCTCCACTCCAGCCTGCTTTGCACACACACTGGCCTTGATCACATCTGCCATGAGGTCCACAGTCTAAACTGCACACAGCTACAAAGAAAAACATCTCCCATTAATTTAATAAGTAAAGATAGCTGCCACTTACTGTTTTTAGTTTATCAGTTGATTATTTATTTATTAAACAATTGACAAAATTATTTATAAACTCAAACAACTGATGTTTCACTTTATCCTATCTTTAAAAAGCTTCTTCAGAGGTTGCCAGTGGTTTAAAAGTGAAAACCGGTTCAGGTTATAAGGTAAAACTTTTACGTTTTTACCCACAAAAAGTTTTGTGTTCCGAATCATAGTGAAATAATTACATTTAGACATTAAAATCATATTTAAACCAACTCAACTGAATAGAGCTGTGAGTTGTAATTTGTGCAGAATGTTACTTCATGCATATTTGTTAATTTATACTGCAGTTTATAATAAACTTAGAATCTTGTGGTATTAAAGGCGTTAATGTTCCTTGAGTTTGATGTTTGTAAATAAATATGAAGGCGAATTTTTGTATTACATGTGATTTTCATAAAAGGTGCTAAGTGTAACTGGTATTTGTTGAGTACTGTGTGTTTGTTCAGTTTAATGTAAATACACTACAAACATGTGAAAGTAACAATATGTTATGTTGTGATACAGAAATAGTGTTATATCTATGTTCTATAATTATTTCCCTTTAACTTTCTGAAGTGTCTCGTACAATTATTCAGGAATTGTTCACACAAATCTGTGCCATGGATATTTGAGAGGTTTATTACATTATACTAATCTGTTTAAATTTCATAGACTCTTTTGAACACAGTTTGTCCTTTTACTGAGCATTGTTTGGTGATTGCTACAGTGAACACAGTAAACACTACACACATACGTGCTAGTTTCATTTGTGTTCACAGCATGCTGTGACGCTGTTCAATTATATTCAACAATGTGACAGCTGCTGATTGATTTGTTGTTTTGTTCCTCTAACAATGACAGAAAATTCCATTAGCGAACATAGTGCTGGTTATCTGTTTTGTTCGGAAACTGTAACATACCGTAAATATGTTACCTACACTCTGCCTCCATTAACTATCTCCATTAATTATTAATATACTCGGCTGCAACATCTACCTGTTAACATGATTAATTACAATTACGTTCCTGTTGGAATACTGGTTTACTGTTTTCACAGTTTCAATCACTGATAAACTTTTGTTCAGCTTCCAATGATGTTTACAAGACTTTTGGTTCTTTGAAAAGTAACAGGTAAAGATTAAATATTATTACTCAATAAAACATTTAAAAAAATAATTTTTTGCAATATTCTTATATAAAGAGTCAAATACAAATCTGATACAAACTCTGTATGTATTTTCTGTGTGTATGATATTATTCATTTGAACCTATGTTTTCCTTGGTAACAACAAAGCTATTTCACATTGGTGTTATGAGTTTGCTCAATACACATTTCAGGACTACTCAGAGATAGTTTTACAAAGAATAATTAAACTGTGCAAATCACCTTATTCATGCATATAAACACTGTCAAGAAAAATTAAAGAGTTACAACTTTTAAAAGAATAAATATTGGTGTGAAGCTGAAGTATTTTATATTGCCAACTTCAGCATCTTCCCTCAAGAATTAGACCCATGGCCTGTTTAACCAAGCTCGTTTAACCACTTACAGTGATGGGCTGCATCATGGCTGGCTCTAGTAGAAGGCCAGAATATTAAACGTGGCAACACTGGAACAAGCTGATATTTGAGGCCGACCAGACGATCTCTTAAATTATGTATTTCAATCATCAAGTCATGTCATTTTTAATTGCCAGTTAACAGCAGTTTTATAGACATTTAATTAAGTTAGTGGTTATAATCACAAACATAATTATCACTGTTGCACACCACTATAGAAAACTTATTCCGATTAGCGCTTTCAAGCTTCACAGCTCATCGTCATGTTCACACATGTTTTTGAAAGTGTGGAAGACCTATAGTTAGGTTTAGCTACAAGTAGGCCTATTCATGATTTTAGTAATGTTACAAAATTAAAATCAGA
Source organism: Magicicada septendecula (assembly GCA_034769895.1). Lineage (NCBI taxonomy): Eukaryota > Metazoa > Arthropoda > Insecta > Hemiptera > Cicadidae > Magicicada > Magicicada septendecula. The sequence continues at coordinate 322,701,361 of CM068370.1, read as the reverse complement.
ATCTAACATGTTCACTTTAGCTATTTTATTACACAATGTTTATAGGCCTATTTAACATTATTCATCCATAACTTGTAGATTATGAAAACTAACGATGCACTACTTTCAGACAATAATAACAATAAATGAAAATTCAATACTGCACTTTTATTATGCGTATCATGTATTCTATTTAAAAAAATATTTGGATATAGAAATGGCATACGGAATGCCTTAGAACACGATTTATTTATAACAGTTGTGTCTCATAAATATTCATTACTGTCAACGAAACCAAAGTTTGAAATTTGGTAAGAATAAAATATATACCTTACACATAAGTTCATAAAATCTTTGTATTTGTAATTACTTTTACAACCAGGAATACAATTCTTAAATGGCACTATCACTGAAAAACCTACACTAAATGAATGATGTACAATTTACTATGTCCGTCGACTACTGTTTTGTTATAAATTAATTTCGGAAAGGTTACTGTAAGTTAAAAATTCTAAGCACCTATCCAAGTTAAGCTTTATAAACACGTGCAAATTTTAGTTTAGGTTATGTTTCAATAAGTAGGTGGGTTGACCAACACGTGTTTGAAATCAACTTAACACACACACACACACACACACACACACACACACACACACACACACACACACACACACACACACACACACACACACACACACACACACACACACACACACACACACACACACACACACACACACACACACACACACACACACACACACACACACACACACACACACACACACACACACACACACACACACACACACACACACCACTAATAACACTGTAGTATTATAAACTATAATATTAAACAGCACTACCGGTACTGCACTACAAAAATCGTCACTAACAACAAACTGTAACAAGACCTTTGTAAATTTTACTACAAAGTTAACTGCTCATACAATAGGCCTACAGATCACATTCCACTCAACTGCCGCTTTGGCCTCAGACGCAACGTTGTGTGTTTAATATTCTGGCCTTCTACTGGAACCGGCCATGGCTGCATTATAGTAGGGGTGTTGTGCATGTTCACAAGAAGGTGTCATATTAATAGTGACTGAGGTCTGCTTATCTCAGCCAGACTGCTGAAGTGACCCAACAATAGATAGACAAGACTCATACAGTATTGACTCAACCTTGTCCGGGATCCATAGCAGACCATGACAAAATGAATGTTATGCAAAACAAACTCTCTTCTGTTGAATTATCTCATTCTGCTGTCTACATATTATATCCTGTATTCAAATGATACTGAGTATTTTAAAGTGATGTGAGTTAGTTTAAAACTTGTTTCAGTATTCTTGTTTGTCAATGATCGACTTTATTTCAGACACTAATAATACACTTAAAATGTCTATTTATAAATAAAAGGAGATTGGAGATTACCTATTTGGATTGTTTAATTTTTAAATGCTCAGTGGTTAAACAAAGTTAACCACTTTGTATATAGCTCTATATAGCTGGCTTTTGGTAGATCAATGCCAAATGGGTGTATAATTAAATTTTATTGATAAGTCAGGAAATCAAATTCAGTAATCAAAAGTTGAATACTGTCCTGTGTTCTCTTTTGTTTGATTTATGTATACTTACTTCTTCCTTCTTGGAGCGGACTTCCAGGGTCAAGTGACCTCGATGGTCCGATGTCCATGGTATACCACAGCAGCGAGTGCCCAAAAGCGCTTGTTCCTGAGAATCTGGTCCAGGCCACCATTCTCTCCCATCACGGCCCTCAGGGTCTCCCTGGCTGGATTCTGTACGGAGCATCTGAGCAGAATGTGCTCAAGAGTTTCCTCCTCCATCTGGCATCTCTCACAGGTTGGGGAATCTCTCAAGTTGAATCGGTGCAGGTAATGTCCAGTGACAATGTGGCCAATTCTGGCCCTTGCTGCAAAAGTAGCCGTGGCTCTTGCCATGTCGCAGTATAAGGAAGGGTCTGCAGGTTCTTTCTGGAGTCGAAATAGTTGTCTCCCTGTCACTCCTGCGCACCAGCATTCCTCTTTTATCCGAGCAGCCGCAGCTTTCTTGCATCTTGCCAGCGAGTATTGGGGGTGTTGGACTAGTCCCATGTTTGCAGCTTCTTTTGCTATCTGGTCCGCTTTTTCGTTTCCATCCACCCTGCAATGGGCCGGTGTCCACTGGAATACAATGTGTTTTCCTTTGATCTTTAGAGATGATATAAGCGCCCTCAATTCCTTGATGCAGAAGTAATAGTCACTTGGGCCTGTCTGTGTCAGAGCTTCCATGGTTGATTTTGAGTCTGTGAGAATACATATTTCTCTGTCTTCAATCTGTAGACAGCTCACCAAGGCTGCATCCAACACCAATAGCTCGGCATCCATACTTGATGCTGCATTTGCTGGGACAGAGAAGCACTCACCGGTCTTTTGGTTATAGTATCCTGCTCCTGATTTACTTTTGCAACTGTCCACGTTTGAATTATGTATGAAAAAGATTTTTTTTAGTTATATTTAGCCGTCATAATGTAATATGAATGTATGTTTAAGGAAATTTGTAGAGAACATTACGCACATTTTATAAAACTGAATGTTCCAGCTGGGTTATGGTGTAAAATGCTTCAGTTTTATCTTTAGACAGATTAGGGATTGAAGTCATTAGAATTTATAGGCTGCATGAGATTTGGAAAGCCTCAGGAGAGAGTTAATAAAAAAAATTTAAATACGAATAAGTCAAAGCAAACACTTCGAAAATTAATTGAAAAACTGAGTATCATTTGTAGTGCCAATGAATCCAGAAAGATTATGCTGATTTACCAATACAAATTAATTAATCATTTACTAAAAACAATAACACAGATCTTATAACAGCTTCCATTCCAATGTTAATTATGAATTCTATCCCCAGACTAACTAGTATAAATTGATGTACATGGTAGGAGAGAATTGCTTTTCTAGCACATCATACATGTAATATCTGTAACTTTAGTGATACCTATCACAACCTTTTTTTGTTGTATTTAGTTTTACAAACAAAAATTATATGGTAAAAGAATGTGTTGATAATTTTTATCTTTTTCCATAGGAAATGCCATGTGGTAGATGTGATTTACCAAAAGGAAATCTAATATAAAGGAGATATCCAATATTCATAGAATGACCAACTCCATTGTAATAAATAATTTTTTCATTTAATTTTCTTACCTTGTGAACAATCTGAACCAGACCAAAATTCTTCGCACACACAAGTCCCCATTTCTAAATCATATGTTCCATGTTCTGAACATCCAGGGAGGCACTGGTAAACCTGTTGGTCCAGTAGCGAACAGTTGACACCCTGCCAACCTGCTTTACAGTAGCACTTGCCAAGAACACATGAACCATGATTTGAACATGTAGGATCAATGCAGTCCTCTGTAACAGACAAGGTGTACCAATGAGACAATTGGAAGTAAACAGTTATGTTCACACTTTCATTTACATACTTTTCAGATATTATGCACAAACTGCCTACAGTACAATGTTAATTATAAGTTATTATTTGATCTCAGTACATGAGTTTGTGTGGCTCAAAGACTGTTTTCAGTGCAAGCTTTTTATGGTTAAAGCCATCAAAACTATGAGCACAAATAGAAACCTCTGGCGTATATACGTGAAGTTACCTTTACTGAAGATTGGACATAAATAATGAAAGATTAATCAGAATGTGTTATAAATTTACTAATGATGTATAAAACACCTGTTACAGTTTATAACAATTTACTGAATGAGCGAAGTAAGTTGTCAGTTTTAACTCAACTGTGTGGCATTTTTCTATCTGGCTATATATCTTTTTGGGGTATGTTTCACAATAACTTTTGAACGCATCAATAAATTTTTGTAAAACTTGGCACACATTTCCACAATTTACCCTACAGAACACTATTGTTTTCTGAGATGGAACCTCCAAAAAATAGAGGAGCAGGAGGCAAAAATGTGAGGGATTCCAAATTTTCAAAAATATTGTAGAACTCTGTGTAGGGTATCAGATTAAGAGAATTTTAATCAAAAAATACATTTATTGTGGTGAAGCCTTCACCACATTACTGTGGGCCTGATGTTTAACAACCCGTGTTTAGGTAGACTCGAATTCCTCGAATTCCACTGAAGATGGCAGCCAGTGGTGCTGCTGAAATGTTTGGTTCGTTTGTAAACCCTGGACCATGGCCAAACAGCCCGTCACATACTTCTAATACAAAATTATTGTACATTTTTAAAAATTTCAAAATTCTGGGATGCTGGGAGCCTACAAGTGGGTGAGAGTTTTGATAAATCACAAACGTTTGTATGTCACAACATATTGAAAGGAACTTTAACTAACATATGAATATAGAGTTAAGTTTTGGTAAATTTAAATTTTGGGAATATCAAATTAAAGAGGATTTTAGAAAAAATCTGAATATAATGTACAAGTTTGGAAGTTTCAAGATTTTTAGACCACATGGCCCTAAAATGGGTTCAAAAATTTGAAAAAATGGTAAAAATACATTAAGGTATCAAACTAAAAGGAATTTTAACATAAGTCGAACTGTTTGGGAACTTTAATATTTATTGTATGATTGCTCTACAATTGTTACTTTATTAAACAAAAAAATAGTGTAGTCAGAATTTTCATAAGTTTTCTGAAAATCAAGAAATTATCTAACATTAAAATTTATACTTCATTCAAAATAGAGAGTTCTGCAGCTCAGGGAGCATACTAGTAAATAATATGTACGTTACTATGAAAGCTGAATACAACTAAAACTTCTCTGGTTTCTTGAGGATTGTTTTATATTGTTATAACTGGAAGAAATGTTATTGATACATGCTTTTGTCAAGAGAATTATTGGCATAGCGTTACAATTCGAAGAAATTTTATTGATATACTTTTGTCAAAAGATTCTAGTAATTGCCATACCATATACTGTACACATGTACCAAAGACATGGAAACGTTTGTAATCTTTTAGTTGCACTGTTTTCAAGACTTTTTTTGTGAATCTATTCTTAAAAATTAGCCCACGTTAACAGAACATTATTTACCAAGTTTCCTATTATCACTAATCACATTATACCATATGCAAGCACAGACAAATATCTTGTTATGACATTGGACAGAAAATTTAGATGGAATACTCATATTACAAAGAAAAGAAAAACCGGGAATCAATTATAATAAACTGTATTGGTAAGAAATGTCTTTATATCAATCTCCAATAAACTACAAATATATACACAGATTTTATCATACATAGATATGGACATGGTATCAACTTTGAGATTGCATAAAAAATATTAAAGAACTTAATGAAACTCATTGGTGACTTAAGAACAGCAATCTTCTTGGTGCATTAGGTGCTCTGTAAATATGGTTAATCACTAACAAAATCTAAAAGTATTACAAGAAAAAATGAAGAAACACTGTGCTGTATTAAAAACAATGAAGTCATCCAAATGCCAGACAAGACAGATGTAGTGTGAAAACTCAAAAGAAGAATGCTCTCGAGTTAGTGTAAGAATACAGTATACAGTTTTAAATGTCAAGTCTTAAATCAGAGCAATGCTTTACCCGGCTCTGTAATACACAAGGAGTTAACATTTATAAATGAGATATGAGATACTATAAAACAATATTATTTGTTGATGCAAGCTGAATAATAATTAAGATTAAATCAAAACTGCACAACATTAATTGCAGGACTAGATTATAATTGTATGAAGTGCAGGAAATTTAAAAAAAAAGTTATTCTAATCTAATTTTGAATGTATAATAATTTGTTAATTTATAATTATAAATGAATTTTAAGTATTAAATACATTTTGGACCAACTGTAATTAATTTCATACCTAGCACAAAACATATGTCTAAGACAAATAATGTTGTTTGTACAGATTTTTCTTATTGTAAGTAATAAAAAAATTTGTATTAATATTATGGACCTGTGAAGCAACCGAATATGTATTCCACTGATTATGTGTATATTTTAAGTTAAGTAAATATATTAAAACCAATAAAAAATTATAGTTTAAAATATTTTAATTTATAATGAACTTAAAAAAAAATGTTCATGAAATAATTAAAATATATTGTGTGATGCACATGTATAAAAACTTTATTTATAAAAAATACTTTTATAAAAAAACTTATATACACATATACATATAAAACATACACTCTTTCACAGTTTACTGAGATGTGCATGTGTATATGTGTAAACACACATTAAAGGTCGGCGAGGACATAAAGCAGAAGAGGGCAAAAGAGATTTAATGTAAACTTTTATTCTGTTTATTCTTGTTTGTTAAATATATGTAGTCAATTAGAGAGAAACCCCTCAATATATTATTCCCTGTATACAGCACGCAGTTGGGTTAGGGTGAAACAGCAGCAGACAGTAGCAGGGGTGTATTATCTGCATGATGACAACAATGTTTAATGGTGCCCGACTTTGTTGAAGCAGCCTTAATATACTTTGAATTAGAAATCAAGCCTACTCAAAGATTCTAAAAGGGAGAAAATTTCTGCGGTGACTGCTGTCTTGTCTTGCAATGCGCTACTTTTCAACAAATAATACAGCTGGTTTTAATGAAGCAGAAGAAATACTGAATTACTTTTACCATGGTAATAAACTCACTGATTTGAATTATGTATATTTGGTTTTGTATTATTATATAAACTGCATAAAATCAATTTTGGGTTCACAGGCTGACTGCTGTAAGAAAATTATTGTTAATCTGTAATAATATTTTTTTAACACACATCCTGTATATAATAATTGTATAGATTAATTCTTTATAAAATCATAATTTTTGTTTGCAAAAACTAAAACTGTACTGTCTAACACTTTACAGAACAATATGTCTGTACTATCAGAGACTGATGTTAACAATTATATTAATCATCCATTATTATATTCAGTTCCTCTTAATAAAGAGATTTTCTTCTGAGTAACATACTTTAGAAAAAGAAATAATAATTATTAATTATTAAAAATGTAAATAAAATAATTATAATAAAAATAAATATTTTCAGATTATAAATTCAAATAATTGTATTGTGGCAACTACAATATAACTGGAAGAAATAATTTAACGGCCACAGATTATTAATTGCACTCACTTTTTCTCAGAAAATAGCATTTCAATACTATTTACAGCAGAATCTTGAAAATACAAATTACCCAGGACCAGTAGTGGTTTCAGATTAACAAAATGAGATATTCCCTTAGGTGAATAAGCAAAATAAACAGAGTACCAAAACTTACTAAATTGAGGTTAAATGAATAAAACTTTAGAGCCTAATGATTCCTACCTGTAATGATTGCACACGTTTATTCCTCTGATGTTATTTAAGATAGTTACTCAGGTTTGAAAAGATATACATCAGGTATAGGCATATAAGTCAGGCAATTTGTAAGTTATAAATTGATTTTCCTTTTTTCAATTTACTGTAAATTATTTCTTATTTCACTAATACTTAAGTTACACTATATGAAATGGTTGTTCTTTATTGATTTATATGTATTTGTATTTCTGTTTTATTTTTAAGCCAGTTTTATTATTTTGTGATTTACTACAGTTTAACATAGCCTAATATATTTACAGTTAATATCCACTATTGGACTATCAAGGTTCAACTATACCTAATTTGCAACAAGGCTATGTTTTTACTTTTGTAAAGATCTTATACATTCTGAGGTAGTTAAAAACTATAAAATGACATACAATTTCTTTAGAAAAATTAAATATATTTTATTATTATATTTATTTACTGTATGTTACATTTTAGAATAATAATAATATGCTCTGTGTGTGCATGTGTGTGTGCGCGCGCGCGCACGCGCGCGGGAAGGGGAGTGCATGTGCACACAACCAGACAGGTTTATATATTTAATCTTTCTATAAAAATTTAGAATTAAATAAGAAACAGGAATGATAGTTTACTCAAATGACCAACAAAACTCCCAGTAATACAATTTTAATGCTGCCTTTACTAAATACAAGTCTGTTTGTTCTTTTAAATTTATTGAATCATAAAAATTACTGTTAATTGTTTAAAAATTAAACAGAGAGTAGTGTCTAACAGAATCAATATATTAATCCAATTAGATAGCTGACTCAATTGTACAAACATGATAAAATATAGTATAGCACTTTGCTTTGGAATTTGATTCAATAAAATGGCAGTGATTTGATTCACTGATTTGATTACACAGTGAATAAAGTTAGCAGCGCTTGACAGTGAGAGTAAAAGCTAATTGAACTTATTCAACATAAATTAAAAATAATGTTTTAAGTAACACCAGTTATAAACTGATTAAGCTAGTATAAACTTTTGACAAGATATTAGTACCATACTGAATTTTCTCATCATTCTAAGAATGTTCAGTTTGTTTATCCAGGCTAGAGATTCCCTGAAAACTGTGCTGAAACAGCTGAAAGAGAGGGAGTACAATGAAATTATGAAATGGTGTTAAAGTATTAAAATGGAAATAGTCTAAGTAAAAATATTTGAAATACGTACATTTTGCAGTAAGATATTTTTTGCAACATGTGAGATTTAATAATTTTTACACACCATATGTTACAATTTGCAGCTGAACACCATTCAGGCTAAATACATGTTATTATAACAACATAAATCATGACTGACAGTATTTGAGTCTGTTGTATTAGTTTAGGTAATTATAAAGGGCACTAGGAAACCAAAAAGGTGGGAATGACTACCCTAGGTATTATTTTTCACATATTAGTTGCAAAGAATGAGATAAAAATTATTTACACCAAATTTATATTAATATTTGTCATCAAAAGTTTTATCACCTTTTTGAAGTTCCTGTTACATAACACAATTTTTTTACTATGAGTAAAAATTGTCTATTCTATTTTTTAGTGTAACCATAAACTATAAATGCCACAGTAAATTTAAAAAATAATACAATGTGTAATATCAAGTCGCTATGTAAAGAGTTATTTAACTTTATTCATATCATATTGGTAGCCCGTTTAGGTTTGGAAGCGACAGGGATGATTGCCAGTGTGAAGGCTATTAATGTCTGGTGACGATATTGTTATATCCAGCTGGCGTATGTTACAAGGTCTAGTCCAAACACATATGGTGTTAATAGTGCTTAATATATTCCCCCATGCCTATACCTTTATTACCATGAACAATGATCCCTGTGCATCCAACACGTTTGCTGGCAATGAAGATAGGATGACTAAACTGTTTTAGTTAGTATGTAATGATACGGCAACCTACTGTTACTGGAATACACGTAACTGATAACAGAACAGGTGACATGCTTCTTGAAGTGGATATAAAGAAAATTCGAAATAAAAACTACCTGAAATAAATAAATGGGATTTAGAATATAGTTGTTAATGAACACAGTCTATGACTCAAGTACCTTTCTTCTTCTTTTTTATAAATGTACTTTTACTGAAACAACACTGTAAGAATAGTTGGCACACAAGGTACCTGAGATATGCATAGTGTATACAAGTTGCATTGTAGGGCAGGTTTGAGCCCTGGTTGATGTATTCACAACTTCTTTTCTTATATAGATTTTCTACTGTTGCATTGGCTTCAGTTGCAATCAGATTTAATTTAATTCAAAGATTATAAATTTTATAATATTATTCCACTTTCCTATTAACAGAGCACTAATTTTTAGATACAAATTTGGTAACATATTTATCTATACTTAAGCCAGCTTTCGCTCATTATGAGCTTCATCACAGGTGGCCCCTAGGAGTTCCATCAGTTATGGTGCTGGAAATAGAGCCATTATTTGAAATGGTTATCAAATTTTTATGTGTAATATATTAAGAGAGTATATGTCATTTAAACTGTCAGTTCATTTGGAATGTCATTCCATATGTTTTTGTCTTTTAATTGTAGTTGTTCATAAATAATTATAATATATTATTTATAATAATAATAATAATCATAATAATAATGATAATAATATCAATACTCGGACATGTCACAGAGAAGAAAATCCTAGAATTATATAAATTATCTGCTCTACCAAAAATTACATGAATACAAAAAAAAATAGGAAATAGGGCATACTATCCTTACAGTAGACTATTGAAAAGCAAACTCATTAGGCATAACACAAGTATGAAAATATATGACACTTATCATACCAGTTGTTGCTTACAGAGGTGAGACTTGGACATTATCAAAAAGGAAGAACAAACACTAAGAAGGTTTGAAAGAAAGATTGTAAGAAATGTTTATGGCCTGGTTAAGGAAGATGATAAATGGAGAATAAGACAACCAGGAGATAGATGTGCTATTGAAGCATGAGGATATTGTAAGATTTGAAAGGCTCAACAAATACAATGACTAGGTCACCTAGAGTGGGTGGATGATCAGTGTATGCCAAAGAAAATTCTGAGGGCTTAGGTGTATAAGAGCAGAAAGAGGGGTCTACCTAGGATAAGATAGTTGGATGAAGTGGTGGAAGATCTGAGATGAATGGATGTGAGGGGTTATGCTGAGATGACAGTGGATAAGCAACATTAGAGAAGATTGATATAGAAGCCAGAGCTCACATTGGGCTACAGTTCTAAAGATGAAGAAGATGAAAAATTATATACTCTACTAGTAAATGAAAAATTCTGATAAACTGGTAATCACCAAAATTATATAGATCATCAATCTCCAAAGGCATTAAAATTATGTTTATAAAGAACAGAAAATGATCAATTAAATATTCTCTTTCTAAGTGAAAAAATATGTACACAATTTTCTGACACATAACACTATGCTTAAGATAAAAATCATTAAAAAATTTAACTTTGCCTTAGCCAGCTTTTATCAGAGATGGTTGCTATATAAGGTAAAGGTAAACATTTTTTTGAATTATTGTCTAAAATATTGGTGTGTAAACCAAATATTAGTGAATGAACCAAATACAAAGTTCAGAAGTGAATTTTCTGAGACGAACAAAGGGCTGTATAAGGTGGGATCGTTTGTGTAATGAGGACATTAGGAATGAGCTACAGGTATTGTCCATAAATGATACAATTCAGGAATGTTGCCTGGAATGGTTGCAACATCTGGACATAATGGAGGCATCTAGGTATAGAACTTTGGAACAAGGCATGTAGGAAGACCAAGAGCAAGATGGTAAGATATACATGAAGATGGAACAGGCAATGTGCCTACTCCATAAAGTGAAGAAGAAGAAAAAGGAGAACATTAGTGTTTCATGTTAGCAAAGTGTATACATGTTATTATCTTTTTTTAATTAGAAGAGGTTATTCAGAGATTAATCACTTTCTTTATTTTTCATTAAAAAAAATACATATTATAATATAAAAGTGTATCAATAAACATTATTGCTGATAACTGGATATGTCATAGACAACAAAAGCCCCCAAAATATTATGAACGCTTACACTTAAGCAGTTAAATACTATTTTGCCTACTTTAATGAAAATTGAATACATCACTAGGAAAACTTAAATATACCTACTGAAAATATATAATTTGGTAAAACTTTCTTTTATTAACTAATTAGAATTAATATTAGGCATTACCTGTATTAACTTCCCGTCTTGTGACTTATCTGTTTTAATTTCTAAAACTTAGTGTAATAAAGTGTTCTAATACACTTTAGTATAAAGTTTTAGAAATTAAAACAGATAAGTCACAAGACGGGAAGTTAATACAGGTAATGCCTAATATTAATTCTAATTAGTTAATAAACGTGACTTGGAGACAAATAAAACAAAATGAATTTCTTTTATTGTTAGTTACACCTGTTATCTCAACTGCTGAAATGTTTGTTCTTTATTTTCAGATAGCAGGCCTTTTCAATTTAAACTCCCAAGTATTAGATGTACAGTAAATATTAGTGACAATTGGTGAATTAGCTTCATATCACTATATGAATTACAGAATAGTAAAGTTTAGATATATAAAAAGCTGTTCTTCATGATGTTTAACTACAACTTGTGACATCAGATAAGACAGTGGAGTGGGAAACACTGAAACTACTTAATTTCACATGGTTTACCCACCACTAATAAGAAATTAGAGTAAAAAGGTTTGAACATAATCACTATAGACCCAGTATAATTGTGCACATTCCTCTAAAATATTTTGTTTGTAATAAATTTTTATATTGATGTATAAAATATACATTACTACTATATGCCAGACAGCAGGTTCAAAATCAACAGTTCTATGCACATTAGTATTTTTAACACAGGCATACCAAAAACTGTGATTAAAAAAGCATCAGAATGCAAAATGCCTTCAGAATAGGAGGTATCAACTTTGTCAGGCTTAACCACCTATAGTCGTTGTTAAGGACTTGTTACTGGTGGAGACACTGAAAGGACTTGTCCAGAGCATGGCAGATAGCAGTTCAGCGAGTAAGCCTGACAAAGTTGAAAGTACAAAGACTCCTAATTCAAATAACAAGATGAGTAGGAGATATTTTCTAAATTCAAATGTACAATGTAACTCAATGTTTAATTTTTAGAACAAAGTTTTATCAACTGGTGTCAGCATTAAAAAATTTCACTGAGTAAGTTGTAATATTATGTAATACTCTTATTTGCAAGTAAATTTGAGAGTCCAGTTTTGCAAAAGTTATGAAAGGAATTGATAATTACTTTGACAACTTTGTAATGTAATCTGACTACAAGAGAATAAGTACTTACACAATCCTCTAATGATCTATAATTATGTATGTTTGACCAATATTCTAGACTCTCAGGGAAACATCTTTCACAAGTACTTTTAATTATGATACATCAACACTGATGTCTAATAGGAAGGACAGCCATATGTAGTTTCACAGAACATGTGTCTTTTTGACTGTAAATACCAACACATTTAAAAAAACTTTTGCTACCATCATAATATGAATATTGTTATGATACCAAAAGCAGCCCAATACCAGAGAAAGTATATAAAGGAAAAAGCATGCAGCTAAAGAAGAATTAACAATTTTAAATAAATAGCACTAGAATGACTATAATGTATACGAGACAAATGACTATGACCCAACCCAAGTGATTGGCCCAATGACAAATGAAATGAAATAAACACATGAATTAACAAACTAAGCAAAGTAAATATTATTAAAAGTACCATTAAACATGGAAAGTACAAGCCAAAAGAAAAGGTTATAATATTAGCTAAGTAAGTATAGAATGATAAAGAAATAAACAAACAATAAAACACACAGACCATGATACAAAGAATGATAATAACAAAAGTGAAATATAATAAATAAAATACTAATAATCAAAATAAAATGAACCAAGAGTGCATGATAGGAGTAGGGAGTGAATTACCAGTTAACATTAAGTGATAAACATTCTATAATAAGGGTGATCACACCAAGGTGAATAATGTAGAGAACCAAAATATAAAGGAATAAACACTATTAACACTAAGTACGGTGAAACAATACAAAGTGTAAGTGTAAACCAAAATATAAAATGACCAATATAAAAACTCATATAAAAGTGAGAGTGAACAATTAAATGTAAAACACAAAATATAAGTAAAGACACCAAAACCAATGATAAACACTAGAGTTTAATGGGTGAAAAGTACCAAAAAATAATAATAACCAAAATATTGTTATTATAGTAAGAATTGATAGTAGCTTAATAGTATATTTGTATTCAGGATAAAAATCCACTAATGTTATTAAAGATGTTATTGTTAAGAAATAATAGTTAAAAGGCTAGAACAAACTTTAAGCCAGTAATATGGTATAAAGGAAAGGTAGGCACAAAAAAAAAGAAATGAATGTTTAAATATTAAGATTATATAGTAAATATTGTAACATCACAAAATGTTACATAACCAAAACACACACCAGAAGGGTAAAATATGACACTAAAGTTATAAAGTGAATAATTGTAATGAATGTAACAAAGAAGAGAAGGGACCAGCATAGAAGAAAGAAGAGGAGGGATCCCAAGAAGCAGTGATGAATACACTGCATGACACTACAACTTAAACACAATGACTGACTATGACTAATGGACATGCAAGTTCACAAATAAGCTGTCAAGTGAGCCAGTTCAAGACATTGATGTGTAGAGTTTTATAATATTAACTAAATAACCAATGACTTTAATAAAGATGATCACAAATAACAGCATTTTGGCTGAAAATAATAGAACATGATACATAAATAACAAAGACTATTACTATACTAGCTATAGCCACAAAGCTATAAAAAGCTAGCTTTACCAACAAAGATGTAACAATATAGGATAAGGATAATTATAAACGGAAGCCTTATGTGTATAAGCAACTTCCTAATTAAATGAGATGTAATTAGAAATAATAATAAACAGGTAATAAACCCTGTACCATAACTGTATCTAGACCCTGCATAAACGAGTGTATGTCAGTAAATTAATAGGGAAACAGGACCCCTAATGAACATTAAATTTACAGAATAATAAATATAACGAATAAGGTGTGAAATACCACCACTTAATTAATATTGTATACCGTAAAAATGAGTAGGCCATGTAAAAATGTATTTAGAGAATAAGGAATTGTCAGAATAATGTATTATCATAATTATACTAAGATTTAATATTGTTCAGCTATAAACAGCTTTTAGTTTTAATAATGTATGTACTTTTATTCATGTAATAACGTTCAAAAGAGAACACAGATGTAAATAACCAAATATCAAAGATAGGGAAATAGTCACATTTTGCATTATTAGCAGACGACACTAAGAAACCATGTTTCAAAACGGTATTTTTATGTATTGTCAGTGAAAACTAGATTCAAACCAGCATTAAGCCACATCAAAATAAAGAGCAGAACCTAAGCTTTAATTTGATGATAATAACTTAGAGATTGGAATTGTAATAATTTAATAATGCGTGTTAGCATCATTTTTTAACCAGATTTAAGAAATTGCCGGTGAATACAAACAATAACGACAGTCGAGTACAAAGGATGCGCCGGTGGTGTCTAACAAAAATATTATGTCACTATAACGGAATTTTGTACCAATCACAAAAGAGTTTACTTAGCGAAAATTGTTCCTAACGGCGATCGAGAAGCTGGGTATATAATCAGAGGACGCTAAAAATTTCGCATTCGCTTCATTCTTCACGAGCTAACCAGTTGCGTCTCGGCTTGTTTTATATTTTAATAATCTACTACAGCACAATAGTAGTAAATACTTTAAATTTTATCAAAATAACTATTGGAAAGGCGATTCATCGTATAAGAGTGATTCGAAAGTTAATAGTGAATCTTTTTAAACAGTGCGTGTATTCAGAACGAGCAAATTTAACTTAACCTGTAAAGGCAACAACCCATTATTAGTAAGAAGAGGGTTATTTCTCGTTTCCAAGTGCGATTAAAGTGCAGTGTATTAGCGATCAATATAATCCGATCGTTAAAGTGTTCATTTTTAATCTATACGATTAAAAATCAGGGTAGTACAGTGACCAATTTCATTGTTATATAACATCCATTGATTTCAGCTATTAACATATTTGTACTGACGAAAAAACAATCAAACTATTCATAGCGAACACTGTATCCATTTATTTAGAGGGTTTAATAACCCGACATAAGAATATATGTGTTAGAATTAGTTATTACAATATTAATTAGGATATAAGCAGACAAAATTCTCGTTAACCAAATATTTAATTGCAAGTTTTTAAAGAGGCCAAAAATGAATTACTATCTTAGTAGCATTTATTAAAAGCAATTAATATCGTTCTATTTTGTATTTTAAAGAACTTACCCTTGAGATACTTAATCAATTAAGAGAAAAATTTTGTTAATAAACATAAGAGTTTTCATATTGTGCTTAACTGAGCTAGACCAGTCAGTAAACGGATAACTTGCGATCCGTATTGTATTAATGTAAAAAAATGTATTTTTATTCAATCTGATTTTAGAGGGTATAATAAACCCATAATGTTATATAGCATAAACTTTGTTTTCAATTATTTCAATTTAGATAAGTAACCATCAGTATTACATACACTGAGGTACATTTGAAACGGAAATTTTTCAGTACACCATTTGAATTATTTTAAATGCCATAAGCATTTAAACAACAGTAAAAGGTAAACATACACAATTTTAAAATTAGAAATTTGTTTTTTATGGGACTTTTCTCGAAGAAAACCCATATGGCGCCCACATAACATTCAAGGTGTTATGAAACCTTGGTTATAAATTTTAGACTGGTCAAAAAGGAAACTTGACAGTTTATTCAGTGGTGGTGAACGTCTGAACATCAAGTACGACAACCAGGTATGTGAAAAGTGTTCTTTATATTAATTTATTTGTCCAGACAACACGTGACTGACATTACATTGACAACATTTTTCTATAGAAGAGGAGTTCGACTTCAAGTTCGACGCTACCGTTACATTCATTAACAGACCAGCAAATTATTATTTTATCTATAATAAATTATCACACTACAATTAAATCATATCTATCAAATATAAAAATAATTACTGCATACAAACAAGAGACTCCATTAAGCATTTTTTAAACTGTAACTAAAAGATTTACACACCGTATAAACCGTACGTAACAATATTTATAAGTATTGTTATGATAGCATAAAGAAAAACAGAGGAGATGATAATGTTAATATTATAGAACTGTGCAAAAGTTATAATTGTTAAAATAAGCATTAAGAGTTAAGTTGTATTATGTTGAGTGGTGATGAAGCCTATGTTAAAGTTATAAATTTAAAGATAAAAGGCATTAATAGGTCGGAAAAGCTGTAATAAGTAATACAAATCAGGAATCAGTGTAAAGTAGCTATAACTAAGCAATAAGAACTTAGTAATAAGAGTAAAATTAAAATAAAAACAATGTAAAAAGTGTAGGTCAGAGTAGGCCTAAAACAATGTGAACAAAAATTGTAAAATATGCACAAATAACAGTAAACAGTGAGGGGAAAAGATAAGTAAACATAAAATAACAAACCAAGGAACAATACAAATACAAAATAATTGCAAAAAGAAACAAAATAATAACCAAATTAAGTAAAAAGAATACTAATAGCCAAATGTTAGAACAGGCCAGAAATAACAGAAAACAATCATGTTTGATGTCTAAGTAAACTATATCAGAAAAGCTATTCAATGATAATAATAATAATCATATTGGTAATAAGACAAGGAAAATATCTTAATTAGAAAATATTTATTCATTTTGAGCAAAAACCCAAGCTTTATAACAATGAGTACAAAATGCTTTCAACCAATAGAGTAGGAGTCTGGTTACCATAACAATGAAACTTTATTAGAGAAAACCATTATAAACGAATTAAGAGTCCATTTTTAGCATCAGAAGTGGCAGTTGACAAAATCGTTGATCCATAAAATTTAGAAAAATAAACCAAACACATGAATTAAAACCAATAAACACGAATGGAAATGAAAAGACAAAATTAACAGAACCTTTTAGCAAGATAAATCCAAATTAATTGAGAATTATGAGAAATAAAACCAATATAAGAGAAGGTTGACTCGAACACCAGAACTGATGAAAATAATCCATCAAACATCGACGAACTTGTAATTTATAATATTAAATTAATTTACTTCAATTTAGTTCAATTAGTTATATTATTGTGTATGAATATAAGTGTGTCGCCCGAAATGAGTGAACGCGGTCCTACTAATACTTTGTCAGGTCTTTTAAACTTATTTAAAAGTAAACTGTTTTCTTCTTGTAGTTACTAAGAAAAATGCGGTGTTAAAAACATGAGATTTACGCCTAATTTAGAAATTAAACATTTTGATGGTAAAGTATCTAGAAAATTTCAGTTTTCTTGGTATGAGCGATATTTGTGGTTGACAGGCTGTTCCGAAACCAACAGACTTTTTTGTTATACATGTATCTTGTTTTCTGGTGAAAAAGAATGGATTTTATATGGAGTGACAGTAACAAAAAACTTTCTTAGAAAGGCAGACAAACACCAGAATTCAAATAAACATATTCAAAATGAAGAGCGGTACCGTTTGCTGGGACGTGTGAGGATTGAACATACTCTCTCTGAAGGGGCTAGAATTCAAGCTGTTAAACATAATGAAGTCGTGAAACAAAATAGGCTTGTTGTTGAAAGACTTGTTGATATTGTGTATTTTCTTGGGAAACAGGGGCTTGGATTTCGAGGTAATTTCGAAGGGGAAGAGTCAGTCAACCGGGGTAATTATCTAGAATTGTTAGATCTTCTTTCTAAGCAGGAGCAGTACATTCGAGATCATCTCCAGTCTACGTCAGGATTTAAAGGTACATCAAACAATATTCAGAATGAATTAGTTGAATCTGTAACTGATATAATTCAAGAAAAGATTAAGGCGGAGTTAGAACTTGCGATTTTATTGGAATTCAGGCAGATGAAACTTTAGACGTATCAAGTAGATCTCAAGTCAGCATAATTTTTAGATTTTGTTCAAAAGAAGGTCCAATAGAAAGGTTCATTGGGTTTTATGATGTTTCAGTAGATAAGACTGCATCAGGCTTATCAGAATTAATTGTTGACATTTTAAAAAAGTGGGGTGTAACTGAGTAGGTAGTCTGTTAAACATATGATGGAGCCTCTGTAATGGCTGGAAAGCATGGAGGTGTTCAGCACTTTGTAAAACAGACTTGCCAAAGAGCATTATTTCTATATTGCTATGCTCACAAGTTAAACCTCGTACTTCTTCATTGCACTAAAACAATAAAATCGGTTAGGCTCTTCATTCACAATCTGACAGCATTTCACACATGTTTTTGTAGATCCTCAAAGAGATCACAGCTTTTAGAATCTAGAGGATTTAAACTTCCACATCCATCCACTACCTGTTGGAACTTTCATTCCAGAGCAGTTCATACCATCTTTTCCCACTATGGTGACTTGAGACAAATTTTTGAGGACATTACAGAGAATGATGAAGGATGGGATAGTGATTCGTACAATTCTGCTGTTGGATTGCTTAACATACTCAAAAAGACCCATTTCATTTACTTACTTTGTTTTTATAGGGAAATATTCGTTTATACTGACCATCTCTTTTCTCTACTGCAACACAAAACTATCTCCGATATAATTCTGTGCAACACTGAAATTAAGAAAACTACTGCTATCCTCAAGGACATGAGATCAGAAAACACTGTGTCGTCTTGTATTGAAAAATGTCACCAAATAAGCAGCGAGGTAAATATAGATGACAGTAACAGGAACCTGCTGAAAACGTTAACTTATGAAGTTCTTGATACTTTAATTATGCAGCTGGAGGTACGGTTCAGTGATTTCGAAAGTATCCAGTTTGTTGAGTTGTTGGATCCAAATCACTTCATTTCTTACAAAGAGAGTTTTCCTTCTTCTAAACTGAACAGCCTTATAAATAAATACCCTTTTTTCAATAGTGAAAGACTGGAAAATGAATTAAAAAACATTCACTCAGATACTGGAAATCATTTGTTCCCTCAAAGACTTCTACATTTTATAATTCTTAATGACTTAGAACCAGTGTACGTGGAAGTTTCAAAATTAATTCGTTTGATTTTAACGTTTCCTGTTACCACGGCTTCTTCAGAAAGGAGTATGAGTACTCTGAAAAGAATAAAAAACTACTTGTGCAATATGATGACTAATGAAAGACTTAACTCTCTTAGCACCATTGCTATTGAAAAAAAATTTGTGAAGGAATTTATGAGTGACCAGTTGTTCAAAGACCGTGTAGTTGACAATTTTGCAAGCAAGAAAACTCGCCGTGTTGAACTACTCTACAAAAAAATTTAAGGTAAGACTTTTGCCTACCCATTCATTAACTACTAGCTTCGCCACTGATTAAAATATTCAATAATCATTATTAAAAGATTATTCAAATTCATTATTAACACTTTGGGAAATAAGAAAATATTTATACATGATCTCTAACTTAACCTATGTTTATAAAGTGAACTCACTATTGTTTTAAATTCTAAGAAAATTGTTGTAAAGAAAGATCATAATATTTAATTAACTTGATGTCAAGGATTGCACTTTCAAAAATCATTTTGTTATTTTTTTGCTGTAATCAAAAGAAATTTTTGACTGAATAAACTGTGAAAAAATTAATGTTAATACAGACGCCAGCTTCAGTCAATGACCCAATCAGCATATCCAACCGCCGAATTGTAATTTCTTTATAGCCGGAGCATAAAAAGCAAAAAGTCATATATTTTTATAATTTCATGTTTTAGTAATTATAAAAAGCAAAACTGACAATTAATAAACCAATACTTACTTTAATACCTGTTCATTATTTCAATTATTAATCTTTATGTGTTTACTTCATTAATATAGCACCGTACAAAATTTTCTACCAGAATTACAGGTTGGTAAGACTGTTGCGGGAAAGCAGATTTTGAATTTCTCCGACAACAAGCGGCGAGAGATACGGTTATGCTAAGTGAAGGAATAATAAAAGTTTTTAAATTGTTTTGAACAAACAATTTGGCGCCTAGAAACGGGAAAATCACAATTAAGGGGAACAGGTAAACAGGTATTGGCGAGGTCAAATACGACGCAAGCAGATCGTTATGAATTGAAGACGATCCCAAAGTGAATTTCACGGAACGACAAGGTCCTGATCGTTACAATATTCATCTACTGTCAAACTGTTATAGACTATTAGCAGGTGGACAAGTTTTTTAAAAGTTTTAGAAAGTGTCCCATGTTCACATGTTATGAAGCATATAAAGTGAATAAAAAAAGAAAACATTAGTTTCTAGAATACACAGTCGTAGAACTAAATATCTGTACACAAGTGTTGTATTTCTGTAATTTAATAAAAATCATGGTATAAAATTAATAACAAAAAGAGTTATCATATACATGAGTTGAATAAGTAATACTAAGTGTGAAACATCAGAAATATGTGGGTGTGTGTAACAGAGAGAGAGAGAGAGAGAGAGAGAGAGAGAGAGAGAGAGAGAGAGAGAGAGAGAGAGAGAGAGAGAGAGAGAGAGAGAGAGAGATGCGTACAAGCATGTATTTGTGTTTATGTGTGCAAAGAGCAGCAATTAACTTTGTCAGCAATTTAAATTTCAATCACAGTTTGTTTAAACACGAAAAAAGTTAATCAAAGTTTAAAACAAAGTGAAAAACAGGAACGATCAAAGCGTTCACATGACGCTGTACTATTTTATGATTACAGAGCAGTGTGACTTGTACAAAGTGGAGAAAATAATTGTTGAGTGTTGAGTACCCGTGTGTAAACACACACACACACACACACACACACACACACACACACACACACACACACACACACACACACACACACACACACACACACACACACACACACACACACACACACACACACACACACACACACACACACACACACACACACACACACACACACACACACACACACACACACACACACACACACACACACACACACACACACACACACACACACACACACACACACACACACACACACACACACACACACACACACACACACACACACACACACACACACACACACACACACACACACACACACACACACACACACACACACACACACACACACACACACACAGAGTAAAGATTAAATATTTTTAATTTATTTACAGAATTTTACAAGACACAATTTAAATTTCTTGTAGAATAATTTTTAACACATGTAGTATATACCTATATCAACAGATCAGACCCAATATAATTTTTTTAATACTAAGTGGAATTACCTTACACTACTTCTACCGTGCAGAGCAATATGGTATCATCTTTTGTATTGACATTTAAAGTCATATTTATTACATCTGCCTTCTCTTTTTATTACTCAAAGTTTATAATGGTCATATTTTATTCAGTTTATTTCTAGCTACAGAACGTCCTATAGCTAGAAAGGAAACTGTTTCAGGCCGTGATGTATCTATAATTTGGCCTTTAGAGAGGTCTGGGGTCAGGTCGGCTTCGTACAAAAGAAAAAACAAGTTAAAGAGCAATCAACATTACTATTTTTAAAGTGGCTGAAATCAGTCCAATTAAAGTAAATGGTTATAACATAATAAAAATACACGTTATTGAAACATCATTTTCAAGATACTTATTGAATGAATTGATTTTCTAAATATCACTATAATATTAACGACTCGGAACACAAAGTTTTTTATAAGTAAAAACGTAAAGTTTTTACCTTACAGCCTAAACCGGCTTTCACCTACAGAAGGCTTCATTGAGCCTCTGATGAAGCCTTCTATAGGTGAAAGCCGGTTTAGGCTGTAAGGTAAAAACTTTACGTTTTTACTTATAAAAAACTTTGTGTTCCGAGTCGTTAATATTATAGTGATATTTAGTAGAATTTGTGCGAGGGAATTATATCTGTTTTGATTGGTGTCAGGTTTTTTATTTTTCTGTCGTGTTTTGTCTGTATGATATGTATTTGTTTTTTTGTCCACTCATTTGTGTGATGTATTAGTTCAGTCATGTAATTGTGTCCGTATGTGTTGGCGATATGTAGGTGTAGTGTTAATGCTTTGCGGTTAAGAGCGTCTTTTTTCTTATATAGTTGTTTAATTGACCAGCCTCTGATGAAGCCTTCTATAGGTGAAAGCCGGTTTAGGCTGTAAGGTAAAAACTTTACGTTTTTACTTATAAAAAACTTTGTGTTCCGAGTCGTTAATATTATAGTGATATTTAGTTAAGTAACGGACACGTCATGGACAACGAAATCCAAGAATTGATTTTCCTATATTTCATATTTCAAATGTACATGCTAGTACTGTGTAATAAACCTGTTTCTATATTGAAAAAAAAAGAGTACACAGCTGAAAAAAATAATAACACAGTCTAAAATTTAGGATATTAACAAAATTTGTCACCTTTTTTGACCCTCTGGGAGAAGGTGATCCCGTTCCCCCCTGTAAATACACCCCTGCTTTCAAGAGGTGATTCTAGTGCTAGAAATTAGAAAAATGTTATGTATACATAGGTCCAGAAATGCTGTATTCTTAGGTTGCAATCAGGTGAAATTTTCAACCACGTTTCTGTTCAAAAGGTAAAATAATGGAATTTAAATTCCTGGAAAATATTGTTTTTCACCTGAAATATACAAAGAAGAGTGTCCAGTGCTTTATCTCCACTAATTTTCAAGAAAATTCCTGAAATATGCAAATCATTTAGGTCCATAAATGCAGTTTTTAGTTTGGCACACTATAATTTGTTTAAATTGCTAATAAACAAAAATAGTTAAAAGAATGTTATCTTTTCAATAAATAGTCTGGGAAATTTTTACAGTGTAAACAAAAAGTGTTTGTAGAAAATTTAATACTACAACAAATTGATGTCAATAACATCAGTTGAAAACAAACATAAGTTTGATCTTAAATTTGAATTTAATTACAAACAAAATTTGACAATGTTGTGATTCTAAACCAGACAAACTGTATGATATACAGCAGAAACTGTATATACCCGACTCAGTAGGAAGGTGCAAATGTTTGCTGCACGAGCCAGAAGCATCACGCTGGTCTTGGCAATTCTCCATACCATAAACACTGCAAGAGGGAGACGGAGTCATTGCACCATATTTTGTTTAATTTTAGAGAAGGGGAAGCCTTCTCAGAACTAAAATAAAGGACAAGAAAAATCACAGTAGTGCTGTGAAGCAAAACTTTGCCAGTTATTTTTGGTAACTATTGCCATATCCTCAATTTTTATATTAAATTATCAGCATACCTACAAAACTAAAGCTTTTGTTTAAAGGGAATAAAAAAGTCATTACTAACCAATACTGCAGGCATGACCTTTCCACCCAGCATGGCATATACATACTCCATCAACACATTGACCATGACCAGAACAATCTGCGACCTGACAATCATGCTGTGGTATATCACATTCAGCACCTTTCCAACCCTCTTCACAGTGGCACAGTCCTCCTCCATACTTGCCATGATTTGAACACAAGACTGGACAAACACCTATAACAAATACAGGAAATCAATATTATTGCATATTGATCATTATACAAAAAATCTTGTTTGTTTTATACAGTACATGGAATTATGTAATAAATAAAAACCCTATAACAGAAAATAAATAATACAAATATTTTATCTATATGAGAAAGGAATAACTCCTCATTCTCTGATCTCCCTTCTTCCATTATGAGAGTTTTCAGCTACTCCATGTCAGATCAACTTGGCATAAACAGTGCGCATGTTGTACAGAGGGGAGTGGTGTGAAGAACATACACAAAAACTGCCCTTTGTAAATTGTGTCACTGTGACTATTGTATCAATGTATGCCAGTGTCAGCTGTAAAGTGCCTCATTTCCTTGCTCTTGTTGTAAAGGTTTACTGATTTACTTATGCAGATTCAACTTGTCTAGAGAATACTTTTGTTTTTTGTGTATTTCTGTATAGTAGGATGTTTTCAAAATCAGATAAAATCTTTACTTTCCCA
Source organism: Magicicada septendecula (assembly GCA_034769895.1). Lineage (NCBI taxonomy): Eukaryota > Metazoa > Arthropoda > Insecta > Hemiptera > Cicadidae > Magicicada > Magicicada septendecula. Next base: position 322,676,899 of record CM068370.1, on the reverse strand, counting down.
AATACTAATCTATATAATTTAACATTTTCTAAATGCCCATATCCCATACCGGCACTTGGTTTTCATGTGTTTAAATACAGCATATCTGTATGCTGTCTGATCAAAGTCTGTAGCATGACACTAATTCATTCATCATATAGCCTGCTGTTATAATTTAGTTAGATATTTTACCAGTAAATGTCTTCTAAAAAGCAGTTAAATAATCAGTGTTCAGGTTCTAGGCTTATTATGTTTCTAATGTATACAGAATTCAAATACATGATGAAAATTCTGGTCAAATGGATTCCAGAATTTATTATGGATAAGAATGTATCTACAAACCTGATGATTCTTCCGATGGTGAAGCAGAAATTCATACAGTAACCTAAATGGGCTATATGTATTTTCATATATATTTTACTTTTATTTTTTTGGTTAACATGTTGTAGCGTGACAGAAAATCCACTACATTTCAAGTCATATGAAATGATAAAATTTAATTACATCAACAAATGTTGTAATAATATTAAATGACATTTAAATAAATCAGAGGAATGAAACACAATAAAATAAAAATCCTCACTACATAATATATCAAAACCACTGTTAAAAGAAACCAAAGAAAGTATTGAAGCAACTCATCAACTCATAAATAATACCAGTAAGTTACCCAGGAAGCTCAGAGCAGTAAACCAGTTACATAAGACAATATCCCGAAAAAAGAGACTCACTCAAAGAGTGGTGAATACCAAAATACCCTAAAAACAAGAAGAGGGAAGAATAAAGTTTGTGAACAGGAAGAAAACAATACCCTGAAACCTGTATAGAAGAATAAGATCAGTTCAGTGAAGAAATTAAATACTCCAAACTAAACCTCAGTCGTGATAACACCAAGTACCTTGGTCTACCCAAGAATGAGGAAAGAAGAACAGAAGAGTGAAGACTAGACGAGGGACAAGAATGAAAACTAGAAGAGGGACAAGAATGAATACCAGAAGGAAGATAGGAAGAAGGACAAGAAGGAAGACAGGAGGAGAGGAAGACATAGTATGAAAGAAACACCGTAGTAAAACCTATTATTATATAAACTACTATCAATCCCAAACCCACAAAAACTATGCCAAAGAAAGTATAACATCCCCAAAATCTTTTAAAAATGTAATTATTGAGAAAACTAAAGTGTTGTATAGCGTTATAAGAAGTGCACCGGCTAAAGCTATTGTATAATAAAGAAAATAAACTAGTCTTAACGGTCCATGATGACTAAAGGTCTGGTCTGAGATAATAAGACTCAGAATATCAGAACCAACAGTGAAAGTGAATTTGTATAAGTGTTTTTTAAAAAATGCAATAAACTTAAAGTTGGTGATACTATAACTTAGTAGTATGCTATATCACAACTTTAAAGTCTAATAATAAACAGCATGATAAAATAATAAAATGGAAGGTTTCCAGTATTTTATTATTTTAATGTAAATCCTTATTTAAAAGACCTTTGTAAAAAAGGATGATAATAAATAGAATATGGGAATTAATGTTTGGTGATGTGGGGAATCACAATAATAATGATTTAAACCAAAAAGGAATGGTACTAATATAGTATGAATAAGTGTAACATGTTTAAATAGACTATTATTTCACAGTCCTAAAATCAATGTATTAAATAAATGTATTTGTAAGGTTTATTAGAAAATAAGATTTATGTTATGTGTTTTAAAAAATAATTATGTTTGATAAATAATAACCTACATACCAGTAATAATGTACTAAAAGGTATGCTATGTTAGATTGAAAATAGTCAAAAGAGATATGTTTAAGCTGTATCTGCAATATGTTAAATTGTGCAGATTAATAAACAATGTTCATAATTAATTATTTTAATAACTGAAGTGTTAATTAACTACTACACAAAACAATAAGTTATAGATCATGTTATTTTCATATAATTGTAGTTATGTAAAGTCAGAGGAGGAATCAAGTTTAATTTATTGAGAAAGAAAGAAATATAAAATTCTAAAATCTAGGCCATTTGGTGAAATCAGAGAACCAATATAAAATAGTATAATTCACTAATAAATCCTGTAAACTACCCAGATTTATAAAGGATAACACAATTAACTACTACTAGGAATGATCCTATGAATTAAAATGACAATAAGGAAATATACCTTAACATTTTGTAAATTGTCAAAATATATAAATTAATTAATTTTAGAGAGCAATATCAAATCTACAAATTAACACAAAAAACCAGTTCAAAGGTGTAATTTATATGTATTTAAGGAAAGGAAGAGAAATATGACTAATTAAAATTTATTATAATAGTATTAATAATATTTAAAATGGAAGGAATTTTATATAAAAACGGAAATCCAATTTTGAGCCTATATTTCCAAAGTGTGAACAAAATTTGTTAATTTCCACAAAATGTCTACAGATATGGACTATAATACATCAATTTAAAGGGAATAAGATGATTAAACTAATAATAAGATTAATAATTCATAAAAGTAAGGAATAAAATAGAAAAATTCCATATATAATGTAATATTTTCTAATGTGTATGAAATCGAAAAATGTTAACAATACTTTTTCAAGGATTAACTGGGCAAGATTTATGACCAAGTTAATTAGTCTTTTGTTGAATATCAAGCTGAATAGGTGTGTGACAAAATCGTTCTTTAAACCGAGTCGAACATGAAGCTAACGTTTTAGCCATTGAAATCAGTGAACGAGAGTTAGACAAATTAAACACTTTCTGAAGCCAATACTATAAAAACATTCACGACAATAGTGAAAACAAACCTCTAACTTCACTATACGAGTGACAGTAAACGGTAAAACATTATATTACAACTGATTTACTCTACAAACCTAACCGCAACTTGAAAACTTAACCGTAATAATTGAACAAAATAGAAAATAACCTAACTAACGCAAGTTTACACTGAACACTTCACCAGAATACACTAAATAGATTAACAGACTTATTACACCAGTGCGGGGACATTTTAGACCTTGATGAAGGTAATTTTATAGTAATTTTCTGACTCGACGCATATACAATAGCCGAGACCAACCCAAGGAGCGGCCATCTTGAAAACGAAACCTGCCTACTACATCGCAGAGACTGACGTCACATCAGTCTTCATTGGTTCGACAAAACATTTATTCTAACATCATAACTTGAATTATTTAAATACTATTGAATAGTAATTATTGTATTTATATGTGTTAACTGTTAATGTTATACTTTCTCGTCACCCTTCTCTGACTATTAATTCTTAATCGCTCAAAGAACCTGTCTTTAATATAATATAACATAAAATTTTGTTCTGTATGACAATCGATAATTCCTGAGACAGAGTCGATAATTGCTCTCCATCGATAAAATATCGATTATTTATCTAAAATTGTCAATAAATCTTTATATTTCTATTATTTTGTATCTGTATTTATTTCACAGGGTAATTTAAGGGTATTTATAAGGCTGAAGGTATTCAGTGAAAGGAATATACTCTATTTTGAACAAGATATTGGACCAGTAAGGAAAGTCACCAATCGATTATTACCTGGAGTTAATCTATTTAACTCCAGACTTGGTGCAAATCTTCAAAAAGTGCTCGACGGTCAATAAAGACTTACCTGTTATTAAAATTTTCACAGAACCCTTTAAAAAACAGATTTATCTAGTATACATACATTTATAAACATAAACAAAATTATTTTATTGTTTGGAAATTCTAACTATTGAAATTTCAATTTTATTTTTATTCTTTTGTAACGACCGGCATACAGCGGTCTGGTGACCAAGTGGCTAGCCCAAACAGTGGGATTTGATCAGATTACAGTCATATATAAGGTCTTCTTACAAAGTGACGACGTCAACACGGGGTACTAAGGAAGAAGACAGTAAACGAAAGGTCACGTCTAGTTACAAAGTGGCGCCCAACGTGGGGCTTGAATAGATAAGCCTGGCAGCGGTTATCCAGTCAGGAAGAAGGGCAATAACGATAAATCAAAATGGAAGAAATTACACAAGAAGGGATGGATAAGATAACGGAAATGTTCCAACAGATAATGAGGAAAATGAACGAGAATGCGGAAAATTTAAGCAAGAAAATGTATGATTGGTCCGAAGAAAGAAAGGAGGACAGACAAATCTTGAAGGAAGGTTTGAGTGAAATAAATACAAACATCATATCCATGAATGAAGGATTAAGAAAAAGAAATGAGAAGACCGAAGAAATAAAAAATGATAGCCAACCAGAACCAGAAGAAGTACTAAATGACAAAACGCAGGAACAAGTAATGGTAGTACCTGAAATTGAAACTAACCGAAACCAGGAAGATATTAAACCAAGGAAAAGGAGAATGTATCCAAGAAAGGTAATAAAAACCAAGGAAGAAATAGAAATGATGAACCATGGTTTAATGGATGTCAATAATATTCCAATTACCGACCATGCAGAAATCAGGAATTACAGAAATTTCGGAAGGAGATTCAAGGTAATCGCAGAATTAATGTACCACCAAACAATAGTTTACCAATGGGGAAGAACCAGAGGTCAACGGAATACAGCATATGGACCAGAGACATATTGGAATATAAGACAATATAATAATGGGAACAATACTAATTACCATGATAATAATAATACGGGTCCAAATTATCAAAACCCGAATCGACCCTCTAATGGTTATCAGGGTAACCACAATCCCTACCCTGATAACGTAAATAGTCAGAGAAGCCCCAATTATGGTAATAGTCCTTACCATAATAATGCTAATCGTGTGGGTCCCAATAATAGTAATTTTAGTAATAATAGTTTTCCTCGCCCAAGAGTGAACTTCATACGGGCCACAGATGGAAGACAGCGAGGTTTCAACCACCATAGAGGGAGCAGTTACCGAAGATACGAAGAAAGGCGGAGGAGCCTAGAACGTGACCAACCAAGGTACTATCCGGCGCGTAGGAGCAAAAGTTTGGATCTGATAAGGATCTATACGGATACATAATGAGGTGGTAAAAGGGATGGATGTCATGATAACCAACAACGGCAAAACCACCACAAAGAAGATGAAAATAATTACCACTGAGGAAAAATGAGAAGAAGAAGGGACAAAGAACCAAAATGGGAATTTAAGAAATAAATTAATTAAGAAACTACACCTTATAAAGGAACTATGAGCAACAATGCACTATAATAAAAAGCATCCACCTGGGTATAAAGACAAAATAATAATAAGAAATACGTTTGAATAAAGACAAGAAAAGAGTCATACAATATTTATGAAACTAATATGATATGTTTACCATATAATTATGAAAACTATTACAATCATTTATGAAAGGTCTATGTGGCAGTAATATAAAAGAAGTTAGAATTTAAAAAAAAAACATAAAATCAACTAAAAAAAAAAAATAAGTAAGTTCACTTTACATACCAAGAAAATGTGAAAAAACTTTATGGCTAGAATAGAAGAGAAGAAGTTTAAAAACATAAAATCCTCTAAATTCAAAAAATAAGTAAGTTCACCTTACATACCAAGAAAATGTGAAAAAACTTTATGGCTAGAATAGAAGAGAAGAAGTTTAAAAACATAAAAACCCCAAAATTCTAAAAAGGTGTGAGCCAATCTTACATAAAGATTATTTGAAAGAAATTATTTGAAAAGAAGAATAATATAAGAAGAGTTTGAAATAAGTCAACAAAATTTTAAACATAAATGAGATCACCTTACATACCGATTATCTAAGAAAAACTTTATGGCTATAATATAATAATAAAGAAGGAGAGAATTTAGAAATAAAACCATCTAAGGTCAAAAAACAAATAATTCTAGACAGTTTAATCATGTCTAAGTTCAATATGAAGAGTAAAAACCTTTCCGTAAAATGTTGTTGAAGGAAATAAAAAAGAAAAAAATTCTTTAATACGATTTAAGTGAGTGAATAAAATAAAGTACAAAAACTTCTTTGGAATTATGAGAGAATGAAACTTTAAGTGGTATGAGGAGAAAATATGACCTCATAATGAAATAAATAAAAAAAATCAGCACTTGCAAGTATAATCGCAATGACCGGAATAATGTGAAAATAATGTCAAAAATGTATGTAATTAAATGAATTAATATAAAATGATTTATAAATTAAATGACAATTATGATAATGACAGTTATAAAAAATTCTAGAAAATAGAACAAGTGGAAATTTTAAGAACCAAGAAACAGTCTAAAAATGTCACAAAGATATGCTACTACAAATAATGCAGATTATAATGAAAAAACCAGAAGGTAATAAAGAATTTATAACCAAAAGATTTATATGATAATAAAAGTATAAAAAGGTAATAATAGAAGAGCTTCCTACCATAATATCAAATGAAAGAAACATCCAGATAATAAGTCAGATGAACAACTGAGATAGAAATATTAAAATCTCTGAGAAGTATAATAAGTAATAAGTGAAGTATCCCAAAGATATTTTTTTTTAAATAGTAACAAGTGTGTACTATTCTGAATAATTTTTTTAATCTGTCTGATGATAATTCCAGCAGGATTAATATATTTTTTGAGCAGAGATGATTTGCCTCTGTACTCAAATATGTGTGAAGTATTGGACAGCAGAGGAAAGTAGCGTACAGTGCCTCTCTGAACTGAACCAGCTCACAAAGTAGGGAACGATAGGGAGAAAATATCCCAAGGAGAAAATACTAAGAAGAAATATAAAAATGAAATAATAAATATGAAACTCAGAAGACTATTACTATCAAGGAAGATCAAGTGAGAGTGATATAAACTCAGATATAAATAAGAGAACTTTAAAATGGAAGGAAGTCCAAAATAATAACAAACTTTGAATAATTATCATAAGCAATTGTTTCAGACAAAGCAAGTATAGTCTGAAAAAATTACTTCTGGAGAAGGGCATTCTGTAGCGTGACAGAAAATCCACTACATTTCAAGTCATATGAAATGATAAAATTTAATTACATCAACAAATGTTGTAATAATATTAAATGACATTTAAATAAATCAGAGGAATGAAACACAATAAAATAAAAATCCTCACTACATAATATATCAAAACCACTGTTAAAAGAAACCAAAGAAAGTATTGAAGCAACTCATCAACTCATAAATAATACCAGTAAGTTACCCAGGAAGCTCAGAGCAGTAAACCAGTTACATAAGACAATATCCCGAAAAAAGAGACTCACTCAAAGAGTGGTGAATACCAAAATACCCTAAAAACAAGAAGAGGGAAGAATAAAGTTTGTGAACAGGAAGAAAACAATACCCTGAAACCTGTATAGAAGAATAAGATCAGTTCAGTGAAGAAATTAAATACTCCAAACTAAACCTCAGTCGTGATAACACCAAGTACCTTGGTCTACCCAAGAATGAGGAAAGAAGAACAGAAGAGTGAAGACTAGACGAGGGACAAGAATGAAAACTAGAAGAGGGACAAGAATGAATACCAGAAGGAAGATAGGAAGAAGGACAAGAAGGAAGACAGGAGGAGAGGAAGACATAGTATGAAAGAAACACCGTAGTAAAACCTATTATTATATAGATTATAATATAGACGTACAGTATAGACGTAAGAGCTGTGCTCTTAAAATATGTTACCTATACTTTGTTTTACCTTAAGATGGTATACCAGAAATAGCTGCTTAAAGCATCTGGATGTGTTAACTAATATAGTTATGTAAATAAACAAGAGATTTAAAGTGTAAAACTCGAAATGTAAAAAAGGTGTAACACAAGATGACTTCGAACTTCAAGAAATAACAACACTTCCAACGTCATACCTGGAGATGTGAACTATCAGAAGCCACAAACTCTAGTACACACGACAGAATATGCAGATCAGGACATCCGAGAATCTACAAGATCATCGTAGAAGGTTCAACCTGCGAACTTTGGAGCCCTTTTCTGACGAAGACCAGACCGAGATGACGACGTAGCTGTTCCTGTTTCCCAAGACGGATACCCCAGGACGAGTCTTCTGCATACCAATTAAAAGGTGACTCGATAGCCTGTCTATCGAGGGTTACTAATATTTGTTACACAACACATCTTGAAAGAGACTTTTCAGAAACTATTAACTTTGTAAAGACTTATAAATTAAATCTAAGAATTTCATGTAACTATTCTAACTTCATACGTTGTAACAGTTTATATGCTAATGTAGAGTAATATAATTCAAACAATAATACCATTCTTCCAATGGTTGAATAAAAGAAAGTCTTGCAAGCTAATATCATGAATTGATTATTACTAACAGTTTTAATGAATAAATACCGAAGGTTACCCGGATCCGAGGTATAGCTATATAGAATCAATTTTGATCCCAAAGTTTAAAGAAACCTTTCAAATAACTTAATAATTGAATTAGTAATGTCATGGGATCTGTCAGTAAATGTTTTTAAATGTTAAATAAAGAGAAGTCTTCTTGTTACACACATATGAGGAGTGCTTAAATCAATTGTATACCTTGCCATTGTTTCCTTACACAGTTAGTAAGTAATTTGTTATATTAATTAATTGTGATACATTCTGTTACAACGTAGGCAGCCCATCTAATTAACGGAGTTTAATTACGATGGGTTCCCTGGATTTGTAACGCGGAGAAAAGACGTTACAAAAGTGCGCCACTCTGCTCACAAGTAAAGGTAGTTGTAAGCATCGCGACGCAAACAAAATTGCGTCACTCTTTTTAAAAAAAAAAAAGGAAACAAAGGAAAGAGTTTTATTTGTGTATACAGTGTCACAAACAAAATTGCATCACTATGCGTGGATAATTTGTATGAACAATAACTAAATATATAATATTGATCTATGCACTCAGAAAGTTACTTTAATAACTTTAATGTTCAAAACATATTTAATAGTGTATTAAGTTACGTAGATGATAGTATGTATAAGTGAAATATCCTTAGCGTCATACAATGCATGTAGCTTTTGCATTCTATAGGCCAGTAGGAACCTGCATTATTCGATATAATTACTTGCATACATGAATTGTGACCAAACATAACAATTTTGGTCAACCGAACAATCTGTAACAGGTTTGTTTACGACAATCCATGACCTGTTGTTTCCTGAATCATTCTGCACAGTGTATGTCCAACTATATAGCTTACATACACTAGTATGTGTTATAAAAAAAAATTAATTAAAAATAACTTTGTTAATAATAAAGTATGTAATGTAGACCAAGATAATTAAGTAGAAGTTCGTGATTTAAAACTTGTGAACAAAATAAGTAATTTATTTAATTGAGAAAAGTTTATGAATGAACGGAGTCAAAGTGTTGTCAAGCGAAATAATAATAATAAATTTGTTGAATAAGATTGTGCTCCCCTTCTCTCGTTTATAACGGTATAAAGTAGTTGTGTTATTCAGTCGCATTGTGTAGAGAACAATAAGAGTAAAACCCCCTTTCTCACTGACACACCAGTTCCTTGTTAACTAAACACAGAGGGTGACCTACATTCCAGAAAACAGCTGATCGGCTATTTAACCTTGAAAAATATGTGTGTGTGATTTCTGTCTCTCCCTTAGAAGAGAAATTGTTCTTTTCTAATTTGTGTAAATTGATTACTTAAGAATTTATTATATATATATGTAATATATGTGTAATGTACTAGTATTAATTTTAAGTACGTGCTAATGTGTTAGAACAAAATGGCCCAATTTAACCCGGATTTGTTATTACAAGACGAGCTATCTTACGAAGCCCTTTTGCGTGGACTACCCCATGCTGATGTAACAGTCGCGGAATTACGAAGGTCAATTTGCGAATGTGGATTTGATGCGCCCGTGCAATTAAACTATCTAAGCCAACTCGATTATGAAAGCGAGAAAGAAATTTGTAATGCCAAGTATAGTGAACTATACTTATTGTCTCAAACACTCCAAGACGAGAAATCTCCGGCAAGAATTTTGCGGACTACCCAGAGAATAGAGCATTTAACCAGGCGAATAAAAAATTTGTCGATCTGGCCGAATCTCACAGAAATACCCGTTGATGTACAAAAGCTAGCAGACGAAGCTCTACGCCGCTTACCTTCAATTATTAACGATTTAAGACAAAAATCCGACTCATTCAGGATGGACGAAATAGAGAAATCATTAATGAAATTACACATCTCCCCAGTACAATCCCCCACCACTGGTTTACCTCCGCCTAACTCGGATCGGAACTCACCTATCGTATCGCAAGTGCAAGCGAACCCAGAACAAAATACTGATACAGATGTAAATGCCCCTCCTCCCGAGCATTTTCAGTTTCGTCCCAGAAATAATGAATTGACCACCACCTCCAATGAATCCAATCGCCCTCATCGAGGAATTACACCTATGAACTATAACGCAGATCTATACGGTAAAATGACTCACCCTGTGGAGAAGATTTTAACCGAAATCCCTTATACAGATGGCTTAAATGTTTCCAAATTACTAACATTTATTAGTTATCTTCTTCAGATAAAGGATCTACAGCAGCTGAATGACTGGCAAATTTTACAAGTTCTGTTACCAAAGTGTAAACCCCCGTTAAAAAATCGTGTCCTAGAAGCCCTAACCTCTACATTCCCAGTAGAAGAGCTACATAGCTCTATAATAAAATACTTTATTCCCACCGGCATCTATGAGGAAATAAAAAGAAAGACAGTACTCCGAGTACAAGGACATCAGGAGAGATTAGCTCACTACATCTCCGATATTAGGGAGTCCTCTCGACTATTACGTGTAAGCTGGAATGAAACACAACTGGTGGACACCATTTTAATAGGCGTGTCACCTGAAGAAAGATCTCGACTATCATTGATGAATAGACCCAATACAATTGCTGATCTAGAACAGTGCAGTATCCATTCTTCAAATGTATGGTACTCCGATCAGAATAGAGAAGCAATGAAAACCTCTGGAACTAATAGACATCAATTGCGAGCACTACTGCCTGATGTAACAACCTCGTATGAAAGACAAGTTTCTAGTAGACCTCACCATGTGCGCAAAGCTGGTAAGTTAACTGTAAACCCAGATAAAGCGGAAACAAAGTACCCACCTCGCAGAAACCCCACCTGTTATAATTGTGGCAAATATGGGCACATAAGAAGAGAGTGCAAAAGTAAGCCATTGGAACGGAATAACCCCAATTCAAAAAACATGTAAGGCAGGGAGACCAGAAAACCTGTGTCTTCCGCAGCTACTCGAAATTGGGTAAACTAAAAGAAACCAGTAATAATAATAAGAATGAATTATTCTGTAACCAAGTGAAAAACACAAAAGGTGCGAAAGAAATCGACCCCTATGTGCGAGAATTTCGTGAAAAGTGTAATGCGATTAATAGATGTAAATGGAAAAAAAATCTACTACCATTAATACGAGTCGACTTAGGCGTTACATCCCCCATCGCCTTAATTGATTCGGGATCTAGTAGAACCTTAATCAGCCAAGAATTAGCGGACATGTTAGCTAATCATCATCTAGTAAAACGGAACCAACCTGTGAATATAAAGTGTGCTACCGCTGATAAACGTAAAATAAATATAAACCTGAGCATTACCGTTAAGGTTAAAATAAAAAACCTAAGTTGGATGTTTACAATGTTAGTATGTAAAGAATTAGGACCTGCTTTAATATTAGGTGCAGATTTTATTAGTAAGACAGGAATGATTCTTGACATCTACGAGCGAGAATTTTATTTCAAATTTGACCGTGCAAGAAAACATAAATTTGATAGTAATGAAGATAAACGTTGTTCATCTACTGCACATGTAATACACCAAGATTCAGATTTATCTCACCTAGAACGAAGAGATAGAGTCAAAATAATAAAACTAATAAAAGAATTTTCCTCGGTTCTTACACCTAAGCTAGGACTTACGGACCTAATAGAGTATAAAATTAATCTGAGTGATCAGAAAGTAATACGACTACCTCCGTACAAGTTGTCGCCTCCCAAGATGGAAGTCATGCGAAACCATATCAATAAGTTATTGGACCAAGGAGTCATAGAACCCTCTACGTCCCCATATTCTTCACCCTCCTTTTTAGTACCGAAAGGACCAGATAAACACCGACTAGTTGTAGACTACAGGCAATTAAATAAAAGAATAGAATTTGAATCAATCCCTCTTCCAGACATCCATAGTGCGTTTCATTATTTTGCTAAAGCTATGGTCTTTACGGTAATGGATCTGAATCAAGCTTTTCACCAAATACCTCTTTCAGAAGAATCCAAACGTCTAACCGCGTTTGCAGTTCCTTTTAACTTGTACCAATTTACTAGGGTACCCTTTGGAATATCTCAAGGAAGTTCCGTATGTAGTAGACTATTGGAAAAGATATTTCACGACATTAAATTTAAATATGTGTACCACTATTTGGACGACATCGTAATATACAGTGAATCAATGGAACAACATCTCAGACATTTGCGTGAAGTGTTATCTCGTTTACTAAGAGCAGGATTAACGGTGAACCCAAATAAGGTAAGTTTTGCTGTCCCTCAGTTTTCTTTCTTAGGACATATCGTGAAAGCGAATGGAAAGGTAAGCATTGACCCCGAACGTACCTGTCCTATTAGAGAATTTGCACCCCCACGAGATGCAAAAGGTATAGACCGATTTTTAGGTATGGTGAATTATTTCCACAAATTTATTCCCCATCTTGCCGAAATAGCAGCACCCCTAAACTCCTTACGAAAGAAGGGAACGAAGTTCGAATGGAGCTCAATACATCAAAACGTGTTTGAGCAACTTAAAGAAAGCATTATATCTCCCCCAGTTTTGCAATTAGCTGATTTCACAAAACCATTCGTCGTGCAAACCGACAGTTCCAGTGTAGCGTTAGGTGCAGTGATATACCAAGAGATAGATAACTGTAGACTACCAATTAGTTATGCATCACGAACACTGAGCGATCAAGAAAGAAAGTATTCCGCATATGAATTGGAATGTTTAGCAATTGTTTTTGCATTCGAAAAGTTTAAACCCTTCCTAGTACATAAAGAATTCCTTTTGGAAACCGACAATCAGGCGTTTTCATGGTTATTGAATCACCCTAAACAATTAGGACGAATTGGCAGATGGATATTGAAATTAAACTGCTACAAATCCAGAGTGCAGCATATTAAAGGTACTCAAAATATAGTCGCCGATACCCTGTCCCGTATGTTCCAGTCACCCACTAAAACTTCCGAAAACATAGTGAAGCCGGAAATAGCAAGTGCTAACGCCGTAATTACTGAATTCCCCCTTGCCTTTACAAAGATTGCCCTGTATCAACAACAAGACCCCTTACTGAAGCCTATTATAGAACAACTTACCCAAGGTATTAAATCCGAGAAGTACGTATTGAGTAAGAATGTACTGTGTCTCAAGATAAGAGACGGAAAGGAATTAAGAATAATAGCCCCGGATGTAATTAAGCCCATGCTAATGGAATACTTCCATTCATCTACCATAGGAGCCCATATAAGAATCAATAAGACGATACATCGTATTCGAAAGGAATATCATTGGAACAATATGAACTGCGAAATAGCCAACTTCGTAAAGAAATGTTCATTATGCGCCCTTAGTAAACCCGCCAGAAATACTCAAGTAAGCCAATTGATATCAGAAATCCCAAAGACCCCTTTTTCGAAACTTTATCTAGATTTCTCAGGTCCGTATCCATGATCCAGATCAGGAAATACCATGTTACTGATATGTGTAGATTCGTTCACCAAATTTGTGTGGATGTATCCCATGCGACGAGCATTAGCGTCGACAACAGTTAAAATACTACAGGAAAGACTATTTAAAGACTACGGTACTCTGGTACGTATAGTATCTGATAACGGTCCACAGTTTAAAGCAAAAGAATTCAAGAATATGTGTTTCAAGTTAGGGATAGACCATATAACCACTACAGAGTATCGACCGCAAGGCAATATTGCTGAAAGGTATCTACGAAACCTCAAATCTGCGCTAATCGCCTATCATGCGAACGATCACACGTCGTGGGACCAAAATCTATCCTGGATTCAATACGCTTTTAATTCAGCTTACCACGAAGGTCACAAGTCGACCCCGTTCGAGTTACTATACAAGTATCGACCAAACCACCCTTTGTCCACAAGATGGAATATACACGATCTGCTGCCTCCGCAAATAACGGATAAGCAGATAAAGCGAATATGGAACAAAGCCCGCTCTAACTTAAGAGCAAGCTTGGAAAAATCCAGAAGATACCACGAGAAAGGTAATCATAGCAACTCAGTCAGGTACCAAGTAGGTGACTTAGTAATGTACAAGACTCACCCCATTAGTAGTGCGATTGATAAGACCACCTCTAAACTATCATTCCGATGGTGTGGCCCTTACCAAATCCAAAAGTACCTAACTCCAGTTACAGTAGCCCTGTGCGAACCTGCAACTCAGAAATATGTGCGGAGAACGCATATTTCGCAACTAAAGTTGTATAAGAAGAAGTGACGGTATAGTATAACCCAAAAAAAAAGGGAATACTAGGCAGTAAAGAAAATTATATTTCTGAATCCACGTGAAAAATGTAAAACGTAGAGTTTGGAAACGAGGCCTGATCAATCTGAGTTCCAGTTCTGCGAAGCATGCATTAATGAATAATCATTAACTAGATGGGTACTAACACTCATTAACTACATGAGTTATATAGGACTCACAGAAGAAAAGATAGAATTCTAAATAGTAAAGATTTAGAAAGTTACTCTACAGAAGAGAGAGTAAGACAAACAAAAAACCGGTAGTAAAATTAAGTGATAGAGATAAGAAAGAGTTTTGTGTTTTAATTGTGTAAATATTAAGTGTAAATAGTATGTAAAAAAAAAAAAGGTAGTTAATAAGAATATAAAGTATACTGTGTTGTAACTATAGGTAATAACTATGTGGACAACGTTGTAAAGTGTCCAACAACTATGTGAAAGAAATTACACACACTAACCCCATTCAATATCCCAGTGCCCAATTGTGAGTTAGACTCAAAAAGCTTAACCGTAGCGTGCAAATTAAGCGGTGGAGTATGTGATGATTTAAATAAAAGAAATAATCAAGAAAATAAAAAATTTTTTAAATTAAGGTTGCGAGCTATTAAACCATTTAAATCTCACTGTATTAATATAAAAAAACCTGTATGTACTCAGTATGAGAGGAAGCAGTAATTAGTTAGTTAGAAGGTACTCTAATAAAAAGATAAATTGTAAAGAGTTATTAATATCGTATTTAACCCTTTGCTTGTGAGCAGGCGCTGTCCTGTTGATTCCAGACTCGACATGTTTTCCGAGTCTTGTGTAAGTTAGAATAAGATAAAAAACCTAATGTTAATAATTAAAAATCTGAAGACACAGATAGTCGCTAAAACAACTGATTTAAATTATGTATATTGGTTTAGGGATAGTTTGTATAAATAAAAATGTTAACATAAAGAGAGACAGGGACTATATTCTCGCGCGGTAATTGCCCCACTACCATTTTGTCCAGTACCAGGCGAAGGGAGCAGAATTTCGCTCTCTCGCAATGGTGACTTCGTACAGTATAGACGTAAGAGCTGTGCTCTTAAAATATGTTACCTATACTTTGTTTTACCTTAAGATGGTATACCAGAAATAGCTGCTTAAAGCATCTGGATATGTTAACTAATATAGTTATGTAAATAAACAAGAGATTTAAAGTGTAAAACTCGAAACGTAAAAAAGGTGTAACACAAGATGACTTCGAACTTCAAGAAATAACAACACTTCCAACGTCATACCTGGAGATGTGAACTATCAGAAGCCACAAACTCTAGTACACACGACAGAATATGCAGATCAGGACATCCGAGAATCTACAAGATCATCGTAGAAGGTTCAACCTGCGAACTTTGGAGCCCTTTTCTGACGAAGACCAGACCGAGATGACGACGTAGCTGTTCCTGTTTCCCAAGACGGATACCCCAGGACGAGTCTTCTGCATACCAATTAAAAGGTGACTCGATAGCCTGTCTATCGAGGGTTACTAATATTTGTTACACAACACATCTTGAAAGAGACTTTTCAGAAACTATTAACTTTGTAAAGACTTATAAATTAAATCTAAGAATTTCATGTAACTATTCTAACTTCATACGTTGTAACAGTTTATATGCTAATGTAGAGTAATATAATTCAAGCAATAATACCATTCTTCCAATGGTTGAATAAAAGAAAGTCTTGCAAGCTAATATCATGAATTGATTATGACTAAAAGTTTTAATGAATAAATACCGAAGGTTACCCGGATCCGAGGTATAGCTATATAGAATCAATTTTGATCCCAAAGTTTAAAGAACCTTTCAAATAACTTAATAATTGAATTAGTAATGTCATGGGATCTGTCAGTAAATGTTTTTAAATGTTAAATAAAGAGAAGTCTTCTTGTTACACACATATGAGGAGTGCTTAAATCAATTGTATACCTTGCCATTGTTTCCTTACACAGTTAGTAAGTAATTTGTTATATTAATTATTTGTGATACATTCTGTTACAACGTAGGCAGCCCATCTAATTAACGGAGTTTAATTACGATGGGTTCCCTGGATTTGTAACGCGGAGAAAAGACGTTACAACTCTCAAATAGTATTAACAAGTACCACACTTTTCAAGTATTAAATTAACAAAATTTGTGTACTAGGGTTTCCAAACAGAAATTTTAATTATAAATTTTTATTGTTAAAAAATAACTCTAAAATGGTTACTAAATTTTATGGAGTTACTTACTTTTAGAACAATCAATGCCTTCAAATCCATCAATACAGTCACACTTTCCAAGATAACAGGATCCATGACCTGAACAGTCATTGGGACAAGCTGTGGATATACCTTCTGCTTCCTCAACAGTTAAAATAATTTCATGAGGTCTTAGGTCATCATTGTACACTGACAAAAACCACCGCCCTGTATCCAGATACTGTAGTAATGTTACGTTTACTAGCATCTGACCAGTGTTTGTTGCTGTTGATCGTTTACTTATAACATGTGTTTCTGATGTTTTCAACAGCTTAGCTTTACTTCTGTACAAACCATCGTTTACTATTGAATCACTGGCATTAATAATAATGTTGTTTTTGGAAGACATTGTGATTTCCTGGTTGTTTTTACTTATGGATTTAATTCCTGGTCGTTTCATCCTGAAACATAGAAAAATTAATTAATACAAATTTACATTCTAATATAAAACTTTTATTAATTTAGACTAGACTAAATACTAAATACACAATAATCCTTTCTGCGTCAGTATAATTTACTCTTTTCTTCAAGAAGAGAAATATTAATTATTAGCATTTTCATTAAGATTCTTTTTTTATGTGAGGGAACTATTAGAAAGTATTTCTGTGAGTAAAGCTGCCTTTCCACAAGTTTTAGTCATACAACAAAAATGTCATTTTTGGAAATTACAAAAAAAAAACAGATGAATGAAGTAGCTGGTGAAAGTGCATAAGATGCAAAGAAGATGCACTCATCAAATAAGGAAACTTGAGGAAAATGACAGAGTGTTTTTGTACATGAATCTCCTTGAGGAAACTAGAGCTCAAAAGTAGGAGCATCATATATGAAGTAAACTGAGCATCTGAATCCAACAATCTTCAACTTATCTTTAGACTTATATCTCAAACTGTAATGCCAATCTATTAAATCTGCCAGGCATTAGAAAATTAAATTTTTCTGTTGTAAATCACATAATATAGCCTAACATTGTTATAAATATACTCAAACAAAAAAACCGTATCTAATTTTGTTTATGCAGGTTCCCCACTATCCCTCCCACCACACTGATATACTACACAACAATACCAAGTGCTGAAAGTAAGAATTGAAATATTTATAAGTGTTTTCTCATTTCGATTATTTCAGTTCTTAACTAAACAATTAATTTATTTTTTTTTCAATTTAAGTATAATAAATACATAAACTAATAATAAAATTTAAATATAATTTAAAGTATAATAGCTTATATCAGTGAGATCAATTTTCATAAATAAAAATAAGTTATACATAAGATACAAAAAAAATGTACAGGCATTGCACAAATGCAATCCATAGAGAAGGGCATTGAAAATGCTTCAATAAACCTAAAAAATATATATATTTATTTTTCTTCATTTACCAATGTAGAGATTATAAGTTAAATGTAGTCACATTCATAAGCGTGCACGCATTCACCAATCATCCATGTTGATTTTGTGCTTTTTCTCAGGCTGTTCATCACATTCCTCGTCCGAAGACGTCTGATCCTCTTGGATTGTAAATCACGACAATACTTTACGAGGTCCTGCTTTATTAATCTTGTCCATTCATTCAAACTTATCGAAGACTAGCATCTTGACGAACATATCTAGAGTGATCCCTGATGATGTTAACTTAAAACCACCAACTTTTAATTTAAGTTGAACCGAATCCATATAAGCAGCAGTCTTGAGTTCCTTCCATTTGCCGCAATTAATGTTTGTTGGTTCTTAATTTTATACAAAGGCGCTGTAATTTTACTTGGTGTTCTGAACGAATTATACAATCTTACTCCAAATACTGCAGGCGTAATTCGATCATTCTTACCAATTTTATCGGCCGTTAATATTTTCGCTTCCATATCCTGAACTACCTTTGCAAAATCATGCAATTTATAGCGGTCAACAGCATCAATAAAGGCAGATGTATTGGCTATATATTTCATATTGGTAACAAACGTTTCGATAAACGCTTCCATCAACTCATTGCTCTGTTGATTGGACCAATATTTGACAGTCGGTAACAACAAATTCACACTATGTTTGGCTTGAAGATGATCTAAATCCTGTATTACATTTCAGGAGGTGAAATTTTCAGAATCGTTGATAAACAACCCATACGCGTTAGTAGTTAGCAGTAGATGAGGCGCATCCTTATATTGGAATTGAACGAAATTCTGGCGAACAATCGCTTTTTTCGTCAACTTAAGATGAGTTTCTTTCAGTTCGTCGACAGTACTAATACAGATCTTACTTATTCTTGCACGTATTAGTAAAATCATCATAGATATCTTTTAGATTTGTTGGTGTAAAGAAAGAATCTTTACCATCATTAGGACATAATGTATATTCGCATGGTTCGACAATCGAAGTTGATACTCGAGGTTCGTCATCATCATCGGATTGATCAGCACTAACAAAACGACTTAAAGACAACTCTAATTATAGTCGGAAAAAACAATGTGTCTGTAAATTTCGTTCGCTTTTCAATTTTGAACTATCGACTGTGCTTATTTGATCGATTAACAATGTAATGGCGGTTAAATTGTCATTATCTGTGATATTTTTACACGTTGGTGCATTATTTGACCATAGTAACATATGACAATGAGGGCTACCTCTATCTTGGAATTCGATGTGCTTGAAATAATCAACTACGTAATGATCTCCGAACACGCCATTTGGTTTTTTAAATGCGTTAATAAAGGTAGACACCAATTTCTCGAAATACAAGCAGCACAAAACTGGATCGTTGTTTACCAATTCTGCTTGATTTGTGCTCAACATGCTGTCAAATATCGCTGGATCTATAGGCACGTCTACTGGTATATCTTCTTGAAAGCGATAAATAGATTCTAAGAGATGAGGCCTATGTATTTCTGAAGCGCTCAATGTGAGAAATACGGTAGGTTTGCCTTATTGTCGCATCATACTGAATAATTCCACTTTACGCTGATGCCAATATTGGATTGAGTTCGGTATGTTTCTCATGAACGCTTCATTTTTTAGCAGCAAGCTCTTAACAAACTCGGTATCTTCCAGATCTCGTCTTGATACGCTGTTGATTATTATTTGCTCGAAATGCTAAGTTTACATTCACTATGATTCTCAAACGCAGCACTTTAGCAGCCATATACAAGATATGATCGGATTTTACACCTCTCCGATCCTGTCTACGTATTTTGCTACTAGCTATCATGAATGGTGTGGCTCGACAAGTAAACCGCCGTTTCACACCATAATATATCGCTGAGAATGATAACTCTTCTGCATCTTCATCGAATGCGAGCGATAATGGTTGATTATTTTGTCCAGGGGTTAGATGTAAAATCAAATCTTCACACCAGAATAAGGTATGCTGCTGCAATTTGATGTACTCTTCGCCAGTTACATCTCGCTGTATGCTTGTTATTTTGCTATTAGATTGATTTATGCGAGACAATAAGTCTTTCCATTCTACTTGCTGTCGTTCTTGATCCTCGTCTTCATCCTCACTAGATGCACTGCTTTTACTTTCAGGCTCATTATTGAAGAACTTGTCATTAATAGCCGATGTTATAATATCTGAATAGCTCAGTCGTCAACAGATGCCTTAACCAGAGTTTTAATTTACTTTTAGAAAGCAGTCCTCGCATATAAGAACTTTTATTGATTATGTGCTTCTTAAGGCAAACATTAAATGCCAAATCATCATTTTGTGAGGCAATTGCAGAGTAGTGGTATCAAGGTTTATCGGTACGTTTATGACTTGTCCAATTATACATTTAGTGCCCGCAAAGTATGATATGTTACGAATGTGCATGAATGGAAGGCGCGGCGATATTAAACGTTCCTCTATTGGTGTTAGTTCAGGTAAATTCTCTGGTATTTGTGGGTACTTAAAGCTGTTGATTGTTGCATAAGGTGGCAACCTGTTCTTCTTTAGGCATCTGTAGCAATTGTGGCATACTTTGGATTTGTCAAGAATATTATATGTTTATTAAGTATTTCTATAACGTCTGCGTGTCCAGTAACGTCTTTTAAGCTTTTAGTCCACCAAATTCATTCACAAACAAAGCAGTAGTCATTCAAATTGTCATTATAAAAGTGCGTTTCGATATATCTTGCTAAATTACTCACTTGTTCTCTTCACATTCTTCCTGTTCATTGCTCATCATGTTTGCTTCTTTCTTACGTTCTCGATAGCGTTTTTGATTTTCACGTTTTCGTTGCAGATGTTCAGATTCAGTTAGTGGAGTTTTGACCAAACCTTGCTCAATTTTCTGTACTTTTTGCTTCTTTTTCCACTCTCGGCAATATTCGAGCTTTCGTTTTCGACGTTCTGCTTCCAATTGTAGCTTTTGTGCCAAATTAGTTCCTTCTACACTCGAATCGGTGGAAGTCTGAGCCGTATCACTCCGTAATAAATTCTTGTCTGATGTACTACCTTAAGATAAATTTAAGGGGATATGGCACTGAAACTCTCCAAAAAATTCAAAATTGTCTACGTTATTGACAACAAAGAAGTAGTTTCTATGGAAACTCACCGGTTCCCATTTTTGATCACGCACCAGCAATCGGCCGCAAATGTGCAAAACATCCTTATAAACATTTTCAGTGTTAACACAAATTACAAAATTAGTGGACACGTATTCCAAAATATTCTATTTATTTATTTATATCTGTTAAATATTTATTCAGGGTTCCCACAAAATTTTCAAAATTAATTTCCCTGACTTTCTCTGACATTCCCTGAAGGTTTCAAGAAATTTCCCTGATGACATGCGAAAAGTTCAGAAAGATCACATACATTTATATTAAATGTAAGACATAAAACACAATTAGAGTATTATTAAACATGGAAACATATAGTTACCATTTAAATATCAAAAAGTAAACATTGTTTTGATTATACAAAACAAAAATGTCTTATTTAATATAGACAGGATAGCTTCACTTCACTTTTAATATGCAGAAAAAAAATTATTATGTAATTATTATTTATAAAAACACTAATTATTTTTTATTTAAAGAATCTTCTAAGCACCTAATGTTCAAACTGATTTCTTCGTCTTCTATTTGCTGTTTCATTTTAGAAACCTTTCTCTAATCTTGTAACTTTTTAATTTCATTTTTTATTTTTATAAGGTCTGACCCATTGTTTTCTTGGTATTTCTTATTGGCTTTTACTTTCTCTTGATACTGTTCATATTTTTTCTTGGAAGATCGTACAGAAGTAAGCAGTTTTTGAGTGATTTTAACATTTTTGAAGCCATCATAATATTTAAAAGCATCATATACAATGTGGTGAGCAACAATACTATCCTCTTTTTCATTTTCTGTTTTCATTTTCTGTTTTCATTTTCATTTTCCGTTTGTGTGTTGTTCATTTGTTTACTGAAAACCCTGACTCAACATGTGAAACAATTAACAACATCCCACAATCCATAATACTTGGGCTTCTGTATAAAAAAGATGAATAGAAATTGTCCAATCTAATTTCAGTTTTCTCTTTGTCATTGATACAATCTTTAAAAAAGTCGAGTGTCTTTTAATACACCATTGGCCTTACTACAGAGCACAGAATACTGCTGTTTAGCTTTTTCAATAACCACTTCAGTAGTCCTGTTTTCCTCATACAGAACTTCAAGTAAAACATTGATTCTGTTCTTTCAAATACTTGACTTGACTTACTTATAATTACAGGATCAAATGACACCAGATCTCTAACAGCTTTGTATTTTAATGGATGTATTTCTTTGATTTTTTCAATAGTCTTAATAAGAAATGTTAAGCATTACTTCTTAAATTTCAAAATATCTAGCTCAGTCACTCCTTTAACCTCTTTTAACAATTTAGATATTTCAAATCCTATATCAATTTTCTTGGTTTCTATTAAATTCTCAAAGCAATTCAGGTCAATGGAAACAGGTTACTGCCAGTATCTGCTAACTGTAAGCAACGGGATTTGACACAATAAGCTATTAAACTTCTCATCAAATCAAGTAAATCTGAATACAGATGATATGGCCCAAGTGGCGATGGAACTTTGAAATCTCTTTAAGAATGGCTCACACTCACAAGAAAGCAACTAAGTAATCTGAAAGGAAACATATGAAACAACAAGGGACACTGCAATACTGCCAATCTAGTGATATAATAAACCAGTGACACCTGACAAAACAGAGGGATATTCAAATATCTTCAAACCTACCTTACATGTAAAATGTAATACACTAACATAATGTGTGTATGTATTTTACTTTAAAAAATAAAGTTTGTTCCCCAGTTTGTAACCCTTTTTCTATATAAATTTTCATAATGTATAAAACTATAAACAATTACGGCATTTTTGTGGTTTATGAAATTCTCCTGACTTTTCACCAGGTTTATTGGTTTTCTCTGACTTTTACCAAATTTACAAGGCCTTCCCTGACAGACAGTGAATTTCCCTGACTTTCCAGGTCTGTGGGAACCCTGTTATTCAATACCAAGGTACTTTTTACATTACCATTTGCCTTCTTGCTTTCCAATAAAGACTGTATAATTATAAAATATCCTTATTGAAGTTACTTTAGATTACCAATATGAATAACAACCTATATATTTCTGTCCTTCTTTAAGTATGTGGTTTAGACTAATATAACATTTAACAAATCAACTAACAATCTTGTGTTATATGTTCTTTTAACATGTTTGCAAGATATTTATACTATTTCCATTCTTAGCTTAATCCTGATGTAAACAAACAGGTGTGGGACATCTGCAACGTTATTTGTTGCTTGAATTAGAGGCATGTCATTCTAACAGAAGCAGTACAGACAGGGTGCATATAATATTGATACTGTATTACACATAATATAAATGTAATAATTTATCCTGATGAAAGTAAAATTTGTGTGACAGTGTCAGACTGACAGCAAAAAATTTTATAACGACAGTTAATGGCTTTTTGTTTAGTAAACGTTTAAAAATTGGAACAAAAGAAACAAGTAAAGTTTATTTAAAACGAAAATAGAAGCTGTGATAATTACCAGTGTACTGTATATTATCAGTTGCTGTTAGAGAGTAATTCAATGCCTTCCATATCTGTGTCAGAACTTGTATCATCACTTGAGTCAGCGTCAATTTTAATAATGACTCCAACCAAGAACCAGTTGATGTAACAACTATATAAATGTCATTCATACCTTCACGGATTAAAGTACTTTAAAATGTTGTCATAAACAGTTAAAAAGCTTACCATCAGAAAATGGTTCAAAAGATTTATGTTAAATCTATAGGATTAATGGATCTGTTTAAACCTTGTCACATATGTGCAACTATTCAATACATCATGGATTTAGTACAATACAACACGACCAATAATGGAAGAATTAATGATAATTCATAACAATAAAAAAAAATTTATAATAATAACTCTTACCTGTTGTTTTGTAAAGCGAATGAAGTGAAACTGACAGCATTTAAATATTCAGCTGCTGGTATCAAATCCGATGGGTTTATAAGTACTGCTGCTCTCTTCAATCGGTGATCGACTCGCCCACCTTTTACAAATTCTGAGAAATCATACTGAGTTATACTTGGTGCCACATTCCGTCTTCCATACACTGCAAAGTTAGCTCCCCATGGTAAACTCATGTTGAACCTGTAGTGTAAAATAAAACATGTGTTATTTTAATAAATAACTACTTATATTTCCTTGCTATTAAACTCATTTTTAGTATTACTTTGTGTGTGTGTGTGTGGTCTTAATAATACCATAGTTCATCATTTTGGGTAAACATATACTGTCTCAGTTTATTACTGTTACGCATATCAGAGGGTAGTGACTTTTTTTGTTTTGTCATTGTGTGGTGACTTATTTTTTTACATTTTAATTGTTATTATGTAGGAACTTTTTTGTTTAAATTGTCAGTTTGTTTTTAAATTTTCTGACCTATAATTTTTTGTTTTAAACTACGAATATGCCACGGAATGACATGACTTTGACTGAAAAAATTAAGTTACTTGACATGATCAAAACTTACCCACCTAACAGTGGTCAACAAAAATTGCAGAAATAACTGGAGTACCGAAAAGTACAATTTTCTCACATCTTGCTACAGGAAGAAAAATTATGACAAGAGTGGCTTTTAAGGAATGGACTTTAAGGAGCTTCCCTAAAACAAAAACATGATGGAAAGGATTCACTTGTTGAAGATGCTTTAAATGAATGGTTCTCCAATTTCACTGCTCAAGGTTTGTCTGTTAGCAGTCCAATGGTTAAAATTAAGGCAAAAGAATTTGCCAAGAAATTAAACCATGATGGTTTTCAAGCTACAGGTGGTTGGTTATCTCACTGGAAAAGTAGAAAACAAATTGAATTTAAAAAATCCCACAGGGCAAAAGCTATTGCTGATGTTGGAAGTGCTGAAAACGGAAGAATAATACACTACCTAAAATTCTAAAGAAATTTTCAGTGGATGACATTTATAATGCTGATGAAACCGACTTGTTTTTTTTTTAGCCACACAAGATGGTTCTCTATGTTACAAACATATAAAATTATCAAGTCCAAAAATATTGATGTCACTGGGCTGTTATACAAATGTGTCCAGGAGTGATACACACAAATTACTCATGACAGCAAAGTCAGCTAAGCCTCATTGTTTTAAATGGCTCAGAATGGATAATTTACAAGTTCATTATAATTTTAACAAAAATGCTTGGATGACAAGCACATTTTTTCTGGCGTGGCTTGTAAATTGGATGCTGAGTTACAAAAAATGTCAAGAAAAATTCTTCTAATTATAGACAACTGCACATCCACATATAGATTGTTTAAAAACCATAACTATAAAGTTCTTACCACCAAATACCACAGGCCCAGTTCCACCACTTGACATTGGTATAATAAAAAATTTTTAATCAATTTACAGGAACAAATGTCATACTCTCTCCAGGATCTTGTATTTTCAACTTGAGATATTAGCTTCTTATTAACTATTATATAATCTAAAATTGATCTAGACCAGGTAATTGGTCACTGATCAGGTATACTTATAAATATCCTTTTTCATAAAAAAATCCATAGTCATCTTTAGATCATTGTATGTCACAAATTCCCTCAGTCTTTCACTGTTTCTGTTTAATGTTGGCTCTCCATGCGACACTATAACTGGGGCCGAAACAAAACAGTGTTTCGGCAGTAAACTGGCTAAACAATAGCGAAAATTCTATAAGTTAAAATGGATAACATAGAACAAAACAACTGGTCTGTCCCTAATCTAGTGATCGACTGGCATCAGAATCACTAGGATGGTGCACAAGATTAACACGTCAACATAACACGTTATGTCATTCATAATCAATGAATCACATTTCGTATGAAATAGAAGAAACTGTTTTAACTTCATCCTTCACAGCTGCAGAAGTCAGAGCAAGAGTCACATTACTTCAAGCAATACAGTTTGTGGCAGACAATTGGCAAAAGTAAGTAGAGCTACAATTCAAAATTACTTTGTGCACTGCACTGCAGTTTTTCCGTTGGTCAGCAAGCAAGTCCTCTGCGACCAGAGGTATCAGTTATGGATGAAGACACAAGCTGCTTATTACAACAATTTAAAAATCAAGAAGAATTCATCTGGATTGTTGAAAACATATAATGTCATAACGAAAATGAAGAATGCGATGATACCATATTAGAAAGGAATGCGGTAGGTCTAAATGCAGCACATGAAAATGACAATGACAAAGATGAACCAGAACTTCAACAGATAACAAAGCAGGATGTGAAAAAATTTATAGCTGGACTTCAGATATATGTTATGCAAAAATGCAATGAACCAGCCCTATGCAAGAATTGGAAATTTGTTCTGACTTTGTAGAGCTTCAGTCACTAAAAAGAAAACACCAATGCAAATTAGATACATTTTTGGAAAAACAATAATCACAGGTATGTGACTATTTTCTTAAAAATAGGCTGATTTATGCTATTTCATTATGCTGTAATTATCCAGTATTACTGGTATTATATATTATTATTATATTTCTTTAGACATACTTTATAATTACAGTGTTTACTGTTGTTAAGAGTTACAGTTGGTTTTCTGTTATTAAGAAATTTTGGTATATAAGGCTTATTTGGTTACTTCTTAGAAATTTTGGATAGTAAGACCAACCACTTAATTGGGCCAACTTGATATGGTCCTAATGTGTCATGATAAAGTGGAATCCACTGTACATAGTTTTATTCTAATGATAGCTAACAAACTTTGTGAAAGCCATCCACAATTTGCAAGGGGAGTAGTGAGATATCAATTCTGTCAAATTATTAAAGACACCAAGTTTATATTTTGAATAAAATTTGCCATATCATGACACCCACACATACACTTTTACAATTTTCTTAAAATATTGAGTTTCATTTTTGGTCTGTTGTGCCTCTAAAGTTAAAAAAAATGCATAGTATATGCTACATGTGGATTTAGGTTAAAATTCCCTTTAGTCTGACATCCAGCTGGATTTTTATAATTTTTCAAATTTTTGAATCCTTTTTGGGACCCTGGTGTTTTGGCCTACAACATCTTAGCCTTGTGGGGGGGGGGGGCAACAGACGTTACTCTTTTGCTAGCTAACAGGGCACTGGCAGGTGGGTTTGACACGGTTATGCGTACCACTCAAAAACACACTCTAACCCATAGTGGACTGATCGTGCCAATGGGTGGATGGCTTTATGTTAGTGAGTCATGAATGATGGCCTTATGGCACCAGGTTGCACCCTGTTGTATTTGGTCTTAGACGTAGAACTCGAGGGCTCTACTGCGGTCGTCTGTCACTTCCCTGGTACTCGTGGGACCAAAATTCTAGTTCTCAAAATAATTCTTGCATTGGCGGATCCCTTAAAAACCCTTGTCCAGCAAAAAGCCCTACTCAGAGGGCAAAGAGAAAGAGACATTTCTCCTCAGTTGATGCCGAAAGATTTGTGACATTATCTGCCAATGTGCCGGCAGTGCCTAAATATCTGGTGGTGAAACATAAGAAAGGTAACTTCACAAAAGTGAATCTTCCCTTATTGAAAACACTCATCACCAGTTGCGATGGATCAGCCATACTGGACATCAGGAAAGCCGCAGGTGGACTACTTGTCAAAACCCTAAACGATCAACAAGGCTCAAGGTTACTTAAACTGCAGAAGATAGGGGACATAAAGACAAAGTCATTCCTCATACCACCCTGAAAACCACAAAGGGGGTGGTAGTGTACAAGGACCTGTTAAACTGCACAGAGGAAGAAATTGTGACTGAGCTTGCCCTACAAGGCATTATGGTGTTATCGTGTGTTGGCAACTAACAGTGCTAAGGGATGGACAGGTGCTCCCATCTGTGTCCTACATCCTAACCTTCAACAGAAAAACTTTACTGGAAAAAGTGAGAGCAGGCATTCATATGCTGAGTGTGTGAAGAGTATTCTTCCCTCAGCCGATGCAATGATTTCAGTTCTTGAATTTTGGGCACACTGCCTCAAGATGTGCTCGGGTCAAGACATGCTTCTGTGGGAAGTCAGCTTATGATGATGATCCCTGTGTTGAACCAATGAAATGCATCAATTGCAGTGGCCAAAATTAATCAAAATCCCACAATTGCCCCGTTTATAAGCAAGAGGTGGCTATTCAGGAAGTACATACTTTGAAAAAACTAAGCTACTTAGGTGCAAAGAAACTCATATGTCTAGCCAACCAGGGTAAAATCAGTTATGCACAGGCTGTAAAATCAACAGCGTCACCAGCCCCTATTGTAATCAAATAGAGAAGCCTTTGGAAGAACTAGAAAATTAAAAACAACAGGACAAGATGGATTGAATGCAGAATTGTTCAAGTATGGGGGTGTCTTGCTTAAACTTAGATTATTACATATCTATCATATATGTTGGAAAAGAAATATGTTTGGTTGATACTGGATACAAAATACTATATGCAAGGATCATAAACCACCATCTGCCGACTATTTCCGAGCACCTTATTTTGGAAGAACAAAATGCTTCAGGAAGAGCAGATCTTGAACAGACATGCTTTTATTATTACCCAGATCATTGAGAATCATCGTAAGTTCAACGAAGAAATGCATGTAGCTTTTATTGACCTATATTGGCTATGATAGGAATTATGATATTGATGTTAAGTTAAGTAAGTTTCAGACAATCTGTGGAACAATCAACCGCGTGTATATTCGAGATATATAGAGGTCATAATAACCCCGATATATGTGACGACATACTCAATGATAAACTTAACTTCAGGTCCAACCCACTGTATGATACCGCGCTGCGATTGCTTAAAGATAATACTAGATAACAGTGCCCATCGACACAGTCTTGACATGCTACATGCGGTGCACCGTGTCGGTTAATAGTACGCTTATAATATGTTCATTCATTGCATTTTACATATTTCTTTATTATGTGTTTGTTTAATATGGATTTTATTATATAACGAGCTCCTTTGGAGTGAAGGTCTGAAGATGGATCATATGGCCTGAAACGCGTAACCCAGAACAAATTACGCTAGACGTCACTTGACGGAAATTATAAGGTAAATTATATAATTATCATACAATGACTTGGACCGCATTAATTATGTTTAAATTGGAAGCTCATCAAGTGAGCGCGGTTTTCAAATACTAAAACACTAAAATCCAGCTTTTTAAAACTAACACACACATCAAGTTTAATGTTCTTTGTCTAAAATATAAAATCACTAGCAAAATACCCGTGCTTCGCTACGGAGGTCCACGTTGTACGTAATTGTACAATTATTGCTCGCTTAATAGTATAGCATTAGATAGATTGTACAAATTGTACAAATAGATAGAAGTAAAATTAATTAAACTTCGAAATTTTCTCGACTGTAAGAACCTGCAAACAACGAAGTTTTTCAATTTAAAACAATGATTAAAAACTCAGAACTAAATGTATTCGGGGTTTCTAATAAACTGAGATGTCAACCACTTCATTTACAAAGTATGCAATTCCTGCGATAAATTTCATTATTTGGTTTTTTGCCCCTTAGGAGTGAAAGTTTTTAAAACCGTTTCTTAGTGAGCACCTATGATGAAGCTACGTTCAAAGTTTCATTGATATCAATTCAGTGGTTTCAGAGATATCGTGATCAGTGAGTCAGTCAGTGGTATTTGGCTTATATAGATATCTATATCTAGCCGATTTACCCAGCGTTGCTCGGGTTCATAATTTATTCATAGGCTCATAGGCTCATAGGCACCTATTCTCGTTCTAACGTTATATTACTTGTATATTGTATAATCTTCCTTATATTGTTACGTTCTCATTCTCACTGGAGGAATAATCTGTAGCGCACCTGTTTAAGAACATGTCATAAACTGTATTCTTATATTTGGAGAAGAATTCTGTTGCGCGTGATGCTCCTGCTCGATTTCTAACTCTGGGAGAGGGCGAACAGCTAAATTAGTTTTCAATAAAATGTCTACAGTACTTGCACGAGCTGCGTATTTACTGTCTTTTATAATTAATTGTGTTAATGTTGAAATAAGGCATTTGTTAAATTAGTGTCTCCTAAATTTATTCTAACAATACAATACCTCTATAGATTTCAGCTTATCAATTTTTAAATTCAAACTGAAGCAAGTGCATTTATATTGTCTGAACACTATGATCTGAATACATTTGCTATCAAAACTTTGTTTTTTATAATCGCTTATAACTTACTTCGATCTTAACTTATCCACTTTTAAATTCAAACTGAAACAACTCTGAATTCACACACTATTAAGAGTTTCTTAAGATGCATACACCACCTTTGATATCATAACCTATATCTTTATTTATAAGAACCGTGGACTCTGGCCCCGCCGTCTTTCGCGGGATCCGACCTAAGACTCCCCGGGTTCCGTGGATGAACTCCGGGGAAGGCCCGTCGGACGACTCCCACGCTATTTCCTACGTGGGAGACTTCCACCGATGCTATGGTAACCAGAATCTATTCTATTGGGTTGCCATAGTAACCAGATCTAATAGTTTTTAAGACCCAAAGGACCCCCCAAAGGATCGTATCAAAAAAACAATTGTCCTATGTTGGTTCTCCCGTTGCGTAAAATATTTGTGCCAAGTTTGGTTGAAATCGGTCCAGTGGTTTAGGAGGAGATGTGGAAGACCCCAAAGGACCCCATCGAAGAAAACACCTATCCTATGTTGGTTCTCCCGTCGCGTAAAATATTTGTGCCAAATTTGGTTGAAATCGGTCCAGTGGTTTAGGAGGAGATGTGCAAGACCCCAAAGAACCCCCAAAGCACCCCATCGAAAAAACACCTATCCTATGTTGGTTCTCCCGTTGTGTAAAATATTTGTGCCAAGTTTGGTTGAAATCGGTCCAGTGGTTTAGGAGGAGATGTGGAAGACCCCAAAGAACCCCCAAAGGACCCCATCGAAAAAAGCACCTCACCTATGTTGGTTCTCCCGTCGCGTAAAATATTTGTGCCGAGTTTGGTTGAAATCGGTCCAGTGGTTTAGGAGGAGATGTGGAACATATATACATAGATACATACATACAATAAGGGGGGGTTGCCCCTTAGGAGTGAAAGTTTTTAAAACCGTTTCTTAGTGAGCACCTAAGACCTATGATGAAGCTATGTTCAAAGTTTCATTGATATCCATTTAGTAGTTTTTGCTCTACGTTGATTCTATGTCAGTTAGTCAGGCAAACGTTCCCCCCCCTTTTCCCCTTTAAAGGTCGAATTTCCAAAAATCACTTCTTAGCGGATACCTACATCACATAAGGAACCTACATGCCAAATTTCAAGTTTCTAGGTGTTATAGTTTCGGAGATTTCGTGATGAATCAGTGAGTCAGTGAGTCAGTGGTATTTCTCTTTTATATATATAGATAGATTCCTAAATATGCCATCATACACATCAATTCCAATACTAAGGCAGCAATAAATACTAAGAAACATGCTGAAATCTATCGTGTTAAACAAGAAATTAAATCATTATACGTCAAAAAAGCCATTCTTAACAAAACTTTGTTCAAGTTGCATTTATTAATATATAACCAGATTCATCCTGACATCATAGATAATATAATGAACAAAGTAAACACATACATTTTAGACACAATGCGTACAATATGACAAAAACAGACTATGAAACTTAAACGTTTAATCTCAACACAACGCTCGCATCATATTCCCGAATGTAAACATTCGTTTTACCCACGCACGGTCAAGCTCACCGATATTACATTTGATAGCGATGAAATGAATCTACTTAATAAAGGTTTAGACTACAACTTTCCACCTGATAATAAACATAATATCGTTGATGAAGTGATTAATGCCGAGACCGCTGTCAAAGCTATTAATGACTCGAAACTCCAAAATGAATCACGTCACATAATTAATCATAAATTTATTAAAATTTTAAATAACCGTAATACTGATGGTCGTACCATACAGAAACAGTTAAGAGCGCAGGCTGAACACAAGACACTCAAAAAGATAAATACTAAGTTGCTTAATAGTAACGCACTTATTACTAAAGCAGACAAAGGTCATGCTTTGGTAATAATCCACAACGACACATACACACAGAAAGTACACAAATTCATTTCTGATAACAATATCGAGCTAATAAAATTTGATCCCACCGACTCATATGTAAAATCATTAAACAATACTATTAAAAAATTGTACCAATTTATTTGATGATCGCACTCGTCCTTTCTTTAAACCTATTAACGCGTGTGCCCCAAAACTTACCGGCTTACCCAAGATCCACAAAAGTGACATTCCTATCAGGCCATTAGTTAATTTTACCACAGTGCCGGGTTTCAAAACAGCCAAGAAACTTGTCACACTAATTAAGGACAACATCTTTCTAAAAAACAACCATATTATCGTTAACAATATTGATTTCATAA
This sequence comes from Magicicada septendecula, assembly GCA_034769895.1. NCBI lineage: Eukaryota > Metazoa > Arthropoda > Insecta > Hemiptera > Cicadidae > Magicicada > Magicicada septendecula. Next base: position 322,644,231 of record CM068370.1, on the reverse strand, counting down.
ACAGGGTCAACGACATAAAATTACAACCCAGTTACAAACTAGCCTCTTTTGACATCGTCAATTTATACACGAATATACCCGTGAACCAAACTTTGGATATTTTGAACGACAATCTCCACGACACTAACAAACTGGACACACAACTCATTAAAGAACTAATTACCATACTAAGGCCCATCCTTCAACAAAACTATTTTACTTTCAACGGGAATTACTATATTCAAACAGATGACCTTTTATCAAACGATTCCGTGAACACACACCACACAGCCACTTTAACAGGGGTGATTTTTCCCTAGATAATATTAAATCTAATTTTACACGGCATCTAATTTCAAGCAATCATTCATATACCAATTTCAACGCTAACCTTATACCCCTACATTATTGTAGAAAGGGCCGTTACATGGATGCACTCGAAGAATTCGAGATATATAGAGGTCATAATAACCCCGATATATGTGACGACATACTCAATGATAACCTTAACTTCAGGTCTAATCCACTGTATGATACCGCGCTGCGATCGCTTAAAGATAATACTAGATAACAGTGCCCATCGACAAAGTCTTGACATGCTACACGCGGTGCACCGTGTCGGTTAATAGTACGCTTATAATATGTTCATTCATTGTATTTTACGTATTTGTTTATTATGTGTTTGTTTTAATATGGATTTTATTATATAACGAGCTCCTTTGGAGTGAAGGTCTGAAGATGGGTCATATGGCCTGAAACGCGTAACCCAGCACAAATTATGCTAAACGTCACTTGACGGAAATTATAAGGTAAATTATATAATTATCATACAGTGACTTGGACCGCATTAATTATGTTTAAGTATATTTTTGGTTTCACTATCTACTTTTAATGAAGTTCTTGAAGGCTGTAAAAGGTTGTATCAGGAGAGATCTTGTAAGAAATTATCATATTAGAATCGAGCTGGGCATAGCTGAAAGCTTAAATGAGAAAATATCCTGGTACAAAACAGACTGGCGGTTTCATGTGGAGAGGATGGATCCAATCAGATTTTCAAGAAGAGCTCTTGACTATCATCCAAGGGGGAAGAGATGTGTGAGTGGGAAGGCCCCTTGAGCAATGGTTGGATGACTTCCATTTAGACTGGAACAGGCTACTAGCCTAAGCCATAAAGATGACAACGACAATGACTATCTACTTTTGTAATTGCTGGTATCTTTTGTACATAATTTTTTGTTAGATGATTGTGATTGGCAATTTACAGTGATTGTGTTCTGCAGTTTGTCAAGGGTAAGTTCAAAACTTTTAAATTTTACTATATTTGTTGTATTTTTAGTTATATTTTAATGTTTTTATTTTATTCCAATACCACACCTATTACTTCTTGGATTTTTATTGACAATTCGCATTTATACCGGTGAACCAAGAATGCATTTTTTTAAACAAAGGTTTGAATAATTTTCATAGGTTTATAGCAAAGAAAATATAATGTTTATTATAATTATAAGATGGTTACTATCTGATTCAATATTGTACAGTACAACAATGTACTCCCAAAAATTAGCATTATAAAATTAACTGTATTTTTAAACGCTTTTATTTAACTTGCTTTTCCCATCGGTCTAAAGTGGATTTTTCAAATCGAATTTTCGCATACTTCCAGAGCCGTTTTTAGGACCCTAGAGGCCCCCGGCAGACCCGAAAATGAGGCCCAAAGTATAGTATATTATGCACACAAGAGTTTTACATTAAACGTCCAATATATATACGATATTTTTCATTGCATGTGGGCGTAAAATGTAAATGCAATTTAAAAAAAATCACATGGTAGTAAAAATGTATTTTTCACGCACTGCAATGAAAAATACAAATTATTAAGTTTTTTTGGTTTATTAAATTAATAAATACAGGCTGCTTTACAAAAATCACAACTCCAAATTTTTTAAATAATGATTTTATTTATTTATATTTAACAGATAAGAATATGCTTATAGATACTACAATCGTCTACATAGAAAATTATGTATAAGTAAGTAAGTAACAAATAGGCCCATGCAAAAAGAGACTTAAGTCTATTTGAAAAAATGGTTGGAAAAATTAAAATAAACTTAAATTTTTTAGAATACTAGATTTTGAAAAATTGAGCTTTGAATATTATTGTTTTAAACTAAAAGATATAATTTGTGTGCTTTAATTAAAAAATATATTAAGTATTACAAAAAAATAGGCGATTTTCATTTTTTCAATTATTTTCTTAAGTTCTCTTATGTCCCTTTTTGCATGAGACTATTCAATTAATAAATAAATAAATACACTCACATATAAATTTAATAATTAATGATCAATAAATAAAAGCTAAAATAAATAAAATTGTTTTAAAACATTTTTTTTCTGCACTTTCTTTCTGCAAAATCATTGATTATTTCATCAAAAATAATTTTACTCATTATATCATTTTCTATGCTGAGAATACTTAAGGCGTTTAATCGCTCTTGTTTAATACTATTCCTAAGGTAATTTTTCACAAGTTTAAGTTAAGAAAATGACCTTTCAGCAGATGCATTAGATACCATCAAGCATAAAAAAAATTCTTTGTATTGTTTAAATTAGCAGCCATCCTTACTATTTCTTTTATGAATTTGCTCACTGCTATAATTTATATATAATTTATAAAATTATAGCAGTGAGCAAATTCATAAAAGAAATAGTAAGGATGGCTGCTAATTTAAACAATACAAAGAATAAAACATGCGAATTGCAAGCAGATAAATATAAAAATGTAAGGGAATTTTTTAAGTATTTAAAAATTAAATCAAAATTGAAAAAAACGCTAGGGAAAATTAAGAACTTATACAGTAAAATAAATAAATATAACAAAGAAATGTATCAATTACATCAAAAATTATATACAAGTTACAATTATATAGAAATAGAAGAAATGAGAAAAGATTTTGGTGAAAAATACATAGAAAAGAAAATAAGAAAAATGGAAGAGAGATTAAATAAGAAACTCAAGGAATTAATAGAAGGAACAAGAAATAAAAATAAAGAAAAAGATAAAGAAATAAAATTTGCTGAAAAAGTATTAAATTTACAGAAACAAAGTTTACAGAAAATAAACATAAATTATTAGGGAAAAGTTTAAAATATGCAACAAAAACAAACATAGATAAAGAAAATACAATAATAGAATGTGAAGAAATAATCGATAAAATAAAAAATGAAGAAACTAAAAAACAATTAAGAAGTGAAGTAAAAGAAATAGTAGAAAAAATATGTAAGAAAAACAAAAATGTAAGAAATAAAAACGAAACACAAATAAAAAGAAATATAAGAGAATTAAAAAAGAAAATCACGGAGAACAATTTGATAGTTATAAAAGCCGATAAAGGTAACACAGCAGTGGTAATGAACAAAAGAGATTATATCGAAAAAGCAGAGCAATTTATACAAAAAGGACCATATAAAGAAATAAAATATGATTACACAAGTAAATTTCAAGCACAAACAAAGAAATTGATAAAAAAGACAACATATTTAACAGAATGGCAAAAGAAACAAAAAATAGAACATAATCCTGAAGCTCCAAAATTTAGATGTCAAATTAAGTTACATAAAAAAGAAAAGCCATTAAGACCTATAGTATCATTTATAAATACGCCAACATACAAAATATCAAAAGAAATAAGTAAAAGAATCAAAATGGCATATGAAAAAGAAGAAATCCACAGCATAGAAAATAGTAAAAAGGTAATAGAAAGATTAAAAGAAATTACCATAACAAATAAGACAAAATTAATGTCATTAGATATAAAAGATATGTACACCAACATACCAATAGCAAAAACAGTAGAAATAATAAAGAAAAACAAATTAAGTAATGTAGAATGGAAAAACGAAATAATAGAAGGATTAGAATTATGCCTAAGCCAGAACTACTTCAGATTTAATAACAAATTTTACATACAAGAAAATGGATTACCAATGGGATCACCGCTTTCACCATTAATGGCAGAGATATTCATGAATAGCTTTGAAATCAAAATTTTAAAAGATATAGATAAAGAAAGAAGAATTAAAAAATGGATCAGGTATGTAGATGACATACTAATAGTTTGGGAAGGAGAAGTAAATGAATTTAAAAAATTTACGGAAGAACTAAATAACATAGAAAAAACAATAAAATTTCAAGAAGAAATTGGAGGATTAGAAATTAATTTCCTGGATATCAATATAAAAATTGAAGATAAAAAAGGTTGTTTAAGACCTGAAGATGTCAGTGATGACGAAAAGCTTAGTCGAACAATAAAAATTATAGCAGTGAGCAAATTCATAAAAGAAATAGTAAGGATGGCTGCTAATTTAAACAATACAAAGAATAAAACATGCGAATTGCAAGCAGATAAATATAAAAATGTAAGGGAATTTTTTAAGTATTTAAAAATTAAAGCAAAATTGAAAAAAACGCTAGGGAAAATTTGGTTTAATAAACAGTGTTTAATTAATAAAATAACTCCAAAATACGCAAAAATTAAAATTAATAACAAAAGCAAAGTAGCAAACCAAGTGAAAAACATGGCGGAAAAAATATGGATAAAACTTGAAATTAAGAACTTATACAGTAAAATAAATAAATATAACAAAGAAATGTATCAATTACATCAAAAATTATATACAAGTTACAATTATATAGAAATAGAAGAAATGAGAAAAGATTTTGGTGAAAAATACATAGAAAAGAAAATAAGAAAAATGGAAGAGAGATTAAGTAAGAAACTCAAGGAATTAATAGAAGGAACAAGAAATAAAAATAAAGAAAAAGATAAAGAAATAAAATTTGCTGAAAAAGTATTAAATTTAACAGAAACAAAGTTTACAGAAAATGAACATAAATTATTAGGGAAAAGTTTAAAATATGCAACAAAAACAAACATAGATAAAGAAAATACAATAATAGAATGTGAAGAAATAATCGATAAAATAAAAAATGAAGAAACTAAAAAACAATTAAGAAGTGAAGTAAAAGAAATAGTAGAAAAAATATGTAAGAAAAACAAAAATGTAAGAAATAAAAACGAAACACAAATAAAAAGAAATATAAGAGAATTAAAAAAGAAAATCACGGAGAACAATTTGATAGTTATAAAAGCCGATAAAGGTAACACAGCAGTGGTAATGAACAAAAGAGATTATATCGAAAAAGCAGAGCAATTTATACAAAAAGGACCATATAAAGAAATAAAATATGATTACACAAGTAAATTTCAAGCACAAACAAAGAAATTGATAAAAAAGACAACATATTTAACAGAATGGCAAAAGAAACAAAAAATAGAACATACTCCTGAAGCTCCAAAATTTAGATGTCAAATTAAGTTACATAAAAAAGAAAAGCCATTAAGACCTATAGTATCATTTATAAATACGCCAACATACAAAATATCAAAAGAAATAAGTAAAAGAATCAAAATGGCATATGAAAAAGAAGAAATCCACAGCATAGAAAATAGTAAAAAGGTAATAGAAAGATTAAAAGAAATTACCATAACAAATAAGACAAAATTAATGTCATTAGATATAAAAGATATGTACACCAACATACCAATAGCAAAAACAGTAGAAATAATAAAGAAAAACAAATTAAGTAATGTAGAATGGAAAAACGAAATAATAGAAGGATTAGAATTATGCCTAAGCCAGAACTACTTCAGATTTAATAACAAATTTTACATACAAGAAAATGGATTACCAATGGGATCACCGCTTTCACCATTAATGGCAGAGATATTCATGAATAGCTTTGAAATCAAAATTTTAAAAGATATAGATAAAGAAAGAAGAATTAAAAAATGGATCAGGTATGTAGATGACATACTAATAGTTTGGGAAGGAGAAGTAAATGAATTTAAAAAATTTACGGAAGAACTAAATAACATAGAAAAAACAATAAAATTTCAAGAAGAAATTGGAGGATTAGAAATTAATTTCCTGGATATCAATATAAAAATTGAAGATAAAAAAGGTTGTTTAAGACCTGAAGATGTCAGTGATGACGAAAAGCTTAGTCGAACAATAAAAATTATAGCAGTGAGCAAATTCATAAAAGAAATAATAAAAAAAATTCGCAAGCAAATTTCAATGTTTGGGAAAACAGATAAAAGTCCATTATCATACAAATATTTATAAGTTTTCTTAAGATTTAGTTTTTTGGATATAAATGAAGCCCCACTATCATGAACATCATCCTTGATAGTCTCTTCTTCATCGTGATTATCGAGTTCACCTTTATCATCCTTTTCTTCATCCTTTTCCTTATCGTCGTCTTTTTTTTTTTAAAGAAGCTTCTCCAAGTCTACATGCTCTTTTAAAAAACCTTGTAGATGGAGGCACTCTTCAAATAACTCTTTTTCGCAAACATAATTTTTATATATTCTCGAAAAAGTATTGCAGGGAGTCTTTAAGGAACTTTCAGAGAGAACAACCAAATTTTCTAAAAATCCAAATCTCTCAGCTATTACATAATATTTTGAGATATTAACTATTTTGTCTATAATAGGTAAAAAAACTTTTATCTTTAGATTCTCCTTCGGTGTAAAAACAGTATTTCCTCGTCTGAGAATTGTCAAAAAACTTAATTCTTGAATTGCGTTTGGAAATGCGTGTTTCTTTAGTGCATTGTTCGAAAGTTCTCAAAGTAGATCCAATAAATTTGTCTGTTTTTGTAAAATACATTTCAAAGCTATCTCTTTTCTTATTAATATACTCAGACAGGGAATTCAATATCGTCACCGTTGTTGAAAGGGTCAATGTTGGTTTTTGCAAAACTTTATTTACCTTATTTATCCGAGTTAAAATATCGTTCCACACGAGAGTTAAAAACGCTATCTCAAACTTTTGCATGGATGCAATTGAACTTTAAGCTTTAACTTTTGTCTCTGCTGTCTGATCATCATCGTCCTCAATTTTTTGCAACGCTGATTTTATTTCTGCATAGTTATCATACAGTGCAGTGACTGCACGAGCAGACCAACGAGTTGTAGATAAGGCCTTTACAACTTTCTTCTTTCCTGTCAATGAATCCAACAGTATCCTCCATCTAGATGTAGATGATGAGAAAAACACATACAATGATTGTACGAAGTAAAAAAATCTAGCGGCCTCTGGGATGCCTTCAGCAGCAGAAACTCCGACCAAATTTAACGAATGACCTGAGCAAGGAATAAATTGTGCTAATTCGTTTAATTCTTTGACTTTTGCCTGAAGGTCATTGTAACACCCACTCATATTAGATGCGTTGGCATATGATTGACCCCAAAAATGAGAAAGTGGTATGGTAATTTCATTCAAAAAGTTAACTACTTCATCGAATAAGTTCTCTGCTGAATGTCCAGATATAGGAAGGAACTTTAAAAATCTTTCAGTAGGCTCTCCAAACAAAACATATCGAATGATGAATGTTAACTGATCAATGTGCGCAACATCTGGCGTGGAATCTACTGATATTGAATAATATCTGGAAGCCTTTACTTCTTTTATAATTTCTTGAAGCACTCGCTTTCCCATAATATGAATAAATTCATCACAAGTACTTGGTGATAAGTAAGAAGTTGTACCACTGCCAGCACCACCATACTTTTTTATATGCTCCTTCAAAATCGGATCATACTCACTAATTAATTCAAGTAGTCCTAAATAGTTTCCATTATTTTTACGCCCAAATTCCTCAACATCACCCCTCAAAGCAAGTCCTCATCCAGTAAGAAATTTTACTACGGAAACAATTCTAGTTAAAATCTGATGCCAGTAATCTCTTTCCTCGTTCACTTGCTTTTGAATCTCAGAGTCTATTCTCCCAGACATAGAAGAACGGTTAAGAAATGACAGTAAAGAAGCACGATGCTGTTGACTGTTTTCATGAAATGAAACAGCTTGAGCACCATGCTTCCAATCGTTGAAACCGTTGGAATTGAAAGGATTTGTGGGCATCAAAGTAAAACCAAAGAGTTTGCAAATGAAACAATAAATCTTACCGGTGGATGGAAAGTATAACAACCAGTCTTGTTTTACTTTTTCTCCATTTTGAAGTTCTTTATAAAAAATGTCAATTGGCAACTTCGCTTTTGAGAAACCTGTTTTCCCTTTTCTAAAAATTCGTATACTCTAATAGATTTACTGAAATCACTATCTAAATTTTGATAGCATGAAGGCCCTTTTCGAATAAAATATTCTTGGAGTTGGGTTTTTGAAATTCTATTTAAATCCCATAATGCAATATCTAAGCTGAGAAATTCTTCAACCTCTATTTGTTCACCTTTATCATTTTGAGTTGAATGTGTGTTCATTTCATGTGTATTGTGTTTCGAATGATTATTATGTGAAAACTCTTCTTGAATATGTTGTGAAACGAGTGATTCCCTTTCCAAATTACAAACTAATTGACCGCCTTGTTCAGAAAATATAGACGAAGAGAACTGTGATACTTCAATAGCTGGATCATTATTGTCTATGAGTAGATGATTCTGAGGTTCAGTTGATGAAGGTGAATTACAGGGTCTTCTTTCAATTTCCGATTGGCTTGGTACAACATGAAAGAAATATGATACCTTACGAGTTTTATCAATTAAATTTTTTTCTCTTTCAATTTTTCAGCGTTTATGAGCACCACTTTCAAAACGCTTCATTTTTGGTTTCAAAATTCCTTCTCCTTCAGAATCAAATTCGATCTAGAACAGTTTAGAATAAAAAAAAAATCAACTAGTGACTTTTATGTTTTTTATAAGAAATGAGTCAGTTCAGCAATGACATATTCGAATGAATTAATGGTGCATAATATTATTACGTAAATAGATCATTTTTGATAATCTTCGAATCGACATACCAGAAATGTAATATTTTTTTTGTGTTCTACAACCTAAAATTAGACCTTGTAATATTTATGAGACATAATCTTACACTGATAACGTACCAATACAGAACAAAATTTTAAAAGCCCTACATCATTTTCTAAAGGTGCGCATTACATTTTCATTCAAGCATACATCCACTTTTTTACAGATATACATGTTTAAAAGTTTCTGATATGTCATTCAAAGCTACGAACCAAAATCTTTTTTACTTCGGACCAAATAAATAGCATAATATCACTGTCAGTCTAATTTGAGGTTAGTTTCTAAGCGTTAGCAAATTTAAAATGAAGTATTGATACGAAAAACATACTAATAAGATAAAACCTAAGAAGCACAAAAAAGTATTTAATAATAATACGCCATTTTACTTACCTTAGTTTAAAGTCAACTAATTTTATTTTTCTATTCACAGCACGTATAAAAAAACAAATATCGGGTTAATGCAAAGTCATTGTCTCTTATTCAACCATCATTTAATTAATAAAATGTCAATAAAATGCAATTACAGTTGCGTTGCAAAAAACATGAAAGGTAATAAAAAACAACTCCGGCAATGGCTAATATCCTAGTATGTTATATTTAGATTTTAGATCAGCAGATGAAACAATATAATTGACTTCAAATAATAAAATCTTATCTTGACACAATACATTTAACACTAACACATTTATTTACAAATTTTCATCATAATTTTATCGTTTACCACACTTTATTATCTAAATGAGCCAAGTAATTACCATTGACTCAAATAATTAAATGTTCATTCAGTATTTCTCTAACCCCCGTCGTCGAAAATTAGTCTTCCTATCACATAACACATTTCATTTTTATTTACATTCATCACACGGCTATTTTTTGTGTTATAACCATTTGTGCCATAACAATTTGTTTTTTCCAATATACCAAAATAATTCTTAGGGTTACCCCCATTATTGTTTTATCATAAACCATGTCTACATTATTGTTTTTTGTCCAGTCTCCATTGGTATTTATTGTTACACCTAGGTAAGTAACGTTATTATCACAATTGTCCGCTGCTACAAGTACACTAATTCTTCCAACAGGTACATATTTATCATTATTGTTGATATTATAATCGTCTAGTACTGCACAAGGTAAGTCTACATTATTTATCATAATTCTCTTAATATTCAAACTCTCTATCAACTCTCCATAAACTCTGTTTACCTTGAACCACTCTAACTCTCTCTCTCTCTCTGTCTCTCTCTCTCTCTCTCTCTCTCTCTCACATAATCACTTTCATCACCACACCATTTCATATTCTCACTCCACACAGAGGGCAACACCACTTTATTATTTAAACACCATCTGGCCCTACCAGATAAACACAAAAATCTATTTGGCCATTTGCCGACCCGTTGTCACCCAAGTGTCCTAGTGAGGATCTTTTATCCCCATAAACCACTTGTGAAATCTCTGCTTCACATTTAACCCCAGAAAAATTTGCCCCCTGTTCACCCTCTTCATTTAAACTATCTCTATACTCCATTTCTAACTCCCCTAATGGACTACCACCCCTATATGGGTGAAAATAGCCCTGTTCCAAAAATTGGTAGATTCCTCTAAGAATAACCCCCCTACTAAATCTAACAAACCACCGGGTTAACAAAACAAAAACAAACCACAAGCCGGTTATAACAATTAAAATTTATAATTTGTCACAATTAACTACTTTCACGGTCATGATCCAGTGAGGTCATGGCCGCACTTAGGTGGGTAATCTACAGTTAAACATAAAACATAGATTGATTATTTATCGAGGTTTACATGAACAGTTATATGCACATCGTGTTTTACAAACACTATCTTAGCCCAAACATTTCCTTCAGTTTTCAATTTTAAATGAATATTTTAAGCATTGCTTTCCTCAATTATTATTTAATTTATCATTACAGTTAAAATCAAATCAAAATAGATTTAAACGCATCACTAAAATTCACATTATTAAGTTAATCCCAGGCCAACTCGAGTTTAATTTAGTCTCTTCATATGTTCAAAACAATTTCAATTACTTTAATTACATTATATTCAGAATGATTCTACCTTAATAAAATCCTCTCACATATTACAATCAAAACACTGAGTTATTTCAATATGTTATTCATAGCAATGATTCATCAGAATACAACATTCTTGTTGTTGTCAACTACAGCATGAAGCAAACAATATACCTGTTTATATCAACAGTTGTATACTAGACTTGTTTTATAAACACTGCCTCAGTCTCAACATTCCTGATTACATCACCACTAGCACTTCCTTCAAATTTCAGTTTAAATAAATTGGTTAGTCTGTATGTTTTAATCAATTACTGTTTGTGTTTCATTTTTGCATTTACATCACAAGTTAAATCATAATTAATTTGGCTTCATTAATAAAATTAACCTTTTTAAATTACTTTAATTCCACCTCCACTCAAAACAATTTAACTTTAATTACGCTATTCAAAACGCCTTTGATTTAAATACACAATACAAAATAACATTCCTTATTACCTCCTGTTAATTATTTAGTAAAATCAAATATTATTACTATTATAGCATGCTACAAACATTGTTACATAAACTATTGTATACATTCTACCAATGTACCCTGACACAATACATTTAACACCAGTACATATTTGTTTACAGATTTTCGTCATAATTTTATTATTTACCACACTTCATTACCTAAATAAGCCAAGTAATTACCATAGACTCAAATAATTAAACGTTCATTTAATATTTCTCTAACCCCCGTCATCGAAAATTAATCTTATTTTCACAGAACACATTTCATTTTTATTTACATTCATCATACGGCTATTTTTTGTGTTATAACCATAAAAATTTTTTTCCATTGTACCGTCATAATAATAATGCATAGGGTTACCTCCCATTATTACTTTATCATAAATCATGTCTACATTAGTATTTTTTGTCCCATCTCCATTGGTATTCATTGTTACACCCAGGTAGGTTATATCATTATCACACTTATCAGCTACTACAAGGACACTAATTCTCCCCACAGGTAAATGTTTATCATTATCAACTACAATATACTCATTGTTAGCTACTGCACCAGGTAAGTCTTTATTATTGATAGTAATTCTCTCATTATTTAACTCCTTAACTAATCCTTCATATTCTCTACTTAACCTGAACAACTCTAAAACTCTATTTCTTTCTTTATTATCACTCTCCCAACCCAATTTCATATTCTCATTCCACACAGAGGGCAAAACCACTTTATTATTTGAACACCATCTGGCTGTACCAGATATACACAAAAAACTTATTTGACCATTTGCCGACCCATTGTCACCCAAATGTCCTAGTGAGGATCTTTTATCCCCATAAACAACTTGTGAAATCTCTGCTGCACATCTAACCCCATAAAAATTAGCCCCCTGTTCACCCTCTGCAATTAAACTATCTCTATACTCACTTTCTAAGTCATTATGATCCCTAACTAACAATCCTCTAACCTCAACTAATTTTCTACTCTCAATATTACTACCACTGTTACTCAATATATCACCATTACTTTTATTCAATAATATATCACTCTTGTTAACGTCATTATAACTAACATTATTACTCACCTTGTTTACTGTTACTTCCTTGTTTCTATTTCATTAGCACATAACTTACCATCATAATTACCATTTTCTGTCACCCCTACACTCTCAGTATTATAACCATTGTTCATTTGTTGTGTTGAATCTATCAACTTCTCCCATTTTTTGTCACTTTCGTCAAAACATTTATTTAATTCATTAAAATTGTTTTCGCATTTTGTTCATTTAAATCACTGCTTAATTTATCAAATTATGTATCAAACTTTTCATCAAAATTACTTTGCTGTTCCTTAAAACTACTTTTTATAAAGTTAAATAGATCATCTATTGACAATTCTCTTTCTTTTATTCTGGTCGTTACGGGAGTAGATTTTGCTCCCGCCTCACTAATTACTATGGATTGTGTTATATTATTTTCATCTATTCGGCTTGGAGTTATCTCCAACCCCGAATCATTCGCTACAACTGATTCAGTTAGAATATTTTCTTGGACCGTAATTGGCGTTAAGCCACCTCCTTACTCACTCGTAACTGCCGAGTCAGTCAGATTAATTTTATTCTCTATATTCTCCATCTTTGTCAATATAATTAATTTAAGTACACAATAAACTGCCTACGCAATTATAAACCTCTTAAATTAACATTTATATAAACTTCATTAGGCGTTTATATATTTTACAAAAACGCCCTCACTCTCAAATAACCCGTTCTGCAGCTTAATTAGGTCTGGTTAATGTAATAAAATTACACTCACCGTCCCTGTTCAGGTGCCAATGAAACAATTTATATTTATATCAAATGATATAATAATCGAGTCCCTGTTCTCGGGCGTCACTGAAACAATTTAATTTAATTCAAATAATAAAATCTTACCTGCGGGTTTCCTCCAGAGTCCTACAGACAAAAATCAGCTGCAGAAAAGGTTATCTGGGTTTGAGTTACGAAATAATTGCGCTAACACCAATTTTTCTTATTTTAAAACAACTAGCTTTCTTTAATGCAATATTTGCTTTCATTTTACATTCACCTTACACTTTCAATAAAAAACAAAAAGGCATGAATATTTAAACAATCAATATCAACTAATATGAAAATGACTTAACAATAGCGTTATTTTGGGAACCAGCACTTTGCAACACTCTCTCACTCATACTCTTTACATTTCTTTTTTATTTTAAACCCCGTTATTATAACTCAGTATTTGTATTTATTTTATAGATTTATGGAATTGTTCAATTAGTGTTATGAAAGGTACTTAACACATCCACGGCATTCCTAACTGTTTCCTCACCACCTCGTGTGGTTAGCTGTTTCGGGTCACTTCGAAATGTTATTTCAATAGTTCATGAATTCTTTACACTGCCATGACACACTCCGTCTTATTTAATTTACCATGGTTTTAAGTTACACTTTACACTTTTGTAACATTTTGTCGGCCGACTTTAGTTTGCTCGAGCACTTAGGTTTTTTAATTAGCTGACCGCGCGGTCCTGAGTTGCAGTTGAACTAACTCTTAACTGGCGTTAAGGCAGTGATTCACTAGGGTGAGTCTGGTCACATGATCACCAGTCTGCGTTCCAATTGGTGCTTTTCAAAAGTGCTATAATCTGGACAGCGAATTTGGCAACATTCTACTGCCTGGTGAAATATATGACTAGGCGTCATTTTCTCCGTGATTCATGGCTGCCACAAAACTGTATGTAGTTGCGTAATGTGTCCGGCCCATCTGTGTCCACAGACAAAACACAGACGCATTGTTTTGTAATAACACTGCATGTGGTTGATGAAATCGAGGTTCCAAAAAGGTGAACGCTGGCTACACAGGGATTACAGTCTTTAAAATATTACTTTGAACATATAATTCTGTACCGTTACACAGATAGCACTGTATACATGTTTACCAACTTTACTGGAATTCTTGTGCCTTATGTTGTGCGCGTCTGCGTATAGGAAATGTTACCGAAAGTAAATGCGTCATGTACATTACTAAAATTTCTCGACGAGGGGACTGATTTATAAATTTGATAATAAGTACCGAATATAAACTGAAACAAGTCAATTACTTTTAACCATTTTATAGATACGACCGTACGAGGTATGAAGTGCCTTATAATTTCACCAATCTATTGTATTTTTACACTTTTAATCTTATTAGTTACGCAAGTTATAACTTTGTATTATCCAAATACCAACCAACCTTCTTGTTTTTGGTTAAGCACGCGTAGATCTCGCTGTCCCCCGAGCATTTAGGGTTTAATGCTTTTAGTCTTTGGTTTAGCACGCGTAGAGTGTGCTGTCCCTCGAGCATTTAGGTTTTTAGGTTTTAGCGCTTTTTGTCTTTGTTTCAACATGCCTTGGTTTGAGGCCCCTTTAAAGTCGAGGCCCCCGGCATCTGCCGGGTTTGCCCATAGGTAAAAACGGCTCTGCATACTTCCTGATGTGATACCGACTTGAAATTTTGCATGCACACTTGAATCACGTGACAATACAATATTATGAAAAAATACATACATACATTTACCAATGTACAGATTATATGTTAAATGTAGTCGCATTGATAAGCGAAGTTTTATATGTGTACTACGTTATTGACAACAAAGAAATAGTATCTATGGAAACTCACCGGTCACATTTTCAATCACGCGTAAATGTGCGACACGTCCTTATAAACATTTTCAATGTTAAAACTGTCTATGTGATTACAAATAACGGTAAGTAATTTTACTTTGTACAAAACGTTTCACTTTGAATTTTTATCTTTTAAAATTAAAATAAATGGTAATTATGCTCGATCCGGATTATGCTCAAATTGCGTTGAAATATTTCTTTTCCTATTCTTCTATACTATACAAACACGAGAAAAATAATTTTAAACGGCGGTCGAACCTATTTACGGAGAAAAAAAATTAAATAATTACTCCCATAAGCGCGCATGTAAAGTGAATGACCGCCATGTTAACTAAGAAACGGCGCACAGATACACAGCGAATGATGAGTTATGACGTCATTGCGCAGAGTACTCAGCGCTGTACTTCCTAAGTTTACACGGCAAATAACGTAGCGTTTTTTGGCGCCTTATGGGAGAAATTATTTCATTTTTTTTCTTCGTAAATAGGTTCGACCACCGTTTAAAATTATTTTTCTCGTGTTTATATGGTATAGAAGAATAGAAAAGGAAATATTTCACGGCAATTTGAATATTTCACACACACACACACACACACACACACACACACACACACACACACACACACACACACACACACACACACACACACACACACACACACACACACACACACACACACACACACGGTGACATGGAATCCATGCATATAATTATGAAAAGATGAATATCTTACCTTAATGTAGCAGGCCATTGTGTATTAAAATGTTACACAATTACACAAACTAAAGGACTGAAAATCACATTACGCGGAGTACCCAGCGCTGTACTTCATAAATTTATAAAGTAATCGGCTCAATATTACAAACGTTATTAATAGTAAATAACCCTAAACAACAGAAATAATTAAACCATAATTAATAACACCGCACAATTACACAAACACAAACTGAAGCACTGAAAATCACAAAATACATTCCCACACACACGACCTGACGGCAGCATTTTCTCTATACCCTAAACGGCCAAACCGCTCTTTTCCTCTTAACCAATTACAAATCAGAGATTACAAAATTTTGAACTCAGCCAATCAAAAGTCAGCATTACGTCGGCGTTTGGTAATTTTTGGTGTTTGGCAAAATTTGTCCGGTTTTCAGCAATTGCCTCAACTCGCTTTTCATACAGTCCAATTTTTGCGGTTCACCTTAATTTTTGCAAGAATTATCTGGAACAATTAACTATATCCCACGGCCCTTCAGGCCGCCTCTCCGAACCTAACCGGCAGGCATCGGCTCAACTCGCTTTTCATTCAACTCGCTTGTAAATGTTTGGAAAATGGTTCGCCTTAAGTTTTGCAAGAATTATCTGGAACAATGAACTATATCCCGCGGCCCTTTGGGCCGCCTCTCCGAACCTAACCGGCAGACATCGGCTCAACTCGCTTTTCATCCAACTCGCTTGTAAATGTTTGGAAAATGGTTCGCCTTAATTTTTGCAAGAATTATCTGGAACAATGAACTATATCCCGCGGCCCTTCGGGCCGCCTCTCCGAACCTAACCGGCAGGCATCGGCTTAACTCGCTTTTCATCCAACTCGCTTGTAAATGTTTGGAAAATGGTTCGCCTTAATTTTTGCAAGAATTATCTGGAACAATGAACTATATCCCGCGGGCCTTCGGGCCGCCTCTCCGAACCTAACCGGCAGGCATCGGCTCAACTCGCTTTTCATCCAACTCGCTTGTAAATGTTTGGAAAATGGTTCGCCTTCATTTTTGCAAGAATTATATACATCCCAAAGGCCAATTTGCAGCGACAGCTGATGTACAAGCGGTGACGTCACGCGCCGTCCTGTACCGGTGTACACATTCACAGTCTGAAAATGGCGTTCACTGGCTATTGCATGCGTTCTTATGTGAGTAGTTATTTAATTTTTTTTCTCCGTAAATAGGTTCGACCCGCCGTTTAAAATAATTTTTTTTGTTCTTATATAGTATAGAAGAATAGGAAAAGAAATATTTCACCGCAATTTGAGCATAATCTGGATCGAGCATAATTACCAAATAAATAAATAATTCTTAATATGAATTACCCTGGCTTGGTATATGGCACTATTGAAAGTTTTCGATCTCAGATACTGTCTTTTTTAGGTTAATTAATACTACACTTCATAAAATTAAACACACAAAAATAATGATTAACAACTAACAAAAAAAATTACAAGAGTGTTATTGTGTGATAGTTCAGTGTTTGTGAAAAAATAGTTCTCTAGTATATATAGTATCACAGGTTAGTTTATAATAACTGTTAAAAATGTTTTAAATTTGATTAATATCACAATACTTTCCTTTTTAAATTCACACTTTTATATTCTTTTTTGGTTGTTTCCACTACATAATTCATTTATTATTATTTTAACAATTCACTATATAGTTTTATCATTCGATTATAATTTAACTCCGGTTCACTGTACACATATATGCATACTCTGAAAAATTTAATTCCTCAATAATCAAATAAATATAGATTATTCCAATAATCCAATACCACACCTATTACTTCTTGGATTTTCATTGACAATTTGCTTTTATACCGGTGAACCCAGAGTGCATTTTTTTAAACAAAGGTTTGGATAATTTTCATAGGTTTATAGCAAAGAAAATATAATGTTTATTATAATTATAAGATGGTTAATATCTGATTCAATATTGTACAGTACAACAATCTACTACCAAAAATTACCATTATAAAAATAACTGTATTTTTTTTAGTATCCTTTTTACACAATGTAACAGTTTGTTCAAAAAATAGAACTGAATGTTCAACACTACCATCATAAATGTCATATACAAAACTCAAGTATTGCATTTTCAATTGTCTACCATCAGACATATACAGAATTTTCTGGAACTTACTTTGGATTTTTTAAATATTAACATTTAAATTAACATTAATAATAGTGTATTTCCAATTGCAAATCGTTATATTGCTAAAATAAATGCTCCAACTTTGTTGCTGAACTACTAGCTGACTGCTTAGTGCTGAGTGAGGACTTTAGGTGTCAGCACCATTGTCAAGACCAATTTTGGACTCCTTGAGCACAAAGCAGTGTTAGGAGTGATGAAGGCTGCTAGTGCGAAAATCTGAGTAAAGTAATACATTCTTTAACAGTCTTTTTAAATTATGTTTTCAAAACCATTCTATTGTCCATTATCATATCATATGTTAAAAATTAAACATGGCACAGTAACAGACATTAATAAGAGCTTCCAAGAAACATATTTTAACTGATTTGAACCAACAGACTTTACACAAATGGTCTGCGCTTGCAAGCACAGATCTATGTTATTAATTATTCTAAAATTAAATAACAGCCCTGTTACTGAACTACCAACACTCTGTTCACTACCTACAATAATTGATTAATTTTAATGATCAAATGTTTAGTAGAACTGCTATTTAATGTAACCCTAGATATTGTCAAATCCCTACTGTAAGTTAAAAATAAACAATAAACATGGAAAGTTGGGGGGGGGGAGAGAGAGAGAGAGAGAGAGAGAGAGAGAGAGAGAGAGAGAGAGAGAGAGAGAGAGAGAGAGAGAGAGAGAGAGTCACAAATATAAAAAGAAGAGACATGGGGGCAAGTCACAGTAGTGAGATTCAATCAGGTTCAACTGTCATCTATCTTACATTTTGTGTTTAGTGGTATTGCATCAAATATTGACAGCTATTAACAAAGCGAGAGAGAGAGAGAGAGAGAGAGAGAGAGGGGAGTAACTGTCAAAGGCGGGAATAACAAACAATAACAACAACGGACAACCGCCAGTATGCAAATACCAATATTCAACAATATTTCTCTGCCTACATATACATACGCATCACTGCTCTACTGTACACTTTTGGTCAAACACATAAACATATAAAACAAACAGGTAACATAATAACCATGTTCCCTTCACCTTCTCATGTCTGTTTAGACAATATAACAATGTTTATGGAAATGTTTTGCTTACTTGCAAATAATGAATTATATTTGTACATACATACCTTCTGTTACCTACACCATCATATGCACACATTCTGTTGAATTCATACTACATGAACATGTCTTTCATGAAGTGTCTATCAGATTAACAATGTTGACAATTCATGAGATAGAGGAAATTAGGATAATTCCTCCTCCTAAGAATCTTGAAAAAGCTCTAATTGAATATAGCTCTAGTTAGAAAGATTACTTTACTTTACTTTTGTTTAGCACATTTAGTTTTATTCTTAAAATATTCTACACTGCTGTTTATGAATCTTCAAAAACTATCTTAAAAGGGAAAAAAGAAACACATTCTGCCTACTTTGTTATGCCTCTTCAAAACAACTCTCTGGATCTATCCCTAAAATTATGTTACAGGGTCATTCACTCTTGCAATAAAACTTAGCGTGCTTTATCTACTCTCATCTATTCTGTCAACATACTCCTTCCCACTATCTTAGATATTTATTTTTTCCTGAGCATTGTTTATGAGAACATGATACAATACTGGTCAGGTCAGTTCTTAAGTCATCTTATTATATATTCGGTTCAGTCTGGAGAGTGAAACTTATTTCATCTAACTCAGTCTTATTCAATGTCTGTTACGTATCTAGACCTTGCACTATACATTAAAACTTCTGTTATCACAACAACTTTACATATCTTTGTTGTAGTATCCTTCCTTCTTTTATTACTCGAGGATAGTTTTGCATATATAGAATATTTCAAGGCATATAAGACATGTACAAGACATGTACTGAAGACAAAATAAACACAGACACAGGTTTGGCATTGCTTTGTTTTGAAGTTATAGCCTCTAGAAGATTTAGTTAAATTTCAACTAAAACATGTCAATTAGGATTCAAATTTTGCACTGTTATACTAATTTTACAACACAACTGGTAATTCTGGATTTTAAAATACCAAGGAATTAATTATTTTATTTCTGATTTTTATTTACATTACCTTCATGGATAAATGAATAAATAAACACGCGCGCGTGTGTGTGTGGTATGATTTTTAAAACATTTTTAACAAATTTTTTATGAAATGAAACTAACTTTTTGCTGAAGTATGCTTTTTCTGCTACATATATTTATATAAACTGAATGAAAAATTAGAAAATTCGTTTTTTTTTTTATAGGAGAAAATTCATTATACAGGAAAAATTGTTATAATACAACAACGGCTCCTTAAGGTTTTTTCGTTAATTAGATTTTTTGAAATGTTATTAAACTGTTGGTTTCTGACTGTTTTAACTAAATTATCAAAAGCTTTTTATCTGACCTATCTACTGTTATACTTTTATGTTAAAATGCAAGCTGTGTCGTTTAGAGAGCATAATTTGAAAGCAAAGTGTCTCCGAACCTATATTTATATGTTCTTTTTTTCTTTAGAACATGATGTCCTGAAAACACTTCTGTTTGTTTGAAACACTCTGTATACTCAAATAATTGTCTCATAGTCTCTAAGATTCCACTTTTTAGTTTAACCTCTTTCTTATATATGAAAAGTGTGAGAGTCTATAGATTTCTCACTAACATTTTACTATGAACAAAGTTTTCTTTGAAGTGCCATCACTTGAAAAGGTAGGACAAATAGAATTGCAAGGTGCTTAGATAGGTCAAACTACACCAATCAGATGTTATGATGTAAAGACAGTGCTACAGAACTACCGGTATCACAAGTCTTACAAGAAGACAGACGGAAGAACCTAAGTGAGGCACAATACGTCGTCATCATCATCATCATCATCATCATCATCATCTTCTCTCAAGCATTAGGCCCATGGGATGGTGCACTCTCTAGCTGTCAGTAACACTCCACTACTACCAAGTAACATAGTTCTATTAACATAGTTCTATATAGAAATATGAAACATTACATTTAAAATAACATGAATAAATTTAAAATATTTAATATTGGTGGAAAACGTCTTGTCTTAAGTGATGTAAAGGAAAATGTAATACAAATTTTTACTTAAACAGTGCTGAAAAAAATATAATTCCACTGTGTATACTAATTTCAATGCTTGACTTCTTCCTTCTTTGATTTTGGTTGACTATGGACCACGTGAAATAACTTTTTCATAATTTGATTTATATTGTCACTTTTCTCTCCTTCTAGTATTCTTTTATCCTTCTGTTATATTCCCTTTTTATTTTTTCAATACATTTTATTTGTTTTGTTTTTTGAAAACTTCAAACTCTAACTTTTTTTAGAGGTTCCTGGTGGACCTATATCTGAACCATTTAGAAAATACAAAAATTTTAAAAGATAATTATTTCGCCAGTAAAATCATCCATTACTCCAGATATGTAGATGATACCTTTATTATTTTTAACAGGAATGCCAGACAAATAGAATTATTTAAAAATTACCTAAACAAAATTCATAACAAATTAAAATTTACTATGGAGATCGAAAACAACAAAAGTATCAATTCTTTAGACCTCACTGTATTACACAACGGGAATAATTTAAAATACAAAATCTTTAGAAAACACACTAGTACTGACACAGTAATACACTATGATTCATATCATCCCGTTACACAAAAAGTGGCAGTGTTTAACAGTCTTGTCAACAGACTTTTAAATGTTCCCCTCGAAAAGGAGGACTACTTAAATGAGGCTAGCACTATCAAACAAATAGCAATAAATAACGGGTATAAATCTACAATAGTTGACAAAATAATAAATAGGCATTGGAAACGTTTAGAAAATAAAAATTCAAACTCTATAAAAGCAAGTAACAAAAATTATAAATATCACTATAATATTGACGACTCGGAACACTAAGTTTTTTATAAGTAAAAACGTAAAGTTTTACCTTACAGCCTAAACCGGCTTTCACCTATAGAAGGCTTCATCAGAGGCTGTCGTTAGTAGCGCTGCTCGTCTTGTTGTTGGCGATGAGATAGTGTTTCGAAAGATTGAAGCTGTGTGTGTGTGGTGAGATGTGTTCGAATAATGCGTGCGATTTGAATTGTGTCTGTTCGTTTAGGATGTCGTTTTTATTTGTTTTTGTGTGTTTGTATATTTCTAATTGTTCTAGAGTGTCTAGTTTTCGGCCTTTTGTGTGTACGTGTAGTATGTTCATGTTACTGTCGATGTTTTTATATGTGTGGTTTGCTTCAATGAGGTGGTTTGCGAAGGTAGATTCTGTAGTGGTGTGGAGTGCTTTTGTGTGTTCAATGTATCTCTGTTTGAAGCTACGTCCTGTCTGGCCTATGTAGAATTTACTGCAATTTGAACAATTTAGTTTATATACACCGGGTAGATCGAATTTGTTTTGTGCTTTGGCCATGCGTTTTGATAGTGTGTGTTCTGTTTTGTTAGTGGTTTTGTAAGCGATTCTGTATCCTGCTTTTTTGAATTTGTGGGCAATTTTTTCTGTTTGTTTGTTGATGTATGTTAGTGTTATGAATTTGTTGTTTTCTGTCTTTGTCTGTTGTTTGTTTTGTGTTTTGTGTAGGAGTTTACTGACTATTGTTCTGTCATAACCGTTAGATTCTGCTAGATATTTTATCGTGTTTAGTTCGTCTTTGTAGTCTATTTCATCTAAGGGGATGTTGTTAAGTCTATGTATCATGGTTCTAAAAGCAGCTAGTTTGTGTTGTATTGGGTGATTGGAGGTGTTGTGTATTAGTGTGTCAGTTGTAGTTGGTTTTCTGTATATACTGAATTTGTGCCTGTGTTCTAGTTTTGTGATGGAGAGGTCTAAGAAGTTTATGGTATTGTTGTGTTCGTATTCGGCAGTGAAGGTTATGTTTTTATGTATTTTGTTTATGTGCGTTAGTAACTGTTCACATTGTCTTTTGTTTCCCCTGTATAGTATTAGAATGTCATCAACGTATCTGTGCCAATATAGTATTTTATGTGAGTGTCTGTCATTGTTTGTGAGTATTTTTGTTTTTTCTAAGTGTTGGAGGAAGACTTCTGCTAGAATGCTGGACATGGGGGAGCCCATGGGTAGGCCATCGTTCTGTGTGTAGTATTTATTGTTATAAGTAAAGTAGTTTTGTTTTGTGATAATGTTCAGAGTTTCTGTTATTTCATTGATAAGTTCGTCTGGTGTGTTGTTCTGTTTGAGTTTGTTTTGTAGGATGGTGATTGTTTCAGAGATGGTGATGTTTGTGTACAGGTTTTTAATGTCAAAGGCGGCTAACGTGGCGTTATGGGGGATGTGTATGTCTTTTATTTTTGTTACTAGGTCAGTGTTGTTTTTTACTGCAATGTTGTTGTCTATTTGTGTGTGTTGTCTAATAATTTTGTCTAGATATTTTGCCAGTTTGTGTGAAGGGCATTACGGTAGTTGATAATGGGGCGGATCGGAATGTCTTCTTTATGGATTTTGGGAAGCGCTTGGAGTGTAGGTGCTGATGGTCGGATTTGTTTCATGTAGGGCTTTTGTTTATGTGTCATAATGTGTTTGGCTTTGTTGACTATTTGTTTTACTGAGTTTTGGTATCTGTCGGTGGGGTCGTGTTTTAGTTCTGTGATGTTGTTCTGTTCTATGAAGTCTTGTACTTTTTTGTGTAGGTTGTCTGTGGGGATAATTACAGTCGTGTTGCCTTTGTCAGCTTTTACAAATGTGATGTTGTGTTTGTGTGCCTTTTCCCTCAGTTTGATGGCTGTGTGTCACCAAAAACAGTTTATTGAATGACCAGGTAAATTTTGCGTCAAATTACCTGTTTGACACTGCAATCAGTTTGTCTTAATCTTTGACCAGTCGCGTGACAATCGCGGTTGCGGGTGAACGCATGCGGGAGCTCCAGCCGTGGTTAGCAAAACTTATTACATGCGATTTATAATTTATTTTATTTATTTTTGACTTGACCAGTACCATGGTCGTGATTTTAATATTTTAGTTTATTAATTATGTATCTGAGGATGGGACTTAGTCCCAAAATGCGTCATCAGTGACGAAACTGTGTATCACTAAAGTGGATATTAAGGTAATTATATATCATATAATAAGTGATACGGTACGCAAAAAATAAGTAATTAACATGGAGCCATACAAGGCAAGTATCGCGTATAAATATCAAAAACTTAAACTTAAATTATTCAAAACCAATTTACATATAAAATTTAATAAAACATGTTTACGACAAAATTTAATCCCAAATTATGCTAAAATTAAGATTAATAATTCCTCCAAACTAGCCAGAAAAACCGAACAATATGC